>JAUCBN010000040.1:11168962-12368962 GCA_035048815.1 Abelmoschus esculentus
GGGCTGGGCATGGGCGTCCCAGTCTCGAACCCGTCGGCTACTAGTGTAATGGTCGATCTGCTCCCTCGTTCTGATCGGGGGACAGACTGGGAACGACTCCCTCAGGGGCCTTACCTAGGCGATGAACAATCGACTCAGAACTGGTACAAACAAGGGGAATCCAACTGTTTAATTAAAACAAAGCATTGTAATGGTCCCTGCGGATGCTCACGCAATGTGATTTCTATCCAATGCTCTGAATGTCAAAGTGAAGAAATTAAACCAAGCGTGGGTAAATGAAGGGAGTAACTCTGAATCTCTTAAGGTAGCCGAATGCCTTGTCATCTAATTAGTGATGCGCATGAATGGATTAACGAGATTCCCACTGACCCTGTCTACTATCCAGCGAAATCACAACAGCCAAGGGAACGGGCTCGATAGAATCAACGGGGAAAGAAGACCTTGTTAAGCTTGACTCTAGTCCGACTTTGTGAAATAACTTGAGAGGTGTAGGATAAGTAGGATCTCTCGGGGGAAATTGAAATACAACTACTTTTAACGTTATTTTACTTATTCCGTGAATCAAAAGCGTGGCACAACTCCTCCTCTTGGACCCAAGGTCAGCTTCGGCAGCTTATCCGGATGGAAGACATTGTCAGGTGGGGAGTTTGGCTGGGGCATCACATCTGTTAAAAGATAAAGTAGGTGTAACCCCCTCGACCCGGTCTAGACGCAACCCGACTTGAACGAGCTACACGGGGAATACCGAGGCTAATCTGGAGACTTGGCCTGGTAAACTACCCTAATTTTTTTCTCTTTATCTTATCTAGATGCTTTAATTAGATCCTACATGTTCATACAAGAACTGAGTTTAAGTGCAGCAGAAACTAATGAAGAACGAGTCCTAAATTTTAACCGAACATGTTTTAGGGACCTAATTGTATTTTTTTAGAGTTTATTAACTAAAATTTAAATTAAAGTTATCAAACGTTAATTATGTATATTTCATGCTTGTACATAAATTTTCACGTTAAAATAATATTTACAAGTCATCTAATTGCATTGTTAAATTTTGGTGACTAAAGTGTAAGTTTTCAAAGTTCATTACAGCCTATAATGACAATAATTTTCAGGGGTTTCGAAACCTTTCCACAGTATCGATACCATTGAAAATTAAAACAAGTATCGAAACTTTGTTCAAGTATTCTGATACGCCTTCGATATCCCGCTCGATGCCCTGCATAGCAAGCTCGCGTTTCGATACAACTTGGTCCCGTTTTGAAACAAATTAGTCCTCGTTTCGATACGATTTGAATCTATAAGAATTGGTTTCGAAACCAGGGAACAACGTATCGATACATCTACTTATTTATAACACACAATATCAAAATGATGGCTTACCTTTCAGATACCCAAGCTTATTTTCTAGCTTATCCTCGTTATTTTGCCAGGGTATCAAAGCCTTAAGAAACTGTTTCGATACCAGCTGCTCAGAACTGCATGATTTTCTAGATTTCAAGCATGAAACGTGCCTAAAAAAGTCTAGATGCATATTTTCCCCTAAAGGGGCAATAAACACATATTACTACATGTTCTCTAGATGCGATTCATCCTATATCACAAAAGTATTACTCGACATATAAACATATTCAATAGCATCAAAGTTCATCATGCTTAAACAACATTGAAGTAAGAATCAAATTCCAAAGATTCCATTAACATAAAAGTATACCAATATGCAAATTCAACATCTCAAAACCAGAGTTCCACAATTTCAAATATTCAAAACATCAAGATTCGATAACACATCATCAATACTATAGATTCCCTAACTCCATTGCTCTCAACTACCTAAGATTCAAACTTAAACAAAACATACTTTGAGGGAATTATATAAAAAAAATTTAAACTACTTACAATGAAGCTCATAGTATAGCAAAGTATTAATTTGAAAACCAAGTCATACTCAATAGTAAAATTACTCGTGGCTCACATAGCCACCAAACACCAAGTCTTAAATGCTTCACTTAGCAAGACTTGAAAACAAAGAGCTCATATTGAAAAACACATGCAATCCATAGTTGCTCAAAGTTAATAAACAATTCACACTTGTTTTTTTCTCGTGTTAGATCATTAGTGAACCAGTTAGACTTACCTCTAATCGTTAGGATAAACGGACTCACGTGAAGACATCGTGCCACCAAACACGCTCGTGATTGACTATCACAACCACAAAGATCCCACATTGGTATCCGAGATAGTTTGCCATACCCGAATGTGATAAGATGAATGTTATATCACATAACACTAGGCTAACCTCTAATGTATCACTCAAGGAATTTAATATAAGTATACAAATTTTATTAATAAAGAGTTCACTATCCGTCCTATTGATCGATCAACTTATCCACGTTTCATCATCTTTATATCCAACAAAAAACAAATCAAATGCTCATATTTTAAATCAAAAACAGTAAATAATCTACATGCATTCCACTAACTCATGCACCAAGTGCAAAACCGATAAAAACCATATTTATCAAAATTTAGAAAACAAATCGTGGAAGCATCAAAACCAACTTAAAAACAGTCTCATGAGCTTTTAATACATGCATAATCACATATGCATCAATTTTAACCTGAGTATGACTAACACATAGAAAATAAACAGAGTATGGGAAAACCAATTCACGAGAGCAAACGTAAAAACTTACTTAAGAGTATAGGGAGGTTTTCATACCTTCCCTACACCCCAAACCTTTTTAAAACAAAGTAAATCACTATCGTAGCAGCCCACTCTCAAATTCACTCACCGTTAACCAATTACTTGCACAACAAGACACCGAACCGATCCAGAACTTTTTCGAACATCAAATACTAAGGATTTAGTCCTTAAGTTTTTAATTTTTACAAAATAGTCATTAATTTCAAAATCTTAGGGATTCAAGGTTAAATTTTCGAAATTGAGTTGACCAAAGTGAAAAATTTACTTAGTTCGATTTTAAGATGTTTTTCCATAATTTATTTCGATTAAAAATCAATTTTTAAGAATTTAATCCTGAACTACGCTAAACCGGCCCACTAACTTTTAATCCCACTTTTGGGCCGTTACAACAGGTGTCCTAGGATGAGCTCAACGAGAACAGAAATCTCTTGTGGAACAAAAGGGTAAAAGCTCGTTTGATTCTGATTTCCAGTACAAATACGAACCGTGAAAGCATGGCTTATCGATCCTTTAGACCTTAGGAATTTGAAGTTAGAGGTGTCAGAAAAGTTACCATAGGGATAACTGGCTTGTGGCAGCCAAGCGTTCATAGCGACATTGCTTTTTAATCCTTCAATATAAGCTTTTCCTATCATTGTGAAGTAGAATTCACCAAGTGTTGGATTGTTCACACCAATATGGAACGTTAGCTGGGTTTAGACCGTCGTGAGACAGGTTAGAATTACCCTACTGATGGTCGCGTCAGAATAGTAATTCAACCTAGTACGAGAGGAACCGTTGAGTCACACATTTTTTCATCGTGTTTGGCTTTAAAGCCAATAGCGCGAAGCTATCGTGCGTTGGATTATAACTTAACGCCTCTAAGACAGAATCCATGATAGAAGTGACGCACGCTCCTGTCGCCCGATTGCTGAACCACAATAGGGGCCTTCAGCCCCCAAGGCCACATGTCATGGGAGAAGCAAGCGCGTTGGACATGGCGCACGCGTAACCCTGAAGTGTAATTTCCAATGGGCGACGAGTAGAATCCTTTGCAGACGACTTAAATACGCGACAGGTAATTGTAAGGGGCAGAGTGGCCTTGCTTCCACGATACAATGAGATTCAGCCCTTTGTCGTTTCGATTTGTCCCTCCCCATCAACAACTTCGATTTTTAGGAAACAAAATTCTGGTTTTGAACACTAGGAAACATAAATCTTTAATCTAACCTAAGGAACACTCAATCTTCTACCATGACTTGTCAAAATTTTATGAATAAACAACAAAAAAAGATCATGGGTGCGAGTGACTCGGTCACCATCGAAGGACTAAGGCACATGGGTGAGGAAGCCCCGGTCACCATCAGGGTGAACTTGAACCATGGGCAAAATTAATAAAATATTCCCTTTTTATTATTTTATTACAAAACAATACCCAGACAAACTACATTTACAAAACTATACCCCTGTCAGGCCACGTATTAAAAAATCGTTTTCTGCAGGAAGTGACTTATTATGTCGCGTCCTACACGAAGCGATTTCATGCTTAGTTGGCATCCCTTGCCACATAAGCCATTAATTATAATCCGGATAAGAAATCGCTCTGTGTACAAAGCGATTTCCCTAGGGCTCCATACCCTAAAACCCTAGATCATGGAAATCGCTCTGTGCACAAAGCGACTTCCCTGTAATGTCGCTTCCCAAGGAATCGAATCGTCTTTACAGAATTGAATCGTTTTTCACAGGAAGTTGCTTTGTGTACAAAGCGATTTCTTCTAAAATCGAATCATTTTCATTGAATTCGCTTTGTGCACAGAGAGACTTCAATATAAATCGCTCTGTGCACAAAACGACTTCCCTGTAATGCCGCTTCCCAAGGGACGCGATCTCCCTATATATAGACGGCCCCCTTCCATTTCATCCCAAAATCGCGTACTAACGATTTTCTTATGTTTTTCTTACTTTTAAATTGTTTTATTAGTTATTTCTCTCAAAAATCTTCGATAATATGGCGGGTCTATGTAGATTAGACGAGAATCATTGTTTCAATTTTTGGCATAATAATGAGGTAATCTTTTAAATTTTGTTATATTATTTTTAAAAATTTTTATTTAATCTTTTATTTATATTTTTTTTGAAGGGCTATGAAAGGTTTCTAAACTGTTATATTCACCGAATTATGGAAGATTCGCATCCGGCTATAATGCCTTATTTGATCAAATCCGAGTTTGGATTTGTGAGTGCTATTATAAGTGGGTGTAAAATAGATCCGCACTTAATTAATGCCTTGCTCGAAAGGTGGTGGCCAGAGACCCACACATTCCATCTTCCGTCTAGTGAGGCAATTATTACCTTACAAGACGTTCATTTTCAACTTGGGTTACGTATCGACAGTCCCCCTATAATGGGTATTGCGGAAGACGATTGGGGTAGCCATTGTGGAGAATTGCTTGGACGTGTTCCCGACAAGTTTATCGGAGGAAAAATATTGTTGAAGTGGCTGGCCAAAAATTTTTCTGATTTGACCGATGATGCTTCTGAAGAAACAAAGCAAGTAAATAATACTTTTAGTATTTTTTAATAATTTTTTATATTAATTTTATCAATTTATAGTTTTATGCTCACGGACATATTTGGCGCATAATTGGCGGGATTTTGATGCCGGACAAAACCCGCAATAAAGTGCACTTGGTGTGGTTACACCATCTACGTGACTTTTCGCATTCTGGCACTCTCAATTGGGGATATACTGTTCTTGTTTTTTTATATCGGGAGTTGTGTATGAATGTTGATTGCGAGAAACAAGTCATAGGAGGCTGCTTATTATTACTTCAGTCTTGGGCGTGGTATCGTATGCCTTTTTTACGGCCTTCTTTGATTACGCGACATGCATATAAGTTTCCACTAGTTCGGAGGTAATATTTAATTATGTTTAATATTTTAATTTTTTGATTATTGTTAATAATTTTTTAATTATAATTTTATTTTATTAATGGTAGGTGGTGTTATTTATTGTCGCATGCTGGATTGCTAGAAACCCAACGAGATTTCCGATTACTGATTGATAGGGAGGAGGAGGTAATTTTTTGTTATTTTTTATATTTTAATTCAATTATTATATTAAAAAATGTCTTAATTAAATTTTTTAATCTAAATATTATTTTTTTTCCAGTTTATTTGGCAACCTTACCTAGAGCGAAATATTAGGTCTTGTATCCCAAATGATATATTTGCTCGATCAAACATTTGGTTTGCGATGGTATCGCTTATTAATTATTCAACTATCGAGTGGCATCCTAGTAATAGAGTTCTACGACAGTTTGGGTGTTTAGGCAAGGCATTCCAGACCCACCTCCTAATTTCGATGAGTTGCATGCTCTGACCAGACAAGGGAAGACTGACGTTGATTGGACTAACAGACATACTTTGTACATTCAGATGTGTGCACAAAGATTTGAGAGGGTCCTGATTTGTGAAGAAATTGTTACCGACAGTTTGGGATTCGGGTATCTCAGTTGGTACAGTGAGAACTGTAAGCCCCACATCTTGACCGAAGAGGAGCAAGGACGCCAATTATTCGTGGCTCCGCGGAGACGTACTACTGAACGAGCACTCCGTGGAAGAGGAAGGAATGTCCAAGACGAGCCACCTGCTACCCCAATGCCCGAACCGTCTTGGTCGCCTCAGTTTCCACAACCCTCGGAGGATTTTTTTTACTGATGTCTTGCATCCGTTTATGTCTGCTACGGGTGTTACCATAATTCTGATGACGTTGTCTTCTTACTATCCGCAGCAATCATGTGTGCCTGAGTTTGCTCTTGTGCCTCAATTTCCATATGTTGGATCTAGCCCAGGTATTGTAGACCAAACTCCTCCTCAATTTCCATATGTGCCTGAGTTGGTGGTCATGTGACCATATCTTCTCCCTCCATCGAATGAACGAAGCCACTTATCTCTGGGTATATTAAGAAGGTAGTTATATCCATCTAAATTGCGATTTTGTAATTCCTCCAAAAGTTGTTCGACCTCACGAACCAAGTATGTGTTGCCTATACAATAAAAAATGCTTGGTTCAGAATTATGATAAAAAATTTGAATATAACAAAGAATAATAATAAAATACTAACCCATTCGAAGCACCATTATATGTTCATCGGGGATTTGGAACTTCGCCAAGTAATTGGCTGCAATGTGTCTTAGACAATACCGATGATAAATATGTGGCGGTTGCCAAGATCGACCCATCTTTTGTATTGCGTATTTGATCGCTTTGCCTCGTTCAGAAATTACACATATTCCATCATCTTGTTCACGCAAGACAGGCAGGAGAACATACCTTCGCAAGTTATTCAGGAAGAACTCCCAAGAAGGGAGATCCTCTTTTTCGACAATTGTGAAGGCTACTGGAATAGTCTTTCAGTTACCATCTTGTGCAAATGCCAACAATAATATTTGGGTGTACCTACCGTACAACCAAGTACCGTCAATCTGAACCATCGGCTTGCAATAACGGAATGCATTGACATATTGTGGAAAAATCCAAAATAACCGTTCAAATTGGCAAACATTGAGTATGACATGGTCATTTTCATACGCCGATACTGTTTCTAGTTTCACAATGGTACCCGGAATATGTTTTTGCATCAGAGAAAGCCACGGTCGCAATTGATTATACGAAGCCTCCTACTGACCATACATTTTCTGAACCGTACGTTGTCTAGCATACCATGCTCATTGGTACTCAACATAATAACCGTATTGAGACGTGATTGATGCCATACAAGTCTTAACGGATATTAGTGGATTCGCTTTTACCAAAGGAAGAAAAGCCTCAGAAAGCACGTGCACATCTAAATTCCGATGATCCTGATTAACGCGACCCACGGTGCACGTGTGAGGGTCTTCACACTTGGTAATCTGTCATAGGTTGTTCAGTTTCTTCAAACGAGAAACACGGACCCTCCATTTACATCCCTGCTTCTTGTGTACACATTCAACAATGTACTTGTCAGATGCATTTTTGTAAACACCGGAAGTAACGAAGTTGCGAATATTGTACTTCTTTATTGCTGCAATCGCCAGATCCTTGGTCTCAAAAACCTGTCCTTTATATATTTCATGAGAAATACTTTGGCTGTATTGGTCGATCTGGGGGAATTACAAAAATTCAGGAGCATTGAAGGCTTCCATATCAATTGATGAAAAGTGGGAAGGTGGCTCGTAAAACGATATTGCCATTGAAGTGTTAGGGGCTTCCACTTCCTCTGGCTCATCTCCTCTGGCTCATCCATATCTTCGAGTTCGCTATAAAAAGGGCCTTGCTCATCACCATCAGGGTCGGGCTCCCTAATCGGTTGTTCGTTAGAGTGGTCACCCTCAAATTGGAACAAATTTAATGCCACCACATCACCAACAACTGCGGACGAATGTTGTCTTGTTGGTAAGTTCAAATCAAATTCAGAACGAGCGAACGAAGACGGTTGGGTGGGTGGTAGGTTAAGGTCGAAGTCAAAAGACGCTACACAAGAATGTCTTGCCGCCGAAAACGATGGAACATCAACATCGTTCTTTGATGTGTCGACAACAAGTTGAAGTTGTCTCTTATATTTTCTGTAGGACTATAAACATTCGTATCGAAGTCAAAATTTGCACGACCCCAATCCGGGACGGCAGTAACCTCTAGCTCATCAGAAAAAATCGCAAACAACACTAATGGCCTTTCAAAAGAATATTGAATGTGCGACTCCATCATCAATTCCACATCGCCATTGTCTGCCACATGGTAAATTGTATAATACAATGGCTCTAATGACGTCTGTAATCGATATTTTAATGGCTCCAATTTTTGACCTCGAGCCTGCGAAACATGATCTGACTCTCTTCATCAGTTACTTATAACTTAATATTCGGGGGTGCTCAATTGTAACTGTATTCGAAGACTGAAAGACCACACCTAGTGATGCATCACCTATCATCTGCCCATCATAATAAACTAAAGCAGTGATTCTTCCTGACATTTTTGATTTCAAATTCAAAGTGAAAATTGATTCTGAAGAAGATGAAATTCGAAATTGTGATGCAGAGACCTTTGAAATTCAGGGGATGAAATTCAAAATATTAATGCACCGACGAAGTCGCTTTCTGCAGAAGTCTGACGGGAAATCGCTTCCTACAGAAAGCGACTTCTGTTGTCCGATTGGAAGTCGCTTTCTGCAGGAAGCGACTTCATTATTTTTCTTCCTTTATAAGATTCGCGATTCCCTGCTTTCAGACTGCATTTTTTACTCTGCAGAAAGTTATACCATTGCGTCAATAATTCATCAAGTTTCAGAAAGAGTTGTGTACATGGATATGTTTTCTTGTGTTATTTTCTTCTCTAGTACATATGCTTACACTTCGTTTAGTAGCAAGATAAAATAAGATGAGTTTTATATTTAATATCGACGGAGGTCGCGAAGGCGACAACAAGAATAAGAGAAATCTTATACATACAAGCAAAAATACCAGTTGATGAAACAGGTCCTGAAGCGCATTACCTGTTGAAATTGTCAAGTTTAAAAGACCTTCGTAAGATGTTTCGAGCTTACACAAATATTCCATGTCTATATATCGAGATCTACGTAAAATTTACGGATTAAGTTAATTCATCAAGCAATGTCGATCTAGTAGATGAAGAAGCAATTTTACAACGTATCAACAACAGACGACATCAAAAGGAACAAAGAATTGAAGAACTAAACTTAAAATCTGACGTGTCTTCAGATTACGAAGACACGAAAACAGACGATTTTTCAACCCCTTAGATATTTCTTATGTAAACTTTGGTATTTTCGGGCAATATTAATAATATACCTTTTATTACATTTTTTTACATAACTATATCTTTTATTATATTTTGTAAAATATACCTTTTATTAACCTTACTTATTCATATATCTTTTATTAACCTTAATTATTAAGATACTTTTTATTAACCTTACTTATTCAGATATCTTTTATTAACCTTACTTATTAAGATACCTTTTATTAACATTACTTATTAAGATATCTTTTATTAACCTTACTTATTAATATACCTTTCATTAATAAAATATACCTTTCATTAACCAAAGAAGTCGCTTTGTACAGAAAGCGACGTCTGATAACAACGAAAATTCACTTTCCGTACATAGCGACTTTCAATAAATAATTGATATCGCTTTTCCGTACCCTAGGGAAATCGCTTTTTACCTAGAGCGATTTCTTATCCGGATTATAATTAATGACTTATGTGGCAAGGGATGCCAATTCAGCATGAAACCGCTTCGTGTAGGAAGCGACATCGAAAGTCGCTTCCTGCGAAAAACGATTTTTTAATACGTGGCCTGACAGGGGTATAGTTTTGTAAATGAAGTTTGTTTGGGTATAGATTTGTAATAAAATAATACAAAAAAGGTTTTTTTATTAATTTTGCCTGAACCATGGGTGTGAGCGACTCGATCACCGTCGAGGGACTAAATCACATGGGTGCGGAAGCCTCGGTCATCATCGGGGTGAACTCGGACCATGGGTGCGAGAGACTCGGTCACCCTAGATGGACCAACGCAAATGGGTGCGGAAGCCTCGATAACCATCAGGGTGAACTCGGACCATGGGTGCGAGAGACTCGGTCACCATGGAGAGACTAAGGCATATGGGTACGGAAGCCTTGGTCACCATCGGGGTAAACTCAAACTATGAATGCGAGAGAATCGGTCATCGTCGAGGACCAAGGTAAATGGGTGCGGAATCCTCGGTCACCATCGGAGTGAACTCAGATCATGGGTGCGAGAGACTCGCTCAGCGTCAAGGTGCTAAGGCATATTGGTGCTGAAGCTTCGGTCACCATCGGGGTGAAATAGGACCATGGGTGCGAGAGACTCGTTCATCTTCGAGGGACCAAGGCATATGGGTGCAGAAGCCTCGATCACCATTATAGTGAAATCGGACCATGGGTGCGAGAGACTCGGTCACCGTCGAGGAACAAAGGCACATGGGTGCGAAAGCCTCGGTCACCATCGGGGTGAAGTCTGACCATCGGTGCGAGAGACTTGGTCACCATCGAGTGGCCAAGGCACATGGGTGAGGAAGCCTCGGTCACCATCGGGGTGAATTTGGACCATGGGTGTGAGAGACTCGGTCACCCTCGAGGGTCCAAGGCACATGGGTGAGGAAGCCTCGGTCACCATCGGGGTGAACTCGGACTATGGGTGCAAGATACTCGGTCACCGTCGAGGAACCAAGGCATATCGGTGCAGAAGCCTAGGTCACCATCGAGCTCAATTCAGACCATAGGTGCGAAAGACTCGGTCACCATCGAGGGACCAAGGAAAATGGGTGCGAAAACCTCAGTCATCATCGGGTAAACTCGGACCATGGGTGCGAGAGAATCGGTCACCGTCGAGGGACCAAGGCACATTGGTGCAGAAGCCTCGGTCACCATCGTGGTGAACTCAGACCATGGGTGCGAGTGACTCGGTTACCACAAGGGACCAAGGCACATGGGTGCGAAAGCCTCGATCACTATCGGGGTGCACTCGAACCATGGGTTTGAGAGACTCTGTAACCCCCTTAGCCCGGCCTAGACAGAACCGACCCAAATGGGTTACACGGGGAATACCAAACCAAACCCACGAAGTCCCGATCCGGTAAACAACCCTAAAAATGTTATATTTTTTTCTTATCTAGAGGCATAATGAAGTTCCTACATGTGTCGATTTCATATAGTACAAAATACGGAAGCAATCCAACCATAATCGAATACTCAGTTAAACGCATAAGTAATTTAAGGACTAAAACATGAATATTTTAAGTTCTAATAGCAAGGTAGCAATTAAATCCATCGAAGTTCAATTAAACATACAAAGAGCACTTACGATAAATTTCAAAATAAACGGAGCATTCTAACACCACCAATTACATACCTCACTAAAAGGGACCAAATGTAAAACTATTAATTTCTAAGGACTACATCCAATTTAAGTTATTCAAGTTGAAATTAGGTCAAGTTCATGTGTAAAGGTGAAATTTCAAACCAAAATAACATTCGTAGCAACCATAATTGAACATAGAAAGATATCCGGGACTAATATGCAATTCCGACAACTAACAACCCCTAATCCAACTGTAGTATCAAAACAATAGGGCCCTGTACCGAAACAGTGACGGGGAACTAACGATTTTAACCGCCAAAACACAAAGGTTTCGAAACTTTGGTTCCCAGTGAGGTTTAGGTTTCGAAACTGAACCTAAAGGTTTCGAAACCTAGGCTTGTTTGGCCCTATGATATTGATACCAATCATAAAGGTTTCGATACCTCTTTGCCTAGAAACATAAAATTAGCCATTTTAAGCCGATTTAACTCATTCAAGACACAACCATTGATCACCATCAACTATATGCATAATTCCTAGGCATCAAGAGTAACTTAGACAACCAATTGAAACCATCATAGACCCCATAACTCCTATAAGCATGCTTTCTAACCTTTTTCACAATATTCATAACCATACAACACAATACACTTTCTTTAGATGCTTTTACTTACAAGACAACAACATTGTTCAACATCCAATACTTACTCAAGTTCATATAACCAAAGTAACTCTTATTAACCAAAATCCAACTCTTGGAACAATGTAAGTATACCCCCATTTCTCTCTTACTACTACTAGTCTTTAGAACACATACTTGAGCTTTTCATCAACACGCACTTGGAATCTTGCTCCTCTTGGTTGCCTCAAATAATATCTTTGCATTGCAAGGTAAAAGAGAGGGTAAGCATAAGCTTAGTGAGGGGTAAACCATAGAAAAGTCACCTTTGCAATGCAGCCCATAAATCCATCAATAAACACTTTAAATCATGTCATATCATGCTCAATATAAGTGTCTCAAACATTGTTTACAAAACCGAAACAATTTCCTTATCAAGTGTCAATTATCTCATGCAATTCAAAACCAAAATTCTCAAGACTTTCATTCTTTTAAAACAACAACAAAACTTATGGCCTTTGTAATACATATGCATCTCTATACACCATCTCAAGTCTTACATGCTATTCACCTAGAAAATTTTAAACCATATGCACTTTAATGTGCAAGGTACAAGTCTTATATGCTAAACACATAGCAACGCTTAGACCATTCTCTCGTGCTCATATCCTTGCACAAAACTTAGTCAAAAGCACATGCTTGCGAAACTCATAACTTTAAAACATTACATTTTCTAAACAATTCTATATCAACATGTGCCATAATCTCATGCTTTTCAAAACACAAAAGTCTCAAATCATAGAACCATGCATATTGGAAACTAAGTGACTAGTTTTGTTCAAACCTTATACCCATCGAATACTCAGATTCCTTATTCCCTATCTAGAGACACTGGGTCTCAACGTGCATTGGTTGGACACGAAGTCACCCTTGTATACATGTTACCCCCACTACGTACGATCGGACACAAAGTCACCCTTGTTTACATATGGGTCAACTATATGCACTGTCGGACACAAAGCCACCCTTATATACATATAGACAAGCTCTACACACACGGTCAGACACATAGTCACCCTTGTTTACGTGTAGACAACATCAATATTTTCATAATCTTTATAGTGCACTTTATCCTAATGACATGTCATTTGTATTCGTGGTCTTAAAATAGTGTCACTAAGCCAATATCATCATTATGCATGGAAGCTTGTTGTTTTACAATGCACTCAACATATGTTCATCAAAGTGAACTCAAATCATGCTCAACGGCTTTATTCGAGGAAAAGGTAATAACCGTACTTTAATCCAAATCATTCTCATGCTTTAAAAGTCATGGAAACCATCATAAACCATGCATATACAGCAGTTAACACATGCATGCATCATTTTCAAATTCAATTCATGAATTGGAAACCTTTTCTTCATATGCATATTTCATAAAATCAATACAACATTACCAAATCATTGGATATGTTACCAAAATCATAGAAATTAATAAAACTCATGGAATGTTCAACTGCTAAAACATATCCGATACCAATGGACAATAATGAAAACATCATTTAGCCAAAGCACTTATCATTTCTCATGCATAAATCTCATATGCAAAAACTACATTAAGAGCATGACCAAAACATGACAAATATGAAGCGATATGGGAACCATTAAGAGAGCAAAACCATTCAACTTACTTCCGAGTGTAGGGAGGTTTCTCACACCATCCCTACACCCCCAAACCTTTGATAAAACAAGTAAAACCTTGCCGATACGGCAGCCCTCTCACCACTTGTCCAAAACTCGCTTGTCGGAGCCAACCGACACTCTCGCCTTTTCCGAAACACCTCCAACACTTAGCTCAACACCATGCCCTGTTTTAACAAAAAAAACAGAGGGATTAATGCATATTAATGCATTCAATCAACCTCCCAGACTTCCCAAACAATCAACCCCAAAAACTACACTAAAAAAAACCGAAAACATATCCGAAACTCATCCGAACAACCTCCACCCTTAGACAACGAAAACCACAAATTATCAGCAACAAAACACATCCAAGAACCATGATCTAACCATCCTAAAACAACAACAAGAATTCAGCCACCCAAACAAGTCAAAATCTAAAGATCTAAGCCAATTAACATCACCAAAACCTAAGATCCGGGTTTACCCATCCAAGAACCTTTAATTCCAAGTTAAAAAACATCAAAATTCATTGATTTACCCATTGAAAACCATCAGGTATCACCTTATTACGCGATTGCATCAATTCAATCAAAATTAACTGATAGAAATAAAAAATCATCAATTAAAACCATAAAACAAATCAAGAACTCAATCTAATGGATCAAACACTTGGGAATTTCAATAAAGAACTCAAATTTCATAGGTTTGAATGGTTTCTTACCTCCAAACATGATCCAAGAGGAAATTGATGTGAACGAAATTGAATCAAAAAGAAATGATTTACCTTGATTAAATTGAAGAGAAATCTGATTGGAAACCAAGAAAATTGGGAGAAGTTGAGAGAAAATGGGAAGTTACGTGAAATTGTGATTTTGGTGAAAAATGGGAAATATATCTCAATTAAATCTTAATTGGTGATTAAAAGAAGTTATAAAAGTGATTTTTGAAAGGTTAGATCAGCTGAGAAAGATTGGATAAATATCCCCTTAAAGATTCTAAGTTTTGACCCAATTACATTTTAGTCACTAAAACAATCAAGTTTTACATTTTTTACAAAATAATCACTAGTTTCCGAAATGTTAAGGTTCTAAGTGTATTTTTCAAAAATCTATTTGACCAAAGTCAAATAGAGTCCAAATAAGAATTTTAAAGTATTTTCCATATTTTATTTCCTTTGAAACCTATTTATAAAAATTAAATCCCGAATCTACGCTAATTGGCTTGACCGGTTCAAACGTACCCTTGATCTGACCATGATAACATCTAAGCCTATTTTTTGGATTTTACAGACTCGGTCACCATCAAGGGGCCAAGGCATATAGGTGCGGAACCCTCGGTCACCATCAAGTTGAACTCGGACCATGGGTGCGGGAGACTCGGTCACCGTCGAGGGGCCAAGGAACATGGGTGAGGAAGCCTCGGTCACCATCAAAGAAACCAGGCGCTATGGTGCGGTAGCCACGCACATCATTGGGGAATATCGAGCGTCGTGGTGTGATAGCATCAGAAGCAATCGGCGTGAACAAAGACCTTGTTGCGGGACACTTGGTAAAGTCGGCGTGGTGCAACTTATTGCTTACGGGAGACTTAGCCGTCATCAGGCTGTTGGAGGAAGTGTCCCTATTTCGTACATCTTATTGTCTACCGGGTTCTTTCAAAAAAAAAATATTGTCTACCGGGAGCATTGTGGGAATATTTTTTTAGCTTTTTAGGGTGGAAGGGTTGCTGGGTATCCTTGAGGCATACTAGGTTTGGTTCTTAAAATTGTAGGGCACCGCTCTAGGCCAAGTCTCTATCACCGGAGCACCCCTTCTACCTCCGGTCAGGTTCCCGGTAGTGCTCCGACCACTTTTCGATGAAATTCGGAGAACTTTAAAATTATGAAAAATGACCCTCCCCCACTCCGTCCCTCCCCTCCCCTCTTCATCCAAGGGGATAATCTTCGATATTATTAATGCCTAGTCCTAGTTATTAGTTGGATAGAACCTGACCCACAATCGACGAATAGTTTCTACGATGGATACTCGTTATGCCTAAAATCGTGATCGTCCCTTCCAGTTTCCTTCAACTTTGAAACATCTATGAAGATGAAAAACGGCTTGCATCATTTGCAAGTACTTGCTTAATGGAAAAAGATCCTTTATCCACATTCAAAAAGAGTAGACCATTGGTGCGAGAGCCTCGATCACCATCGAGGGAAGAAGGCACATGGGTGCAAAATCCTCGCACACTATCGGGGTGAACTAGGAGCTTTGGTGCGAGAGACTTGGTCACCATCGAGGGAAAAGGCACATGGGTGAGGAATACTTTTACACCATCGGGGTGAACTAGGCCCTTCGTTGCGAGAGACTCGGTCTCCATCGAGGAAACAAGGCACATGGGTGCGGAACCCTCGTACACCATCAGGGTGAACTCAGAACATGTGAGCGAGAGACTCCGTCACCATTGAGAAAACAAGGCACCTGGGTGTGGCAGACTCAAACACTATCGTGGTGAACTCGAACCTTGGGTGCGAGAGACTTGGTCACCGTCGAGTGAACAATGCACATGGGTGCGAAAGCCTCGCACACCATTGGGGCAAACTCATACCATGGGTGCGAGAGACTCTGTCATCATCGAGGGCACAAGGAACAAGGGTACGGAAGCCTCGCACACCATCGGGGTGAACTCAAACCATGGGTGCGAGAGACTCGATCACCATCGAGGGAACAAGGCACGTGGGTGTGGAATCCTCGCACACCATCTAGTTGAACTCAGACCATGAGTGAGAGAGACTCAGTCACCGTCGATGGAACAAGGAACATTGGTATAGAAGCCTCACACACCATCGTGGTTAACTCAGACTATGGGTGCGAGAGACTCAGTCACCATCGATGGAACAAGGCACATAGGTGCGGAAGACTTGCACACTATCGTGGTGAACTCGGACCATTGGTGCGAGAGACTCGGTCACCGTCGAGGGAACAAGGCAGATGGGTGCCAAAGCCCCGGTCACCATCGGGGTGAACTCAAACCATGGGTTCGAGGGACATGGTCACCATCACTGGGAACATTAAACTCATTCGGAACCACCCCCAAACACCATCGACCAGTGTTAGACCCTAGGGTACGACAACGTCGATCACCATCGAGGCCAATTAGACCCTTTGGCAGCCACCATCGGGTTACTGAGCAAATATGTCCCCATTAAAGACATTATAATATCTACATGGGACAAAGCTAGAATTTTCTTTTAGCTTTTTAGGGGAAGTGATCCGCGGCCCCCCACCCAAGGGTTGAGCCTTATCACCCTAATGTGTGAGGCACGGCCTACGAGTCAATGGTGTCGAATTAGGAACATCCTATTCGGGAAAAATCTAAGGCTTTGGTTTTGTCACCTGTTGTGTGTAGAAATAACGCAAATTGTGCAGTGTACACGTCGCAAGTAATAAAGTGATAAGTATTTATCGTGTATCGTCTCCACAGGGATTGGTGTACTTAATATGTCTTCTTTAATATTCTTGTCCTGTAAAAGTAAAGTAAAAACACAAGTAGGAAGGATGTTTGAGTAAACTAATTAAATAAAAACTAAAAAAAGGTAGTGAGAACGAATGAGAAGAGTGGGCAGGATCCAGTTGCGTTGTACTGTGGAGTCAATCGATTTGTTTTTATCCAATGCTATCGCATGACTCTGCCTCGGCAATACTGCAGATTACTGCCTCGGAAGCGACAATGCGTGTCTGTCGCGGCAATCCCTTGCTCTTGGGTAGACCTCACTAAGATTCAACAAAGTGTCCTTGGATGGCTCCGCTTATCCCTAAGTCGAAACACTGTAGATAATCAGTCCTTGATGATACCTCCCGGCGTGAATCAATTATAACTATCAACCAATCTCACACTTCTTTTAGCCGCTGAAACTCCAACCTATCCCTAGGCCGAGTTAGTATTTTTCAAATACCGTACTTACTCCTTTCGTGAATCTAACTCTCCCGAGTCTAGATAAATAGATTACTCACAAACTTCCCTCCCGGGCTTGTATGCAAGAACAAAGAATGGCAAAGAGTAAGCAAATCTTAATGTTTTATTGCATTGAAACGAGAAACAAAGTACAATCTCCTCTCACAAGTACTCGACAACCTTCAACTAACCCTAAGAAAGCTTAGAACATAATGACGGAAAGAACATAATAATTCTTAGGGTTGAACTCTCTCCAAATCGACTCTCTTATACATTGGACGGCTATGGTATATATAGTCTAGGTCTAGGGCAAACCTTTCCTAAGTAGGAATACTACTTGGAGTAGGATTACAATTATTCCCATAAATCAAATATTTCCAAGTTTATTTCAACTAGGAGGCTTTTCCCTCGTGGCCTTGACTTGGGCTTTCCTCGTGCTAGCCAGCTTCGATCCATGTGCTGCATGTCCAGAAACGTCCAGCGTATTTTTCTCTTCCAATCGCCTACAGTATTGATGCTGGAGCTTCAGTTGCTGCCGCGGCCCAGCTTCTGCCTCGGCCTCAACCCTGCCTCGGCAGTAATTGTTCCTGCATGTACAAAAGATATCGTAAATTCTGCATTTTTCTGTAAATATTAGCTTTATGAGTTATAATAGCAGAATATCCGAATATTGCATATTAAGCGCATGCATCAGTCCAAGTAAGTGTGAGATAAGTGATTATTTCCCATGGAAGGTGTATAAAATAATAGTCTTTTGAGCACTTATCATACCCCAAACTCGAACTATTGCTTGTCCTCAAGCAATGCAAGCCATCAATTTGCCAAACCTTATTCTCTCTTGGTCTTACTTTTCCATCTATTCTCCCCACCATAACTATGCCTATTCTTTAATCTTAGCCTTTCGTTTACTCAAGGACTTTACCCGGAAACAAGCTATAAGATTTTGTGAGTGTGTGCGTTTTTGTGGACAAGGTTGATTAAAGGCTTTCTTAGAGAAACTCTAAGTTCAAGACAAATAGATTTGGATCTAGTGTTCTCTTCTTAAAACATCAATAGCTTGAGCCAATTTCGGGCACCTCAAGGTATGTGTTTTCTATTTCCTTCTTTTCTTTCTTTAGCATACTAGAGCCAATTTTGGGCACCTCTAGCATGAAGAAGAGCGTTTCCTAGAGCCGATGATAGGCACCTCTAGTCACTTTCCCAAGAATCTAAGTCTTTATCACCTAAGTTCATTAAAAGAATTCCTAAATCAAACAAGTCCCAAAAGTGTTTATAACCTTAACCTCATAGCAAGCTTCTAGGTTTTCTACCTTAAGTATTCTATGGTTAATCCTTTAAAACAGAACCTAGCCATGGTAAGGAGAAAGATTTCTATAGCCTTAACAGAATAAACTAAGGCAATACTGATGAAAGGCAGTGCAAAAGTAAAGGCAGTAAATCAATTAGGAAGCAGATAGATGCACTAATTTTTTTTTCAAATAAGCTAAAAATTTTACTCCCTTTCATGGTAAGGCCGCGGCAGTGGGTTGCCTCGGCAGTGGGTTGCCTCGGCAGTGCACCTACACCCCCAAACTCAAACTAAGCATTGTCCTCAATGCTCTAATCACACAGCAGGTCAATATTTCAACAAAAATTAAAGTAGTTAAGAATTAAAGGCAGGAAAAGCTTAGTATTTAAACGGACTCCGAAGAGCTGCTGGTAACAATTTTTTTCTAGGCGTCCCTACTGACTCTTTCATCCTTGATCCTTGTGCTGGTGATTGTTGTAGTTTTGCTTGCCGGGACGGTTGAACTCGTGTGGGTGGTGTCCTTTGTAAAGGAGCATCCACCTCTTCTCCTTCTTCTTCGTTGGCAATTTCTTCCGTATGCATTATGTCCGTCCCTCCTTCCTCTTCAACATTTGTTGCCTCGGCATAATGAATGCTTGGTTCGGCATTGGATGAGCTTTGATGTACATACTCATCTATTTCTCTAGAGAGACTGCCCATGGGTATGGGTGATCGTGGTGGAGTACTGAAGATAACTATCCTCTTTGATGGTCTTCTGCTGGTTAAAGATGCCACGACAGAGCCTGCTGCTCTAGATGGGCCAGCCGCGTTGAACTGTTGTTGAGGTTGAGAAGGGAAAAATGGCCTCGGCCTTGGGGCTGGAGTGGTCTTTGTGTAGGGTGCTGCTGTGATGAATATGTTTGTTGGGAATTCTGGAAAGTGCATCCCTTGACTTGGAAAATTTTGCATCATCATCTGTGCAAGTGTGTTGTTGAAGTCGCGTTGATATTCCATGTATCTTTGTTGACGAAGGTCCATGGCGTCCATCCTTTATAGAATCTCCTGGTATGGGACTGCTGCGGCAGTGGTGTGGGCAGTGTCAGGCATATCTGCTGTGTATTGGGCTCCGGAAGTGAAGTCGGCAGTGAACTTCTGAGGAGTTGCCTGGACTGGTTCTGCCTGCGTGATCTGCATTATTTTGTGGCAGAAGTCTCTCGTCCATCCTTGCCTATTTGGCGTGTATTCATCCGTATCTTCCACTGGTACACCTTCAGCAATGCACAAACCAGAGATTAAACAAGGGAAATATAACGGTCCTCTTTCCTTCTTACCGCATTCGTAAATTTCTCGTAATATGATTTCTCCAACGTTGATGCTCCTTTTGTTGATGATTGATTGGATGAGCACCAATCACCTCCGATCCACCGTACTGTTGTGGGAGGTGGGGATGAGGCGTCTCTTGACAAAGGTGTTCCAAAGCTTGGCCTCGGGATTTAGGTTCTACCTTGCTACAGATCCTCTATGGGCACCGGTTTCCCATGGAGTATTCATGTAGAAAAGGTCGTCTTTAATCAACTCGTAATCCTCGGCAGTGATATCCTCCATGAATTCAGCATGTACATCATGGTCAGGTGTGAGGCCGTAGAATTGGTTGATGGTATCGGCACCAAGCTGGACAGGCCTGTCTCGGCAATGGACAAAGAGGGAGTCTTTGCTTGGCCCGTGCGCATAGAATTCCCGCACGATGGTAGCATTTTCCTGGGCAGGTTGTAGGCAAAATATTTCCCATTCTTGGTACTTGATCCTGTCGAACAGATAGTGCTCGATGCCGTAATTTTCTTCATCCGAGTGTTGGAACCCTTGCTCCTCCCACAACTGTCGGGCAATGAAAGACCTGCTGAAGTGGTCTTCAACATTGGCTGGGGCAAAGCGCTTGTAGGTGGCCATAAGGATTGTGAGAGATTAAGTTCTTGGAGATTTTCTTGGAGGAATTTTGAGAATTTCAAGAAGGGTAGGCAGAGAGTATGATGAGAGCAAGATTAGCAAATATTCAAAAGAAAACAAGAATGCAAGAGTGAATAGTTCAAGAGGGAGAGGTTGCTTATATAAGCCTCGGATTTATGACCGTTTGAACCACTAGCCGTTTTGTAGCCATTAGTCTTTACTTTCGGTTCCTTTTCTGCCGCGACAGAAATCTTGGTAGACTAGCCGTTACACTGTTCTGCCCGTTGAAACTGCTGTGGCTCTGACACTGTTTTCTGCCTCGACTGAATTCCTGCTATGAACTATTTCTCCTTTATTCTTGCTTTATTAACCTAAAAATAATTGAACAAAAACAAGAAAAATAATGAAAGCATAAAATAAATATGGAAAGTAAATATAAACTAAACTAATCCTAATATAATAATATAAAAAGAAAAGGGAAGAGATTAAAGGGAAGAGATTAAGTCACTAGAGGAGTGCATGCAAATGCATCTCCTAAGGTGTTTATCTCTTGTTGGCCAGAATTATAATTCAGATGTTGGTCACTCCCTTTTGCTTTATGTCCATCCTTATGTGCTGCTTCCACTTTGAGCTTGATTTTTTTGCCAAATAGTCTGCCGAGCATGCTGCCAAGGCAGGATATTTTGGTGTCTGTTGTGTGGATGGCTTTGCATTCTTCTGGATCATCATATTTTTTTTAAATTATGGAATGCATTGAGTTTGACTTGTTGGTCATTAACCCTCATTGTCAACTCTCCATTTTCCACATCAATTAAGGTGCGTCCAGTTGCTAAGAAAGGCCTCCCCAATATGATTGGCGCATTATTATCTGCTTCACAATCAAGGATAAGGAAGTTAGCGGGAAAAATAAATTTGTCTACCCTTACCAATATGTCGTTAATTTTTTCTTCAGGGTGCAGAAATGATCTATCCGCTAGTTGAAGTACCATAGTTGTGGGTTTTGCTCTTCCTATTCCAAGCTTTTGGAAAACTGATTTCGGCATTAAGTTGATGCTTGCTCCCAAGTCACATAGGGTCTTTCCTTCATAATAGTTACCTATCGCACAAGGTATGATAAAGCATCCAGGATCCTTTAATTTTGGAGGCATGCGATTGTGCAGCATTGCCATGCATCCTTCAGTTGCTGCCGCTATTTCAAACTCACCAAGCCTTTTTCTTTTAGATATCATGTCTTTCAAGAACTTAGCGTAATTAGGCATCTGTTCAATTGCCTCAACGAATGGCAAGTTGATGTGGACTTGTTTTAGGATGTCTAAAAATTTTTTAAACTGGTGATCTTGTTTTTTCTTTTTCAACCTTTGTGGGAAAGGTGGTGGTGGTCTCATCTCCTCTAGGGTTTCATGAGTTTTGAATTTAATACCTGGCACCACTGGGTCTTTTACTGTCTCGGCAGCTGGTTGAGGTGCTGCTGGTTTGTCTGCCTCGGCAGAATTTTCTGCTGGGATTTTTGAGGCTTGACTTTCTGGTTCAGTATCCTGGTCCTCCCTATCTGATTCCTCTTGTATTGCCTGTGGGACTTTGTTTGCTGAACTACTTAGTTTTTCTTTTAAATGTAGGCCACTTCTAGTTGTGATCACTTTACATTGCTCATGGCCCATTCCCTTAGCAACTTCAGTATTGCTAGGTAATCCTCCTTGTGGTCTAGTGTTTTGTCTTTGAGCGAACTGACCAACTTGAGTTTCTAGAGTTTTAATAGCCGCCTCTTGATTTTGCAGCCACATCTCAGTCCTGTTCATGAAAGCATCCGTCCTTTTGATGAAATTATTGTTCTCTGCCATGTATGATTCTGTTTTCATCATAAAGGCCTTGAGAGTGTTCTCCAACGAACTTTCGGAATGTTGCTGCGGCATCTGTTGCTGCGGCATCTACTGTATATTCTGCTGTAGCATCGGCTGCTGATAACTTGAGGTCTGATTAGTGGGATTCAAGGCATTATTAAGATTGCTCCATGAAAAATTTGGGTGCCTTTTCCATGCCAGATTATATGTGTTAGACATCATATTATTATTCCGGTTGTAGTTTCCCACATAAAAACCAGTTTCCTCATCTTGCACATACTCAGAAGAATTGATCGTTTTAACCTCATGAGTATTTTGTTGTAATTGCATGTTCTGAACCATCTTGGTTAGAGATGCCAATTATGCTGCCACTGAATTGGATGTTTCGAGTTCATTTACTGTGGCTTGGCGTCTCATTCCTCCTCGGCTAGATGTAGGGAACTGAAAATCATTCTTTGCGAGCTTGTTCAGAATCTCTATAGCTTCCTCAGGAGCATTGTCAAGGAGTCTCCCATTGGCTGAGGCATCTAGCATCATCCTTATGGGGGCATTAGTGGCATTGTAGAACATTGTCGCTTGTGTCCACAAGGGAAATCCATGTAATGGGCATCTGTGCAATAACTCTCTATAGCGCTCCCATGCCTCGTACATTGGTTCATCATCTGTCTGTCGAAAAGAAGTAATTTCAATACGGATACGATCATATAAGTTAGTAGGGTTAAAGCGCGTAATGAAATCTCGGCAGAGTTCACTCCAAGATCCTATTGATCCTGCTGGAATGCTATTTAACCAGGTCTTGGCCCTATCCCTCAGTGAATAGGGAAACAATTTTAATCTCAAAATATCTTCATGGACTCCTTGAATTTTAAATGAGTTACAAACTTCCATGAAAGATTTGAGATGCTGCCTGGCATCTTCAGTTGCAGACCCACTAAATTGTCCAATAGTATTCAGCATATTGAACATGACAGGTTTGAGTTCAAAGTGGGTTGCTTCTATTTCTGGTGCAACGACTCCAGGGTTTAATCCATTCAGATCTTCCACCAGGAAATCTCTAACAGTGAGCTGCCGCGGCAATAAAGGCTACGGCAGTAGTTGCTGCGGCATGGGTGGCTGCTGAAGTCCTCCGTGGCCAACAGGTATGTTTTGATCTACTTGATTTCCTACCATTGCTTGTTGAATTTGTCTCCTCAACCGATTCCGTGTACGTTCAATTTCAGGGTCAATCTCGTACAACGGATTGGATGGGTTGTCCCTGGTTATACACCAAAAAGAAACCAAAGTAAAATAAAAATAAAAATAAAATAACTAAAGTAAGAAAACAAAGAAAACAAAATTTAGTTGCCAATCCCCGGCAACGACGCCAAAAACTTGTTGCGTGTAGAAATAGCGCAAATTGTGCAGTGTACACGTCGCATGTAATAAAGTGATAAGTATTTATCGTGTATCGTCTCCACAGGGATTGGTGTACTTAATATGTCTTCTTTAATATTCTTGTCCTATAAAAGTAAAGTAAAAACACAAGTAGAAAGGATGTTTGAGTAAACTAATGAAATAAAAACTAAATAAAGGTAGTGAGAACGAATGAGAAGAGTGGGCAGGATCCAGTTGCGTTGTACTGTGGAGTCAATCGATTTGTTTCTGTCCAATGCTATCGCATGACTCTGCCTCGGCAATACTGCAGATTACTGCCTGGGAAGCGACAATGCGTGTCTGTCGCGGCAATCCCTTGCTCTTGGGTAGACCTCACTAAGATTCAACAAAGTGTCCTTGGATGGCTCCGCTTATCCCTAAGTCGAAACATTGTAGATAATCAGTCCTTGATGATACCTCCCGACGTGAATCAATTATAACTATCAACCAATCTCACACTTCTTTTAGCCGCTGAAACTCCAACCTATCCCTAGGCCGAGTTAGTATTTTTCAAATACCGTACTTACTCCTTTCGTGAATCTAACTCTCCCGAGTCTAGATAAATAGATTACTCACAAACTTCCCTCCCAAGCTTGTATGCAAGAACAAAAAATGGCAAAGAGTAAGCAAATCTTAATGTTTTATTGCATTGAAACGAGAAACAAAGTACAATCTCCTCTCACAAGTACTCGACAACCTTCAACTAACCCTAAGAAAGCTTAGAACATAATGACGGAAAGAACATAATAATTCTTAGGGTTGAACTCTCTCCAAATCGACTCTCTTATATATTGGACGACTATGGTATATATAGTCTAGGTCTAGGGCAAACCTTTCCTAAGTAGGAATACTACTTGGAGTAGGATTACAATTATTCCCATAAATCAAATATTTCCAAGTTTATTTCAACTAGGAGGCTTTTCCCTCGTGGCCTTGACTTGGGCTTTCCTCGTGCTAGCCAGCTTCGATCCATGTGTTGCATGTCCAGAAACGTCCAGCGTATTTTTCTCTTCCAATCGCCTACAGTATTGATGCTGGAGCTTCAGTTGCTGTCGCGGCCCAGCTTCTGCCTCGGCCTCAGCCCTGCCTCGATAGTAATTGTTCCTGTATGTACAGAAGATATCGTAAATTCTGCATTTTTCTGTAAATATTAGCTTTGTAAGTTATAATAGCAGAATATCCGAATATTGCATATTAAGCGCATGCATCAGTCCAAGTGTGAGATAAGTGCTTATTGCCCATGAAAGGTTTATAAAATAATAGTCTTTTGAGCACTTATCATCACCGCATGATCTTATTGGCTCTATGTTACTTGTCGAGACCCCGTCACCCCGGTACCAAGTCCCTTTCTGGTAACGACCTACTGGGGTATGAGTAGACTAGTACACCATCTAATGTTCATGCATTTGACAAGATAGAAGCCTCGGCTGGACCCACAAGTTACCTTCTTTAGGGTAGATGCCCAAATTGGGAAAAATTTGAGTATTCGGTTACTTTTTCGTATGATCTTGTTGGCTCTGTACTACTTGTCGAGACCCTATCACCTCGGTACCGAGTCCCTTTGAGGCAACGACCCACTGGGGGTGCGAGTAGGCCATCTAATGTTCATTCATTTGGAAAGACCAAAGCCTCGGGTGGACCCTTCTCGGGTCTCATCATGCCTAGCAGTTGTGGTGTGCCCTCACTCATTGTTTCCTTTGATCCCCGATCAAGTCTTCGATCGTGTGGGTTATACGTGTCGGTAGGCACCATGCTACGCACATCGAACTGTCGAGCCGCACTCCTTTTTAGTAAAGTCCCCTCGCGGCCATTGTGCCCCGAAGGTGCTTGTAGGATCTTGTGTTGCGTACCCAGATCGATGGAATTTCGGATGTATCGTCAATCGCCCTTCTGTCGAGCAGCTTGGTGGCTACCCGATGGACCTCATTCATGCCTAGTGTCCCGATTGTGTCATTTTGGATGAATCAATTACGTCAGTGCATCAGAGCTCGTTCGTATGGTCAAGGCCCCGATCGCTCGAACGTATTGCATTTTGTCCCTCGACACGATCGATGATCTTTCCGTTTTATAGCCTCTCCCCTAACCAAGTAGTGCGATGAGGACCGTACAGGGCGGACGTCGCGAAGGAATGCTACCTGGTTGATCCTGCCAGTAGTCATATGCTTGTCTCAAAGATTAAGCCATGCATGTGTATGTATGAACTAACTCAGACTGTGAAACTGCGAATGGCTCATTAAATCTGTTATAGTTTGTTTGATGGTAATTTCTACTCGGGTAATCGTAGTAATTCTAGAGCTAATAAGTGCAAAGAATACCCGACTATCGGAAGGGATGCATTTATTAGATAAAAGGTCGACGCGGGCTCTTCACGTTGCTTTGATGATTCATGATAACTCAATGGATCACACGACCATCATTTCAACGATGCATCATTCAAATTTATGTCCTATAAACTTTCGATGGTAGGATAGTGGCCTACTATGGTTGTGACGGGTGATGGAGAAGTAGGGTTCAATTCTGGAGAATGAGCCTAAGAAACGACTACCATATCCAAGGAAGGAAGCAGGCACGCAAATTACCCAATCCTGACACAGGGAGATAGTGACAATAAATAATAATATCAGGCTATACAAGTCTGGTAATTAGAATGAGTACAATCTAAATCCCTTAACGAGGAAACATTGGAGGGCAAGTCTGGTGCCAATAGTCACGGTAATTCCAGATCTAATAGCGTATATTTTTGTTGTTGCAGTTAAAAAGCTCATAGTTAGACCTAGGAGTGGGTCGGTTGCTACGCCTCACGGTGAGCATTGGTCTTCTCGTCCAAATTACCGATGGCGCGCTCCTGGCCTTAATTGGTTGGGTCGTTCCTCCTACGCTGTTACTTTGAAGAAATTAGAGTTCTCAAAGCAGGCCTACGCTTGTATACACTAGCATGGGATAACATCACAGGATTTCAATCCTATTCTGTTGGCCTTTGGGATCAGAGTAATGATTAACAGGGACAGTCGGGGGCATTCGTATTTCATAGTCAGAGGTGAAACTCTTGGATTTATGAAAGAAGAATAATTGTGAAAGCATTTGCCAAGGATGTTTTTATTACTCAAGAACGAAAGTTGGGGGGCTCGAAGATGATCAGATACCATCCTAGTCTCAACCATTAACGATGTCGACTAGGGATCTAAGGATGTTGCTTTTAGGAATCCGCCGACACCTTATAAGAAATCAAAATCTTTGGGTTTCAGGGGGAGTATGGTCGCAAGGCTGAAACCTAAATGAATTGACAGAAGGGAACCACTAGGAGTGAAGCCTGCTACTTTATTTGACTCAACACGAGGAAACTTACCAGGTCCAGACATAGTAAGGATTTACAGACTGAAAGCTCTTTCTTGATTCTATGGGTGGTGGTGCATGGTCATTCCTAGTTGGTGGATCGATTTGTCTGGTTAATTCCATTAACGAACGAGACTTCAGTCTGCTAACTAGCTACGTGGAGGCGATCCTCCGTGTCTAGATTCTTAGAGGAACTATGGCCTCTTAGGCCAAGGAAGTTTGAGGCAATAATAGGTCTATGATACTCTTAAATGTTCTGGGCCACATGCAAGCTACACTGATGTATCCAACGAGTCAATAGCCTTGGCTGACAGGCCCGGGTAATCTTTGAAATTTCATCGTGATGGGGATAGATCATTGCAATTGTTGGTCTTCAATGTGGAATTCCTAGTAAGCGCAAGTCATCAACTCGCGTTGACTAAGTCCCTGCCCTTTGTACACACTACCCGTCGCTCTTATCGATTGAATTGTCCGGTGAAGTGTTCGGATCGCAGCGACGTGGGCAGTTTGCTGCCCGCTACGTTGTGAGAAGTCCAATGAACTTTATCATTTAGAGGAAGGAGAAGTCATAACAAGGTTTCCGTAGGTGAACTTGCAGAAGGATCATTGTCGAAACCTGCTCAGCAAAACGACCTACAAACCTGTTATCGAAAAAAATAGGAGGGGTCAGGCAGCATCTCCTCCCCTCTTCCCCTCCTCGCCTCTAGGCACTTCGCCTCTACCTACCCCGTGCCGCACGTTTTCGTAAGAGGCACGACCCCGGGCCTTTGAGGCAAAAAGGAACATACCCTTGCGTGAATCGCGCCAAGAAATCTAAATGGAAAGAAGCACGTCCCCTGTCGCCATCCCCTCCGCGGTGTGCGTGCTGTAGGGATGCTACAAATTCATCGTGAATACAGAAAATGACTCTCGATAACGGATATCCCGGCTCTCGTATCAATGTAGAACGTAGCAAAATGTGATACTTGGTATGAATTGCAGAATCTCATGCACCATCGAGTCTTTCAACGCAAGTTGTGCCCCAAGCCATTAGGCCGAGGGCACGTCTACCTGGGTGTCACGCATCGTTGCTCCCATCCAACCCTTACCCAAAGGGAACGAGTTGTGGTGTGGGCAAAAAATGGCCAACCGTTCGCACACCACTCGCGGTTGACCTAAAATCGAGTCATTGGAGACCACAGTTCCGCAACAATCAGTGGTAAAGCTTCAAGCTGCCTGGTTTGAAGTCGCGCGCTAAACGTTGACCCCGGCTCTTCGACCCTTTCGTCACCACAAACATGATGTTCACGTCGCGACCCCAAGTCAAGAGGGATTACCCACTGAGTTTAAGCATCAATAAGCGGAGGAAAAGAAACTTACCATGATTCCCTTAGTAATGGCGAGCGAACCGGGAATAGCCCAACTTGAGAATCGTTCACCCTCGACGTCTGAATTATAGTCTGGAGAAGCGTCCTCAATGACGGAACGAGCTCAAGTCTCCTAGAAAGGGGCATCGGAGAGGGTGAGAGCTCCATCATGCCTGGACCCTAACGTACCATGAGGCGTTGTCAACTAGTCGGGTTAGAAAAATTCTACGGCACAAGGAAGCTGATTGACGAGATCCCTCATGGGTGCACCACCGACCGACCTTGATCTTCTGAGAAGGGTTCGAGTGAGAGCATGCTTGTTTGGAACCGAAAGATAGTAAACTATGTCTGAGCGGGGAGAAGTCAGAGGAAACTCTAGTAGAGGCCCACAGCGATACTGACGTGCAAATCGTTCATCTGAATTGGGTATAAGGGCGAAAGAATAATCGAACCATCTAGTAGCTAGTTCCCTCCAAAGTTTCCCTTAGGATAGCTGGAGCCCTTAGCGAGTTCTATCGGGTAAAGCCAATGATTAGAGGCATCGGGGGCGCAACCCCCTAGACCTATTCTCAAACTATAAATAGGTAGGACGGCGCGATTGGTTCCTCGAGCCGTGTTACGGAATCGAGAGTTTCAAGTAGGCCATTTTTTTAAGCAGAAGTAACGATGCAGGATGAATCGGAAACCGAGTTACGATTTCCAACTATGCGCTAACCTAGAAGCCACAAAAGGTGTTGGTCGATTAAGACAGTAGGATGGTGGTCATGGAAGTCGAAATCCACTGAGGAGTGTGTAACAACTCACTTGGCGAATCAACTAGCCCCGAAAATGGATGGCGCTGAAGCACGTGACCTATACCCAGGCATCGGGGCATGGTCCAGGCCCCGATGAGTAAGAGGGCACGACGGTCGCCATAAAACTCGGGGCCTAGCTATGGTGGACTGGTCGTTGGTTCAGATCTTAGTGGTACTGCAACTATTCAAATGAAAACTTTGAAGGCCGAAGAGGGGAAAGGTTCCATGTGGACGACACTTGCACATGGGTTAGTCAATCCTAAGAGACGTGGAAAGTCCGTCAGACAACGCGTCCAAGTATATTTTGACTAAGAACTCTTAACACATACTTCTTTTGACTAACTACTATACTAGTGGGAACATAATGTACCTCAAGTCCTAAGAAATAAGACAAAGGTCCCATATCTTTTAGGGAGAAAACCTAATTCAACCCTTCAATGAAAAATTATACTTCTTTACTATTAACACTAGTGACAATAATGCTATCGACATACATAAGTAGATATACTAAATATGTCTTATCTTTCTTAGTAAAAAGAGAGGCATCAGATTTCGCTAAAAGAAAACCCGCAGATATTAAGTATTCTTTTAGCTTTTCAAATCAAGATCTTAGTGCTTGCTTTAGACCATACAATGCCTTATTAAGATTTCAAACCAGAGAAGAATGGGAGATCTTTGCTCATAACTAGGAGGTTGTATCATATAAACTTGTTCAACTAAATCTCTATTTAAAGAAGGTATTTTTTATTTTAATCTGCCTCATAACCCAACCTTTAGTAATCGCACAAGACAAAATCACTCTAACAATAACAGGCTTGATCACAAGACTAAAGACTGTATGAAAATTAACCTTACCTCTTGTAAATACCCTTTTGCAACCAAGCTTTGTACCTTGCTATTGATCCATCTATATTTTTTTTATTTAAAAAATCCATTTATAGGTAATAACTTTTCTATTTGGATGTAGTTTCACTAAATTCCAAGTATTGTTGCTAAAAAAAGCATCATACTCAGCTTAGGCTGAAACTTTCCAGTGAGAACTACTCAGAGCTTCTTGTGTCTTGGACTCCTCATTCCCTAACAAAGTTTGAACTTGATAAACCTTGGGTTTTTTTATTCCACTTTTGCTTCTGATTATAGAATGTTTGTTCTCTACCAAGGAATGAACAACAAGCCTTATTATTATTGTACACTTTTCTTTAGAATGATACGTTTTAAAATATCAGTTTCCACTTGATGCCCTTGATTTGCAAATGATGGTGGTTCCAAAATATCAACTGCCACTTCACATACTAGAACTTTAGGATTTGCTAGATCTTTTTCATTTAGGTCTGCTTTTTCTTGCTCTAAATGGTCCAAAACAACACTTTCTTGTTCCACAAGATCAACCAGTGTTGGACCTCGATCCCCAAAAATAGGTAATAATAAATCTTCATTTGCAACAGATGGTGAGCTACTTATGTTGCCACCTCGTACTTGTGTTTGACCATGAGATCCAAGACTGACCTCTTGTCTCTGAGTTGGTAAAATAGGAGGAGTAGCTGCTGGAGAAATATTTGAATAATCAATGATAGTACCGTGAGATGACAGAATACCTATGTTGTCATGTTGAGGAATATTTCAAGACTGAGTGTCCTATTGTGGCTGCTCATTTTGTACATTTTCATGACTGGTATTGCATATTGGTGTGACATTTCCATGATCAAAAGGTACCTGCTACTGTACGCTATTCCTATGTGTAGAAAACTCTTGACCCTCATCATGTTAGTGTGGCATAAAAATAACTAAAGACAATCCTTGGTGATTGTCTTTACTAACCTCTGACTTATATTTATGAACACCAAAAAAAGAAATCTTAACTCATCAAAAGACATAATGGATTAGTCAATGCCCATGAGCAAAGACTGTATTCTCTCGTTTCGTGAGCCTAACTCTCCTGATATTAGACAAATGGATTTTTTTTCACATACTTATCATCTCGATCTCATATGCAAAGAAGAGTAAACACAAAGAGAGAATAAACTATGAAATAGGTTTTGCATTAATAAATATCTAGTGATAAGTGCTCAACACACCATCACTTTATACTCCTTTTATCGCCATTTATCACCAAATATTCACCCACTTGAACCAATGCATGTGCTTAATGTGATATATTTAGAAGTTATACTTAAATAGATAATATTTATAGAAAAAGGCATGTTTTACTGTATTTTCATATCTGTGCAGGAAAACCATTGCCGCGGCAGAAATAAGGCCGAGGCAGCAGCAGGAAGAGAGGAAGCAAAGTGATAGGTGATGGAAAGAAAAAAATCCAAGGAACGCGTCTGGACTTGAAGCCCATGATTCGGAGCTGGCTAGCGCAAGGAAAAGCCCAAAGAAAGACCACGCGGGAAAGCCCCCTTAGCCGAATTCAAACTTGGAAATATAATATTATTATGTACTTGACTTGTTCCCTACTCCAAGTTGTATTCTACTTAGGAAAGGTTTGCCCTAGGTCTAGCCTATATAAAGACTTAGCCACCCAATGTATCAAATAGCGAAATACCTAGGGAGAGCCGACTTCTACTCTTGTTTCTTTCCTCTCCATCATGTTCTAAAACCTTCATAGGTTTTAGGTGAAGGTTGTGGAGTATTTGTGAGAGGAGATTGTACTTTATCTTTCATTCAATGCAATAAGAATTATCAAGGTTTGCTTATCCTTTGTTATTCCTTGTTCTTGCATTCAAGCCCGGGAGGGAAGTTTGTGAGTAATCCATTTATCTAAGCTCGGGAGAGTTAGATTCACGAAAGGGGTAAGTACGGTGTTTCAATCGCGAAATACTAACTCGGCCTAGGGATAGGTTAAGAGTTTTAGCGGCTAAAAGAAGTGTGAGATTGGTTGGTGAGTATAATTGGTTCACGCCGGGAGGTATCATCAAGGACACTTTGCCGAACTTTGGTAAGGTCTGCCCATGAGCAAGGAATTGCCGCGGCAGACAACGTTATCGCTGTCCAGGCAGTAAACTGCAGTGCTGCCGAGGCAGAGATATACGATTGCATTGGATAAAGGCAAGTCAATCAAGTCCACAATACAATACAACTGGATCCTGGCCCATGTCTCTCTCTAATATTTCGACCCTTTTATTTTTATTCAATTACCTTAGTTTAATAAATCACACCCATTCACTTGTGTTTTTATTTTTCTACAGAGCAAGAAGATAAAGAAGCCATATTGAGTATATCAGTCCCTGAGGAGACGATAACTCGATAAATACTTATCACTTATTACTTGCGATGTGTCCACTTGCACTAAACGCACACTTTTGACACGCGACAAGTTATTGGCGCCGTTGCTGGGGACTGGCAACTAAATTTTGTTTTCCTTATTTTCTTGTTTCTTTTTATTTTTATTTTTATTTTACTTTTGTTTTTCTTGGTGTATGACCAGGGCCAATCCAACCAACCCCTTATACGAGTTAGATCCTGAGATTGAAAGAATAGGGTTAAGGTTGAGGAGACAAATCCGAGGAGTCATGGCAGAGGTTCAGGCAGGACAAAACATACCTGCCGGCAATGAAGGTCTACCGCCGCCACCTGGGCCGTGGCAGCTGACTGTCAGAGATTTCTTGGAGGAGGACTTAAATGGACTAAACCCAGGAGTCGTCACACCCGAGATTGAAGCAGCCCATTTTGAACTCAAACCTGTTATGTTCAACATGTTAAATACAATTGAACAATTTGGTGGGTCTGCAACTGAAGACGCAAGGCAGCATCTCAAATCCTTCATGGAGATTTGCAACTCTTTCAAAATCCAAGGAGTCCATGAAGATGTCTTGCGATTAAAGCTATTCCCCTATTCACTGAGAGATAGGGCGAAAGCTTGGTTAAATAGCATTCCAGCGGGATCTATTGGATCCTGGAGTGAACTTTGCCGTGATTTCATTACTCGCTTTAATCCTACTAATCTATATGATAGAATTCGTAATGAAATTACTTTTTTCCGACAGGCTGAAGACGAACCAATGTACGAGGCATGGGAACGCTATAGAGAGCTATTGCACAAGTGTCCGCTGCATGGATTTCCCTTATGGACACAAGTGACAATGTTTTACAACGCCACAAATGCCCCGACAAGGATGATGTTGGATGCCTCGGCAAACGGCACACTCCTAGACAAGGCACCCGAGGAAGCTATTGAAATTTTGAATAAACTCGCAAGGAATGACTTCCAGTTTCCCACATCTAGGCGAGGAGGAGTAAGACGCCAAGCCACGGTAAACGAATTAGATTTATCAAGTTCAGTGGCTGCACAATTGGCCTCTCTTACCAAGATGGTGCAAAACCTACAATTACAAAACAATACCCGTGAGGTCAAGGTAATTGATTTATGTTGTGATTTATGTGGAGGTAACCACAATTCTGTTGATTGCATGAATCAAGAAACCGGTATGTATGTTGGAAACTACAACCGTAACAATGTGATGTCCAACACGTACAACCCCTCATGGAAGAGGCATCCAAACTTATCATGGAGCAACCCAAATAATGCCTTAAACCCAATCACCCAACCACCAGGATTTCAGTAGCCAATGCCGCAGCAGCAAGTCCAACAACCGATGCCGCCGCCGCAGATGCAGCAGCAACCGGTCAATTCATTGGAAAACACACTAAAGGCCTTCATGATGAAAACTGAGTCATACATGGCGGAAAATAGTAATTTCATCAAGAGGACCTACGCCTTCATGAATAGGACTGAGATGAGGCTACAAAATCAAGAAGCGACCATAAAAACTCTGGAAACTCAGGTTGGGCAGTTTGCTCAATGTATAAACACTAGACCACAAGGAGGCCTACCTAGCAATACTGAGGTTGCTAAGGTACTAAGCCATGAACAGTGCAAGGCAATCACTACCAGGAGTGGTCTACAGTTGAAAGAGAAGATCCCAGAGAATCGAACCCAACCGGCGGATCAATCAAGAGAAGAGGCTGAGCAAACCGAGATTGAGAACACTGCCCCGGCAGCAAGCACTGCAGCGCCTGAGCAGTATGCCGAGGCAGCAAAAATTCCAGTGGTGCCAGGTATACGATTCCAAACTAAAGAAACCCTGGACGAGATGAGACCACCACCACCTTTCCCGCAAAGGTTGAAGAAACAAAAACAGGATCAACAGTTCAAGAAGTTCCTCGATATCTTGAAGCAAGTCCACATCAACATACCATTCTTTGAGGCCATTGAACAAATGCCCAACTATGCCAAGTTCTTAAAAGATATGGTATCAAAGAGAAAACGAATAGGTGAGTTTGAGACAGTGGCTGCCACCGAGGGATGCATGGCAATGCTGCATAACCGCATGCCACCAAAGTTAAAAGATCCTGGTTGCTTCACTATACCTTGTGCGATAGGAAAGAGTTATGAAGGAAAGGCCCTGTGCGACCTTGGAGCAAGTATAAACCTCATGCCTAAATCAGTCTTCCAAAAGCTTGGAATTGGAAGACCGAAGCCTACAACAGTGATGCTCCAACTCGTGGATAGATCCTATGTGCAACCTGAAGGAAAAATCGAGGACATACTGGTAAGAGTTGACAAGTTTATTTTTCCTGTCGACTTCCTTGTCCTTGATTGTGAAGCAGATGACAACGCACCGATTATCCTTGGGAGACCCTTCCTAGCAACTGGACGTATATTGATTGACGTGGAAAAAGGAGAGTTGACTATGCGGGTCAATGACTAACAAGTCAAACTCAACGCATTCCACAACTTAAAGAGGTAGGACGATCCAGAGGAATGCAAGGCCATCCGCACAGTAGACAATAAGATATCCTGCCTGGGCAGTCTGCTCGGCAGGATATTCGGCAAGAAAATCAAGCTCAAGATGGATGGACAGACAACACTAAGGAGCGGCCCACAACCGATACACAATTTGGGCCTAAGGGAGAAAATAATTTTGGGAGATGCATTCGCATGTTCTCCACCAGTAACCTAACCTCTCCCTTTTTCTTTTCTTTATTATATTAGGGTTAGTAGTTTATTTTTATTTTCGTTTTCAGTATTTTTCTTTTGTGTGTTTAAATTTTTATTTAGGAATAAAAAGCAAAGATAAGGGAAAAATAATTCACAGCAGGAACTCTGCCGAGGCAATACAACAGTGTCAGAGCCGCAGCAGTTCCAACGGGCAGAAAAGTGTAACGGCTAGTCTGCCGAGATTCCTGCCGCGACAGAAAAGGAAACGAAAGCAGAAGGAAACGGTTACAACGGCTAGTGATCTCAACGGTCACAAGGCCGAGGCCTATATAAGACACTCCTTCCTCTTGAGCTATTCACTCTTACTTTCTTTCTTTCTTTAGTATTCTTAACAATCACTCTCTGCCTACTAATCCCTTCTAATTCTCCAGTTTCTCTTTAAGAAAACCTCTAAGAACTCAATTTTCTCTTTCTTGATGGCAACTTACAAAAGATTCGCCCCAGCCAACGTTGAAGAACGATTCAATCGATCTTTCATCGCAAGGCAACTATAGGAAGAACAAGGGTTCCAGCACGCGGATGAAGAGAATTACGACATTGAACACTACTTGTTCGACAGAATAAAGTACCAGAAATGGGAAATATTCTGTTTGCAACCTGCCCAGGCAAACGCCATAATCGTGCGGGAGTTCTACGCTCATGGGCCCAGCAAAGACTCCCTCTTTGTTCAATGCCGCGGCAGGCCTGTACAACTTGATGCCGAGACGATCAACAGCTTCTACGGCCTCACACTGGACAGTGATCTCCATGCTGACTTCTTGGAAGATATCACTGCCGAGGACTATGAACTTATCAAAGACGATCTTTGTTACGCGAACACTCCATGGGAAACCGGTACCCATCGGGGTTCCGTAACAAGACAAAGTTTGAAGCCGGAGGCCAAGATGTGGAACACCTTCGTTAAACGACGCCTCATCCCAACATCACATAATAGCACGGTGGATCGCAAGAGATTGGTGCTTATCCAATCCATCATCAACAAAAGGACCATCAACGTTGGAGAAATTATCCTACGAGAGATTCACGAGTGCGGTAAGAAAGATCGAGGACCATTGTATTTCCCTTGCTTGATTACGAGTTTATGTGTTTCTGCAGGTGTACCCATTGAAGAAACCGATGAATACACACCCCCAAGAAGAGGATGGACCAGGGAATTCTGCCACAAAGTCATGCAGATCATACAAGCAGAACCTGTCCAGGCAACACCGCAGCAGTTCACTGTCGATACTGCTGCCGGGGCCCAGTACACGACAGATATGCCTGGTACTGCCCACACCTCTGTCGCAGCAGACCCGTATCAAGAAATCTTGCAGCGCATGGCTGTGATGGATCTTCGACAATAACGGTACATGGAGTACCAACGGGACTTCAATGGAACGCTCGCCCAAATGATGATGCACGCATTCCCGGACCAACGTGTCCAATTCTCGGAGTTCCCAAGCAATATGTTCGTTACTGCCGTACCCTACACCGAGACTACACCAGCCCCAAGAGGACCGCGACCGTTCTTCCATCCGGACCCTCAACCCCAATACCAGGCTGCTGGACCATCTAGGCCAGCAGATTCTGCCGCGGCCTCATCTGTCAGCCGAAGGCCATCCAAGCGGAGAGCCGTTTTCAACACTCCACCAAGATCGCCAATTATCATGGGCAGTCTATCTGCAGAGATAGATGCTTATGTACACTAAGGCTCTACTGCCGCCGGCCCAAGCACACACCACACCGGAGGAGCAACTGCGATGGGAGGAGGAACGAACGTGATGATAACCGAAGAGATGGCGGATGTTGAAGAAGGAGAAGAAGTAGAAGCCCCAATGCATAGGACCCCACCCACTCGAGTCCAGCCGCCGAGGCAAGCAAAGGCGCAACCATCGCCCTCCCCAAGGACAAAGCACATGGCATCTAGGCAACGAAGAAAAATTGTTACGAGCAGCTCTCCGGAGTCGCTCTAAAATTCTTTGTCCTTTATTTCTATATTCAATTGCTTTTACTATCTTTCATTGCTGCATATAATTCATATTCTGTTTTGCCGCTTATTCCTTCCAAATATAAAAGCATTGAGGACAATGCTTGGTTTGAGTTTGGGGGTGCAGATTCACTGCCAAGCAGCAATCTACTGCCGCGGCCTTGCCAAAAAGGGAGTATTCCAGTGATTTTTTTTATTTTTATGCTCCCCGCCTTACTTGAATTAACTGCATACACTCCTGCACTGCTCATCATCAGTATTGCCTTAGTTTATTCTTTAAGGCTATAGAAATCTTTCTCCTTACCATGTTTAGGTTCTGTTAAGAGGGCTTAACCTTAGGATACTTAAGGATGAAAATTTAGAAGCTTACTATAGGAAGAATTTTAAACACTTTTGGGACTTGTGGATTATAGGAATTCTTTTAATGAACTTAGGTGATAAAGACTTAGATTTTTGGAAAAGTAACTAGAGGTGCCTACCACCGGATCTAGAAAATCTCTTCTTCATACTAGAGGTGCCTGAAATTGGCTCTAGTATGTATTAAGGAATATCAAAAAGAAAAGACAAAAAGGGTTTTAGTGAAAAGAAAAAACAAGTCTTTGAGGTGCCCGAAACCGGCTCAAGATTTGGGGTTTGGAAAAGAAGAGAAGACTTAACCAATGTCTATTTGTCTTGAACTTAGAGTTTATCTAAGAAAGCCTTTAATCAACTTGTCCACAAAAACGCACACACTCACGAATCCTATAGTTTGTTTCTAAGTAAATTCTTAGGTAGCCGAATGGTTAAGGCTTAAAAGATAGGCCTAGCTATGGTGGGGAGAATAGATGGACATGTAAGACCAAGAGAGAATAGAGTCCGGCAAATTGATGGTTTGCATTGTTTGAGGACAAGCAATAGTTCGAGTTTGAGGGTGTGATAAGTGCTCAATACACCATCACTTTATACTCCTTTTATCGGCATTTATCACTAAATATTCACCCACTTGAACCAATGCATGTGCTTAATGTGATATATTTAGAAGTTATACTTAAATAGATAATATTTATAGAAAAAGGCATGTTTTACTGTATTTTCATATCTTGCAGGAAAACCATTGCCGCGGCAGAAATAAGGCCGAGGCAGGACCTGATGCCGAGGCAGCAGCAGGAAGACAGGAAGCAAAGTCATAGGCGATGGAAAGACAAAAATCCAAGGAACGCGTCTGAACTTGAAGCCCATGATTCGGAGCTGGCTAGCGCAAGGAAAAGCCCAAAGGAAGACCACGCGGGAAAGCCCCCTTAGCCGAATTCAAACTTGGAAATATAATATTATTATGTACTTGACTTGTTCCCTACTCCAAGTTGTATTCTACTTAGGAAAGGTTTGCCCTAGGTCTAGCCTATATAAAGACTTAGCCACCCAATGTATCAAATAGCGAAATACCTAGGGAGAGCCGACTTCTACTCTTGTTTCTTTCCTCTCCATCATGTTCTAAAACCTTCATAGGGTTTAGGTGAAGGTTGTGGAGTATTTGTGAGAGGAGATTGTACTTTATCTTTCATTCAATGCAATAAGAATTATCAAGGTTTGCTTATCCTTTGTTATTCCTTGTTCTTGCATTTAAGCCCGGGAGGGAAGTTTGTGAGTAATCCATTTATCTAAGCTCGGGAGAGTTAGATTCACGAAAGGGGTAAGTACGATGTTTCAATCGCGAAATACTAATTCGGCCTAGGGATAGGTTAAGAGTTTCAGCGGCTAAAAGAAGTGTGAGATTGGTTGGTGAGTATAATTGGTTCACGCCGGGAGGTATCATCAAGGACTAGTCATCAACAGCACTCTGACTTTAGGCATAAGCGGAGTCATTCAAGGACACTTTGCCGAGCTTTAGTAAGGTCTGCCCACGAGCAAGGAATTGCCGCGGCAGACAACGTTATCGCTGCCCAAGCAGTAAACTGCAGTGCTACCGAGGCAGAGATATACGATTGCATTGGATAAAGACAAGTCAATCAAGTCCACAATACAATACAACTGGATCCTGGCCCATCTTTCTCTCTAATATTTCGACCGTTTTATTTTTATTCAATTACCTTAGTTTAATAAATCACACCCATTCACTTCTGTTTTTATTTTTCTATAGAGCAAGAAGATAAATAAGGCATATTGAGTATACCAGTCCCTGAGGAGACGATAACTCGATAAATACTTATCACTTATTACTTGCGATGTGTCCACTTGCACTAAACGCACACTTTTGACACGCGACATCTAGCATAACATAACTATCTTCTCCAACTAATCCATAAACAACCTAAACCTCCGAAGAAGTTTAGAACATGATGTAGTCGGCGGCTAAAGGTGTTTTCTAGGGTAAAATCCTTTCCCCTAGACTAAACCTAATGTGTGCCTTATATAGGCCAAGCCCTAGGTTAAAGCTTTCCATGCAAGGAAAGAGTTCTAAAGAGGAGACAAGTATAATTCCTAATTAAACTATAACAATTAATTCTTATTTACTAAAATATCTTTTCTTTTTTGCACGTGACTTTGACCAAGTCTTAACTCCGTAATTTGGCTCCGTCGTTCTTTCGCTCATTGTCCATTAAGATCAGCATCTTTTTCTCTTTCTGTTGAGCACTGGTTGTCATCTTCACTCTGCTACCGCAACCTCAAAAGTGTTGCCTTGGCGGGTGCTCCATCTACACTTCAGCATCTATCTTCTCAATTGGCCATCTTTATATGTAGTTTCCTATCTAAGAAAGAAAACTATCAAATGCATCTGTTTTATGCCAATTATTAGATGAAGTCATGAATTATATGCTTGGATGCTGAAGTATGGAAAATATATAGAAATATTCATTAATGCCCTTAATTTTGTCCTTTATTAGTAAATATCGAGTGGGAAAATGGTATTAAAAATAGGACTTTTATGCACTCATCACACCCCCACACTCGAACTATTGCTTGTCCTCAAGCAATGCAAAAGATAATTTTTAAGTAAGGAATTTTAAAGTAATATATTGTTCTACCTGCCGCGGCAGAATTCCTTTCTTGACTCGGCCTCTTCTAGGTTCTAGGAATTTCTCAGAACTGGACTATGAGTCTTAGTGGGTGGGTGCGTAGCTATGTCGAAACTGATTTTTTAAGTTCTAATCCTTTTTTCTAGCTCAAGACTTTTGACTAAGATTTTTCCTTAATTCTTATCTTTCTTTCTCCCTAAATTGGTATATAAATATATATTGCTATATACTTATACTGCTTGAGCCGGTTTCGGGCACCTCAAGTGTTTAGCTATTCTTACTAGAGCTAATTTCAGGCACCTCTAGTAAGTGGGAAAAAGACTAAGTCCTAGAGCCAGTGATAGGCACCTCTATGGACTAAACTAGAGTCGGTGATAGGCACCTCTAGTTAAAATTTAAGCCTAAGTCGTTATTGCTTTTCAAAGAAAAGAACTTGTAAAATCAACTAAGACTAGCAGTGTTAAATATTTTTTAGGCTCATAGTCTAATCCTAAGTACTAAACCTAGTATACCTTTCTGATTTCAAGTTTAGTGAATGGTGCAGACTGTTGCAGCGGCTGGAGAATATATTGCTGCCTCGGCAGTTTCAATAAAATTCAGCAGACTTAAATTTTTTTTTGCAGTAAATGGTAGGATTATAAGGACAAAAATAAGGCAATTATACGATAATCTAAATACTTTCTATACATGACATATATTTACATATTACAGAAAGGGATCAATGCTCCCCCACACTCGAGGGATGCATTGTCCTCAATGCATGAAAAGTAAAAAGAAAGCAAAAAATAAAAAGATAAAAGAAAGACTACCGCCCTTTTCAGAATGCCGAGGAGGCAAAGGAGTCCTCGAAATAGCTGTCGATGAGGAGCTTTCGGTGGCTTTTTGGTGGTTGTTGTGGTGCTGCTGGCAGCGGACTTGTAGTTTTCTTCTTGGCAGACCGGAGTGGTTGGAGAAGTCCTAAAAAAATTATGTCTAAACTTAATATAGTTATACTTAAAAAGAAGGAAAGAGATTAGAGCAAAGTAGAGGAGGACTCGAAGTCGTCTCCTAATATCACTATTTCTTTGAGTTCCCGAAAATTCGATCCTTTGTATGGTTTGAGGCGTTGTCCATTAACTTGGAATTCATGTCCATCTTGTGGGGATCTAATTGTAATTGCCCCTTGAGAATGTGTTTGAAAAACTTCAAATGGTCTGGACCATCTAGATTTTATTTTTCCGGGAAAAAGCTTTAGTCGCGAATTGTAGAGTAAGACTTGCTGCCTAGGCAGTAGCTGTCGTGGCAGTAGTTTCTGATCATGCCATCTTTTTTTTGTCTTTATATATTCTAGCATTCTCATATGCTGAGGTTCTGAACTCCTCAATTTCATTAAGATCCAATAATCTCTTTTGACCTGCTTTTTCCCAATCCATGTTGACCATTCGTATTGCCCAGTATGCTTTGTGTTCTATTTCTACTAGCAGATGGCAAGATTTGCCATAGACTAGCTGGTAAGGGGACATTTTCAATGGCGTTTTGAATGTCGTTCTATATGCCCAGAGTGCATCATCTAATCGAGTGGACCAGTCTTTTCGGGTTGGATTTACCACTTTTTCTAGTATTGTCTTGAGTTCTCTGTTCGACACTTCTGCTTGGCCGTTTGTTTGTGGGTGGTACGCTTTGGCAATCTTTTGTGTAACTCCCAATTTCTTTAGGGCGGCAACAATTTGTCTATTGCCGAAATGTTTCCCTCCATCACTTATGATTACATGGGGTACACCAAATCGAGTGAAGATATTTTTCTTTAAGAATTTTTGCACTGTTTTGGTGTCATTCTTTGTTGTCGCGAATGCTTCTACTCATTTAAATACATAATCTGCTTCCAATAATATGTAGAGGTTACCATGTGAGGATGGCAAGGGTCCCATGAAGTCAATTCCCCATACATCGAACAATTCTACTTCTAGAATGTTTTGAAGAGGCGTCTCGTTTCGTCTAGATATGTTTCCCATCCTTTGGCATCGATCACATCTTTGACAATATTCCTGTGCATCTTTATATAGGGTTGGCCAGTATAATCCTGATTGCAGTACCTTGGTTGTCGTTCTGTTGCCACCGAAATGTCCACCATAGGGAGATGCATGGCATTGTGCTAGCACACTTTCTTGTTCCTCTTCCGGGATGCACCGCCTTATGATTTGATCTGCATATTGTTTAAATAGAAGGGGGTCATCCCAACGGTAATGCCTAACATCATATTTGAACCTTTTCTTTCCATGATGGTTAAGGTAAGGAGGAAGAATGCCACTAGTGATATAATTAACAATATCAGCATACCAGGGTGTTATGATCACGACCAAGGCAGAGTGGTGGATGTACTCAGATATTATGTTCGCGTTCTTGTCTATCATGAGTTCAGGATCTTCTGCTGATACTTTCCATACAGCCGTCGTGGCAGCCAGTATTTGTTCGTCAGGGAAAGTATCTTTGATTTTTTGTTCTAATTTTATTGCCTTTACTCCTTCTAGGCGTGATAAGTGATCTGCCATTGGGTTCTCCATTCCCTTTCTATCCCTTATTTTGACTTCAAATTCTTGTAGTAGTAGTATCCATCGTATTAAACGAGGTTTTGCATCTTTTTTGGACAACAAATATTTTATAGCAGAGTGATCTATATGTACAATTTACCTTACTACCGATGAGATATGAGCGAAACTTATCAAATGCAAAAATCATTGCTTACAGTTTTTTCTCTATTTTGGTGTAATTGATTTGGGCATCATTCAAGGTTTTTCTTGCGTAGTGTATGACATGGAAGGTCTTGTTCTTTCATTGCCCAAGTACTGCCCTGACAGCATAATCACTTGCGTCGCACATAAGTTCGAATGGTTCATTCCAGTCAGGTGGAACCACTACAGGTGCTGATATGAGTTTCAGTTTCAATGTTTTGAAGGCTTTTACACATGCTTCGTCAAAAACAAATGGTTTATTTAGTTCCAGCAGTGAGGATAAGGGTTTGGTTATTTTAGAAAAATCCTCAATGAAACGTCGGTAGAAACCAGCATGTCCAAGGAAGCTGCGTATGCCCTTGACCGATGTTGGTGGTGGCAATTTTTCTATCACTTCTATTTTGGCTTTGTCAACTTCGATGCCGTGACAGGAAATCTTGTGGTCGAGCACTATTCTTTCCTCAACCATGAAATGACATTTTTCCCAATTTAAAATTAGGTTCGTGTCTTCACATCTTTGTAGTACTTTTTCCAAGTTGTTAAGACAATTATTAAAAACATCTACGAACACAGAGAAAACGTCCATAAAGATTTCAAGGTGTTTTTCAATCATGTAGGAGAAAATTGCCATCATGCATCGTTGAAAAGTGGCGGGTGCGTTACATAGTCCAAATGGCATCCTTCTGAATGCTTATGTCCCATATGGGAATGTGAAGGTTGTTTTGGCTTGGTCTTCTGGAGCTATGGCAATCTAATTGTATCCTGAATATCCATCTAAGAAGCAATAATATGGTTTATCGGCTAACCTATCAAGCATTTGGTCAATGAATGGTAAAGGGAAGTGATTCTTTCTTGTTGCTTGATTGAGTTTTCGATAATCCATACATACTCTCCACCCGGTTACCGTTCTTGTTCGAATTAATTTATTATTCTTGTTTGAGATTACTGTCATTCCACCCTTTTTTGGAACACATTGTACAAGACTTACCCATGTGCTATCGGATATGGGGTAAATGATTCCTGCATCGAGCCATTTTATAATTTCTTTTCTTACTACTTACTTCATTGCATGATTTAGCCTTCTCTGTGCATCAATTGTGGGTTTATGATCTTCTTCCAATAATATTTTATGCATGCACACTGATGGACTGATTCCTTTTAGATCTACAATTGTCCATCCAATCGCTTTTGTATGCTGCCATAGCATGTTAGTAAGCCACTTTTCCTGTTCAGGTTGCAGTTTAGAAGAAATAATTACTCGTAGAGTATCATTCGATCCCAAATAAACATATTTTAATTGCTCAGGTAGTGGTTTTAATTCCAATTCCTGAGGTTGTTCTATAGATGGTTTATGTTTCTTGCTTCCACTTAAAGTATAATCAAGTGATTCAAAATACTTACCTGGATGTGTGTGCACCCAATTACCTTCTTCCGTTTGCTTTTCTTGTATCTCTGTATCTTGGTTGTCAATGCATGGTTTTCCATAAAAAACAGCGGTCGTGGCATTCAATATCACTGCCCTGGCGGGCTTCGTCTAAAGAGTCTGGTTCAGTATCGAGGTCTTCTAATTCGTCTGGATGCTTTAAAGTTTTGAACACATTGATCTTTACTTGTTGGTCATTGACCCTTATGACCAATTCGCCTTTCTCATAATTGATCAATGTTCTACCCGTGGCTAGGAACGACCTTCCCAATATGATCGGAGCATGTTCATCTGCTTCACAATCAAGAATTAAGAAGTCAGCAGGAAATATAAATTTATCTACTCTTACCAGAATATCTTCAATTTTTCCTTCCGGTTGCAGGTAAGAGCGGTCTGCCAGTTGCAGCATTGCCGTGGTTGGCTTTGTCTGCCCGATGCCTAGCTTTTGGAAGACTGATTTAGGAAATAGATTAATGTTGGCTCCTAATTCACACAATGCCTTGCCTACATATTGATCACCGATGGAGCAAGGTATTGTAAAGCTACCAGGATCTTTTCTTTTGGTTGCGGCTTTGTTGTGCAGCATTGCCACACACCCTTTTGTTGCGGAAACTGTTTCAAATTCTCCAATTTTTTTCCTTTTGGATATAATATCCTTAAGGAACTTGGCATAGTTGGGAATTTGTTTTATTGCCCCCACCAAAGGTATATTGATATATACATGTTTAAGGATGTAAAGAAATTTCTTAAACTGGTACTCCTGCTTTTGTTTATCCTTTGTGGGAAAGGTGGTGGTAAACGCAGATCCTCGATCCGTTCAGAGCATTGAAATCTTATCTGCGGTGCGGCCATGGCATCATTTTCTGCGGCATCATCGTCGGCAGCGTCTGTTGGTTCCCTTGCCTTAGGTTTTTCTACAGTAGCCTCTTGAGGTGCTACTGTTTTAGTGTTCTTACCTACTGTCGGAGCAGGTATTTTAGGGTCCTTTAGTTGTAGTCCAGTCCTAGTGGATATTGCTTTGCATTGTTCATAAGGACCAGTTCTAGCGACTTCTATAGGTCGACTTTTCATCTGTTGTGCCATCTGTCCTACTGCAGTTTCCAGTGTTTTGAGAATAGCTTCATTGTTTTGCATTCTCATCTCTGTCCTGTCCATAAAAGTATTGGCTCTCTGAATGAACTTATTGGTGTTCGCATTGTAAGCGCCAGTTTGAGCCATGAATGTCTGCAATGTGTTTTCAAGGGTTTAGACGTCTATTGTTTGCTGCGGCGGCGACAATACCTACTGCGACATCTACTACTGAGCAAATCTGTTTTGCTAGAATCCAGTAGATTGCACTGATTGATGTTGCGGGTTAAGTGCAGTGTTAGAATTACTCCATGAGAAGTTTGGTTGTTTCCTCCATGTTGGGTTATAATTATTGTACATATTGTTTCTATTGAAATTTCCAACATAAAAGGAAGATTCTGGATCTTGCGGGCATGCGCTCGTATCATGTTTATCGCCACATGTTTCGCAGAGAACAGTGATTGCCTTAACTTCTCGAACGTGACTCGGATTTTGTAGATCCTTAACCATGTTTGTCAAAGCTGACAGTTGAGCAAGGATAGAATCTGAAGAGTCAGAGCTTGTCATACCTTGCCTAGTTATTCCTCTTCTGGTGGTCGGATGTTGATAATCATTGTTTGCTAACCTATCCAGAATTTCTAAGCTCTCATGGGGTGGGCGGTCCAAGAGGGTAGCGTTTGCGGAGGCATCAAGCATCATCCTCGTAGGGTTGTTTACAGCATTGTAGAATATTGACACTTGAGTCCACTCGGGTAAACCATGCATGGGGCATTTTCTATATAATTCCCTGTATCTTTCCCAAGCATCATACATTGATTCATCTTCATCTTGCATGAATGATGTGATATCGTTTCTCAGCTTATCAGTCATATTGGTATAACTGAATCGGGCAAGAAAACTTTGGCAAAGTTCAATCCTTAAGTTCAACGATCCAGGTTGGAGGTTGTTTAACCAAGATTTTGACCTATCCCTCAGTGAATAGGGGAACAGTTTTAACTTTAGTATGTCGGCAGAAACCCCTGGTAGCTTAAACGAATTGCAAATTTCCAAAAACGACTTAAGGTGCTTCCTAGCATCTTCGTTGGCCGATCCTCCAAATTGGCCTAGAGTTTTGATCATGTTGAATGTGATCGGCTTTAGTTGATGTTCTACCTCTATATTAGGCATCACAACGGCAAGAGTCAATCCATCCAAATCTTCCTCTAAATAATCATGAACTGTTCGTACACGCTCCTGTTGAGGTGGATTGGCAGGATCAACAACTGCGAATGCGCCTTGGTTATCTGCCGCGGCGGCATTCATGGCAGCGTTGTTCTGCTGGCCAGGTGCTATATTCATCCTTTCGGGTATCACTTGTCATAAACGCCTTGCGGTCCTTTCGATTTCAGGATCGTACGGATATTGTTCTATCGATGGATTAGACCTGGTCATACACAAAACAACCCTAGTTAGTTAAAAGAAATTAAAAGTAAAATTTAAAAAGAAAAAGAAAAAAGGTGCAGAAATAATTGGTAGTAAAATTGAGCGCCAGTCCCCGGCAACAACGCCAAATTTGATGGAGGCTCAGAAGTCCTTTGTTTTTCCACCTTCGTCATATTGTAATACTTTAGATTGTTGATCCCACAGGGACTGTGTCGACTTCACTACCTCTTACGGCTGCACTATAAAAAGTAAAAACACAAGTAATGGTTGAGTTGAGAATTCTAAATTAACTACTAAAACTAAACTAAATATTGAAGAAATAAAGATGAATTAAGTGAGGCTTAGTTGAGTGCTTCATAGAGGAGAATCCAGTTATGTTAAGTATTCACTTATTAATGCAATGGGTTGAACTGCCGCCTCAGCGGGTCGCACAAAGGGTCTCTGCAGCTGCCTAGGCGGGGTTATGCCTTGTCGACAATTCAACATTCCATAGTTCGACAGAGTATCCTTTTATGTCTTCTTTCTTATCCCTAAGCGAAGAAAACTGTTGAAACCCATGTCTTGATGATACCTCCCAGCGTGAATCAAGGGCAGATAACAAACAAGCACATGCGTCTTGTTAGTCGCTAAAATCCTGGGCGGTTAATCTTTTAACCGGATTAATCAATGCCCATGAGCAAAGACCATTTTCTCTCGTTTCGTGAGCCTAACTCTCTCGATATTAGACAAATGGATTTTTCTTCACATACTTATCATCTCGAGCTCATATGCAAAGAAGAGTAAACGCGAAGAGAGAATAAACTATGAAATAGGTTTTGCATTAATAAATATCTAGCATAACATAACTATCTTCTCCAACTACTCCATAAACAACCTAAACCTCCGAAGAAGTTTAGAACATGATGTATTCGGTGGCTAAAGGTATTTTCTAAGGTAAACTCCTTTCCCCTAGACTAAACCTAATGTGTGCCTTATATAGGCCAAGCCTAGGTTAAAGCTTTCCATGCAAAGAAAAAGTTCTAAAGAGGAGAGAAGTATAATTCCTAATTAAACTATAACAATTAATTCTTATTTACTAAAATATCTCTTCTTTCCCGCACGTGACTTTGACCAAGGCTTGACTCCGTAATTTGACTCCGTCTTTCTTTCGCTCATTGTTCATTAAGATCAGCATCTTTTTCTCTTTCTGTCGAGCACTGGTTGTCATCTTCACTCTGCTGTCGCGGCCTCAAAAGTGCTGCCTTGGCGGGTGCTCCATCTACACTTCAGCATGTGTCTTCTCAATTGGTCATCTTTATATGTAGTTTCCTGTCTAAGAAAGAAAACTATCAAATGCATCTGTTTTATGCCAATTATTAGATGAATTCATGAATTATATGCTTGGATGCTGAAGTATGGAAAATATACAGAAATATCCATTAATGCCCTTAATTCTGTCCTTTATTAGTAAATATTGAGTGGGAAAATGGTATTAAAAATATGACTTTTATGCACCCATCAGAGACTTTCCTTACAGACAAACAATACACAAACTTGAAACTTTATTATCAGGAACATCAATATTAAAGAATGTAAAGCAGAATTGAGAACACTACTAGAAGGGTGTTCAAGTAGCATGTGTCACACATCAAAAGTATCTAGAGATTTAGAGGCTGCAAAAGCAGCAGTAGAATGAATGTTATATGTGCTGGAAGGAGGAGATAGAAGATACAATCCATCAGGCGTGAGCTTCCCTTTGAACAGAACTTTGAGAGTACGAGAATCCTTTACATAACACCCATCAGAATAAATTCAAAAACAACATAATTATCTTTAAAAAAACTAAAAACTGACAAAAAAAATTAAATGAAAGAAACATACAATAAATCTTATAAAAATAAAGATTTAGAAGAAGTAGTAATAGACCCTTGACCTATTCTTGAAATAGTTACACCATTACCATCCCCATAAATAACATACTCTTACCTGAGTAAGCAACAATAGATTGTATGTTGGAGGAGTCATTTGTAATATGGTGCATGGCACTTCAGGATACTAAACCCAACAATATTTTGTGGTGTTTTAGATGAGGTAGATGCAAAAACCATAGGTACAGAAGAATCACAAAACTGACCATAACCAGAAAAATATACAGGGTCTACAAATAGGAAAATTTATTAACAATAGAGTACAAAACCAGCATTCCCAACAGCTTGAACAATAGTGTTAGGAATCCTAGCAGGTACAACTAAAGCCTGAGGTAGTAGAAAGCATCCAGGCCTAACACTATAGGATGTAGGACTAAGTGAGTATAAGTTTAAAATTGGTATTTGATCTTTGAGTGTACCCACCATTATCCCCATAATTATAGTAGTATTCACTGCCATGATCATCTTTGTTATCAGTGACAATACTAGTAAAATTTTGATCAAACCTCTTATAACACTTCTGAACAATATACCCCAAGTGATTACACTTCTGAACCTCCAGTCCTTCTGGTTCCATTAGAATAGGACTGAGTGCCATGTTGATTGTTTTACTGAGCTGGAAACTAGTCACTTTCTTGAAAACCATTTTGAGAGGATTGTTTTTCAGCAAAAAAATCAAGCTTCTCACTTTGTTGAACTGCTAAGTTAGCATGTGCAGGCAAGGTTTCTTGTAAAAACAAAAGTTGATGATCTTCACAATCAAGTAGCATTTCAGCCAATTTATCCAAGGATAAGGTCTCCTTAGATGCTATAGTTATAACAGATTCAAACTCCATAGACAATCCAACTAAAATAACACTGACCTGTTCTTGTTAAGAAATTGCACTCCCAGTGCTATTGAGTGTGTCACACAACATTTTAATCTTTCTAAGATAGGCATTCAAAGATAAACCAATTTTTTTGTGTGCAAATTATATCTTAAAACTGAAGTTTTTACAATGGTTCTAGAAGTAAACATCCTATTAATAGCATTCCAAACAGAAACAACAGTGTTGCATCCTGTGAGATGAGACAAAATGTATGTGCTTACTGTAGTTAAAAGCCAAGAGGATAATAGTTTATCCTATCTATGATACATCAAATATTCATGATTCACCTCATGACAACCTGATGAACTAACAACAAACTGAGGTGGAATTAAAGTGTCAAATTTTAGAAATCCTATTAAATCATACCCCTCAATGACTAGTGTAACTCGTTGCTTTCAGAGAAAGAAATTATTTTTTGTAAATTTAACATTATCTTGTTTTGAAATCTGTTGAACAGAAATTATATCACCATTCCCAAGTATAGTAATCGAATCGGAAACCATAAAAAAAGCCAAAAAAACCCAAGATCCTCAAAGACAAAGAGTTGAACAAAAAGAGTGCAAAACCAGAACCAAACCAAAGCCAAAACAGGAAAGTCCCAAACCCAGCCACAACAAAACTAATAGGTATCACAAACAATACGACAAACAGATGGAGTGCAATAAAGAAAGAGTAAACCGAACCGAAGACAAGAATTCAAGAAACATCAGAACATTGTACCATCTCAAAACTGATATAACATTTCAAAGAACGACCAAACTAAGAGCACAGAAATATCTAAAAAATTACTAGTTTATTCTGTAACCAATGAGTCTTTTATGAGCAAACTTTCTTACGATTAGGCGTTATTACTGTCAAGAAATCAACTCTTAGCCTATAAGAAAATGATCAAGAGATCATAAATCAAACCAAACGAATCTTAAATAATAAGCAAGACATAGGTAAAAGGATTACCTAAACTCACAACCAATATGCAGGCACAACATTACTGAGCAGTACAACAAAAGAACACCGAAACCCCAAACCTCGTTTTAGCGACTGATACCATGTTAGACTAAAGAAAGAGATTCGGTACTCTCATAAACCTTATTGATTAAACCGTAATATCTTTAAAAGAAGATCGAGAAGTATATACAAGAAAAAGAGTCGGTACTCTTATACAAGTATAAGAGTCAATCTAACAACCTCCTAACAGACTCCTCACCTAACTCATCTATCAAACCAGAGGTGCATTAGCCAATAATGTCACTAATTTCTCTTCATTTCTAGTCCTTTTATCATCTTATCAAGGCCTTTCCCCCAGTATAACCATATGTAAGCTACACTGATCAGCAGAAGAGTTTTCAGGGTTTCAGAACTTGAAGCTTTTGAAGACTCTAAATTAAATAGCATTCGAATAAAATTGCCCAAGAAATGAAAATTGTCAGAGGATAAAATTGCTCACAAATGAAATTACCCTCAGAATGAAATTGCTCAGGCAATTGACAAATAAAACACAATTTCAAAATATTTTTCATTTATTCCTTTGAAATTTTTTTTCTTCTTTCTCTCACATCACCACACTCACTCACTTTCTCTCACACTCACATTCTCACTCACACATTACAAAGAATAGACAATGCCTTTATATAGACACTAGAGATTATTACATAATAAAACCTATTAAAAACCATAACTCTTATAACTCCTATATTAAACTCCATAAAGACTAGTAACTCCCATATTAACTTTTGGTCTTTCAAGTTTGTAACTCCCCATTAACCTCTAATTTTATGACTCACTAAATATATCATTTAAGTTTATTCAACAAAACTCCCCTGTAAACTTAAATGTTTCTGTCATCCATTATGCCAATCATCTTCTTGCATTTGTCAAGAAGTACTTTCCGTAGTGGTTTTGTAAAGATATCCGCTACATGATCTTGACTTGCGACATGCACCAATTTTACACTACCTTCTTTCACATGATCTCGGATAAAGTGAAAACAAACATCAATGTGTTTGTTTCTTTCATGATTCGCTGAGTTCTTTGCCAACTCAATTGCTGATTTGTTGATAAATTGAATCATATTTGCACCTAGTTGATTTAGCTCCATCTTGCTCAACAAATTTCTGAGCCATATCGCATGACATACACACCAAGATGTTGTTACATATTTAGCTTCACATGTCGATAGCGTCATGATCGGTTGCTTCTTTGAAAGCCAAGTAAACGCAGTATCTCCCATAAAGAACACATATCCCGTTGTGCTTTTCCGATAGTTTGTGCCTCCACACCAATCGATATTTACTCACATGAAAGATTCGACCTTATGCATGTGAGATAGCGAAGGCTTCCTATCGACTTACAATGCCTACACTTAAAGAAAGATCCAGCCTTGTGCATTTGAGATAGCAAAGACTTCCTACCAAACTTCGGTATTTACTCGCATCAACGTGTTCTCCTCCATCGAACTTCGAGATTTTTGCACCTAGTTTCATTGGTGTTGCTATCGGATTACAATCTTTCATCTTGTACTTGTTCAAAATCTCTTTTGCATATTTCTCTTATGATACAGAAATACCCGTCTCTACTTGTCTGATCTCCAAAACCAAGGAAAAACTTCATCAAGACCAAATCTTTCATCTCAAATTCTTGTTTCATTGTACCCTTAAATTCTTATTTCGTCTCATCATTGTTACCCATGAAAATGAGGACATCGACATAAAGATCAATAAATAATATGTTACCTCTATTCTTCTTTATGTAAAGGGAATGCTCGTAGGGATATTGCATGAACTTGTTCTCCTTAAAATATGTGTCAATACATGTATTCCATTCCCGCGGTGCTTGCTTCAACCCTTAGAGTGCCTTGTCCAATTTTAAACCCTTCTTCTCTTCTCCGATTTTTGCATACTCGGGTGCTTGTTCTTTGTAGACATTTTCTTCAAGCACACCATTCAAGAATATTGTCTTGACATCCATTTGAAATATTGGCCATTTGAATTGATCAACTTGTGAAATAAGTAATCGGATTATCTTCATTCTTAAAACAGGAGCAAACACCTCGTCATAGTCGATTCATGCCTTTTGTTTGTATCCCTTCGCAACAAGTTATGCCTTGTACTGTTCTATCTCGCCTTGAGCATTCATCTTTTTCTTGAACACCCACTTTACACCAATAGGGTGACTTCCTTTTGGCAATTCTGCTAGCTCCCATGTGTTTTTTCGTTCAATTGCCTTAATCTCCTCGTCTATGGAAATTTGCCACTTCTTGTCTCATGATGCCTCTTCAAAGCTAATATTTTTAGCATCTACCTAAAGACATACAAGATGTACCTCACTTTTCGAATCATACAAATATTTTAAACTTCTCATTTTGGGTTGCCTTGGTTTATCTTCATCATCGATAATTTCAGAGTTTATTGGTATGCTTGTTGGTGCAACAACTGATTATTCTCCAACTTCGAATACAATCTCTGTCGAATTGTTCCAATCCCACTCTTTTGCTTCATTTACTCGTACATCACGACTCACCATCATCTTCTTGCTTATTAGATCGAGTAGCTTGTACCCTTTTGTCTTCTCATCATACCCAATAAAAACAAACTTTTTGCTTTTATCTTTAAGCTTCGTTCTTCGTTTATTTGATACATGTGTATACGCCACACTACCAAACACTTTGAGATGAGAAATTGTCTTCTTTTGTCCGCTTCATGCTTCTTGTGGTGTTTGATCTTCTAACTTTACATGTGGACATCGATTTGTATATAGACGGCACATTACATAGCTTCTGCCCATAATTGAACTCGGTAATTTCTTGCTCTTGTGCATTGATCGAACTATGTCAAGAATGGTTTGGTTCTTCCTCTCAGCCATACCATTTTGTTGGGGAGAATATGGTGCGGTTAAAAATCTTCTTATGCCGTGCTCTTCATAATACTCTATGAAAGCCTTCTAAATATACTCACCATCTCTATCTGATCGTACGAATTTGATATATCTACTCATTACCTTATCCACCATCACTTTGAACTTTTTGAACACCTCAAATGCATTGTATTTTTCTTCCAAAAAATACACCCAAGTTTTTCGTGAGAAATCATCAATAAAGGAAATGAAGTATCTTTAACCTCTAAAAGATTCGGGGGTGATTGGTCTACATATCTCCGTATGAATCAACTTAAGAGGATGTTTAGCTCGATATTCTACATTCTTTTGAAAAGATGTTCTAGCTTGCTTGCCAAACACACATTCTTAACAAAATTTGCCAACATAATTGATGAGCGTTGCAATCGATCGAAAAATGCCAAGAGGGGGTGAATTGGATTTTTAAAATTCGGTGGACATTAATTGCAAAGAAAGGAAATTGCAAGGTGATTTAGAGTGGTTCAACTTCCCCAATGAAGTCTACATCCACTACCTTAGTGACCACACTAAGGATTTCCCACAAATTCACTAATTTGTCTTTCCTTTAAGGATAAGGAGTAACCTTACACGATTCAATAGACTTATACCCCAAAGTCTATTGAATCAATCCCCAAATTTGAGTACAAATAAGCAAACTAGAAAATCCTCACAAGGTAAGTGTTTGCACAATTTTAAGCTCTCTCACACACCCAAATAACACTAGTAAAAGATTACAAATGAAGAACACACTAGTGTTTTTGCAAGAAAGGTTGGAAATGAAGCTCAACTTCAATCTTTGAATGTTTAGATATGTTTTCTTGTTGTTCCAATGTTGTTTTCAGACCTCTTTAATATGCTCTTGATTGTTTCTAACCGTTTGTAGCCATTGGGAGTAATTTGCAGCCATTGATTGCCATTAAAATCGAGCATTTAATGCTCACCTGCACATAAGTTTCAAAACCTTTACCAGAGGTTTCGAAACCTTTAAGAATTTTAAAAGAAACTAGTCGTTACAGGTTGAAAGTTTCGAAACCTTTGCCAAGGTTTCCAAAACATGTCATTCTGACTTGAAAGTTTAGAAACCTTTAACAAGGTTTCGAGACTTTGGCCTTGAAAATCATTTTTGACCATTTTGTTGACTTTTACAAGTATATTCGATATGGATAGAAAGTCAAGCATTTTATAAACCATTTTGGTAACTTTAAATCGAGTTTTTGAAAATTTATTTCGAGAAAATAATTTTGCAAATTTTTACAAATTATTCCTTTCAAATTTATTTTAAGTTATATCAAAATAAGTCTAACAATCTCCCCCTTTTTGATATAACAAAACCTTTTGTAAAAATTTGTTTTTGAGAAAATTTTTAAATTTTTAAATATCTCATTTAAGCTCCCCTTAATAAATGTCTTTATAAAATTTTTGAGAAACATGAGTTTTAAAGACATTTCTTTAAAAAACAAATTGTTTGATTTAACTTCTCCCCCTTTTTGTTATAGCAAAAAGAATAAAATGCTACAAAAAGGAATAAACGACATTAGAGCAATAGGTCGCAATATAATCCATAACGTAGCATTTATAGCATTAAAAACACATAGCATAAATTCACCATATATCATTCACATATTATTCATATCAACATGGCATTTTATCATAATTTGATCATGTAAATCAAAATGATCAAAACCAAATGCAACATAAAATATTCAACATACCATTCATAGCATATGTCTTAATTCAACATGTAAAGTGACAAAAAGTTCCAACAACATAGATAAAAACACATAGTTCAAAGCACATCAAAATAAGTCTCAAAATATCATAACATAGTCATAAAAAAGTATGCATGAAACCTAAACATTCGGTGCATCATGAGGTAGAGAAGGTGGAAAAAGATGACCACGAATGTCACGCATGTCATGCTCTAAAGATGTAACACGTCCATCTAAGCTACGGAGCATGCCGATGGTCTCCTCATGAGAGCTACGGAGGAAAGCTTACATGTTGTCAAAATGGGTGATCATAGAAGCATACATGGACTCCATGGTGATAGGAACCATGGGAGGTGGTGCATCCTCGTCAACCGGAGCCTCGGGAACATCCTCGTCGACTTCCTCGACAATCCCTCTATGAACCCATCCATGATCCCCATGATACCATTGGGCCTTGTGACAAGATTTGATGTCAATCAAACTCTTGTTCTTGACATAAGGATCTAGGGAGGTATCGATGTTGAGTTTCCTAAAGATGTGACTAAGAACACATCCAAAGGGAAAAGAGAAGGATGTAGGATTGGAGATAACTTTTACAAGGTTCAAAAAGATGATATTTACAATATCGGGATGAGATCTATCACGATATTGTTTAAGCCACCAATAGTCTATGACTCTCATACTAGCGGCTTTTTCGCCGGAAGAGTGAAAGAACCACGTAGTAAGGAGATGGGTAGGACGATGGTCGGGAAATGGTTCAATATAATGATCTTCATACTCGTTCGACTTACCACCAAGAGGGACACCTAAGAATTGAGTTATAGACTCGGGTGTCAAAACGAAATTGGTACCCATCAAAAAAGATTGAATACCCGTAATAGGATTAGTTCCTCTATTTGACCGAATTAACTCGGCATTGGCGTAGAAGGCACGAACTAACCTACGGTGAGTATGCGGAGGAATGCTCAAGTACTCAATCCAACCCCACTCATTAAATAACTCAAAGATATCAAACTCGTATTCGGGTGACATGAGGAAGTCTAAGTCAATGTTTCGCTCTAATCTAATATCCTTACGGTGATAGACATGAAAATATCTATTTCTATGAGTACTATCACTAAAGCACACATCCTCAAAGGTAGGATTTGGATTGGGAACGGGATTGGGATTTGGTTCATTTGAACCGAAAGTTTGACCCCTTTCAAAATGACCACATTTAGCTCTAGTGGGCAAGGTTCTAGGAGGCATAATTCTAAAGCAAAGACAAGAGTTTAGGGTAGATAAGGTGGTTTGGGAATTTTAATAAACACCTTGTGGGCACAAGATTTGGAAAAAAAATTCAAGATCTTAAGATCAATTGGGTGATACCTCCTGCAATAAAAATATCATTTGATACTTAAATATTCAACCCAAAGCATTAATTCATGTATCAAAAACATATTTTTCTCAAAAATTCGAAATCCCCAAAAAAATAATGGAATTTTCGGATGAATTCACTTTTGGTTTAAAAACAATATGGATTTTGATAAAATCATGTTTAAAGATATAAAATGATGAGAATAAACATGATGTATAGTATTTTTAAGCATGAAAAGCAAGTTTTTTAAGACAAAATGCCATAAAATTCGAAAATATAAAAAGGATTGGAAGAAGAAATTACCTCAAGATTTTTGAAGAAGATGATGTTAGACCCAAAGGATTTGAGTAATTTCGCAACAAAAAGCCACAATGATGAAGAAATTTTGAGAGGAAAATTTTTGGGAGGTTTCGAAACTTATACTTAGGGTTTGAGAGTGAAAAAAATGAGATGTTTTATGCTTTTAAAATGTGCCCAGATCGGTCAACCTAACGAAAGGTTTCAAAACCTTTGGAAAGGTTTCGAGACTTTTCACCTAAAGTTTCGAAACTTTTTGGAAAAAGTTTCGAAACTTTCATTCTAGTAGCCAAACTTTTGAATCTCTCCTGAAGGTTTCGAAACCTTGTTGGAGGTTTCGAAACTTTTTGAAGAAAGTTTCCAAACGTTGTTTAGAGGTTTCGAAACTTTTTGTCCTAAGACACTAGGAAACCTCAAAATAACTTGGAAATGCATTCTAGCATGCTTATGACATATTATAAACATTTAAGAGCAAGAAAATAGCTAGAATAAGTCACTCAAGCATGTATCATCAATCAAAAATAAAAAATGACATCAAAGCACACAATTCATGCAATAACAACCAAGCATAATTTAAAGAATATACACATAAAGAGCAACAAAAATACTTAAATTGCATGATAAATAGAAAGTTACCACTTGAACCAAAATTTAGATTGCACTTTGTCCACTTCAAGTGTCTTTTCTTCTAATGTGTCTAGAGCTTTCAAGTTTCTTCATTTTGCTCACCATGGCTCCAACACACCTACAAAAAGGAACTTATACATATTTTGGTACCCAAAATCTATTGGGTCCATAAGGATTAGTTCATAAATTGCTAGTCCCTTGTGGTATCCATTTTGATATAAGGTCATATTCCTTGTTAGCAATGAGTCCTTTAAGAACCCAAATACTTCTAACTACTTTTCTATTGAATGACCTTTGGGGACCTCTATAAAAATTTCCATTGAAATTCTTTTTAAAGTAGTTGGATTTAGAATTTTCACCTTTTTCAAAAGATTTTGTTCTAACTTTATCAAAAGAAACTTTAAGCTCATCAAGTTTCTTTCTATGATCATCATGAACTTTTGAAAGTAAATTGTGTAAATCTTGATTTTTCTTTTCAAAATCAATTATTTTCTAATTCTTTAATTTTACTTTCAAACTCTTTATTAGTTTTGGAAAGAGAATTATTTTCATTTTTCAATTTTAAAACAATTTTTCTATTTTTTAAAATTGAATCTTCATATTCCAAAGCTAATTCATCATAAGCCTCTTGCAATTCATCAAAAGTATAATCAAATGAAATAGATGAATTAGAGGTTACCTTAGAGTCATCTTCATATGCCATGCGACACAAATTTGCTACTTAATCTTCATCATCCGATGTCTCTTCATCGCTCCAAGTAGCTACATGAACTTTGCGTCTTTTCTTCTCAAAGCTCCTTTTCTTCAATTGGGGACATTCAAACTTGATATGTCTCGGCTTTTTGCACTCATAGAAAATTATGGAATCCTTATCTCTTGGTTCACTCTTGAAAACCTCTTCTCTTTGAAATCTTCTACCTTTGTTGGATCTCATGAACCTTCTAAATCTTTTGGCAAACATAGCCATCTCCTTCTCTTCATCATCATCGCTAGAATCACTCTCTTCTTTTGTTGATTTGAGAGCAACTCCAAATTCCTTGGTTTCAACTTCTTTCTTCTTTTCTTCCTTTCCTTTGGACATCATCTCATGAGTAAGCAATGAACCAATAAGCTCATCTAATTTGAGAGTCTTAAGGTTCTTTGCTTCTATTATTGTCGTCTTCTTTGATTCCCAAGTATTCAGAAGAGAGTAGATCATCTTTCTCACAAGTTTATCTTCAGGTATGACTTCTCCATAGCCCTTAAATCCATTCACAATCACGGAAAATCGATCGGACATGGATTTGATGTCTTCTTCGGGATCCATTTTGAAGTTCTCGTAGTTGGGGTTGAGAGGCCCGATTTTGGTCTCCTTTACTTCATTTGTTCCTTCATGTGTGACTTCAAGTTTATCCCAAATTTCTTTTGTATTGGAGCATGATGATACTCTTCCATATTCATTAGGACCAAGATCACAAAAAAGAAGATGCATTTCCTTGGCATTGATAGAGAATTTCTTGTTTTCTTCATTGTTCCACGTCTCTATGTCTCTAGTTGGTGCGGTATAGCCACTTATGATTACCTTCCATGCTTCTAGATCATAAGCTTTAACAAATAACCTCATTCGATTCTTCCAATAGGCATAGTTAATCCCATTGAAGAAAGGAGGCTTGTTCGTGGGTTGAAAGTCTCCCCAAGCTTCAATAGTGGAGGAGGAAGCCATGGAAGACCTTGTAGATGATTTCACACTTGTTGGATCTTCTCAAGAGGTTGTTAGACCTTCCAATGAGCCAAGCTTTGATACCAATTGATGAGCGTTGCAATCGATCGAAAAATGCCATGAGGGGGGTGAATTGTAACATCCCTATTTTGGGGTTAGTAGTTTGAGTGTTGGTTTGGGGAAATTCGATTTGGATCGAATCGGATTCTTCGGTTCATTAATTTCTGGAAAATTAAAATAATAATAATTTAGTCGGGCCAGTAATAATTTTGTGAAATGGTTCTAAGAATATTAAAATGGTGTTTTAAAGTTAAAGGAATATTATTGAGCCTTAATTTGATTTTTAATTAGCTTAATTTTGTACTAGTGACTAAATTGTAATTTTTGGAAAAGTTTAGGGGTTTAATTGGTGATTTTCGAAAATTAAGATTTTTAGTGACTAAATTGGAAAGTAAGCCATACTTAGAATCCTTAGAGAGCCATTAAACCAATTTATTTTTAATTAATGATTTATCCACCAAAATTGTTTTTTTAATGATTTTATTTTAGATGATAATTTCATTTTCTTTTGTAGCTTCCCATTTTCTCATCTTTTCTCTCAAAATTTTCTCTCCATCTTCTTCTTCAAATTTCTTCAATTACTTGCTGATTTCTTCTTCATTTTCAACAAGATTTAATTCATTTTACTCATCCTTTCATTCTCTACAAAACCTACTCATCAATTTTGCAAAAATCAACATCATTTTCAAGGAAATCAAGGAAGGCTTTCTCATCTTTTTGGTGGATTTAATCTCAAAGGTACTATTCTGATTTCTAATATTTTTCTAAGGTTCTTTATTGAATTTCCCAAGTATTGGCTTGCTCATAAACAATTGCTATTTAATTTTTTGTGTTTTTAATTCAAGATCTATGAGTTTTATGATGGTTTTTGTGAAATCTTTTTAGATATCAATTGATGCTAGAATTAGGATGATTTAATTATGATATTAGGTTAATTAAATGATTGATTGAGTCTTGAAATGATTTAATATCAAATTAATCCCGGAAAATGCAATCGGTGGTGTTTTAAGGTGGTTTTCGGTTGTTTTAGGGGTTGTTTTAGGTGTTCTTTTGTTGCTGGAGGTATAAGGATGGTTTGGAAGTGCTTTTGGTTCATATTTGAAGTGTATTAGATGTTAGATTCATAAAGTTAAGGGCTGATGTTGTTCGGATAAGTTTCGGCTTAGTTTTCGGTCTTTTCGACTAGGTTTTCGATGGTTTTGTGAAGGTTTAATGTGGTTGCTGTTTTGAGCATGTTGTGATGTGAATATGCTCTGTTTTTAATGTTGTAGAGGTGGTGCAAGAAGGTGTATAAGTGGCTGGTGCGTTGGCGTTGCCGTCAGAGCATCGGCGAGGGCTCGTTTCGCTTGTCGGTGAGTGATTTCAGGTTAAAAGTGAATCGCATTGGTTTGGTTCTGTTTTGGGGTCTATGGAATAGTGTGAAAACTTTCCATAGTTCAAGAGTAAGTAAAGTAAATGATTTTGATGCATTATTGCGAGTTTCGGCTATTTTCGGTAATGGCATTTATGATGATGATGATTGAATGAGATTTTGTAAATGCTTAAGTATGATTTTGAAAAGATGCATGCATGTGTTAATTGCTGGAAATGCATGATTTTTAAAGACATCTAAGGGACGTTCCTGGACATAAAGCACATGGATCAGAGCTGGTTAGCATGAGGAAAAGCCCAAGACAAGGCCACACGGGAAAGCCTCTTAGTTGAATTAAACTTGAAAATATTTTAATTATGTACATGACTTGTTCCCTACTCCAAGTTGTATTCTACTTAGGAAAGGTTTGCCCTAGGTCAAGCCTATATAAGACCTAGTCGTCCAATGTAAGACCTAGCCGTCCAATGTAAGCCTATATAAGACCTAGCCGTCCAATGTACTGTTGATGACTAGTCCTTGATGATACCTCCCGACGTGAATCAATTATACTCACCAACCAATCTCACACTTCTTTTAGCCGTTGAAACTCTTAACCTATCCCTAGGCCGAGTTAGTATTTCGTGATTGAAACACCGTACTTACCCCTTTCATGAATCTAACTCTCCTGAGTCTAGATAAATGGATTACTCACAAACTTCTCTCCCGAGCTTGAATGTAAGAACAAGGAATAACAAAGGATAAGCAAACCTTGATAGTTTTATTGCATTGAAACAAAGACAAAGTACAATCTCCTCTCACATACTAAACAACCTTCACCTAAACCCTAAGAAAGCTTAGAACATAGTTGAGTGAAAGAAAACAAATTTTATGAATCGGCTCTCTCTCTAGGTATGTCTAATACATTGGATGGCTAGGTCTTTATATAGGCTAGACCTAGGGCAAACCTTTCCTAAGTAGAATACAACTTGGAGTAGGGAACAAGTCAAGTACATAATTAAAATATTTCCAAGTTTAATTCGGCTAAGGGGCTTTCCCGCGTGGTCTTTTCTTGGGCTTTTCCTCATGCTAACCAACTCCGATCCATGTGCTTTATGTCCAGGAACGTCCCTTGGATTTTTCTCTTCCAATCGCCTACAGTATTGCTCTCTGGCTCTCAGCTACTGCCTCGGCATCAGGTCCTGCCTCGGCCATGTTGCTGCCACGGCACTGGTTCTCCTGCACAGATATAAAAATGCAGTAAAACTTGCCTTTTTTCTATAAATATTATCTTCATAAGCTTAACTTCTAAATATATCACATGAAGTACATGCATTGGTCCGAGTGGGTGTAAATTCGGTGATTAATGCCCAATAAAGGTGTAAAAAGTGATAGTGAGTTGAGCACTTATCACACCCCCAAACTCGAACTATTGCTTGTCCTCAAGCAATGCAAACCATCAATTTGCCGAACTCTACTCTCTCTTGGTCTTATGTTTCCATCTAGTCTCCCCACCATAACTATGCCTATTCTTAAGCCTTAACCTTTCGGCTACCCAAGGGTTTACTAGAAACAAACTATAAAAATTGGTGAGTGTGTGCGTTTTTATGGACAAGTTTGATTAAAGGCTTTCTTAGATAAACTCTAAGTTCAAGACAAGTAGAATTTGGTTAAGTGTTCTCTTCTTTTCTAAACAACCAATTCTTGAGCCAATTTCGGGCACCTCAAGGATTGTGCTTTTCTCTTCACTAATTCCTTCTTTCTTTTTGATATTCCTTAAAGCATACTAGAGCCAATTTCGGGCACCTCTAGCATGAAGAAGAGTACTTCCTAGAGCCGGTGATAGGCACCTCTAGTTACTTTCCCAAAAATCTAAGTCTTTATCACCTAAGTTCATTAAAAGAATTCCTTAATCCAACAAGTCCCAAAAATGTTTAAATTTCTTCCTATAGTAAGCTTCTAAGTTTTCATCCTTATAGTCGGATACACTTTCTGACTCCTTCATCTTCATACTCTCCAACTCGCCACGAAAAATTTGGAGACGTACTTTCTTGACTCGATCGGCTCCTTTGAACACCTTTTTTAAAATCTCCCACTCTTGTTTTGAAGTAGTTGCCCCAAAAATTTTCTCAAAGCTTGATTTGTCAACAGCTCGGAACATCAAGTATAATGTCGCATTATCCTTCGATCGTGCCTCTTTCAACGCCTTGGTTTAAGCCGCCGTATATCCCGTAGTAGTTGTTGGTTCTTCGAACCCTTCTTTTCTCTACTTCCCATGCATCTTGAGATCCAAGAAGAGCTTTTATTTGAAAGCTTCATTTTTTCGTAATTCGCCTTTGTTAGACGTGATAACGATATTTGACCCGTCACATTCGCCATTAGCTTTGATACCAATTTGAAGACTCTAAATCAAATAGCATTCGAATGAAATTGTCCAGGAAATGAAAATTTCCAGAGGATAAAATTCCCCAGGAATAAAATTAACCACAAATGAAATTGTCCGCAAAATGAAATTGCTCGGGCAATTGACAAATACAACACAATTTCAAAATACTTTTCTTTTATTCCTCTGAAATTTTTTTTGTCTTCTTTCTATCACGCCACCACACTCACTCACTCACTCTCACTCACTCACTTTTTCTCACATTCTCACTCACACATTACAAAACAATAGTCAATGCCTTTATATAGACATTAGTTATTACTACATAATAAAACCTATTAAAAACCATAACTCTTTTACTCCTATATTAAACTCCATAAAGACTAGTAACTCCAATATTAACTTTTGACCTTTCAACTTTGTAACTCCTCATTAACTTCTAATATTAAGACTCGCTAAATATATCATTTAAGTTTATTCAACAGCTTTGAGATCTGTTCCTATAATTTTTCTTTTGCAAATTTTAATGGAAATACTATCCTTGTTTCACTCTTGGTGTAAGTATGAACGTGGGAAAACATTCATTATTGAATACATCTTGGGAGACATTACTGGGAGTGATGGCTAATAGCAAGCAGATGATTTCAAGTCATAATCAAAGGACCACCGGTTTTTGCATTCAACCAATGCAGTAAACTTAATTCAATGTTAAGATAGCAGAAATTTAGAAATAAAGATTCTAGGAATCTCAGTGATCAGTTCATCTCAAAAGCCAGGCTTTCTGAGTGCAATAATTTACGAGTCCTTTCAGCATAAAATCTTTTTGAAACTATGTATGATTATGAAGATAAGAACTAGATTCTCTTCCTTTAAAAGCTTTGATGCATTGCCATTGACAACTTTTCCTTTTGTTTTCTTATGCCATTGCTTAAAATTGATGGAATGAGTGACCTCTTTGTAATAATTTCTCAAGTAATTAGTAATTCGGCAAGAACAAAAATGCGCATTGGAATAGGCAAATTCTACTCTGCTCTCGCGCATTTTTCTTAGCATCGGTCCACTTTTCTCAGAAGACTTGAATTACTTGATATTCCTACCTATTACCTAACCCCTTCTATTTTGCTTACGTTGAGATTTGTAGTATTACGACTTAGGATGAACATTAGATAAGTTGAGTCAAATTTTTTTTAAATAATTGAATATTATAACTTCAATTTTATTTAAATAAATAGAATTGTTGGAGTTTTTGTTCAAATTGATTCACTAATTAATATAAATTTTGATTTATTTAAATTATTCAAATTTTTTTATATTCTAAGTCAAATTTAATTAACTTAAATAATTTGCTATCATTTTGAATTTTTTTTAACGAAAAACTTAAATAATTATGTGGACATTGCTCACGTCTGCTAGGATTTTTTGTCTATGATTACGGTTCATGTGTTTGGCCGTAAGCAGGTCAAAAGCCACTCTCATTACCCGTTTATTAGGCTCGTGTGTGTGTTTTTATCGAATTATTAGGCTCTTGTCTTTGGATTTGTTGATTAATTAGGTATTTCCCATGTTTCAGATTTTAAAAATTGGTTCCACATTCTTCGGGATCAATCCAGCGGTGGACGCGTGACGTGCATTGAGAGATTAACGATAAACCTAAGAAACATCATGCTCATGTCAGTCGAACCACTATTCTTTTATTACCTAAGAGCGTTATTTAGGCACAACTAACGAAAACCAATATACATTACCAATGGACTAATTAAAATTTTATCCATCTTAGTATCTAAAGATAAAAAACTTTGAACGTGTCTGTTTGGGTTGAGAGAAAAAGAATTGGAGAGGAAAGTTCGTATAATATTAAAAGAGTAAACATTGCAATAACTTTTACGAAACTTGGATTGCAATTCGAATCTTGAAGAAACAACCAAACCTAAATTGTCCAGCAAGAGGAAGTTAAAAACCATTTTGTTTCCCTTCTAAAACAAGACAAATTGTCCGAGAGGGTTACCGTTTCATGTTTATCAGGTCTTTACATGGTCAAACAAAGCCAGAGCCGGTGGAGATATTAATTAGAATTTATAATACTAATAAATAATTTTAAATTAGATTTATAATAATTATATATTTGTATTACGCTATTATTGGTTAAGAAATACTTATATAAGAGATATTAATAAATTAAAATATTATTAAAACATTTATTTATTTGAATGTTTATTATGATTACAACTCTGTATTATATATGAATTTGATGTAAAAGATTAAAATTTTATATAATATTTATATTTTTATACATATAAATATAGAATCGAAGAATACACTTTATATCAAAAATATAATATATAATTCCCTCTTTTTCTCGCATCTACATTTTACTTTATTTTGTCAAATTTTTCATGGGGTTGTTTCTCTACGTGTGAGCGTATTGTGTCAAGATAAGGATAAATACGGTCTAAACCAACCTTGGAAGAAAGATTGCCAAAAATTTTCAGATATTAATATCCTGCGGTCAGGGACGGAGTTGTGTATGTGTTGGGAGGGCTATTGCCCTCCCAATTTTTTTGGTACAATTATATTTTTAGTCCTTTTTAATTTAAATATTAATTAAATAAGAGTTTTTGTCCCTTCCATTTTTCTTATTTAAAGGTTTAATCGATTCTTATCCCTCCCAACATTAGATCCTAACTCCGTCACTGCCTGCGGTGACAAGAAAATCAACTTTGGCCTTTATAAATAGGTAGAACCGATGTCTACAATCTTATTTTATTCATTTTTTCCCAACAATTCTTTCATTAACCGCATAAAGAAAACCACATAACAATTTTTCTTTTTATGTTGTATGTAATTGTTTTGCTTTGCTTGAGCAGAAGAATTCTAGGGCGAAGAACAGAAGAAAAGAAATATATGGAGAATCTTCTACAGCTAAAGTTCTTGAATCACATCTCACTTTTGTTCAGATTGTAACGCACCAAAATTTGGCGTAGAAGTTAGTGGGTTGATTTAACCGGTTAAGCCTTATTCGGGATTAAATTCTAAAAAATTGATTTTTGGTCGAAATAAAATATGGAAAAATTTCCTAAAATCATTATTTAATATATATTTGACTTTGGTCAAACTAATTTTGAAAATTGACACTTGAAACCCTAAGATTTTGAAATTAGTGACTATTTTATAAAAATTAAAAATTTGAGGATAATTTTATAAATCAAGCCAAAACTTTGAATCTTTAAGGGACTTTAATCCAATTATATTCCTAGTTGGTCTAGACTTACCATATTTTAATTAATTAAAACCAAAGATTAAATTTTAACCCAAATTACTAATTAAACTTGATTTTTAACTCTTAAATCCTATTTAAAAGCTATAAACCCAACCTATTTTTATTATTTTCGTTTTCCCTCTTCCCAAGGCAGAAAACCATCATTTTTTAAAATGTAAACCAAAATCTTTTCATCAATTTTCATTTGAATTAATTTATATAACTTTTTCTTCTTCAAAACTTCCCGTTTTCTCATCGTTTTCACGTTTTAAAACCCAGAAAGCAATTAGATCAGTTTTGGAAGTGAGATTTCATCAACCCTATAGAAATTTGAAGTTCTTTACTTAAATTCCCAAGTCCATGGCTTGGTAAAAACATTTTTAATCCTTTGTTTTAGAAAAAATCGGTTTTTGAGTTAAAATATCCAATTTTCGTTCAAGGGTTTTTACTCACTATTTTTGGGTCCTAAAAGGATGATTTTAAATGTGTTAATATGTTTATAAAGTGTTTTTAAAATCCCTAATCCCGAACTAAAGGTTTAGGAGAAGTTTGATTAGTTTCGTGAAGTTTTCGGTTAAGATTTTTATAGGTTTAAGGGGTTGTCCGACTTGGAGTTTTATGTGTGCGACTTGGAGCACTAAAACCTTAGTTTTTAATGCTTGAATCAGATCAAGAAGTAGTAGATCGAGTTTGAAGAAGTTTTTGATCAAACCGGTGACTTGGCGAGCAAGAAACGGTTACCGGTGAGTGATTTTTAGAGTAGGCTGCTTCGGCAGTTTCAAATCTATTTTTCAAAGGTTTGGGGTGTAGGGAAGGTATGAAAAAACCCCATATACTCCAAAGTAAGTTTTTAAGTTTTGCTCTCTTGAAAATCCCATATTACGCCTTTCTTTACTATGTGTTTTGTCATGTTCATGTTTTAATGGTGCATAAGAGATTATGCACCTGATTAGATGCTCAGGATATTGTTTTTATAATGTTTAGATGCTCCCATGGTTTTGTTTTCAAAATTTTATAAAAAGAGGTTTTATCGGTTTTTGCACTTGATGCAAGTATTGATGGGAAGAATGAGTTCTGATTCACTGTTTTTGTCTTAAAACTTGAGCATCGTGTTTTTTTTGTATTGGTATTAAAAATGATGAAACGTGGATAAGTTGATCAATCAATAGGATGTGAGTGCACTATAATTAAAATACGTAGTGTATAAATGCCTTGGTGATGCATTATAGTTAATACTTATATTGTGATAAATATGTTGTATTACATGTAAGTGTTTCTTATCCCGGATGCTAAGGTGTGTTTTCATGATTGGTTTTATCCCATCATGGGTGTGATTAGGCGATTGGCCTTCACACATGGTATGAGTAGCGATTGGCTCTTATACGTGGCATTTTGGCGATTTAGCCATATGCCTGGCATGTTAATCATGCGTGTTCCGTTTATCCTAACGTTTAGTGATAATCTAAATGGTTCACTAATACCAATACAATGTTATGAGCAAGTATGTTTTGTTAATTGAACAATAATTTACAATGAAGCTTTGTCATGGACATGTAAGACTTGTTGTAATATCCTGGTTTTGGGGTTAGTAGTTTAAGTGTAACTTGTGGAAATTCGATTCGGGTCGAATCAAATTTCAAGGGTTCGTTATTCTGGGAAAAATTAAAATAATAATATTTTAATCAGATAAGTAATAATTTTGTGAAATGGTTCTAAAAATATTAAAAAGGTGTTTTAAAGTTAAAGGAATACTATTTGAACTTTAATTTGATTTTTAATTAGGTTAATTTTGTACTAGTGACTAAATTATAATTTTGGGAAAGTTTTGGGGATTTAATTAGTAATTTTCGGCAATTAGGATTTTTAGTGACTAAATTGAAAAGTAAGCCATACTTAGAATCCTTAGAGGGCCATAAACCTAATTTATTTTTAATTAATGATTTATCCACCAAAATGGTTTTTAAATTGTTTTATTCTAAATAATAATTCCATTTTCTTTTGTAACCTCCCATTTTCTCATATTTTCTTTCAAGATTTTCTCTCATTTTCTCTCCATCTTCTTCTCCAAATTTTTCCAATTACTTGCTGATTTCTTCATCATTTTCTACAAGACTTATTTCATTTTATTCATCCTTTCATTCTTTACAAAACCTACTCATCAATTTTGCAAAAATCAACATCTTCTTCAAGGAAATCAAGGAAGATTTTCTCATCTTTTTGGTGGGTTTAATCTCAAGGTAATATTCTGATTTTTAATCTTTTTCTAAGGTTTTTTATTGAAATTCCCAAGTATTGGCTTGCTCGTCAACTATTGCTATTTTATTTTGTGTTTTTAATTCAATATCTATGAGTTTTATGATGGATTTTGTGAAATCTTTTGAGATCTAAATTGATGCTGGTTTTAGGTTGATTTAATTATGATATTAGGTCAATTAAATGTTTGATTGAGTCTTGAAATGAGTTAACATTAATTTAATCCCGGAATAATGTAATCAGTGGTGTTTTATGGTGGTTTTCGGTTGTTTTAGGGGTTGTTTTAGGTGTTCTCATGTTGCTGAAGGTATAAGGATGGTTTGGTAGTGTTTTTGGTTCATAATTGAGATGGATTAGATGTTAGATTCATTAGGTTTTGGGCTGATGTGTTTCGGATGCGTTTCGGCTTAGTTTTCTGTCTTTTCGGCAAGGTTTTCGATAGTTTTGTGAGGGTTAAATGTGGCTTCTGTTTTGAGCATGTTGTAATGTGAATATGCTCTGCTTTTAATGTTGTAGAGGTAGTGCAAAAAGTTGCATAAGTGGCTGGTGCGTTGGCGTTGCCATCGGAGCATCGGCGAGGGCTCGTTTCGCTTGTCGGTGAGTGGTTTTGGATTTAGAGTGAATCGCATTGGTTCGGTTCTGTTTTGGGGGCTATGGAATAGTGTGAAAACTTTCCATAGTTCAAGAGTAAGTGTTTTAAATGATTTTGATGCATTATATCAAGTTTTGGCTATTTTCGGTAACGACATATATGTGAACAATGATTCAATATGATTTTGGAATTGCATATATTTGATTTTGAAATGATGCATGCATGTGTTAATTGCTGAAAATGCATGGTTTATTAAGGCATTCATGGTTTATGTAAGCATGAAAAAGAATTTGGATTATGATGAGGTTATTTGCCCTATGTTGATAAAGTCGTTGAGCATGATTTTAGTTCACATGATGAACATGTAATGAGTGCATTATGAGCAGCAAGTTAACATGCATGATTGGAATTGATATTGGCTTAGTGACACTAACCTTAGATTCGAATACAAATGCCATGTCATTAGGATTGAGTGCACTATAAAATAATGAGAATAATGATGATGCCTACACGTAAACAAGGGTGACTTTGTGTCCGACCGTGCGTGTAGAGTTTGCCTACACGTAAACAAGGGTGACTTTGTGTCCGACCGTGCGTGTAGAGCTTGCCTATATGTAAACAAGGGTGACTTTGTGTCCGACCGTGCATATAGTTGACCCATGCGTAAACAAGGGTGACTTTGTGTCCGACCGTGCGTAGTGGGGGTAACATGTATACAAGGGTGACTATGTGTCCGACCGATGCATGTTGAGACCGAGTGTCTCCAATTATGGAAAAAGGAATCCGTGTATTCGGTGAACTAAAAGTTCATATTAAGTGATCACTAGAAAGCCAATATGCATATATGAAATGGAATGATATATTTGTGCATGATACATGAAATGATTTGACATCATTGATAAGCATGATTTGGTTTTACATATTTCAAATAAGCATGAAGAATGCAAGTATGACTTTATAAATGATTTTGAACTTGTTTAGAGCTTCCTCACTAAGCATGTTGTGCTTAAGCTCTCTCTTTTCATACTTGCAGATAAATAGTGATATTCGAGGCTACGTTCAGAGCAAGGGAACCAAGGGGAAGGTTATCTCAAATTTTGGTAAGATTTACCAAATAAATAAGGGCACGACAATGTGTAAACCTACCCATATGAGAGTGTGTTTTACTTTGGTTAATGGCTTGTAATGAGACCTTATATTGTCTTGATTTTGGTTTGATGAATTTTGATATTGTTTGGAATTGGTTGAAGCATGTACATGCATGAACGTTCTTGTTTTTAATCATATTTTAGGAAGCATGCCTATAGATTGTATGGAGTCTTTGATGTTGATAATTGTGTGATTATTATCATTATTTATGTTTAGGAATTATGCATATAGTTGATGCTGATTATTGGCTATGTCCTGCGTCGGTTGAATTCACTTGGTGTGATGGAATTTTTAGGTTCCAGGCACAAAGTTTCGAAACCTTAGGGAAGGTTTTGAAACCTTTGTCAAATAGTTCCGAAACATTTAGGAAGGTTTCGAAAGCTTGCGGGCAACTTTGATTCTAGACCCTTACTGGACGCGAAAAGTTTCGAAACCTTCGGGGAAGTTTAGAAACCTTTTACATAAAGTTTCGAAACCTCTAAGGAAGGTTTCGAAACCTTTGGCTGCCATGAAATCGAAGTTGCTAGAAATTGCATTTTAGTCCCCGAATCTCCTTCTTTGTTCAATTAGGGTATCTACAGATGTTATTTTGAGCTGAAATTTCACATGGATGCATAAAGTTGATTAAATTTCAAGATGGATAACTTAATTTTGACGAAGTCCTTATAATTTGTAAGATTTACATTTTGGTCCCTAGACTAATGAAACATGCAATTGATGATGTTAGAATGCTCCGTTTGACTTGAGATTTACCGTGAGGGATACTTGTATGCTTAATTACACTTTGATGGAAAGAATTTCTACTTTATCATTAGTACGCAAAAGTTTTACGTTTTAGCCATTAATTTACTTAAGTGTTTAATCGAATGCTTGTATGTGATCGGATTGCTTCGTTAATGCTTTGTATGAGATCAAGACTTTTAGGAACATAATTAATTATGCATCTAGATAAGAAAAAAAATATATATCGGTTTCAGGGTTGTTTATCGAGTCGGACCTTCACGGGTTTGGTTCGATATTCCCCGTGTAACCCATTAGTGCCGGTTCCGTCTAGGCCGGGCTAAAGGGGTTACACTTGTGTTTTACTCATCGAGCATGTGTTTTCAAAAGTATTGAAAAAGGGTTTTGTGGCATACGTCATAGATACTTGTTGTTTTTCATGTTGTTGGCATTGATAACCATGTGATTATTTCATGAATTGAACATGACATATTATAAAACTTTTGCTTTTATGGGTTGCATTGCAAGTTGTTTTACTTATATTTGTAAATTGTCACTCACTAAGAATTTGCTTAACCACTCTCCTTTACTTATAATGCAGATAAATAAGTGATTAGGTGCCAGCAAGAAGCAAGGAAGTCGAGTAACTATTTATATTTTCTTAGGCTCAAGTATGTTTTGATTTTAATTAGGAACCATAAGTAGATGAGAGCAATGGAGTATTGTTTTGATATGTTTATTTGGATATTCTTTATGACGTTGTTATGCTTTGAAGTATTTATGAGAAGAAATCCATGATGAATTTGAAGTATGTTTGCCTTGATGAATATTGTTTTCAATTTATATTAAGAACATAGAACTAGGATGATTTGCATCTAGAAATTTTGTTGAAATATGTGGTTTATGGTCTATAGGCGATTAAATGCATCTAGAAGGTTGTTGGTCACGTTCAAATGATGGAATCTAGGTAAATAGTTGATTCTGGGCAGAGGGTTTTGGTACTTGTTTATAGGGTATCGATACCTAGGCAAAAACATGTCGGATTTTCGGGGAATTAAGCCTGGGTATCGAAACCACATGAACTGGTTTCGAAATCATAGTGTAAATCTTAGCAGGCGTATCGATACGGTTCTGTTGGGTTTTGATACCGATCTTCACAGTTTCAAACTATATTGGAACAGTCCTTTAGGCGTATCGAAACACGGGTTTGTTACGCGGGCAATCTTTCGAGTTATCGTAGGTGTTCCGAAGCCTTTAATACTCGTTTCGATACCCCTTTGTCGTTTACGACAATATCGATACTAGGGAAGGGTGTTTCGATACCCTTGACATTTAAAGTCGTTACAAGCTAAATTAAAATCAAAAAATTTACACTTTAGCTACCAAACATTAATAATGCAATTAGATGACTTTTAGATATTATTTTAACCTGAAATTTACATACAAACATGAAATACACCTAATTAAGGATTGGTAACCTTAATTTCACTTTTAGATCACAATATCTGGAAAATTTCAAATAGGCCCCTTAAACTTGTTCGGCTTAATTAGGACTCATTTCTCATTAATTTCCATTGCAAATGAACTCAGTTCTTACATGAACATGTAGGATCTAAATAAAAATCTAGATAAGATAAAAGAAAAAAAAATTAGGGTTGTTTATCTGGGCGAGTCTCCAGATTAGCCTCGGTATTCCCCGTGTAGCTCGTTCGAGTCGAGTGACATCTAGACCGGGTCAAGAGGGTTACATTTAGTGGTATCAAAGCTTAGGTTTATGAATCCTTTAGTGATATTTTGTTTTCTTTCCTATATTGATCTGCACGGTGATTGTTTACCATGTTTTGTTGATATTGCACGGTGATTGCTATACATGTTGATATGTTACATACATGGTGATTGATTATTGTTGCTAAGACTAAAGCATGTTAGACTTATATCTCCATGGCTTCACTACTTTAAGTTGGTTTTGATAAAAACTTGAGCTAGTTGACTCCTTGCTTCTAGTAGACTCAATTAGTTTTGAACTTTTTTTGTGTGAATAGTAATAGTAATATGGGATCCCATAGAGATTAGAATGAATACTCGATCAATCACTAATGGAAGGGACGAGCGTGAGGAGGAAGAGTTGACACCTCCTCCACCATCACCTGTTGCACTACTAGTTGAACCTCTAGTAGCTCCACCTACTGTGCCGACTGTCGGTGACATGTCATAGTTGGTTCAAGCAATAGCAAGAGCTTTTCAAACTGTTGTTGTTGGAATGCAAGCCACAGTTGCTCCGTCGGTAGTAAATATTGGTTTACCTTTGGAGAGACTCCGTATTTTAGGAGCAATTGAGTTTAAAGGTTTGTCACCGGAGGACTCGGAGTCATGGTTAGAAAGTGCTAAACGTATCTTAGACCAGATGGGTTGTTCTAATGAAAGAAAACTGGGTTGTGTAGTTGCTTGCTACAAGGTGATGCTTATAAGTGGTGGACTACCTCAACCTATGGTTTGGAGGATGCTGAGGTTACTTGGGATTTCTTTGGTGAGGCCTTTAGCCGTAAATATCTGGGTGTTAAGTATTTGGATAAGAAAAAGAGGGAATTTATGGCTTTAGTTCAGGGTAATATGTTGGTTTCTGAGTATGAGATTCAGTTTGTCAGGTTGAGTCAGTATGCTCCTAAACTTTTATTCAATGAGAAAACCCGTTGTGAGAGGTTCCGCTATGGTTTGGTTAAGGAAGTTAAGACTTATATGTTGGTTACAGACTATACGGATTTTAATGTGTTAGTGGATCGGGCGAAAGATATTGAGAAGAGTTTGGGCCTAAAATTTGTGGGATCTGGTTTTGGTAAGAGGCCAGTTGATAATAATAATAACAGGGATATGTTTAAGAAACAGAAAGATAATCGGTATGGTAGGAATCAATATAGAGGAGGAGTAGCTAACCGTGGTTATCAGGAAGGTCAGTTCCATGGTACTTATTGTAACAAGTGTGGAAGACGCCACACAGGGCCGTGTTGGAGTAAAAAGGGGTGTTGGCATTGTGGCATTGTAGGGCACAATAGGAGAGAGTGACCTCGGTTAATAGGTGGCCATTAGGGCCAAGGTCGTGAAGGGGATCAGAACAGAGGCAGAGGCCGAGGAAGAGGCAACTTTCAGTGCTGTGATGAGGATCAGGGACAGCAGCACCGTGATAAGGGTCAGGCAAGGGTTTATGCACATAGGGAGGTCCAGAATGATACCGATATGGTTGCAGGTACCTTTTCCTTGCAATCCTTATCTTTGTTCGCTTTGTTAGATTCTGGATCTACTCACTCTTATATCCTTAGTGAGCATGCTAGAGCTTTAGATATACCTATAGAGAACATGAACTTTCGTATGAGTGTTGCTAGTTCTTTTGGAGAGATAGTAGTTGTTAAGAAGGTATATAGAAGGTGTCCCTTAGTGGTTCAAAGACATGTTTTTGCCGCTGATCTTATGGGGTTACCTTTTCAAGGGTTTGATCTAATCTTGGGTATGGACTGGTTAGTAGAACATAGAGCCTTTGTAGAATTTAAATATAAAAGAGTTTCCTTAAGGTTATTTGATGGCTCTGAGGTAGTTATGGATGGTGAGACTGTGAAGTTTTTGTCCAATATGGTGTCGGCTTTGGAAGATCATAGATTGATTGTTAAGGGTTGCGACACTTACTTGGCTTATGATATGAATCCGAACATGAAATAAGTTAGGCCATGTGATATTAGAACCGTTAGTGACTATCCTGGAGTTTTCCCTGAGGATTTTCTTGGTTTACCACCTAACCGAGAGGTTGAGTTCGGTATTAAGTTAATAGAGGGATTATTTTCTGTCTCTATTGCTCCTTACTGAATGGCACCTAAGGAGATAAAGGAGTTGAAAGTTCAGTTACAAGAGTTGTTGGATCATGGGTTTATTCGACCGAGCACTTCACCTTGGGGTGCGCCGGTCCTGTTTATGAAAAAGAAGGATTGTAGCATGAGGATGTGCATAAATTATCGACAGTTAAATAAGTTAAAGGTAAAGAACAAGTATCCCTTGCCTAGGATAGATGACTTGTTTGATCAGTTTAGAGGAGCTACGGTATTTTCTAAGATAGATGTTCGGTCTAGGTATTATCATGTAACACCCTAAAAAACGGGTTAGTAAATGATTCGAATGAATTCTAAATTAAATCGAATTACATGATTAATTAGGTAAAAAGAAAGGGACTTAATTGAATTAAATGAGAAAGATGAAGGTTGCATGATAAATAAAAGAATTCCCTCTCCTTCATTTTCACGATAGAAACACAAAATAGAAGAGATAAAGATTGTCATGGGAGTTTATGGAGGTTAGCTTTAAAGCTTTGCATGGAAGGGAGATTTGATTAAGAAATCATATTCGATTGGCTTGAGAATACAATGGAAGAGGATATCGAGGAACAAGAAGGTCTCGAACTAGCGAGGAAAAAGGGTAAAGGGATCACGATCTATAACCCCTAAATTGCTCGGAACCAATAGTGAGTGTGGCAAACCTTAGGGTTAGGACCTAGGGTCCTAACCATCTTTTGTTTATTTGATTTGATATGTCATGTAAATGGACTAATTGTATATATGGTAAAATGGGGAGGATGATTCAATGCTAAAGGACTTGTGTGATAACATGTTTGCTTACTACATTGTTAGCACTAGATAAATACATATGCATAGCTCGGAATTGCCGAGGTAAGTATGACACGCGGCTATGGATGCCAGGTACGCGAATCATGCATGGAGCATGTTATTGGTGATATGATTAATTGTTTGATAACATGATATGCATGTTGTGATATGTTATAAATGTATTGCTTGATAAACATGCCTTGGATACTTACACTTAATGACATGAACTTGGTAAATATGAATTGAATGATCAAACGGGTAATGAAATGTTATTGAGCCTTGGTCGATAGTTGGTCATAGGTACTACGGAATGCCTAGAGTCTGAGCTCATTGTTTAGTGCTACGGCACTCTTGTTTAGTACTTCGGTACTCTTGTTTGGTACTATGGGTATCGTGATTTGGTGGTTAATCACCAATTGTTAGATACCATGGGTATCTCTTGTTAGTACCTTTGTGGTACTCTTGTTAGTGACTTTTTGGCACTCTTGTTAGTGTCTTCGTGACACTCTTGTTGACTCGCTTACCTTGTCTAACTATACAAGGGCAACACACGAAATAAAATGAACAAATTGAAATTTAAATGTGAAATTATATGTGTGCATATACATTGGCTTATGAAGCATTAGTGATTGTTTATGATTTGTTATTGATTATTGAAATTGAATTCTTACTAAGTGTAGCACTTGAATGGGAAATGGCTATTGACATTGAAAATGAATACATGGCTAAGTGTAGCCCTTGATGCAAATTGTTTAATGAAAGCTTGAGCATATAGATTATGAAATGGAATAGTATGTTAGACTTATGATTGACTTGAGAAGCATGTTAACTTGTATATTGATTGATTCTTTGACATGAATTGAATTTATTTACTTATTTGTAGCATTATCATTTCATCGATTGATTCATGTCTAATATGGTTAGACTTAGGGCTGCCTCACTAAGTACCTAGCACGTACTTACCACTTGTTTGTTTCCTCCTTCCCAAAACAACAGGTTATCGAGCTAAGGAGCTAGATCGAGATTGATCCGAGCAAGGACACCAAGCAAGCAACGTATGGTATTTTTTACTTTTGGCTAACTCCTAGATCATGGTGGCATAGTACTCATACTTGAATTAGTTTATGCATTTTGATTATTTGTTTAAGGTTTGTATATATATGGTCATATGAACCCTTGGTATGTAAGCCATAAGGCATGGCATTCATAGTAGGCTAGCCTTGCATATTTTGAGTTAGGCTATGGTTTGTATATTGGATTTGGTCACATGTTTTGGTAGGAGGGTTAATCATGTTGGCATGCAAAGATATGAAGCAAAGTAGGTTGGTATGAACCCATTAGAACCATGCCATGCTCATGATAGCTACCATGGTGAAAGTACATGGCATAGTTATATTTTGAATGTTTTGGGTATGGTTAATGGCTTGAGTAATGAATTGGCTAAAATCTATAGGTTTAGTAAATTGTTACATGATACCCAAGCATGTCTAATCGTCCCTTAAGGTTTAGGGATGGCTTGAGACCATGTGAATGGTCTTTTGGTTAGTGTCTAGGTGCCTTAGAAGATGCGAACTTGCCATCTCGAGCAGGAGTATCGATACCGATCTCACGAGTATCGATACCCTCTTGTCTAAGGCCCATATGGTCCGGTACCTGGTTCGATGCCAGGACTTCCAGTAGCGAAAAGGCATCGATGCCGGTTTCGATGCCAAGCTTGGCAATAAGCTTCCTGGTTCGATATATCGAACCAGGCTACCCAACCTTAATCAACGAGTCATCGAATAAGACCAGTTCGATACCTGGTTCGATATTGGGACCTCTAGTAACGAAATTGCATCGATACCAGTATCGGACCAGGCTACTCTAGCTTTTGGTCAACGAGTCAATGGGTCAACTTAGTTGACCAGTATGGAACGGTGGTTCGATACCCCTGTTCCGATACCTCTCCATAAGGGTATCAATAATATTGGCCATTTTTGGAGTCAAGCTTGGGACTAAAGTATAGGAATCTCACATCGTGTTTGAGTAACTTTATAAGTTAAATTGAAGTGAGTATTGAGTCCCAAATGAAAATTAAGTTAAGATCGGTTATGGGATCAAGTATTAGACGAAATTCAATTGAAAAATAAAAATAAGCTTAAATTGGATTAAATAATAAAATTAATATAGAAATGTTTTAAATTGGCCCCAAAATCGATAAGTGTTACACGAGATTGATTCGTAATGTATTGCAAATAATTGAAATGTCAACGAAATGAATACAACTTTTGGTCTAATTACAAGTTATAAGTCCGGTCAACGCCCCTGTCTCCTAACCCAGGGCGAGGGTGTCACATTTAGTGGTATCAGAGCTTTCGGTTACATGATTCTCGGACCGAATCGTATGTGCATGCATCATATAGGATCGAAATATGCCACCTAGGAGTTTTATATACCGTACTTGCTTGTGTTCTTGCTTATCTGAATAATGTTTGTTTACCCTTTGTAGTATGGTTGATACAAGATTAGCCCTAGGAGATGAAAGTCCCGAGGGCTCATCTAATGAGAATGAAAACGTGAGGGTGGAACCGAATCCTCCTCAAGAACAAGAACCACCTCTAGTGGAAGCTGCCCTTGAGTTGGTAGCCCCTGAGTTGGTAGCCTGAGTTGGAACCGAATCCTCCTCAAGTATGAAGGGGATGTTCGACCAGTTAGTGTCCGACTGGAAACAGAATCGTCCTGCTGCTCCTGTTAATGCTACACCGAGTAGGGCACCTATTGAGAGACTTGACCGATATCGAGCCAATATTTTTGCGGGTGTTAATGAGGAAAAGCCCGAGGAACCCGAACAGTAGTTAGAAAGGACCACTCAGATTCTGACCAAGCAATTGCAGTGCTCGGATGAGCACAAGCTTGAATGTGCAATCTCGCTTCTAGCTGATGAAGCCTTGAGTTGGTGGGAAACTACATCTTGATTGCTCCCGCTGACTCCATCACTTGGGACTTCTTTGTAGAGGAGTTCAAAAAGATGTATATCATTGAGCAATATCTAGCCGAAAGACGAAGATGGTTTTTGTATCTAAAGAAGGCCAATAAGCCTATTGAGCAGTATGTGGCCGACTTTTGTAAGTATTGTAAGTACGGAGCTGAGTACATCAAAATTGAGAACAGAAATGTCAGATGTTTATTGATGGGCTAAATGATGAAATGAGCCCCATGTTCACAGCTTTGGGAATCACTGACTTCTAGATTTTAGTCAACCGGGCTATTGCTACCAAAGCCAAGATGAAGGCTTCGGAAAAGAGAAAGGGCGGGAACAAGAATGACAAGAAGAGGAAATGGGAGGATAAGCCGGATTGGAATGCAAGGAGAGTCAAGCATCAGAAAGAAGGCTCATCGACCTACCGTCATGAGACCAAAGGTCATTATGTGCAGAAACCTCAGTCGGCAAATAAACCCATAGCCCCGGTGGCTTCTGTTCATAGCACGGGGAATTCCGAAAAAGCTTCGGCTTGTCAGTTCTGTAAGAAGTTTCATGCTAGTCCTTGTTGATTTCAGATGAGATTATGTTATGCATGTGGTGGATCGGACAACTTTGTTAAGGACTGCCCTTAGAATCCTAATAGAGGTACACCTCAGTCTCGTGCCTACCAGAGTCCTTTACCTCAGAACAGAGACAAGGGCCCAGGACAGGCCCATTCTGGGAATCAAAGCAGAGGAAAGGATCGTCAATCAGCCCCTCCTCGTCAAGAATCTCGAGCCCCAGTTAGTATGTACACCATTCGTGGTAGAGGAGAGAAAGAATCTCCCGATGTTATTGCAGGTACTGTTGAGTTAAATTTATGTCTTGCTTATGCTTTGATAGATTCAAGATCCACTCATTCTTTTGTATGTTCTAAAATGCTTGTAAAGGTTAAGATAGAGCCTAAAAATGTCTTGTAGTATCAAACCCAATAGGAGGAATAATGAATGTTAACCTCGTTTGTAAAGAATTCCCGATCACAATTCGGAACATTCCTTTTCGAATTGATCTATTTGTACTACCGGAATGTGAGTTTGACCTAATATTGGGGTTAGACTGGTTGACCAAACATGAAGCTTGGATCGACTGTCAGAATCGAAGATTTTATCTTCGCGGTTTGGGGAAAGAGTCAATCCTCCTAATTGATAAGAAGCCAACTTCGATATTTGCTGCTATGGCTTTAGAAGATGAATACGATTTAGGTTTGCCGAAAATCCCGGTGGTGTCTGAATTTGTTGATGTTTTTTCGGAGGAACTTCCTGGTCTTCCTCCGACCAGAGAAGTTGAGTTTGGGATAGAAGTCCAGCCTGGGACTAATCTGGTGTCAGTTGCACCTTATAGAATGGCACCTATTGAGTTGAAAGAGCTTAAGAATCAACTCCAAGAGCTACAAGATAAGGGATTCATTCGTCCTAGTTCTTCTCCATGGGGTGATCCAGTTTTGTTTGTAAAGAAGAAAGATGGCACCATGAGGCTTTGTATTGATTATCGACAACTAAATCGGGTGACTATTTAAGAACAAGTACCCTTTGTCGAGGATTGAAGATCTATTTGATCAACTTAAGGATGCTACGGTATTGTCTCGGATTGATCTTCGATCGGGGTACTATCAGATGAGATTAAAGAAGAAGATGTTCCTAAGATGGCTTTCAGAACTCGTTATGGCCACTTTGAATTTTTGGTAATGCTATTTGGGTTAACTAATGCCCCGGCGGCATTCATGGATCTCATGAATCGAATCTTCCGGCCTCATCTTGATAAGTTTGTGGTCGCCTTTATTGATGACATTCTGGTGTATTCTCGGAATAAAGAGGAACACGCAGAACACCTTCGAATTGTTTTATAGACTCTCCGGGAACGTCAATTGTTTGCTAAGTTCTCGAAGTGTGAATTCTGTCTATCAGAAGTGTCATTCCTTGGCCACGTCATTTCGGCAGAAGGAATTAAAGTCGATGCTAAGAAAGTGCAAACCATTCTAGACTAGAGACCTCCGAGAAATTTTGGAGAGGTTAGAAGCTTCCTGGGTTTAGCCGGGTACTATAGGAGATTTGTTAAGGGATTCTCTACGATTGCTTTGCCCTTGACCAAGCTCCTCCAAAAAGATCAATTGTTTGAGTGGTCAGAGGACCAACAAAGAAGCTTTGATCAGCTTAAACAAGCTTTAACCCATGCTCCCGTTCTTGTTCAACCGGAATCCGGCAAGGAATTCACTATGTATAGTGATGCCTCCCGTTCGAGGCTAGGCTATGTTTTGATGCAAGGAAATAATGTGGTTGCTGATGCATCAAGGCAATAAAAGCTTCATGAACTGAATTACCCTACTCATGACCTCGAGTTAGCGGCTATTGTGTTTGCTCTCAAAATATGGAGACATTATTTGTATAGTGAGAAGTGTTACCTATACACTGATCACAAGAGCCTTAAATATCTTCTAACTCAGAAGGATTTGAATTTGAGACAAAGAAGGTGGATGGAATTGCTAAAAGACTATGACTTGGTCATTGATTATCATCCCGGAAAAGCCAATGTGGTGGCCGATGCCCTTAGTCGTAAACCAATATTGAGTAAGCTATTTGATAACCTTGAAATGTTAAAAGCTTCCTTTGAATTTTCGCGTCTGATTAAGAAAAATTTTTCTTGTAGCCCCAAATTCGATTAATGCTCACCTTCGAGTATATCGAAAGCAAGGATATTTGTCTGAACTTCAGGTTCAATCTGATTTGATTTCGAGAATCAAGGACCTTCAACAATCAGATTCTTAGCTACAAGCTATTGTAACAAAGCTTGATTCGAAAGCTAATGCCGAATTTTCTCTCCATTCGAATGGATTGCTCTACTTTAGAGATAGAGTATGTGTTCCAAATAATGAGGAATTGAAAAGAGACATCCTACAAGAAGCACACCAAAGTCCGTTCTTGATCCATCCTGGTTCTGTTAAGATGTATAAAGATCCGAAATCCTTGTATTGGTGTCCTGGCATGAAAGCAGCCATCACAGAATTTATGTCCCGATGTTTGACTTGTCAGAAAATTAAGGCTGAGCATCGAGCTCCTACGGGATTGCTTCAGCCTATTGAATTGCCTGAACGAAAATGGGATCGAGTAACAATGGATTTTGTCACTAGTTTGCCTGTAACACCGAGAAAGAATGATGCAGTTTGGGTGATTGTAGATAGACTCACCAAGTCTACACATTTTATTCCGGTTCGAAAGAACATGAACTCGGAGACTTTGGCCAAGTTGTATATCCGAGAGGTGATTCGGTTACATGGTGTGCCGACATCGATCATTTCTGATAGAGATCTGAACTTCACATCCCGATTTTGGAAGTCCTTGCAAAGGGCTCTTGGAACTAAAGTGCATCTTAGCACTGCTTTCCATCCGCAGTCCGATGGTCAATCCAAAAGGGTGATACAAGTATTGAAAGATATGTTACATGCTTGCGTTATAAACTTTGGAAAGAATTGGGAAAACTCCCTACCCTTAGTGGAATTCGCTTACAACAATAGCTATTAGGCATCTATTCAGATGGCTCCTTTTGAAGCGTTATATGGGAGGAAATGTAGAACTCCTTTGTGTTGGTCTGAATTGGGGGAAGATAAAGTTTTGGGACCTCAAATAATCCGAGAGTTGGGGAATAGATTCGAGTTATTCATGATAAATTGAAACAAGCCTTCGATCGACAAAAGGCTTATGCAGACTTGAAACGAAGAGATATTCAGTATAATGTGGGAGACAAGGTCTTCCTAAAAGTCTCTCATTGGAAGAAAGTTTTCAGATTCGGGAAAAAGGGGAAGCTTAGCCCTCGGTTCATTGGACCTTTCGAGGTTACTGAAAGAATTGGTCTCGTGGCTTATCGTCTTGCACTCCCTAGTGAGTTTGATAAGATACACAATGTCTTCCATGTTTCTATGTTGAGAAAATACCGATCCGACCCTTCTCATGTTTTGGAACCGGAAGAGTTGGAATTGAATCCCGATTTGTCTTATGAAGAGGAACCGGTTCAAATTCTCGATCGAGAAGTTAAAAGGCTCCGAAACAAGAATGTTCCCTTGGTAAAAGTTCTTTGGAGGAATCACAAGAAAGAAGAAGCTACCTGGGAACCCGAGGACACGATGAAAGCAAAATATCCACATTTATTCCCTCCAAGTAAATTCGAGGGCAAATTTCTTTTTAATGAGGGGAGAATTGTAACACCCCAAGAACCGGGTTAGTAAATGATTCGAATGAATTCTAAATTAAATCGAATTACATGATTAATTGGGTAAAAAGAAAGGGACTTAATTGAATTAAATGAGAAAGATGAAGGTTGCATGATAAATAAAAGAATTCCCCAAACTACCCTTCGTAATAAACCAAGTCTAGGTGTATCATTAAGGGCAAAATGGAAGAGAGAAAGATTGCCATGGGAGTTTATGGAGGTTAGCTTTAAAGCTTTGCATGGAAGGGAGATTTGATTAAGAAATCATATTCGATCAGCTTGAGAATACAAGGGAAGAGGATATCAAGGAACAAGAAGGGCTCGAACTAGCGAGGAAAAAAGGCAAAAGGATCACGATCTATAACCCCTAAATTGCTTGGAACCAATAGTGAGTGTGGCAAACCTTAGGGTTAGGACCTAGGGTCCTAACCATCTTTTGTTTATTTGATTTGATATGTCATGTAAATGGACTAATTGTATATTTGGTAAAATGGGGAGGATGATTAAATGCTAAAGGACTTGTGTGATAACATGTTTGCTTGCTAGATTGTTAGCACTAGGTAAATACATATGCATAGCTCGGAATTGCTGAGGTAAGTATGACACGCGGCTATGGATGCCAGGTACGCAAATCATGCATGGAGCATGTTATTAGTGATATGATTAATTGTTTGATAACATGATATGCATGTTACTTGTGATATGTTATAAATGTATTGCTTGATAAACATGCCTTGAATACTTACACTTAATGACATGAACTTGGTAAATATGAATTGAATGATCAAACGGGTAATGAAATGTTATTGAGCCTTGGTCGATAGTTGGTCATAGGTAGTACGATATGCCTAGAGTCTGAGCTCATTGTTTAGTGCTACGGCACTCTTGTTTGGTATTGTGGGTACCGTGATTTGGTGGTTAGTCACCAATTGTTAGATACCAGCGGTATCTCTTGTTAGTACCTTTGTGGTACTCTTGTTAGTGCCTTTGTGGCAGTCTTGTTAGTGTCTTCGTGACACTCTTGTTGACTCGCTTACCTTGTCTAACTATACCAAGGCAACGCACGAAATAAAATGAAAAGAATGAAATTTAAATGTGAAATTATATGTGTGCATATACATTGGCTTATGAAGCATTGGTGATTGTTTATGATGTGTTATTGATTATTGAAATGGAATTGTTACTGGGTGTAGCACTTGAATGAGAAATGGCTATTGACATTGTAAATGAATACATGGCTAAGTGTAGCCCTTGATGCAAATTGTTTAATGAAAGCTTGAGCATATAGATTATGAAATGAAATAGTATGTTAGACTTATGATTGACTTGAGAAGCATGTTAACTTGTATATTGATTGATTCTTTGACATGAATTGAATTTATTTACTTATTTGTAGCATGTCATTTCATTGATTGATTCATGTCTAATATGGTTAGACTTAGGGCTGCCTCACTAAGTACCTAGCACGTACTTACCACTTGTTTGTTTCCTCCTTCCCAAAGCAATAGGTTATCGAGCTAAGGAGCTAGATCGAGACTGATCCGAGCAAGGACACCAAGCAAGCAACGTATGGTATTTTGTACTTTTGGCTAACTCCTAGATCTTGGTGGCATAGTACTCATACTTGAATTAGTTTATGCATTTTGATTATTTGTTTAAGGTTTGTATATATATGGTCATATGAACCCTTGGTATGTAAGCCATAAGGCATGGCATTCATAGTAGGCTAGCCTTGCATATTTTGAGTTAGGCTATGGTTTGTATATTGGATTTGGTCACATGTTTTGGTAGGAGGGTTAATCATGTTGGCATGCAAAGATATGAAGCAAAGTAGGTTGGTATGAACCCATTAGAAACATGCCATGCTTATGATAGCTACCATGGTGAAAGTATATGGCATAGTTATATTTTGAATGTTATGGGTATGGTTAATGGCTTGAGTAATGAATTGGCTAAAATGTATAGGTTTAGTAAATTGTTACATGATACCCAAGCATGTCTAATCGTCCCTTAAGGTTTAGGGATGGCTTGAGACCATGTGAATGATCTTTTGGTTAGTTTCTATGTGCCTTAGAAGATGCGAACCTGCCATCTCGAGCAGGGGTATCGATACCGATCTCACGAGTATCGATACCCCCTTGTCTAAGGCCCATATGGTCCGGTACCTGGTTCGATGCCAGGAATTCTAGTAGCAAAAAGGCATCGATGTCAGTTTCGATGCCAAGCTTGGCAGTGAGCTTCCTGGTTCGATACCAGTATCGAACCAGGCTACCCAACCTTAGTCAACGAGTCATCGAACAAGACCAGTTTGATACCTGGTTCGATACTAGGACCTCCAGTAACGAAATTGCATCGATACCATTATCGAACCAGGCTACTCTAGCTTTTGGTCAACGAGTCAATGGGTCAACTTAGTTGACCAGTATGGAACGGTGGTTCGATACCCCTGTTCCGATACCTCTCCATAAGGGTATCGACAATATTGGCCATTTTTGGAGTCAAGCTTGGGACTAAAGTATAGGAATCTCACATCGTGTTTGAGTAACTTTTTAAGTTAAATTGAAGTGAGTATTGAGTCCCAAATGGAAATTGAGTTAAGATCGGTTATGAGATCAAATATTAGACGAAAATTCGATTGAAAAATAAAAATAATCTTAAATCGGATTAAATAATAAAATGAATATAGAAAAGTTTTAAATTGGCCCCAAAATCGATAAGTGTTACACGAGATAGATTCGTAATGTATTGCAAATAATTGAAATGTCAACGAAATGAATACAACTTCCGGTCTAATTACAAGTTATAAGTCCAGTTGATGCCCCCGTCTCTTAACCTGGGGCGAGGGTGTCACATATCAGTTGAGGGTTAAGGATTAGGATGTTCCTAAGACTGCTTTTAGGACACGGTATGGCCATTATGAGTTTTTGGTTATGCCTTTTGGTTTGACGAATGCACCAGCTACTTTCATGGATATGATGAATAGGGTTTTCCATGAGTTTTTGGATCAATTGTGGTAGTGTTTAATGATGATGCTCTCGTGTTATTCTCGTATCGAGGAGGATCATGATAGACATTTAAGGTTGGTGTTACAGAATTTGTTGGATAATCAATTGTATGTGAAGTTAAGTAAGTGTGAGTTTTGGATAAAGGAGATTGTTTTTCTTGGTCATGTAGTTTCGGCGGAAGGTATAAGGGTTGATCCGCAAAAAGTTGAGGCTGTTGTGAGTTGGAAACCACCTAGGTCAGTGATAGTGGTACCTAGTTTGTTGGAAACCACCTAAGGTTTGTGGAAGGTTTTTCTAGGATTGCAACACCTCTAACCAAGTTATTGCAGAAAGACGTTAAGTTTGAATGGACGAAAAAAGGGATAAGAGGCTTTTGAAAGGCTTAAGGAGGCTTTGACTCAGGCTCTGATATTAGTTCAACCTGAACAGGGAAAGGAGTTTACGGTGTATAGTGATGCGTTTTATGTCGGTTTTGGCTGTGTTTTGATACAAGAAGGAAGAGCAATAGCTTATGCACATCGTCAGTTGAAGGTGCATGAGAAAAACTACCGCACACATGATATTGAGTTAGCCGCAGTGGTGTTTTGTCTTAAGATATAGAGGCATTATCTTTATGGTGAGCGATGTGTGGTTTACATGGATCATAAGAGTTTGAGGTATTTGATGTCTCAGAAGGATCTTAATCTTGGGTAGCATTGTTGGCTCGAGTCACTTAAGGATTATGATTTGACTATTGAATACCATCCGGGTAAGGCTAATTTTGTTGTTGATGCGTTGAGCAGGACAGTGGTTGTAGAGTTACGTGCCATGTTTTCTAAACTAAGTTTGTCTAAGGATGGAGGTTTGATAGATGAACTATAGGTTAAACCATCTTTGATTGAATTAATCAAAGAGAAAAAGTTGTTGGATGAATTTTTGGTACCTTTTGTTCAGAATATAGCTGAAGGTGTACCGACAGAGTATGGGGTTTTGTGTTTCAGAGATCGTGTAATGGTGCCGAATGATGCTGAGTTGAGACGTATTATTCTTGCAGAAGCACATAGTAGCCCTTTTGCTATGCATCCAAGTAGTAATAAGATGTATCGGGATCTGAAAAATGACTATTTCTGGATTAGTTTGAAAAAGGATGTAGTCGAGTTTGTGAGTAAATGTTTAATGTGTCAGCGAGTTAAGGCTGAACACCAAGTTCCATCGAGTTTGTTACAACCGTTAAAGATCCTAGACTGGAAGTGAGAAAGGATTACTATGGACTTTTTGTCGGGTTTGCCTTTAACCCCGACCAAGAAGGACTCGATATGGGTAGTTGTGGACAGGTTTATAATTTGTGCACAGTTTATTCTAGTGCATGCTAAGTACTCCTTAGATAAGTTGGATGAGCTTTATGTTTCTAGTGTTGTGAGGTTGGATGGAGTGCCTAAATCCATAGTATCCGATAGAGATCCGAGATTTACGTCAAGGTTTTGGAAATCGTTGCAGAAAGCTATGGGTACAAAGTTGAGCTTTAGTACATCCTATCATCTGCAGACGGATGGACAATCCGAGAGGGTTATCCAAGTTTTGGAGGATATGCTAAGGTGTTGTGTTATAGATTTCCAGGGTTCTTGGGAAAAGTAATTATCGTTAGTGGAGTTCTCATATAATAATAGTTATCAGGCGAGTATTCAAATGGCTTTGTTTGAGGCTTTGTATGGAAGGAAGTGTCATACTCCGTTGTGTTGGGCAGAGACTGGAGAGAAGTTTGTGACGTTACCCATTGTTCTTGAGGATACTAATGATAAGGTTAAACTCATTTGTGGTAGACTTAAGACAGTATCGGATCGTCAAAAGTCTTATGCTGATCTTAAGAGAAAACAGATAGAGTATGCAATGTGTGAGAAAGTTTTCCTGAAGGTATCATCGTGGAAGAAGGTGACGCATTTTGAAAAGAAAGGAAAGTTGACTCTAAGGTTTATTGGACCGTTTGAGGGGTTAGAGAGAATCGGACCAGTGGCTTATCGTCTAAGGTTACCATACGAGCTCGAGAAGATCCATGATGTATTTCATGTATCGATGCTCCGGAGGTATAGATCGGATCCATCGCATGTTTTGCCGGTGGTGATATCTTTCCTACGATGAGGAGCCAGTAGCAATCTTATCATCAAATTCTAAGGTTCTACGTGGTAAGACTATCGAGTTAGTCAAAGTTCTTTGGCGATATTGAATGGTCGAAGAAGCCATGAAGGAACAAAAGTCGGACATGGAGGAACAATTTCCTTATCTGTTTCCACTAGGTAATTTCGAGGATGAAATTTCATAAGTGGGGGAGAGTTGTAACGCCCCAAAATTTGGCATAGAAGTTAGTGGGCCGATTTAACTAGTTAAACCTTGTTCGAGATTAAATTCTTAAAAATTGATTTTTGGTCGAAATAAAATATAGAAAAAATTCCTAAAATCGTTATTTAATATAAATTTGACTTTGGTCAAGCAAATTTTGAAAATTGACCCTTGAAACCCTAAGATTTTAAAATTAGTAACTATTTTATAAAAATTAAAAGTTTGAGGACAATTTTATAAATCAAGCCAAAACTTTGAATCTTTAAGGGGCTTTAATCCAATTATAATCTGAGCTGGTCTAGAATTTCCATATTTTAATTAATTAAACCCAAATATTATATTTTAACCCAAATTACTAATTAAACTTGATTTTTAACTCTTAAATCCTATTTAAAAGCTATAAACCCAACCTATTTTTATTATTTTCGTTTTCCCTCTTCCCAATGCAGAGAACCATATTTTTTCAAAGGTAAACCAAAATCTTTTCATCAATTTTTGTTTGAATTAATTTATATAACTTTTTCTTCTTCAAAACTTTCCGTTTTCTCATCGTTTTCACGTTTTGGATGTGAGATTTCATCAACCCTCTAGAACTTTGAATTTATTTACTGAAATTCCCAAATTCTTGGCTTGGTAAAAACGTTTTTAATCCTTTGTTTTAGAAAAAATCGGTTTTTGAGTCAAATTATCCAATTTTCGTTCAAGGGTTTTTACTCACTGTTTTTGGGTCCTAAAAGGATGATTTTAAATGTGTTAATATGTTTATAAATTTTTTTAAAATCCCTAATCCCGAACTAAAGGTTTAGGAGAAGTTTGGTTGGTTTCGAAAAGTTTACGGTTATGGTTTTTATAAGTTGAAGAGGTTGTCCGACTTGGAGTTTTATGTGTGCGACTTGTAGCACTAAAGCCTTAGTTTTTAATGCTTGAATCAGGTCAAGAAGTAGGAGATATAGTTTGAAGAAGTTTTGGATCAAACCGGTGACTTGGCGAGCAAGAAACGGTTATTGATGAGTGATTTTTAGAGTGGACTGCTTCGGCAGTGTTTTAAATCTATTTTTCAAAGGTTTCGGGGTGTAAGGAAGGTATGAAAAACCTCCCTATACTCCGAAGTAAGTTTTTAAGTTTTGCTCTCTTGAAAATCTCATATTACGCCTTTCTTTACTATGTGTTTTGCCATGTTCATGTTTTAATGGTGTATAAGAGATTATGCATGTGATTAGATGCTCAGGATATTGTTTTTATAATGTTTTGATGCTCCCATGGTTTTTTTTAAAATTTTATAAAAAGAGATTTTATCGGTTTTTGCACTTGATACAAATATTGATGGGAAGCATGAGTTGTGATTCACTGTTTTTGTCTTAAAACTTGAGCATCGTGTTTTTTTTTTGCATTGGTATTAAAAATTATAAAACGTGGATAAGTTGATCGATCAATAGGATGTGAGAGCACTATAATTAAAATCCGTACGTGTATAAATGTCTTGGTGATGCATTAGAGTTAATACTTATGTTTTTAAATTGTCACTCTCTAAGCTTTTGTAACCCTCTAAACCCAACCTAGAAGAAATAGGTCGAATCTAGAAAGTCACGTTTGAAAACTTTACCCTTAAGAAAACCAATTTTAAAAAAATATATTTTAATTTAAAATAAAACCATAATGATTTAATAAATATCTTATAATAAAAAATACTTAAATATTATAATAAAAATTTCAAATATTTGTATAAAATTCTTTGAAATAAAATCATTATAATAAAAATTTCAAATATTTGTATAAAATTCTTTGAAATAAAATCATATAAAAATGCTTAAATACCCGAAAAACATAAATACCCCAAATGCCTCAAGGTTTCTAAAATAATAAATAAAAACCTAACTATATAAAAATAGTTTCGTTTTGATAATGAAATAACCGAATAAAATATGAGATCCATTAAATATCGCATCACCTAAAGTTCAAATATTTGTAAGAGAAAAACTAAGAGTGGGTAAGCTAAAGAGCTTAGTGTGTCTCTAAGGTGAAAATAAAAACAACAAAACACGATTTATAAAATTATTTTTCAAAAGTAATATTTCAAAAAAAATACGGTTCACATAGATAATTTTGTTAAGAGTAAAGTTTTGGAAAAATGCTAATTATGATGTATGAATGATATCATACGCACAACACAAATCCCAACTACAGCGTCACCAGTCCGAATGGAGGAGTTCCCCAGAACCCTCACCTACAATGTCACCAAAATCCGAGAGTGGTCTAGGACTTCCGAAAAGCTATCACGACTTCCTCCGTACACAATCTCATCCCATGCACACAATATGATGTAACATGATTTGAAAATCCGAAAACAATCATAATTCAATCCGAAATCACAATTTATCTGAAATCTCAATTTGTCCGAAAACACAAATTCACGGGATATAAAAATCATATTTACACTAAAAAGGTGTAAAATCTCAAATCTGAAAGTTTTCATATATTTTTTAAATCATAATGACATGTATGCATGATAACACAAGTGCACAATCAAAGTCACAGTACAAAAATTAGACATGCTAACAAAACACGAGTATTTTTAAAACACAAAATATTAAGCATGTCACACAAAAAAATATATTTTTCGGAAAAACATATATAGCACTAGTGAGAGAACACACCTTGGTCAAAGCAACTCAAATTACTGAATAACATGGTTTTGAACTCGAACAAATATAAAGAATGAAAACATAGGCTTTAGAGAATCTTGATGGAAGAAAATAATATAGGGTTTTCTCTTTGACCAAAATATGTATATATAGGGAGAGAAATAATTGATTCCAACTTGAATTAAAATTCTATTAAACCATAAAAATTTTAATAAAATAATAATAGTAAATATTATAGAATCTTAAAAGGATTTTCCTTCTTCGAAAATAATTTCTTATAATATATATTATAATAATAAATAAAGAGTTTTGATATAACAATAATTAAAATAAAATAATATTTTTAATAAAATAAACATTATAGCACGTTGAAACAAAAAAAAACATTAAAAAATGATAAATTACAAATTTAGCCATTGATCTTTTTAAGATTTTTGAAACATCACTGTAACTTTTAAACTTTAAACTCACACCTTGAAATTTTAAAAAATTTATAAACTTATCCTAAAATCTTTCCCTTGAATTTAGAAAATAAATTTAAAATCCTCAAAAAAAATTAGGGTTTTAGAAATTAGGAATTTAAAAATTAAGGGTTTTAATTAGGGTTTTAAAACTAGGAATAATTTTTGGGGTGTTACAACTCTCTCACACTTAAAAGTAATTTCGTCCTCGAAAGTTTTCAGACTTAGCGACAAATTTTCAAAAGCATAGATTCCTAGAGGGAAACATTAAAAGAACATAGGTAACAAATGACAACAAATAGTTCTCAAAAAGGCTTTGATTTTTAAAATTCATAGGAATGTGTATGAGTATGATCGATTGCTAATTTAGAGATCCTATGAGGTGATATAATAATCTATCAACAAAAGGTAGTAACCTAGAATAAGATTTGGTACTGGAGTCTCAGATTTAAAATACATAAAAATGATAAGGTAAACATTGAACAAAATCGTAATAGGTTTTTAGAAAATTCTCATTTATCCAAAAATATTTCAAATGCATTCAAAAAACGAAAATATTTTAGAAACAATTGTTGTGAGCCTCACAGTCCTAGGGTTGAACTTGACTTTGATACCAATAAATGTAACCCCCTAAACCCAACCTAAAAAAAATAGGTCGAATCTAAAAAGACACGTTTGAAAACTTTACCCTCAAGAAAACCAATTTTAAAAAAATATATACTTTAATTTAAAATAAAATCATAATGATTTAATAAATATCTTATAATAAAAAAATATTTAAATATTATAATAAAAATTTCAAATATTTATATAAAATTCTTTGAAATAAAATCATATAAAAATGCTTAAATACTCGAAAAACATAAATACCCCAAATGCCTCAAGGTTTCCAAAATAATAAATAAAAACCTAAATATATAAAAATAGTTTCGTTTTGATAATGAAATAACCGAATAAAATATGAGATCCTTCAAGTACCGCATCGCCTAAAGTTCAAATATCTATAAGAGTAAAACTAAGAGGGGGTAAGCTAAAGAGCTTAGTGTGTCTCTAAGGTGCAAATAAAAACAACAAAACATGGTTTATAAAATTATTTTTCAAAAATAATATTTCAAAGAAATAAAATACGGTTCACATAGATAATTTTGTCAAGAGTAAGGTTTTGGAAAAATGCAAATCATGATGTATGAATGATATCATACGCACAACACAAATCCCAATTACAGTGTCACCAGTCCGAATTGAGGAGTTGCCCAGAACCTTCACCTATAACGTCACCAAAATCTGAGAATGATTTTAGGCTTCCGAAAAGCTGTCACGACTTCTTTCGTACACAATCTCATCACATGCACACAATATGATGTAACATGATTTGAAAATTCGAAAAAAATCACAATTCAATCCAAAATCACAATTTATCTGAAATCTCAATTTGTCCAAAAACACAAATTCACTAGAAATAAAAATCATATTTACTCTCAAAGCTGTAAAATCTCAAATCTGAAATTTTTCATATATTTCTTAAATCATAATGACATGTATGCATGGTAACAAAAGTGCATAATCAAAGTCACAGTACAAAAATTAGACATGCTAGCAAAACACGAGTATTTTTCAAAACACAAAATATTAAGCATGTCACACAAAAAATATATTTTTCAGAAAAAATATATAGCACCAGTAAGAGAACACATCTTGGCCAAAGCGACACAAATTACTGAATAATATTGTTTTGAACTCGAACATATATAAAGAATGAAAACATAGGCGTTAGAGAGTCTTGATGGAAGAAAACATGTAGGGTTTTCTCTTAGACCAAAATATGTATATATAGAGAGAGAAATAATTGATTCCAACTTGAATTAAAATTCTATTACACCATAAGAAAGTTAATAAAATAATAATAATAATGATGATTATAGAATCTTAAAAGGATTTTCCTTCTTCGAAAGTAATTTCCTATAATATATATTATAATAATAATAAATAAAGAGTTTTGATAAAATAATAATTAAAATAAAATAATATTTTTAATAAATTACACAACGTAGCACGTTGAAAAAAAACATTAAAAAAAAGGGTAAATTACATATTTAGCCATTGATCTTTTTAAGATTTTCAAAACATCACTATATCTTTTAAATTTTAAACTCACACCTTGAACTTTTAAAAAATTTATAAACTTATCCTAAAATCTTTCCCTTGAATTTAGAAAATCAATTTTAATAACTCAAAAAAATTAGGGTTTCAGAAACTAGGAATCTAAAAATTAGGGGTTTTAATTAGGGTTTTAAAACTAGGAATAATTTTTGGGGTGTTACAGGTTTTGCTTAACCACTCTCCTTTACTTGCAATGCAGATAAATAAGTAATTAGGTGTCAACAAGAAGCAAGGAAGTCGAGTAACTATTTATATTTTCTTAGGCTCAAGTATGTTTTGATTCAAATTAGGAACGTTAAGTAGATAAGAGCAATGGAGCATTGTTTTGATTTGTTTATTTGGATATTCTTTATGACATTGTTATGCTTTGAAGTATTTATGAGAAGAAATCCAGGATGAATTTGAAGTATGTTTGCATTGATGAATAATGTTTTCAATTTATATTAAGAACATGGAACTAAGATGATTTGCATCTAGAAATCTTGTTGAAATATGTGGTTTATGTTCTATAGGTGATTAAATGCATCTAGAAGGTTGTTGGTCACGTTCAAAGCATGAAATCTGTGTAAATAGTTGATTCTAGGTAGAGGGTTTCGGTATTTGTTCATAGGGTATCGATACCTAGGCAAAAACATGTCGGATTTCTGGGAAATTAAGCTTGGGTATCGAAACCACATGAACTGGTTTCAAAACTGTAATATAAATCTTAGCAGACGTATCGATACGGTTTTGTTGGGTTTCAATACCGACCTTAACAGTTTCAAATGGTATCGGAACGGTCCCTCAAGCGTATCAAAACGCGGGTTTGTTACGCAGGCAATTTTTCGAGTTATCGCAGGTGTTCCGAAACCTTTAATACCCGTTTCGATAGGCCTTTGTCGTTTACGACAATATTGATATCGGGGAAAGGTGTTTCGATACCCCTGACAGTTAAAGTCGTTATAGGCTGAATTAAACTCTGAAAGTTTAAACTTTAGCTACCAAACTTTAATAATGCAATTAGATGACTTTTAGATATTATTTTAACCTGAAATTCACATACAAGAATGCAATACACCTAATTAAGGATTGGTAACCTTAATTTTACTTTTATATCATAATTATCTGGAATATTACAAATAGGTCCCTTAAACTTGTTCGGCTTAATTAGGACTCGTTTCTCATTAATTTTCGTTGCAAATGAACTTATTCCTTACATGTACATGTAGGATATAAATAAAACATCTAGATAAGATAAAAGAAAAAAATTAAGGTTGTTTATCGGGGAAAGTCTCCAGATTAGCCTCGGTATTCCTCGTGTATCTCGTTCAAGTCAGGTGGCGTCTAAATCGGGTCGAAGGGTTACACAGATCAATTGAAGAATCTGTAGATTTCTATCACAATATCCTAGGCTTCTTCCCTGTCAAGAGACCTGGTTCCTTTGATTTTTCTTGTGCATGATAATTTAAATTTAATTCTACTAAAAAATTCTTGAAATCATTTTTTTTCTTCTTGTCGAAGTATTTTTGGGTTAGATATTGATTCTTTGTGTTGTGGTTCTTTAACATGGATAGGCTTTATAGTTATGGCATTGGCATCCATCTTCTCCAATCAGAAAATCCTGAAAGCACGCCTAAGATTCGACATATTAATCCCAAGGAAAATCATATTTCTTTCCAAGTATGTTTCGTATATAATTGGTCTATTTTGAAGCCCAGTTTTTGAAATTACAGAATATAAATTATGCTTCAATAAATGGTATCCGAATGTTGTCGATAGTAGTTTGTCTGCACTGTGCGTGTGCTTCGAATCAGTGTATATGTTCTTATAGTAATTTGTAGATTGCAGTGCTAGTGCAATAGCATGGCGTCGTTGGAGAAGAAACTGAAGGAGTTGGATATAGAATACGTGAAGGGTAGTGTAGAAGATGGTTGAATTCGCGTCGATCAACTCTTCTTCCACGATCCTGACGGTAACATGATTGAACTATGCGATAACCTGCCTGTAATTCCGTTGTCGGTCGATGCTATTCAGTCATGTTCAATGGCCAACCGCCACGTTCGAAGACAACAACAATTACAGGTGCCAAAGATTGAGCACCCGGTACAAATCTAGTGGCTATCTTGAGTCTTTGGCGAAAATTAAGGGAGAATTTGACAAACACTGGTTGATTAAGATTGGTTAATTAACCAATTAATGTCTGAACATTTTTTATTTTTTGCTACATGAATTCAAGATTCGTTTGAGCTTGTTGGGCTGATGTGCTGAAACAGTATCAATTAATAAAGGGAAAAAAAAAAGATTTTTTTTAGCTAATATATTTTATCCACATTTTTTTTGTATATTTAAAGAATTACTACATCTTTATATTTAAATATACATCATTAGGATAAGAGATTTTTCTTCATGATCAAAGACCATCCTGAAAATGTTTTAATGTGTCATCTTTTTGGCCACAATATTCTTAAACGATTGAGGAGGGCCATAACATCTTTGGAAGTTCAAGCCCCACCTGTAAAATCAACTGAAGATAAACGAGCAGAATCCAAAAACTTCGATCAATGATCATGTCAAGTACGTTTATCTAATTAAGATCTAATAATTGATCGAATAATTAAAAATATATATATATATATTGTCTCAATTTATATAAGTTTAAATCTTGACTTACATAAATTATTACGAAACTTATATATATTATTATAGAATCAATAAAAAATATTATAACACAATTTCTTATCCCATATCTCTAAATCTAAAACCAACCAAATTTATAGTAAGAAAGTATTTTATATCATAAACCTTGAAAGATAACTATATATCGTACAAAACTCATAAGAAATAAGGTACTTACACAAACTAGTATAAATCGAACATACATAAACTATTTGAGAAACCGTAAAAAAAAAGATAACACAAAATCTTACCTCACCTCACCAAATCTAAAATGAGCAAACCTTATGGTAGAAAATTACATTATAACATAAACTCTTAAAGGATAACTATCACTACAGTAGAGTTGACATATAGCGATGAAATTAGTAGCGTTTTTAGAGTAAACGCCACAAATAACTAATAAAAAGTGACGTTTATAAAAGAAACGCCACAAATATCTAATATTAGTGGCATTTTTTATATAAACGCAGCAAAAGGCCTAATTATTAGTGACGTTTTCATATAAGTGCCGCAAAAACATCGATTTTTAGTGGCATTTTCCCAGAAATGTTGTCAAATACTAGTATATAGTGACGTTTTCTTTAAACGCCTCAATTACCTAAATATTAACGGTGTTTTAAAATACAAATTCCGTAAAGTTTTATAACACTGTTGACAAAAACGCGTCATTTCTTATCGTTTTGTTCCCCTATTAAAAATCCTCAAATGAACGCACGGTCTCTCTTCTTCCCAGAATCCCCAATTTCCTTCCCCTCTTCCCCGATATTTCCCCAACCTCACTGTTTTCGTCGATTGCGCCGCTCTTCGCCGGACTAAACGACCTCGTATCGCCGAACTGAACGACCCTCCTCCTTGCTTTTTAGCGACGTCAACTGCCGGAAGAGAAAGTAAATTCAGGTTATTTTATAGGTAAATAAAATAGACGATTTGAAGTTATTTTTTTGATTCTATTTGGATTAATTTTCTTTAAAATGAATTCTTAGAGAAGTATAGGATCTGAGCCTCAAGGTTACGCTTTACTTTTGGATTTTGAAATGAAATTGGTTTAGAATTTTGGTTTTGGTTTTCTAGATCGGTAGTTTGTTTAGAATTTTGGTTTTGGTTTTGAAATGAAATTGCTTACCTTATTTAGTGTTTCGCTGTAGTTTGTTTAGAATGTTGGTTTTGGTTTTCTAGATCTGGTCGTGCAACAAACCAGCTGCTAAGGAAGTAACTTGAATTTTCTGAAAATCAATGACTTGTTGCCTATTTAGTTTTTTTTTACTATATCTCCTAAAGGTAGTTTTAACTTTTAAGCATATAAGTAGTAGTTGATGTTGTATGACTGTAAGCTGTTACATTTTGGGTATACTGTTTAACTAGTATTAGGCAGTAGTACCTGTTGGAAGATATAAAATACTATATCAGATCTAAACATTTGAAAATGAGAACTTCTTAATGATTGAATTCGGTATTTTTTATGGCTTACGTATATAGTTTAGTGGTTGAAGGTTGGATTCCATATGTGGTTTGAACTTTGATTGAATATGTTGTTGTGTGCATCCTTGGATTAAAATGGAATGAGATTCCTTTCTTAAATATTTGGTTCAGTGGTTGAAGGATGTTACTGCAATGAGATTCCTTTCTTAAATGACTACTTTATGATTTTAATCTTCCTAATTTTTCTATTATTAACTGGCAGCTACATTCATTTCCTGAAGATTAAGTATGCCAAGAGGATGCACCTATAAGACGATTAAAATGGGGAACTGCTAGTCTGATTGTTCGTTCCCATGTGACTCCTATAGTCCTTCCTATGGTTCATGGTGGTCACTACTAACTTTTTTTCCTTTTATTATAGGTATCATGCCTAGGAGGAAATTAAATAGCTTAAATATTGTTCAAGTTCCTCAAATAAAGGAAGAAACAAATGAAGATGATTTGTCGGATGATGGACCTTCACAAATTCCTGAAATAGTTGAAAATATCGAAATAGAAGGATTGTTTTAGAACTTTATTTAAATTATACTTATTTGTTATTATTGAAATCATTTTAATAAGTTTTGACTTGATATACATGTGGCAATGGTCGAAGACGCAAGACTAGAGGCCGCACGACCTTGATGAAATTATACGATCTCCTAATTAGAGAACGTGTGAAAGTTTCAAGAAACGATGTTGGTCAACCTATTGGGGCAAAAGCATGTATTTTGGCAAGTTATTTAAGCATTGTTGCACGCAATGCTTCAATTTTGCCAATCAATCATGAGTCATGGCGTTAGATGCCGAATAGTAACAAAAAGCAAGCTTTGGATCTTGTTAAGTTAATAATATTATTATAGTAGCTAATTCATTATATTTAAATAATAATATTTACATTTCTTTTGATTGTGTAATTTTTAGGATAAATTTTCTTTAGAAGTCTCAGACGATTATGTGAAGCATGCTTTAGGAAAGAAATGGAGAGACCATAAGAGCTTCTTGAAGAAGACATTTCAAAAATACTCTTAATCTTCAAAAGAAGCTTCAAAATGTTCCCCTAGGAATACTACGGTATAAATGGGAAGATGCGGTCAAATTTTGGAGTTCAACAAAAGGAGAGGTAACATTGACAAAATTTAAAAATTGATACTATATCATTATAATATGAACTTTATACGCAATAAAAATTGAAAATTACACAGGATCGAGAGAGCTTCAGAGTTGCTAGTGGACAAAAACAAAAGTTTACTCACACAGCTGGGACAAAGAGCTTTGCTCGTATAGCTAATGAAGAGGTATTAATCTTTTTCTTAAAGATTATTTTTACTTGTATTACATTAAAGTTAATATTTTTTTTTATTATATGTTGTAGCTTGTTACGACTGGTACTAACATTGGACGGTTAAAGCTATTTAATATTACACAAAAAAAAGGATGGCTCTCCGTTGACTCCTAAAGCTGGAGAAATTATGGTATATTCTTGGCTCATAAAATTTGTAATATGTTTTAAATATTTTTTTCATTTATTATGTATTCATAAATGAGTATCGGATGAAAATGAAGGAAAAAAGGACAGAGTATGAAGTTATGGCTTCAACTGATGGTTATGTTAATATTGGTGATATCGAAAATCAAGTTTCTGCCAACATTTGGGTCCTAAAAGATATGACAGAGTGCATTGTCAAGGATCATTTGTTACCCCAATAAAATATTTTGGATCAAACTCGTCTCAGTACATGCCATCACAAAGCGGAAGTTAATCGTTTAAAACAACAATTAATTCAATTTCAAGCCAAGATAGAAGCTAGAGAAGTTGAGAGAGAAAGAAGAGAAACTGAAAGGGAAGCAAAGATAGCAGCATGAGAAGCAGAGACAAATAGGCAACATATAAGAATCTTAAAAAACAATTTCAAGATATGATGACAATGTTAAAGCAGAACCAACAAAAGAATCTGTCACCTTAGTTGATTTTAGGTTGATTCGAGTTGAAGTTGTTACTTAATTGTTATTTTACTTAAACATTGAATTATATTTCACTTTAATGTTGTAGGAATTCACTTTTGGTGGTTAAGTGGATATTATTATTTTTCATTTGTATTATGTGTTGGAATATTACATGCAGATTTTTGTAGTAATAAAAATTTATAATAGATGGTAGCAATAGAGAACTTCTAGCGGCGTATGAGAAAAAAAGGCACTAAAATGATACTAAAACAGTGACGCTTGTAGATTAAAAACGCCACAAAAGGATACTACAATAGTGACGTTTGTAGACTAACGCGTCGCTAAAGGACATGCTAACTACGACATTTATATCCACAAACGCCGCTAAAGGACATGCTAATTGTGACGTTTATATCCACAAACACCACTATAGTACACGATATACAGTGGTTTTTGTGTGGAAAAACGCCACTATAGATACCACATTTAGCGGCGTTTGACTTATAAAACGCCGCTAAAGATCATGTACTTTAGTGGCGTTTTTCATAAATAAACGTCGTTATTATTTACAGTACAGGTTTTAGCAGTGCTTCTTGCGGAGCTTTTCTCAGTGTCACTAATAGTTATAGAGGCGCTAAAAAACGCCACTAAATACCTTAAAAACGTCGTTTAAAACCTATTTTGTTGTAGTGTATCTTATAAGATCATAAAAAATAAAGCACCTACATAAATTATTATCGAACCTACATAAACTATTACAGAAACAATAAGAAAAAAAGTTACTAACACAAATTATTACCTAAAATCACCAAATCTAAAATTAGTAAAACTTATGGTAAGAAATTGTGCTATAATATAAAATCTTAAAAGATAATTTTGTTTGTTACTGTAACGATCTAAAATAATTAAGAATAAGTGTCGATAAAAGTTATTTTTCGAAGTAAAAAAGCATTTTCTCATGTTGTTTTAAAATGAATGTATTCTACATGGGGTTTTCGGTTTAAAATGATTTTTGAAAAATTGGATTCGTCACCGGCCATTTAGGTACACTGGACGCCTTAAAACCAGAGATTTTAAAAAATGAGGTTTGAGAGTCGGTTATAGATGGGGAAAGATTAGCACCCCACACTGCCCAAAAATTGATACTTTATTTGATTATCGTTATGTTAATATTAAATTTTTCGGTCTAAAGTGTTATACAATTAATTTTTAGTTAAAAGTGTGAGTTTATTTTAAAGCACCTAAACCCAAAGGTAAGCGTCTGAACCACCACCACCACATTGAAGTTGGCATCAGTTACGACCGAATTTAGGGGCCCACATTGAACAAAAATTAAAGTCGTCATGCAATCCTTACAATTAAATTAACTACATATAATGTGATCAAAAATTAAAAACATAAATAAATACATACATATAACTATTAAAATAAATTAGAAGTAATCTAAAACATAAATTTTAAACATAATAAATATAAATCTAAATCATAAATTAAAACATACATAAACAAATACAAAAATATTAATCTAATACATAAAAAAATTTAAATATACAAAATATAACATAAATAAAAAGAAGAAAAATATACCTAAAGATTTGAACGGCTAACACGACCCCTCAAAAATATTTAACTAGATAGGATCCAAAATAGGACCCCAATCAAACCACCCAAAAAATTAGGGAGAGCTAGACTCTCAAATTAGGATCATAAGGTACTACCCTTCACCCAAATTAGTTCCCATCAAAAAGGCTGCTCCTCGCTTCCTTTTATAGGAAATAGAGAGGGGAAAGCTTTGTTTCCCACCAATGTGGGATTCCAATCCCACGTTAACTTTTCCTTTACTTCTTCTTTCTTTTTTCATTTTTCTTCTCTTTTTCTTATCTTTTTACTAATAATATTATTACTACTACAAATACTAAAATCCGATAAAAATTGAGTGATTACAGTTGTCCCTCTTTGCTTGTTCTTGTGAAACAAGGACAAAGTAAAAATCAAAATGCACTCATTTGTGTCTTACTTCTTCGTCTTTGACTTCAGAAATCTCAGGTTCTTCTAAAACTCTATATTCTTCTTTAATCAATTCTTTAAACTTTCATCATCAAAACGAAAGATCTGTTGCGGAAGGTAAAATCTTCAAATCAGAAATTTGAGGTCGCAAGTTCTTCCTATATAGAATTGTTCTGTCTTCTTCTTACTAACTTCTTAAAAAAATGCTCTTCGTTATGTCGTTGGGCTGCAAGTTCTTCCTATATAGAACTCTTTGCCATTGACATTGACATTTTGCTCCTGATATCATCGCTTCCTTATATGATACTTTGGAATCACGTTTTCTTTTAGAACTCTCCACTTTTCCTTGGCTGAATCTTAAGGCTTGTAAGTACTTCCTATATTGTAAAACCTAAATTTGATTTCGATATAAAAATAAGTTAAAGGAATATTTTGTAAATAAATTTTTAAGGCCAAAACAATTTGAAAGTCAACAAAGTTTTTTCAAGTCAAAACAATAACCGAAAATGTATTTTCCTTAAGATTTTTCAAGTCAAAACATTAAAAAATGTACAGGCGTTTCGATACCACTTCTATTGGTATCGATATCGTGCTTAAATTTCAAAAGAATGGTGTTGAGTTTTTATAGGCGTATCGATACGGTGCAAGACCCGTTTCGATACCATTTGAAACTGTAATTCTCCGTTTCGAAACCCTTTTCAACTTATATCAAAACTACCCTTTGAACTTAAAATAAAAATAAATATTTTAGACCCGTTTTGATACAACAGCTCAGTGTTTCGATACCCGGGTTATTTTTTCAAGAATATTTTAAGTAATAAATGTTTAACCGTTGGTATCAATTAACTTTTCAAAAGTTTGTTAACCAGTATCGATACACCTTATAGGCGTTCGATACCAGTTTTGCATGGCAAATCGTTTCGATACGACCTCTAAGCCGTTTCGATAACCCTTATTTTAAAGGCAGATCAATTTTGATACTATGGTCAATGGTATCAATACCCCTTGTAAAATGCACATAACGGCTCTTTCCTCTTTGATAGCGTTTTGATACAAGTACCCCGAGTATCAATACCGGTAGCTAAAGAAGTGCATTTATGGTGGAAAGATGAAGTCTTAACGTCTATATTTATGTTCCCAACCACCTCAACGGCTAGAAATCAAAGAGAGTGTATAAAATCAAGCATTGAAAGCAACAACAACAACTAATGATCATAAGGAATTCATCCTTTTACCCAACTCTTTCAATTTTTGTAACCCTCGACCATGTCTAGACACAACCCGACTCGAACCAGCTACACGAGGAATACTAAAGCTAATCCAGAGACTCACCCTGATAAACGACCCTAAAAGATTTTCTTTAATCTTATCTAGATACTTTAATTAGATCCTACATGTTCATGCAAGGACTAAGTTCAATTACAGCAGAAAGCAATATGAAATGAGTCCTAATTTAACCGAATAAGTTTTAGGGACGTAATTGTAATTTTATAGAAATTCAGGGACTAATTATCAAATTATTGTTACCATCCTTTCCTTAAGTTCATTACATGCTTGCATGTCAAATTTCAACTTAAATTAGTATCTACAACTCATTTAATTTCATGCACAAGTTTCAAAATATTTTCTAGATGCATATATGTCTAAGTAAACATCATCCACATATCATGTACAACTTACTAGATGCATTGCAACCTAGTTAGCAATAATATATTCAAACTTCTAAGAGCATGCTTCAACTTCAACAATCTCACACACATAGAAGAACAACATCAACATACTCAACATGATTTCTAGCTACATTCCAACCTAAATAACCACATCATAGATTCAACTCAAATTAGTCATGCTTCAATATCAACAATACTCAAATTCACACATAGGGATAACAAGAATCAAATTCTAATATAACTTTATTATAAACACTTATATACTAATAGGTAATTCAAATCCAAGTCACAAGGCTAACACCAACAATGATAAACATCAAAAATATATAAGCATACGACTACTACAAGTTTCATCTACATAACAATATTTTTAACATGATAACCCATCCTCATTGCTCTCTCACTACTACTAATGTTATAAAGACATACTTGAGCTTTCACTTGGCGATTACCTAGATCCTTGCTTCTCCTTGCTGCCTTCACATTAAATACTCTACATTGCAAGGTAAATGAGAGGGTAAGCATAAGCTTAGTTAGTAAATAAAAACATATTTAAAAACATCTTGCAATGCAACCCATAATATAACAAAATCAAGTTTAAAAACCAAGTAAAAACCAATTCGGAAACTAAGTCATACTCTTTCTAAGAAAAATATTCATGGCTCTCAATGTCACCATATATAAAATCAACAAGTGTCCATGACTCACAAGCTACAAAACATTTTCAGAAGTCTTTTTAAAAATATATGCTTATCAAGCATAATCCAAGTCTTACATGATACCTATAGCAAAGCTAAAAAAAACCCTTATGCACAACAAATAAGCTCATATAATTCCCTTTGCAAAGTAATAATTAAAAACACTTGCCTTTTCAGCCATATTGGTATTTATGATCCGATTAGTATTTCATCTAATCGTAGGATAAACAGTCTCTCGTTCGGTCCCTTGAACGAGGTTACATGGAGGTCTATTCCATCATGCCAAACTCACCTTAGTGTCCGGGTTAGTTAGCAAACCCGAATGCGATAAAGTCCCTTATACCGCGCAGCATTAGCTCCCCTTAATGCATCACTAAAGAATTTCACACGTACGCATTTTATATATATAGTGAACTACCATCCTATTTATCGATCAAATTATACCTATTAGCAATCACATAATAAACCAGTACAAAACAAAACCAATGCTCAAGTTTTAAGTCAAAAACATTGAATTAACCACATGCATCCCATTAACACATGCATCAAATGCATAAATCGGTAAAAACCACTTTTCTCATGTTTTCAAAACAAAACCATGAGAGCATCATATGAAAATAAAATCTTTTTAGAAATAGTACCATGAGCATTGAAAACACATGCATATTCACATATGCATAAGTATAACATAAGCATGAATAAAAAACATAGTAAAACAAGGCATAATATGGAAACCTTTAAGAAAACATTACTTAAAACTTACTTCCGAGTATAGAGAGGTTTTTCAAACCTTCCCTACACCATAAACCTTTAAAAACACATTTAAAAACCTGTCATATTGGCAGCCCTCATAATTCACTCACTGATTTACCGAAACTTGCTCGACAAGTCACCCGAAAACGTGATTCGACTTTCTAATCTCCTTCAAACTTGTTAATCTAACTATTGATATGATTCAAGCATCAAAAATCAGAGGGTTTATTGCATTAAAATGATCCCAAACATCCCTCAAGTTAGACCAATACCAAACAACCCCTAAAAACACCAAAAAACTTAACCGAAAGTCACCGAAAACCTCACCAAACACCACCTAAACCTTATGTACATGATTAGATACTTAAAAGCCATCTTAATTACATCTAAAAACTTCAAGGTTCATGTACTTAGGCATAAAAAATAGCCATATAAAACCCTTGAACGAAAATCAAGAAAACAATGAAATTTTTATCAAGAAATCGATTTTATGGATTCAAGACTTTAAAGATTGTTGCAATCAATCAAGAAATTAGGAAATTCATTAAATAACTTTAGGTTTCAGAGGATTGAATGATTCTCACCTACAAAATTGATCCAACCCTCTTCCAAGGTTTAAAAACATGTAGAACTAAAGAAAAACAAAGAGATTTTGAAGAAGAAAAATATAAAAAATTAACTAAATGAATTTTTATTGAAAAGATTTGGTTTTTAACTTTTAAAAGATGATGGAGTGACTGCCAAGAAGAGGAGAAGTCGAAACTTTAAGAATATAGGTTTTTGTTTAGATGAAAAATAATTTTTTAGGATTAATATTAAGTTATTTGGGTTATTAATTAAATTTATGGGTTATGGGTTATTAAAATAAGCTCTTGGAAGGATTATATCAACTAGGATTACAATTGGATCAAAGCCCCTTAAATATTCAAAGTTTTGGCTTAGTTTATAAAATTATCTTCATGTTTTAATTTTTTACAAAATAATCACTAATTTCAAAATCTTTGGGATTCAGGTGTCAATTTTCGAAATTAGCTTGAACAAAGTCTATTATAAGTAAAATAATGATTTTAGTATACTTTTCCATAATTTATTTTGGTTTAAAACTAATTTTTAAGTATTTAATCCCGAACTAAGCTATAGCGACGAAATTGATTTATTAACTTCTAGGCTTAATTTTGGGGCGTTACAATTTTCCTTATAATCTTTTGTTTGAGTTTGGGGAGTCTTTTGATTGTAATTGAGCAAAAATGTATCTTTTTGAGAGCAACCAAATTTGCATTTTCTTCTCTTTGTAACCTTGTGAGGTTTAAGTCAATCTTTGGGTAAAAAAATTAACTTGTTATAACGGTTATCCCTTGAACAGAGAAAAATGTCAAATTTAATAGTGAATTGGGTTGAAAATCCTTTTCGGAAGCTAAGGTAGTGAATGTAGGTGCTTGTTTGAAGTTTCAACAACTATAATTTCTTGTGTTCTTCATTTTCATATTTTTATCGATTCTTCCACATGCAAAATTTTAAATCGCCAATTCACTCCATTCTTGGCCATTCTATCGATTGATCAACTCAATAATTGGTATCAGAGCCTCTCTTTTTGAAGGGATTAACACCCACAAGATAAGATCCAAAGATTGTTGATCATCTATACAAGTCAAAGCAAATGACATCCAATTTCAGACAAAGTTGGAATGAGTCTTACACCACCACGAAGCCACCCTTCTTCAACGGAGATAACTACCCCTATTGGAAGAATAGGATAAGGCTATTCATCAACTTTCATGATTATGTCCTTTGGGACATAATTGAATATGGACCTTCCATTCCGATGAAGCAAGAAGGTGACCGACAAGTTTCAAAGAAGAGAAGCGAGATGACGGTAGAAGAAAGAAAAAGGATGTCAACCAATGATAAAGCTTTGCACATTTTATTTTGTGCACTTGGTCCCGACATCTATTCAAAGATGTCATCTTGCAAGAGTGAAAAGGAGGTATGAGATTCTCTTGAGACGACTTATGAAGGCACCAATGACGTAAAGGAGAAGATCGGCCTTCTAGAACTCAGCTACGAGAATTTCAAGATGGAGTCAGATGAGGATATCACCAAGATGTTTGATACATTCTCGGTAATCGTCAACGTGCTTAAAGGTTTTGGTGAAATCATTCCTGAGGAGAAGTTAGTTCGTAAGCTCATTTAATCTCTTCCCGAGTCTTGCGATAGCAAGAGGACCTCTATCATTGAAGCCAAAGACTTGAAAACCTTAAAGCTTGATGCTCTTGTGGGATCACTTCTCACCCACGAGATTATAAAGAAAGAAAAGGAAAAGGAAAATAAGAAAGATGAGAAGAAGATAGAGAAGAAAGAGGTGGAAGTAAAGAAACAAGGGATTGCTCTCAAGGCCTATCTACCTCAAGTGGTGGGCAATACAAGTGAAGAAGAAGAATTAGAAGAATTGGATATGGTAGCCAAACGGTTCACCCGTCTTATGAGGTCAAGTATAAATAAGAGATTTCTAAGAAGGAATAACTTCAACGGGAGGAGCAAAAAAGATGAAAGTAACCAAATTATTTTCTATGAGTGCAAGAACCCAGGTCACATTAAAATCGAGTGCCCTCAATACAAGAAGAAAGGGTTCGAGAGAAAGAAAAAGCAAAAAGATCACGTTGCTAATTGGAGCGATGAAGAATCATCATCCGATGAAGGTGAAGTGGCAAACTTGTGTCTCATGACTCTTGATGAGCCAAAGGTAACCCATGACACCTCTTGCAATAGTTTATCTTATGATGAATTATATGATATTTATGAGAAATTGCAAGAAGGTTATGATGAATTAGTTTTAGAATATAAGGAATCTCTTAAGAAAAACAAGAAAATTATTTTAGGATTGAAAAATGAGAATGATTCCTTAGTTAAAACTAATTTAGATTTAGAAAGTAAATTAAAGGAAATGCATGAGAAATTTGAGGAATTAGAAAAGAAAAAACATTGACATGCATAATTTACTTTCTCAGGTAAAAGATCCCTAAAAGAAATAAGTGAGTTAAAAGGTGCTTTAGGCAAAGTTAGTTCTACAAATATAAGGTGAATCATCTAGAACTAATTATGCTAAGAAGACCTTTTATGACTATGGGCATGGAAAGTTCCCTAGGTAATATAGGGTTAAAAAGAATAGGAGCATATGGATACATAAAATATTATTACTTCTAATGACATTGTTTGTATTGCGACTTGGTGACTCCCGAAGGGAACCAAGCTTATGGGAACTAACAAGCATGGACCCAAACAAGTTAGGTTACCAAAAGCAAAAATGTAATTCCATGTTTGTAGGTGAGCACTACTACAAGCTCAAATTATTTGAAACCTTGATGGTAGATGCTCATGGAAAATGACCGAACACAAGAAAAGATTAAAGTTACAAAAGCTTTGTAACGCCCCCAAAATGGGCCTAGAAGTTAGTGAATCGGTTTTGTCGGTTTAGCATAGTTCGGGATTAAATTCTTAAAAATTAGATTTTAAATGAAATAAATTATGTAAAAATATCCTAAAATCCTTATTTAACATATATTTGTCTTTGGTCAAATCAATTTCAAAAATTTACCCTTGAATCCCTAAGATTTTAAAATTAGTGACTATTTTGTAAAAATTAAAAACTTGAGGAAAATTTTAGAAAACAAGCCAAAAATTTGAATATTTAAGGTCCATTAATCCAATTATAATCCTAGATGGTCTATATTTTCCAAGAATTATTTAATCAAGTCCAAAACCCATATTTTAAACCAAATAAATAAATAAACCCATTTTTTTATCCTAAAACCTTTTTCACATTAAAAACATAACCTAATAACCTTATTTTCATTGTACCTCATTCAAGGCAGCCACTCCATCAGTTTTCAATGTAAAAACACTCTTTTTAATTGAATTTCGTCTGGAATAATTATTATAATTTTTTCTTCTTCAAAATTTATCGTTTTTTAATCGTTTTCTTCTTTAAAATCTTGGAAAGAGATTGAATCAGTTTTGGAGGTGAGATTTCATAAAAAATCTGAAACCTTAAAGTTCTTTATTGAAATTACCAAGTTATTGGATTGGATTAATTACTTTTAATCTTTTATTTCAATAAAAATCGGTTTTTGGTAAAAAAAAAACTTAATTTTCGTTCAAGGGTTTTAACCCACTGTTTTTGGATCCTAAATTCATGATTTTGAATGTACTAGTATGTTTATAATATGTCTTTAATATATATAATCTCATACTTAAGGCTTAGGTGAAGTTTGGTGGGTTTCGGAAAGTTTTCGATTAAGGTTTTGATAGGTTTTAAGGGTTGTTGTTTAAGGATCCGACTTAAGGGTTTCTTGTGTGCGTTAAGAAACACTAAATCCTTTGGTTTTGGTGCTTGAAATAGGGCAAGAGATTGGAGATCAAGTTTGAAGGAGATTGGTTCGGTTTGGTGACTTATCGATCCAATAACGGTTTTGGTGAGTGGATTATGAAAGTGGGATACTTCGACAATGTTTTAAATAATATTTCAAAGGTTTTGGGGTAAGGTGTGAGAAACCTTCCTATACTCAGGAATAAGTTTAATCGTTTTGGTCTCTTGAAATCCCATACTACGCCTATTTTATTATGTGAGTTAGTCATGCTTGTATTTATTGTGCATATGTGGTTATGCATGTGATAAGATGCTCATGTTATTTTGTGCATATATGATTATGCCTGTTATAAGATGCTCATGTTACTGTTTTTGATAAAGGATTTTATGCTCCCATAGTTTTGATTACAAAATTTGATAAAAGAGGTTTTATTGGTTTATGCAATTTATGCATGTGTTAGTGGGAAACATGAGAATATTTCAATATTTTAATAATGAAACTTGAGCATTGTTTTTGTTTAATATTGGCTATTTATGTGATGTTAGAAAGGGATAAGTTGATCGATCAATAGGATGGTAGTTCACTAATTATATAAAATGCGTACATGTGAAATTCCTTAGTGATACATTAAGGGGAGATAATGTTGCGCGGTATAAGGGATTTTATTGCATTCGAGTTTGCTAACTAATCCGAACACTAAGATAAGTTTGGAATGATGGATTAGACCTTCATGTAACCTCGTTCAAGGGACCGAACGAGAGTCTGTTTATCCCTAAGATTAGAGGTAATACTAATCGGACCACAAATATCAATATGGATTAAAAGGCAAGTGTAAATTGCATGAGCTTATGTATTGTACACAAAGATTTTGTTTGAGCTTTGCTATTTGTAGCATGTAAGACTTGGGTTGTGCTTAATAAGCATGGTTTTCAATAAGGTTTTTGAAAAGGTTTTGTGGCTTGTGAGCCATGGATACTTGCTGGTTTTTAGATGGTGGCATTAATAGCCATGGATATTTTACTTTTAGAGCATGACTTAGTTTTTATTAACTTTGGTTTTTATGGGTTACATTGCAAGTTATTTTAAATGTGTTTTACATGTTTCCCTCACTAAGTTTTGACTTAACCCTCTCTTTTATAGTTTATTAGCTCAAGTATGTTATTTTAAAGTTATGAACCTTAGGTAGTTGAGAGGAATGGGATAGTGGACCTATGTGTTATTTGAATTTGACTTATGAATTGCTTATATTTTATATACTCTTATGTTTGAAAGTACTTTGAATTGTTATTTATGACATTTGGAAGTTATATTAAATTATGTCCTCTTGGATGAAGCATGTTTATGTAACTTGTGTTATGTCATGTTCAATGTTAAAGTATGATTATGCCTTGTGTTCTTTGCTTATGTACTTAGGTGATGTTGCATCTAATGAACTCGGTTTGAAGTGTGGTTTAAGCCTTAGGAACTTATATGCATCTAGAGAACCTTTGATTTTCGTTTAAGGCATGAAACTTGAGTAATCTGTAATTTCTGAACAGATGGTTTCGATACCTCTTCATAGGTTATCGATACTCAGGCAAAAACATGACAAACTTCTGGAAAAATAAGCCTGGGTATAGAAACCACTTGAATTGGTTTCGAAACGGTAGCATGATTTCTACGTGGTGTATCGAAATGCTTGACTCAGATTCTGATACTGGTTTTTACAGTAGCAAATGATATCAAAACGGGTCATCAACTATATCGAAACACGGGATTGTCACGCGGGTCATCGTCTGAGTAATCGAAGGCTTATCGAAACACTTAAGCAACATTTTGAGACCTCCTAAATTTTACCTCGGTATCTAAACAACTCCTAGTGGTTCCGATACCCCTAGTTGTTATTATCGATATAGGTTGAAATGAATTTTAAAACTTTACGTTTTCATCACTGAACTTTTAGTATGCAATTGAATGACTTGTAGACATCGTTTTAAGATGAAATTTTATATTTATGCATGTAATGAACTTAATTAAATATTGGTAAACTTAATTCCACCATTAGATTATAAATTTCTAGAAATTTATAATTAGGTCCCTAAAACTTGTACGGTTAAATTAGGACTCATATCTCTTAAGTTTTCACTACAAAATCAACTCATTCCTTGCATGAACATGTAAGATCTAATTAAAGCATCTAAATAAGATAAAACGAAAAAATAAGGTCATTTATCGAGGTGAGTCTCCTAATTAGCCTCGGTATTTCTCGTGTAGCTCATTCAAGTCAGGCGGCGTCTAGACCTGGTCGAGGGTGTTATAAGCTTGATCTTGGCGGAGTGATGACAACTCCAAAGGGAAAATTGAAAATATAAGCTCAATCGTTACTTATACCTTTAATTTTATCAAATATTTCTTATATTGTCAATGGTCTTATGATTGATTTTGGATGAGCATGAATTCTTACATGTTTATTTGATTCCATGTCTTGCTTGATAAACTGTGCTTGCATGATATATGACATTGAATTCATGATATATGATGATCTTTGTTCATTACATAGTTAAACATACTTATAGTGCTCTTAATCATGACATTTGATCATTAACATTCATTTAGGGGATTTAGAAACTCTTTCCTAAACCCTTAGAAGCCTTACATATAGTGCCTAGCATAGTGATATCGAAACAGGGAGTAACGGTTTTGATTCTCATAGAACTCTCATTAGGATGTTTCTGGGCAAGTAGGTATCGAAACGCCTAAACCGTGTTTCGATACGCCAATGTTCCGATACGGGTAAAAGGTTGTATCGATACAGCACCAAATCGAAACAATGTTCTCGTATTCCGAAACTAGCGTATCGATACCACTTTGTGGGGTATCGAAATGCGCATCGGCAGATATGTTTTAATAGTCATAATCCTAATTCTATTTTAATTAAAACACATAATTTTCAACTCTCTTAAACCCTAGCCAAAAAACCCTTTACATATACCCCACCATAACTCATTTTTCTTCACCAAATTCTTGAGGGTTTCTACTCAAATCATCAAGGCTAAGGTTTTCTCAAAATGTTGTGCTCAAAATCATCCAATTTCATCCCAAATCTCTACTCAAGGTAATTTTCAAATTTTCTTATTTTCGTTTGAATATAGGTAGTTAAAATTAAGTTTTTGTATAGATTAAACTTGTTTTATGTATGAGTTTTCAAATCCAACAATTTTTTTTCAAAAATACAAATTTTATCATTCGAATATAAAATATTTTGTTTGTATTTGATTTTTTTTTATTGTTTTTCAAATTTCTTTTCAAAATTTTATTTTAAACTTTGTTTTTATTGTTTTTAATCAATTGTGTTTTCCAAACATTATTTTTAAACCCTTGAGTTATTGATTTATAGGGTTAAATTTGGTTATCTTTACATATACCGTTTCTAGAGCCTAATAATCCTTAACTGTTTATCTAGATCAATAGCTCCTAAAAATCGTTCACGCAACAATGAGGCGGGAAGTTCTATGGCCACGAACGATGAAGCCACTTGACCTAACCTTACGTTCATCTATCAAAAATCCTTTCCAAGTCATGGCTCATACGAGAATTTCTATCAATATCGTAATCACAAGCTCAAGAAGAAGAGTTATGTCAATATTAGCTTCATGGACTTGGATAAATTTCAATTCGCTATCTTGAGCACTTCCAAAATTGGAAGTTCATGAAATTCCTATCCTTGCCCAGTACAATATTTTCAACTCTTGTTCTTGTTTTCTATGCTAACGCCACTTGTATCTTTTCAAAGAATAAATATCAAGTTTTGGCTATTGAATCCTATGTTATGGAGCTTCGATTTCGTGTCGACTTAAAACTTCTTTGTGAAGTGTTTGGATTCGAAGATGTTGGAATAGAGGATGAGAAATCCCATGGCCATAATCTTACCGGATCTGTCATCAACTTAGATGTGCGTGATCGATTTCTTCATTTGATCACCTCTAGGTGGATCCGTCCCTCTAACTGTAAATATTCTTGGATCTATAATGTTGATGTTTTTTGGTTCACATGCTTTCGTCAAGGGAAGCGTCCAAATCTAGAGAAGATCATGTTCGTCGAAATTGCGTGACAAGTTAAAAATCGCCACACTCCTCAATGCAAATCTTTCTCCTATGGTTGTGCTCTAAGTTCTCTATTCTTTCATTTGGAGATAGATTGCTCCTATGATCTTCCGGAGATGATGAAGGAGCCAATAGGTGAGACCTCTCTTTATCGCTCTCACTTTCAATTCCTTGGTCACAAATGGGTTCGTGGAAAGGCTCCTCCTCCTAAACCTATTGATCTCGAGTCGGTTAATCAAGTTGCTCCAAATGCTGATGTAATGGCTTTTCTCACCGATCAATTCGTCGGCCTTAACCAACGCATTAACACCCGTTTTGACACCCTTGAAGGTCAACTCGGGTCTTCGAATACTCGTGTTAACGATCTTGAAGCTTCCCATCTTTCTATGAGTATGTCCATCGGTGCTTTTCATGATGAATGGAGAAGGTCTCGTACTTCTCAAGATGATGATGATGACGATTAGGATGATGATGGAGAGGAGTAACTTTTAGGCTAGACTTGCTCTTAGGATTAAGTTTGCATTTTTCATTCATGTCATTTGCTTCATGTTTTAACACTTATGCACCTTTTCTTGTTTTAAGTACTATGTTTTGATTATGTTGGATTGTTTCTTAAATTCCAATGCTATGGATTATGTTCTTAATATTATATCTTGTTGCTTAATTTTATTTTATCCCTTTATATTGTATCTATGATTTTGATCTAATAAAAAGGGGAGAGGTCTTTAAAATTTTTTTTTAAACCTATACACATATTTATGGGGAGTTTTATTAAGGGGGAGTTTTTACTTAAAAAATTATTTTAGTTTTGTTATATCAAAAAGGGGGAGATTGTAAAACCTAAATTTGATTTTGATTTAACAAATAAGTTAAAGGACTATTTTGTAAATAACTTTTTAAAGCCAAAACAATTTGAAAGTCAACAAAGTTTTTCTAAGTCAAAATAATAACCCAAAATGTATTTTCCTTAAGATTTTTTCAAGTCAAAATATTCAAAAATGTACAGGCGTTTCGATACCACTTCCATTGGTATCGATACCGTGCATAAATTTCAAAAGAATGTTCTTGAGTTTTTATAGGCATATCGATATGGTGCAAGACCCATTTTGATACCATTTGAAACTGTAATTCTCCGTTTTGAAACTCTTTTCAAGTTGTATCGAAACCATCCTTCGAACTGAAAGTAAAAATAAATATTTTAAACCCGTTACGATACTACAACTCAACGTTTTGTTACCTAGGTTAATTTTTTAAGAATATTTTAAGTAATAAATGTTTTGACTATTGGTGTCAGTTAACTTTTCAAAATTTTGTTGACCAGTATCGATATTCCCTATTGGCGTTTCGATACCAGTTTTGGTAGTGGCAAATCGTTTCGATACGACCTCCAGGCCGTTTAGATACCCCTTGTTTTAGAGGCAAACTTGTTTCGATACCATGGTACTTGGTATCGATACCCCTTGTAAAATGCACATAACTACTTTTTCCTCTTTGGTAGTGTTTCGATACAGATACCCCGAGTACTGAAACCCCTTGTTTTAACGGAACTTTCCCAATCAACTCAAGGGCACAAAATCAAAGAAAGAGTATAAAATCAAGCCTTCAAAGCAACAGAAACAACTCATGAACCTAAAGAATTCATCCTAGCATCAAATCCAACCTCAAGGGCTTATGTAACCCCCTCGACCCGGTCTAGATGCCACCCGACTCGAACGAGCTACATAGGGAATACAGAGGCTAATCCTGAGACTCACCTCGATAAACGAACCTATTTTTTTTCTTTTATCTTATTTATATGTTTTAATTTGATCTTACCTTTTCATGCAAGGAATGAGTTGAATTGAAGCGGAAACTAAAGAGATACGAGTCCTAATTTTAATCGAACATGTTTTAGTGACCTAATTGTAATTTTCTATAAATTTGAAGTCTAAAGGTGAAATTAAGGTTATCAATATTTAATTACATATATTTCATGCTTGCACTTAAATTTATAGCTTAAAATGATGTCTATAAATCATCTAATTATTCTCTCAAAGTTCGGGGACTAAAACATAAAGTTTTAAAGATTGAACCAACCTATAACGACCTTAACTGCCAGGGGTAACGAAATACCATGTCCCAGTTTCGATACCAATGTAACGACAAAATGGGGTATCGAAACGGGACTTAAGTATTTCGATTCACCTTCGATGTCTCGCCTGATTGCCTGCGTAACAAACCCGCATTTCGATGCAGCTTGATCCCCGTTCCGATATGTTTCGTTACTGTAAAAATGGGTTTCGGAACTCAGGATGAGCATATCGATATGCCTGTCTAAATTTATTCTTCTATTTCGAAATCAATTCATATGGTTTTGATACCTAGGCCAAGTTTCCCAAAAATCCTTCATATTTTTGCCTTGGTATCGATACCCTACGAAGAAGTTTCAGAACCCTTTGCCCAAAAAGTGCAGATTACACAAGTTTCATGCCTTAGACGAGATTCTAAAATTCTCTAGATGCATTTAAGTACCTAAAGGTATAAACCACACTTCAAAATATTATCTCTAGATGCATGGTCACCTAATTCAATAAGCAACTCAAATATTTCACAAGCATAATTCAACAATAATATACATGGCATAATATACTTCAAATTGTCATATATTAAAACTTAAATAACTCAATCATGTAAAAGTTTACCAAAACAATAAGTCCAATAATGGAATGTTCCAAAAATCATAGGTTCTCTATTCCATTGCTTTCGACTACCTAAGATTCTTAAATTTAGAAAATAGCATACTTGAGCTAAGAAAAAAACTAAAATAGGCATGTAAGACTCCTTTGCTTTCCGGTTGCTTCCAACACTTATTTCTCTGCATTGCAATGGAAAAAGAGAGTGGTTAAGCTTAAAGCTTAGTGAGGGACATAAATTAAAGCATTTAAAATCATCACTTGCAGTGCAACCTATATTAACTCAAATATGTCAAAGTAAAACATCTCATGCTTCCCTTTTAAACATTTTAATCACAAGGCCAACAACGCCAACAATAAATCCAGCAAGTGTTAACAGAAATCATGGCCTAACAAGCCAACTTAAATTACCGGTAAAACTCTTTAAAAGTTATCACATGCTTTCAAAGCAAAACCAAGGCTAACATGCTATTCACCTAGCAAAGCCTAATAAAACATAACACTTGCAATTACAAAATGAAAACATAAGTTTATATTGGAGCTAGTGATCCGATTTTACTACCCCAAATCGTTAGGATAAACGGGCAATCGCATGATAGTACTACCCCTAGAGCTTGCGCATGTTGGTACTACCCCTAACATAATAAATCTCACCTTGGTATCTGGTGACAATACTACCCCTATCAACCCGAATGTGATAGTATTACCCCCATCACACAGCATTATACTAAAAGCCAAAATGCAACACACAAGGAATTTACAAAGGTAGGAATTTTGAATATTTATAGTGCACTTTATATCCTATTGATCGATCAACTTATCCCATAAGGTTTATCACTTAACTAGCCAATATATTATCAAATCCAATGCTCAAACTTAATTCAAAATAGAATTAAACACATGCATCTCATTCTTTCTTGCATCTAGTGCAAAACCGGTAAAATCACATATATCACATTTTTAAAATAAATCCATAGGAGTATCAATTGTATATCAAATCTTCATAAAAAAGAACCTTCATCTTAAGTGTTTCGGGACTCACGCCGAGTGGCTGTCAATCTTTTTCTAAATCGGGACTCACGCCTACAAATGTAGTCAATCTGTTTCAAAATCAGGTTTCACGCCTATAAAGGTTGTCAACCTCTTTTTTGAATCGGGTATCACGCCAACAAAAGCCACCAATCTTGTTCAAATCATAGGGACATATGCTGGAATGGCTGCAAAAATTGTTTAAATTCTTAGGACTCACACCGGAATGGTTGTCAATCTTCTTTCTGAATCGAGACTCACGTCGGAATGACTGTCAATCTCTTTTCTGAATCACACTCACGTCGGAAAGGTTGTCAATCTCTTTTTATAAAAATATATGGTCGAAACTCACACCAAGTGACTATCAATCTTCTTTATGAATCGAGGCTCACGCCAAGTGACTACCAATTTTCTTCAAATTCTCGGGACTCACACCAGGAAGGTTGTCAATCTCTTTTCTAAATCGAGACTCGCGCTTACAAAGACTACCAATTTCTTTATCTGGAAACATATGGTCGGGACTCACGTCAAGTGGTTGCCAATCTTTTCTCTTTCTGACAACATTTGAGTATCTGGATTACCCAATACCTCAATTTCTGTGACTTGTTAGTCTTAGCTCTAGATTTGATCTTCATCTTTTGTTTTGGTGAATCATCACCTCTTTTCTACATGTGATTAGTGGGTGGGTAGTTATAAGAAAGTTATTTAAAAATGAATGGTTTTGATTGCTTTGACCATTGAATGACACAGTGAACATGATTCACCTAATAATTTTTCTCAAAATTGAAAATCCTTCAAACAAAAGATAAGAATTTATATTATAACTCAGTTTCTTATATTTTTATAATTAATAATTTATGTTGATATTTAGTACGAGTTTATGTAGGTACTTAAAATTTTATGTTTGATAAAAATAATATTCTTGAAAAAAATTATGTTATAATATAAATTCTTACAATGTATTTGAAGGATTTTAGATTTGATTAACTAGATAAAAAATTATGTTATAACTATCACTTCCCATGCTTCAAGCTTCCTTTATAAACAACCCCAAAACCACCATCACCAAGAATATAGTTTGGCTTAAATTGCTTTGTAGCCACCTTAACTCCTCATACGTGAATGTATCAGTATTGCTATATCCAACTCATGCATCAATTCTTGACTTAGATTCACTCCGTTCCCTAGTGCGACATAAAAAGTAGACTTCTCTTGCTTACTATCAAGTCATTTCTTCAAGGCTTCCCAGTTTTCATATCTTGTTGTATCATCTTTTATATTGGACAGCGATGGCGGTAGCAACCCAAGTGGAACAATTGGTTTTTGGTGAATCCTACTAAGCAAACGAAGTGCCTCGGGTTCAAATTCATAGGAGCTTCTCAGGACCAGAAATTTGCAATTTAGAAGCATCGTCTCGTACTGTTCTGTATCACTTATAGTATCCTCACACTTTCGATGACTTGCCATTTCATGGATCTTGAAAGCTATGTTATTAGGATAATCCATCCACACCGGGACTACCGTAAAATCTTCAACTATTTTTCTATTTTTATGGAGCCTGTCAGATTGAGGGAGAAGGAAAGCGTTTGTTGAAGCATTCAATATGCTGAAAAATACCAAATTGATGCCGAATTGAGTCACTAAAGGTGGTAACCAGTACGGTAAAAAGTCGTGGATAATCGCTTTAATATGTGACGACCGTTGGAAATATAAGTTAGAATCTTTCAATTATCAAATTGAAGATATGCGGTTGGAATAAAATCATTTTTAAAGTTTAAATTTTAATTTGGTAAGATCGATTTCAAATTTTAAATATATTATTTTATTCTCTTTGTTAGAAATAACTCTATAAATTAAACATTTCAAATTGAATAAAATATACTCTCATACAACAATTCTTGTTTTTCTTTATAATTCTTTTTCATACACTTCAAAAACCGACAATTATTATCATAGAGCTCTTTATCTTGAGGGACCTATCAAAAATGGAAGAGACAAGTTTCATAATGGCACCACCAAAATTACCAAATTTGGTCTATTAAGATGAGTGTTCACATGCAAGCTCTTGAAGTTTGGGATGCAGTGAAAGAGGATTAAGAAATCACTGATTAATCCATTTTGTTTTGGTTTGATCCGTTAACTCAGTATAACAGAACAATGAACACCTCTAGCCTATAACAAGAAAGTTTTTAACGAATCATAAAATAAGACTTCTCAACTCAAGTAACTCAAAATTTTTTGACTCGACTTACTTGATCTAATGCTCACCCTTAGATATATATAAATAAATTTAAACAAACATAAAAGAACGAATATAAATGAACGAACATAAACGAACGGATTACCGAACGTTCACAAACATAAATGAACGAACGAGCCTTTTGCTCGTATTCGTTCGTTTAATTAAACGAACGAAAAATCTTGTTTATATTTGTCCGTTTAATAAATAAACAAATATAAACAAATTTCCTACCGAACAATTCACGAACGGTTTACCGAAGTTCGGTTCGTTTACGGCCTAGATCATCGTTTAGACTTTCCCCAGTCCAGAAGAAAGCAAATCCGATGCACATGCTTCGGAGTTAATCTCACTGAAATCGAGAGAACGTTGCAACGTGAATCGTGCTAGGATGGTAGGATGAAAGTCGTGAAGCTCAAGTAATTGTAGCCTTTGTCTACATTTGGATATCTTTCAAGACAATTTTTTAATAGCCGACTATGACAGGTTGATAAGTAGAATGATTAAATGGTTCGAATATAAAATTTTTATTATTTTTAAAAATTAAGATTTAAAAATTAAGATTTAATATTAAAATTAAAATACAAATTTAATTTTTTAATGATAGAGTGTATCCAAAAACACCACATTGGAGACAAATATTCCCCCAAAGGACTGAATTTTCCGGTGTAAAAAAAAGCCATCAAATCTGTTGAAAGCAATTATCACCCTTTATCTCATGGTTTGCTTATATAAATTATTCCATCAACTTTTCCTAATCATTAATATTGTATACTCCATGGCTATTTCATTTATATATATGTAGCCACCTCCATGGCTTGCTCGACTTCAGAGGCTAATACAATATCACTACAACAAGACGCAGTGAGTCAGTCGAAAATGGCTTCCAAGGAGAACAAGCACAAGAAACTAACCAGTTTCCTTAGCACTTTTTATAGGTCCAGTACTAAAAGTCAGAAGCCAAAAATCGAACCTGCTGTACCAGAAATTAACAAGCCTGTTTCACAGAAACTCGAAAAATGACCCCAACTGCAGACAAAGATGACCGGAAGGGAATCGAAAAGGAAGGTATCGAAACAGGCAGTGGAGGAGCAATCGCAAAGGTGACTGTTGAAGGAACAAAGTCAGTGTCCCACATTGAAACGAATTTGGCATCGTTGATTTCGTTCCTACAGGTGAAAGTTTTGGTTTCCGACATGCCAGGGTTCATGCTACTTGCAAGTGCATTCCTTCCGCTGTGCCAGAAGAACGTATGATAGCTTGGACAAGTTGAGCTCCAGACACATGGCATATAACATCAAAAAGGTATGCTCAAAAAGCTCATTGGTACACTGATATGAACGCAGTTTCACAGAATGTAATGGCAATGGCAAAATCATATTCGGCTAGATTGATAATTGCCTGAGTTTGAATGATTGAGATTTAAGACAATACTCTGCAGGACAGATAGATTATGACTTTCTTTCCGATCTGTTTATTTCAGCAGAAACTAGGTGCCAAGGGGTACATGGAACCATTGACTAGTATTTTTGGCTATTACCCACATCATTGAACATGAAAAAAAAAATGTATATTACATAAACAAAATATTATATAGAAATAGATTCCATTCAATTTAATATAGAAATATAGTAGAATCAAAGAGTTTCAACTCTGAAACCTCAAGTATGGGAATCTATTGTGAGAATCCAACAGATCATGTGTCGAAACAGCCAGCTCAAATCAATTATCAGTACAAAACAACATCATATTGTAATAATCAAATCATTCTTCTTTTCTTCTCTTTTCCCCTTTGAATCATTTGCATATGTCAAATTAAGTCCAATCTGTCCCGTGAGTTTTTTTAATCATTTCAGACAATTAATTACCTTGTTTTTGGTCCTATATATATGTCTCATAGTTAACACTTTGGGTTCTCTCATACAGGTTGCTTTCTTTATTTCTTCATGGAAAAACTATACATTTTAATATTTAAAACAAAAGTTCGTAGGATTGAAAATTAGACTTAATTACAAGATTGAAGGATATTAATCAAACATAGATACCTTTTTTTTCTCTATTTTTTTAATTTGCATGTTTGTAAATAACAAAAAATAGTAAAAATGCTGTAATAATGTAAAATTCTTATGTATTCCTATCTGCATTATTTTAGTCTACTGATGACTCATAATCCGATTTTTTAATTCCGAGACCTGGAAAATTTTGCCTTCCTAGCAATGTGTAAAATGGCTGGATTGGTCTCTTTACGTTGGTTTTATTTAATCAAGTAGCAGTCATGTCGTGTCCCATAGATAATCTTAATAGTATTTATTTATTTCAACCCATGAAAGACCCATATATAATAAAATATAAAGAGCTGAATGAGATAAGTAATAATAAATTAAGAGGAATTATATTAACCATTGATGTAAATTTTAGAGATTATATTAGAAAATTATGTATACTCAAGATAAACATAATATAGGATAGTACTAGTTTAGTTTGATAAATTAAAAACAAAATAATTGTTTATATTACTAAATAAATTAACCCATGAAAAATATAAATGAATAATATTAACTATGGGTATTCTTGTTAGAATCTTATATTTTTATATGACTAATGTAGTTAAATTCTAATTAAAAAACAAATTAAAGAATTAATTTTTAATAATATATTTTTAAAGGAAACCTAATAAATATTTTAATAGAGAAGTAAATAATATTTATCTTAAAAGATAGGAATATAAATTTTAAAATTTTATATAATATATATATTATTAAAATATATATTTTGCCAGAGACATAAACAAGGAGACCTAATTTTTTGGTAACCAATTTAGGTCCGGGCTGATTGTATCGGTGGGCGGCACATCATCAATCAAACTATAGACTATTGGCTAACAAACAAATTAAAAGTAGGCTACCTTATCAACTATACTCAACAGCTACAGAACATATTAGAAAATAAAAAATAATAATAATTTCATGTATTGAAGGAGGAGGAGGAGGAGGACAAGGCATGTATATAACAAAATCCCATGAAACATAAACTGTTGAAAAAACAAAACTAAAACACTAATGTTTCAGGTTTGTGATTCCATAGGGCAAATTTTGTCCGATTTCATAAGATAATTTTCAAATGGAAGTCTACAGGTTCATACGAAAACCCACAGAAATTAAGCTATATATTTATATACACGTATGATCATGACTTACGTTTGTTTGGTCTTCCTTTCTTTATGGTATCTGATTTGCCAAAAACACCACAATCGGACACTTTTGGAGAAAGAGGGTCCACGCTAGGCGACTGTTAGGTGTTTAATTGTAGTATTTTATTATCTTTTTTACTCATGTTATTACTAGATTTAAACATTTTATTAGTTTCATTTTATTAATTTCATGCATTTCATTTGATTTCCTGAGTTGTCATATCTATTTCTTGTGTTGGTTGAAATATATGGAAAAAGACATTGCCTTGGTGTATTTCCATATTTGCAGGAACAAATCCCTTGATAATCAGCTACCGAATTGGAAGGAAATTTTTGATAATAAGGTCAAAATTAGAAGACAAGGAAAGATTTGGAAATCGACACAAAGAAGGAAAGTGGTGATGGGAATCAAGTAAAGAATGGATATATTCTTTATGATTATTTTTAATTCAACCTTACCTTGTCATCCAAGTTGACCAATCCAAGTTATTATAAGAAGAGCATGTTGTCCACAACATGGAGAGAAGGCAAGATCGAGATCAAGAGTGAAGCAAAGGGGTTGTCGAATTTCTTCTTGTTTTTCCCTTGTTTTATTTGAATGATGAGAGGATTTACTTGTTGGATATTTTGCCCAGCCATGAACTAATTTAAATTGGCTTGGGTTATTTTATTTTATGGTTTGGTTTCAATTTGAATTCTATCTAAGTATTTGTTGTGTTCTTAATCAAGGTTTGCTTATTCTTGGCATTGATTTGGTTTGCGAGAGAATTGGGAAAATACCTTGATAAATGATTCATTTATCTAGATTCAGGAGAATTAGATTCACGAAACGAATAAGCATAGTTCAATCAAAGTGCGTGAGAACTAATCCAGCTTAGGGATAAGTGTAGGATTTCAACGGCTAACAGAAGCGCAAGATAGTTGTTGTACACCTTTGATTAACGCATGGATGTATCATCAAGAAGTGCATAATTAATAGTATTTTGCGTTAGGGATAATGGAAACCATTGAAGAATGCTTTGCCGAACCTTGAGGATAGTTGGTTAAATTGTCCGAGCAATTTCCTTAGTTGCAATTGCCCAAGCATTCGATGAATTGACTAGGCAATCTGATTAAGCCCAATTGCCGGAACGATTAAGTGGCGCGAGCACTCACTTACAAGGAAGAGTTCACTCGACTATCATTCCATAATTCAGGATAACCCAACCTCATCTCTCTTATTGATTACTCCAATTTACTTTAATTATTTGTTCTATTATTTATTTTATTTAAACATCAATTCTATAAATCATTTGTGTCTTTATTTTCAGTGTAAGAGATTTGACTCCAAAAGGAGCATCAATCTCTGTGGAGACGATAACTATTTATACTATAATTTGAAACATTTAAACTTGCACGTGTTGCGAAACACTTTAAACACGCAACAAGTTTTTTGTGTCGTTGTTGAGGATTGACAATAGCGACTTTGTTTTTAGTTTCTTGCATTTTTCTATTTATTTCTTTTAAATATAATTTTTCTTGGTTTCAAGGAGCTTACCAATTTTGGTTTTATTGTTGTGTATTACCAGGGCAAGACCAACATCACAAGACCATTCATTTGAACCTGAGATCGAACAAGTATTTCGTCGAAGGAGACATGTCAACGAGTAGCGATGGCAGATCCTATTCCTTGTATCGACAATCAAAATGTTGTGGCAATAGGAGAAGATATAATTGAACAACAACCAGCTCGTATTAGATGCATGGCTATTTGAGATTATGTAACATCCCAAAAATGGGCCTAGGTATTATCAAGGTCGGATCAAGGGTTCGGTTAACCGGTCAAGCCAATTAGCCTAAATCCGGGAATTAATTTTTATAAGTGGTTTTCAAAGGAAATAAAATATGGAAAAATACTCTAAAATTATTATTTAGACTCTATTTGAGTTTGGTAAACTCAATTTTGTAAAATTACACTATGAACCTTGACATTTTGGAAAATAGTGACTATTTTGTAAAAATGACAATTTTAGTGACTAAAATGTAAATGGGTCAAAACATAGAATCTTTAAGGGGCTATTTATCCAATCTTTCTCATCAGATCTAACCTTCCAAAAATCTTTTTATAACCTCATTTTAATTACCATAAAGATTTTATTAAGATATTTTTCTCTTTTTTCACCAAAATCACAATTTCTTGTAACTTCCCATTTTCTCTCAACTTCTCCTAATTTTCTTGGTTTCCAATCAGAATTCTCTTCAACTTTATCAAGGTAAATCACATATTTTTTATTTAATTTTGTTCATATTATTTTCTCCTTATTTCTCTCCAATTTCCTTACACTTTACAACTTGTTTTTCATGGGTTTTTCAATTGGAAGGAGGTTGGATCTTGTTTGGAGATAAGAAACCATTCAAACCTCTGAACTTTGAGTTCTTTATTGAAATTCTCAAGTGTTTGATCCATTGCATTGAGTTCTTGATTTGTTTTATGGTTTTAATTGATGATTTTCGGTTTTTATCGGTTAATTTTGATTGAATTGATGCAATCCCGTTATAAGGTGATACTTGATGGTTTTCAATGGTTAAATCAATGAATTTTGGTGTGTTTTAACATGGAATTAATGGTTCTTGGATGGGTAAACCCGAATCTTAAGTTTTGGTGGTGTTAATTAGCTTAGATCTTCGGTTTATGGCTTGTTTGGGTGGCTGAATGTTTTCTGCTGGTTTAGGATGGTTATATTATGGTTTTTGGTTGTGTTTTGATGTTGATAAGTTGTGGTTTTCGTTGGCTAAGGGTTGGAGGTCGTTCGGATAAGTTTCGGATGTGTTTTTGGTTTTCGTAAGTGTAGTTTTTGGGACTGCTTGTTTGGAAAGTGTGGGAGGTTGATTGAATGCATTAATATGCATTAATACCTCTTTTTTGATATGTTAAAAACAGGTCAAGGTGTTGAGCTTAGTGTTGAAGGTGTTTTGAAAAAGGCTAGAATGTCGGTTGGCTTCGGCAAGCTAGTTTCAGACAAGTGGTGAGTGGTCTGCCGTATTGGCAAGGTTTTCTGATGGTTTAGGATGGTTATATCATGGATCTTGGTTGTGGTTTGATGTTGATAAGTTGTGGTTTTCGTTGGCTAAGGGCTGGAGGTCGTTCGGATAAGTTTCAGATGTGTTTTCGGTTTTCTTAAGTGTATTTTTTGGGGCTGCTTGTTTGGAAAGTGTGGGAGGTTGATTGAATGCATTAATATGCATTAATACCTCTGTTTTGATATGTTAAAAACAAGTCAAGGTGTTGAGCTTAGTGTTGAAGGTGTTTCGGAAAAGGCGAGAATGTCGGTTGGCTTCGGCAAGCTAGTTTCGAAAAAGTGGTGAGTGGGCTGCCGTATCGGCAAGGTATTACTTGTTTTATCAAAGGTTTTACTAGTTTTGGACAACAGGAAGGTTTCGAACCTTGCGGGCTAGTTGGATATTAGAACCTTACTGGAATGAAAGTTTCGAAACTTTCAAGGAAAATGTTTCGAAACTTTTTCCATAAAGTTTCGAAACCTTTAATGAAGGTTTCGAAACCTTTAATTGGTTATTAGTTGATACTTGTCGGATTTGCATTTTAGTCCCGGATATCTTTCTATGTTTAATTATGGTAGCTACAAATATTATTTTGAGTTGAAATTTCACCTTGATGCATAAAGTTGACTTAATTTCAAGTTGGCTAACTTAAATCGGAGGTAGTCCCTAGAAATTAAAAGTTTTACATTTTGGTCCCTAGTTAGTGAAGCATGTAATTGATGATGTTAGAATGCTCCGTTTGGTCTGAAATTTATCATGAAAGTTCTTTGCATATTTAATTGAAATTTGATGGAATGAATTTCTACCTTGTCAAAAGAATTTAAAATATTCACGTTTTAGTCCTTAAGTTGCTCATGTGTTAATTGAGTGCTCATTTGAGATCGAATTGCCTCCGTTCTTGTTTTGCACGAAATCGAAACACATAGGAACATAATTATGCCTTTAGATAAGATAAAGAAAAAAATATATAACAGTTTTCAGGGTCGTTTATCGAATCGAGCCTTCACGGGTTTGGTTCGGTATTCCCTGTGTGACCCATTAGAGCCGGTTCCGTCTAGGCCGGGGTAAGGAGGTTACAAATTACTTAGAGGAAGATCTCAATGGATTAAATCCAAGCGTTGTTGCACCGGAAATTGAAGCAACACATTTTGAGTTAAACTCAGTGATGTTCAATATGATCAATACAATTGGTTCCTTTGACGGATCGATAATCGAAGAAGCTAGGAAACATCTCAAATCGTTCTTGGAGATTTACAACTCATTCAAGATTCAAGGAGTTCATTAGGATATCCTAAGGCTTAAATTGTTCCCTTATTCATTAAGAGACAGATCTAAGACGTGGTTAAATAGTGTTCCATCCAGATCTATAAGATCTTGGATGAAATTATATCATGATTTTCTTCCTCGATTTTTTCACGGTCATCACGTTTTGCTTAAAAATCCTACCATGACTAACCCATTCGAGACCGAGTTGATGCGAACTTTAGAGCTGATATGAGCAGTCCCTAAGGAGCAACCAAGTAAGGATGTGAGTTAGGATGCTTTTTGAAGGCATTGAAGACCCTGTCCAAAAAGTTTCCCCGGTTGGAACAAAGCAACGTCTACTCCCGTCATACTTGGTAAGTTTTATTTTCTCTTTAGGGGGAAGTGAATTGTTGTTGGGTCTCCACCATCCCCCTCATCATAGGTGATAAGTGCTCAACTCACTATCACTTTTTACACCTTTTTTGGGCATTAATCACCGAATATACACCTACTCTGACCAATGCATGTACTTAATGTGATATATTTAGAAGTTATGCTTATAGAGATAATATTTACAGAAAAGGAACGTTTTACTGCATTTTTATATCTGTGCAGGAGAACTAGTGCCACAGTAGCGACATGGCCGAGGCAGGACCTGATGCCGAGGCAGCAGCAGTAAGACAGGAAGCAAGATTGTAGGCGATTGGAAGATAAAAATCCAAGGGACGTGTCTGGACTTAAAGCCCATGGATCGGAGCTGGCTAGCATGAGGAAAAGCCCAAGACAAGACCACGCGGGAAAGCCCCTTAGCCGAATTAAACCTGGAAATATTTTAATTATGTACTTGATTTGTTCCCTACTCCAAGTTGTATTCTACTTAGGAAAGGTTTGCCCTAGGTCTAGCCTATATAAAGACGTAGCCATCCAATGTACCCAAGACAGAATACCTAGGGAGAGAGAGCCAAATTCTATACTTGTTTTCTTTCTCTCCATTATGTTCTAAACTTTCTTAGGGATTAGGTGAAGGTTGTTTAGTATATGTGAGAGGAGATTGTACTTTGTCTTTGTTTCAATCCAATAAAATTTTCAAGGTTTGCTTATCCTTTGTTATTCCTTGTTCTCGCATTCAAGCTCGGGAGAGAAGTTTGTGAGTAATCCATTTATCTAAGCTCGGGAGAGTTAGATTCACGAAAGGGGTAAGTACGGTGTTTCAATCGCGAAATACTAACTCGGCCTAGGGATAGGTTAAGAGTTTCAGCGGCTAAAAGAAGTGTGAGATTGGTTGGTGAGTATAATTGGTTCACGCAGGGAGGTATCATCAAGGACTAGTCATCAACAGCACTCTGACTTAGGGATAAGCGGAGTCATTCAAGGACACTTTGCCGAACTTTGGTAAAGTCCAACCACGAGCAAGGGATTGCCGCGGCGGACAAGTATCGCCGCTGCCAAGGCAGTAAAATGCAGTGCTGCCGAGGCAGTGATATACGATTACATTGAGCAAAGAAAAGTCAATCAACTCACAGTACAACGCAACTGGATCCTGACCCATCTTTCTCTACTATTAAATCTCTTTACTTTATTTAGTTATTTTATTTTAGTTTCATCACACCCAAAACTACTTGTGTTTTTTATTTCCTTTTTACAGAACAAGAAGACGAAGAAGACATATTAAGTCTACCATTCCCTGTGGAGACGATAATCCGATAAATACTTATCACTTATTACTTTCGATGTGTCCACTTGCACTAAACGCGCACTTTTGACACGCGACAAGATGTTGGCGCCGTTGCCAGGGACTGGCAACTAAATTTTGTTTTCTTTATTTTCTTGTTTATTTTTATTTTTATTTTACTTTTCTTTTTTTTTGGTGTATGACCAGGGCCAATCCAACCAACCCTTTCTACGAGTTAGATCTAGAGATCGAAAGAACAAGGCAAAGGTTGAGGAGACAAATCCAAGAAGGCATGGCAGATCACCCGGCAGGACAAAATTTACCTGCTGGTAATGGAGGTCTTCCGCCGCCACCTGGGCCGCGGCAGCTCACTGTTAGGGACTTCCTGGAAGAGGACTTAAATGGATTAAACCCAGGAGTTGTTACACCGGAGATAGAAGCAGCCCACTTTGAGCTAAAACCTGTCATGTTCAATATGCTTAACACTATTTGACAATTTGGTGGATCTGCAACTGAAGACGCAAGGCAGCACCTTAAGTCCTTCATGGAAATTTGCAACTCCTTCAAAATCCAAGGAGTCCATGAAGATGTCTTGCGATTGAAGTTATTCCCCTATTCACTGAGGGATAGGGCGAAAGCTTGGCTGAATAGCATTCTAGCAGGATCTATTGGATCTTGGAGTGAACTCTGCCGTGATTTTATTACTCGTTTTAATCCCACTAACTTATATGATAGAATTCGTAATGAAATCACTTCTTTTCGACAGGCAGATGACGAACCGATGTACGAGGCATGGGAGTGCTACAGGGAGTTATTACACAAGTGTCCTTTGCATGGATTTCCCCTATGGAGACAAGTGACAATGTTCTATATTGCCACGAATGCCCCGACAAGGATGATGTTAGATGCCTCGGAAAACGGAACACTCCTTGATAAAGCACCTGAGGAAGCAATTGAAATATTGAACAAACTCGCAAAAAATGATTTTCAATTTCCTACATCTAGGCGAGGAGGAGTAAGACGCCAAGCCACGGTAAACGAATTAGACACATCAAGTTCAGTGGCAGCACAACTGGCCTCTCTTACCACGATGGTGCAAAACCTACAATTACAACAAAATACTCGTGAGGTCAAGGTAATTGATTCTTATTGTGACTTATGTGGAGGGAACCACAGTTCCTCTGATTGCATGAATCAAGAAACCGGTATGTATGTTGGGAACTACAACCGCAACAATATGATGTCCAACACATACAATCCCTCATGGAAGAGGCATCCAAACCTATCATGGAGCAACCCTAACAATGCCTTAAACCCAATCACCCAACCTTCAGGATTTCAGCAACCGATGCAACAACTGCCGCAGCAGCAAGCCCAGCAGTCAATGCCGCCGCCGCAGCAACCGGTAAGTTCACTGGAGAACACTCTTAAAGCCTTTATGATGAAAACTGAGTCATACATGGCAGAGAACAGTAATTTCATAAAAATGAAAGACGCTTTTATGAATAGAACTGAGATGAGGTTGCAAAATCAAGAACCAGCCATTAAAACGCTAGAAACTCAGGTTGGGCAGTTTGCTCAAAACATAAACACTAGACCACAAGGAGGATTACCTAGCAATAATGAAGTTGCTAAGGTAATGGGCCATGAACAGTGCAAAGCAATCACCACTAGGAGTGGTCTACAGTTGAAGGAAAAGATCCCAGAGAGCCAAATTCAATCAGCAGATCAAGCAAAAGAAGAAGCTGAGCAAACTGATGCTGATAACACTTCCTCGGCAGAAAGCACTGCAGCTCCTGAGCAGCCTGCCGAGGCAGCGACAACTCCAGTGGTGCCAGGTATTAAATTCCAAACTAAAGAAACCCTGGATGAGACGAGACCACCACCACCTTTCCCACAAAGACTGAAAAAGCAAAAACAGGACCAACAATTTAAAAAGTTCCTCGATATTCTAAAGCGTAGAGGCAATTGAACAAATGCCTAATTACGCCAAGTTCTTAAAGGACATGGTGTCAAATAGGAAACGAATAGGTGAGTTTGAAACAATGGCTGCTACCGAGGGATGCATGGCAATGTTGCACAATCGCATGCCACCGAAATTAAAGGATCCTGGCTGCTTTATCATACCTTGTGCGATAGGTAAAAATTATGAAGGGAAGGCCCTATGTGACCTTGGAGCAAGCATCAATCTAATGCCCAAATCAGTCTTTCAAAAGCTTGGAATAGGAAGGGCAAAACCTACAACAGTTAAGCTCCAACTAGCGGATCGATCCTATGTGCAACCTGAAGGCAAAATCGAGGACATACTGATAAGAGTTGATAAGTTTATTTTTCTTGCTGATTTTCTTGTCCTTGATTGTGAAGCAGATGATAATGCACCGATCATCCTTGGGAGACCTTTCCTTGCAACTGGACGAACTTTAATTGATGTGGAAAAAGGAGAGTTGACAATGCGGGTCAATGACTAACAAGTCAAACTCAATGCATTCCATAACTTAAAAAATTATGATGATCTAGAGGAGTGCAAGTCCATCCACACAGTAGACACCAAAATATCCTGCCTTGGCAGTCTGCTCGGCAGGATATTCGACAAAAAGACTAAGCACAAGGTGGATGAACATACAGCAAAAGGGAGTGGCCCACAACCGATTTACAATTCGGGCCAACGGGAGAGAATCATCTTGGGAGATGCATTTGCATGCTCTCCACCAGTAACATGATCTCCACCCTTTTCTTTATTAATATATTAGGATTAGTTTAGTTTATTTTTATTTTTTTGTTTAAATTTATTTTTGCTTTAAGTATTTTTCTTTTTATGTGTTTAATTTTTATTTAGGAATAACAAGCAAGAATAAAGGAGAAATAGTTCACAGCAGGAACTCTGCCGAGGCAGAAAAACAGTGTCAGGGCCGTAGCAGTCTCAACGGGCAGAACAGTATAACGGCTAGTCTGCCGAGATTCCTGCCGCGGCAGAAAAGGAAACGTCAGTAAAGAGTAACGGCTACAAAACGTCTAGTGGCTTCAAACGGTCACAAGGCCTAGGCCTATATAAGAAACTCCTTCCTCTTGAACTATTCACTCTTGCTTTCTTGTTTGCTTTAGAATTCTTAACAATCTTCCTCTCACAATACTTTTCTGCCTACTCACAATTCTCCGCGATATTTCCAAATTTTATTCAAGAAAACCTCCAAGAAAACAAATCTTGATGGCCACGTACAAGTGATTTGCCCCAGCCAACGTTGAAGATCATTTCAACCGATCTTTCATCGCCCGACAATTGTGGGAAGAACAAGGTTTCCAGCATGCAAACGATGAAAACTACGGCATTGAACATTACCTATTTGACAGAATAAAGTACCAAGAATGGGAAATTTTCTGTCTTCAACCTGCCCAGGTGAATGCTACAATCGTACGGGAGTTCTATGCACATGAGCCCAGCAGAGACTCCCTCTTTGTTCACTGCTGCGGTAGACCGGTCCAGTTAGATGCCGAGACCATCAACAACTTCTACGGCCTTACTCCAAACAGTGATGTCCACGCAGAATTCATGAAAGACATCACTGCCGAGGACTACGAACTAATCAAAGATGATCTTTGTTACGTAAATACTCCATGGGAAACCGGTACCCATCGAGGATCCGTAACAAGACAAAGCCTAAAGCCCGAGGCCAAGATGTGGAATACCTTTGTCAAGCGATGCCTCATCCTCACATCCCACAATAGCACTGTGGACCGCAAGAGATTGGTGCTTATCCAATCAATCATCAACAAAAGGACCATCAATGTTGGAGAGATCATCCTACGAGAAATTCACGAGTGCGGTAAGAAAGATAGGGGACCATTGTATTTCCCATGTTTGATCACGGGTTTGTGTGTTGCCGCAGGTGTGCCAATCGAGGATACGGACGAATACACTCCCCCACGGCGAGGATAGACCAGAGACTTTTGTCACAACGTCATACAGATCACGCAGGCGGAGCCAGTCCAAGCAATGCCCCAGCAGTTCACTGCTGATATTGCTGTCGGGGCCTAATACACGGCAGACATGCCAAACACTGCCCACACCTCTGCCGCAGTAGACCCGTACCAGGAGATTTTGCAACGGATGGCAGCGATGGACCTCAGGCAACAGAGATACATGGAGTACCAAAGAGATTTCAACGGCACATTAGCCCAGGTGCTGCTGCAAGCTTTTCCGGACCAAGGAGCGCAATTTCCGGAGTTTCCCAGCAACATGTTCATTACAGCCGCCCCTTACACAGAGACTACACCAGCCCCGGGAGGACCAAGGTCATTCTTCCATGCGGACCCTCAGCCCCAATACCAGGCTACCGGCCCATCCAGGGCAGCGGATTCTGCCGCGGCCTCGTCTGCCTGCAGAAGACCATCCAAGCAGAGGGCCATTTTCAGCACTCCACCCTGATCACCAATTATCATGGGTAGTCTATCAGCCGAGATAGATGCCTATGTGCACCAAAGCTCCACCGCCGCCGGACCAAGTACACACCACACCGGAGGAGCCACGGCAAAGGGAGGAGGAACAAACATAATGCTAACCGAAGAGATGGCCGATGTAAAAGAAGGAGAAGAGGTGGAGGCCCCAATGCAACGGACACCACCCACACGAGTCCAACCGCCCCAGCAAGCAAAAGTTCGACCATCGCCCTCACCAAGGACAAAGCAATCTGCAACAAGGCCGAGGAGAAAAATTGTTACAAGCAGCTCTTCGGAGTCGCTTTAATTCTTTTTCTTTCTTTTCATATAATCAATATTACTTGCTGTTAATGTTTTATATGCTTCTTATTTCATATTTGTGTTTCCCACTTCTTTCTTCAAATATAAAGCATTGAGGACAATGCTTGGTTTGAGTTTGGGGGTGCAAATTCACTGCCAAGGCAACAATCTACTGCCGAGGCCTTGCCAAAAAGAGAGTATTACAGTGATTTTTTTATTTTTTATGCTCCCCGCATTACTTGAATTAACTGCCTACACTTTTGCACTGCTTATCATCAGTATTGCCTTAGTTTACTCTTTAAGGCTATAGAAATCTTTCTCCTTATCATGATTAGGTCCTGTTAAGAAGGTTTAACCTTAGGGTACTTAAGGATGAAAACTTAGAAGCTTACTATAGGAAGAACTTTAAACACTTTTGGGACTTGTTGTATTATAGGAGTTCTTTTAATGAACTTAGGTGATAAAGACTTAGATTTTTGAGAAAGAAACTAGAGGTGTCTATCACCGGCTCTAGGAAGTACTCTTCTTCATACTAGAGGTGCCCGAAATTGGCTCTAGTATTCTTTAAGGAATATCAAAAAGAAAGAAAAATTTAGTGAAGGGAAAAACACAATCCTTGAGGTGCCCGAAATTGGCTCAAGAATTGGTTGTTTAGAAAAAGAAGAGAACACTTAACCCAATTCTACTTGTCTTGAACTTAGAGTTTGTCTAAGAGAGCCTTTAATCAAACTTGTCAACAAAAACACACACACTCACAATTCTTATAGTTTGTTTCTAGTGAAACCCTTGGGTAGCCGAAAGGTTAAGGCTAAAGAATAGGCCTAGCTATGGTGGGGAGAATAGATGGAAATGTAAGACCAAAAGAGAGTAGAGTTCGGCAAATTGATGGTTTGCATTGCTTGAGGACAAGAAATAGTTCGAGTTTGGGGGTGTGATAAGTGCTCAACTCACTATCACTTTTTACTCCTTTTATGGGCATTAATCACCAAATATACACCCAATCGGACCAATGCATATACTCAATGTGATATATTTAGAAGTTATGCTTATAGATATAATATTTACAGAAAAGGCACGTTTTACTACATTTTTATATCTGTGCAGGAGAACCAGTGTCGCGGCGGCGACATGGCCGAGGTAGGACCTGATGCCGTGGCAGCAGCAGTAAGACAGGAAGCAAGACTGTAGAAGATTGGAAGATAAAAATCCAAGGGACGTGTCTAGACTTAAAGCCCATGGATCGGAGCTGGCTAACATGAGGAAAATCCCAAGACAAGACCACGCGGGAAAGACCCTTAGCCGAATTAAACTTGGAAATATTTTAATTATGTACTTGACTTGTTCCCTACTCCAAGTTGTATTCTACTTAGGAAAGGTTTGCCCTAGGTCTAGCCTATATAAAGACCTAGCAATCCAATGTACCCAAGACAGAATACCTAGGGAGAGAGAGCCAAATTCTATACTTGTTTTCTTTCTCTCCATTATGTTCTAAACTTTCTTAGGGATTAGGTGAAGGTTGTTTAGTATATGTGAGATGAGATTGTACTTTCTCTTTGTTTCAATGCAATAAAATTATCAAGGTTTGCTTATCCTTTGTTATTCCTTGTTCTCGCATTCAAGCTCGGGAGAGAAGTTTGTGAGTAATCCATTTATCTAAGCTCGGGAGAGTTAGATTCACGAAAGGGATAAGTACGGTGTTTCAATCACGAAATACTAACTCGGCCTAGGGATAGGTTAAGAGTTTCAGCGGCTAAAAGAAGTGTGAGATTGGTTGGTGAGTATAATTGGTTCACGCCGGGAGGTATCATCAAGGACTAGTCATCAACAGCACTCTGACTTAGGGATAAGCGGAGTCATTCAAGGACACTTTGCCGAACTTTGGTAAAGTCCAACCACGAGCAAGGGATTGCCGCGACGGACAAGTATCGTCGCTGCCAAGGCAGTAAACTGCAGTGCTGCCGAGGCAGTGATATACGATTACATTGAGCAGAGAAAAGTCAATCAACTCCACAATACAACGCAACTGGATCCTGACCCATCTTTCTCTACTATTAAATCTCTTTACTTTATTTAGTTATTTTATTTTAGTTTCATCACACCCAAAACTACTTGTGTTTTTTATTTCCTTTTAACAGAACAAGAAGACGAAGAAGACATATTAAGTCTACCAGTCCCTTTGGAGACGATAATCCGATAAATACTTATCACTTATTACTTTCGATGTGTCCACTTGCACTAAACGCGCACTTTTGACACGCGACAATAGGCTAGCAGTGGAGCTACCATGATGTAAGTGACCTTCTCTTAGGCCTATGTGAGGCCTAGTTGTGCGGGCGTTGGGGCCAAGTGGATGGCACAATGTTTCTCTAGGGTGTGTCTCTAGGGACGATTTGGGGCCTAAGAGACCCCATATCATGCCTTAGCTGGGAGCTCGGGGTTGCCTTCTAGCATTCTCTAGGCCCCGCGGGATTCTATGTTGGACTGGTTAGTTGCCTTATGGTAAATGATATGACGCTTCCGTGATAAATCCTTTGTGAAGGATGTGTTTAAGGCTGACTTATCGAGGATGTGTTCCTTTTCAAGTGTCGCACGACTTAGTGACCGAGAACCGAGGACTGAGGCCGTGATAGATTTAGTTCCAATAATTTGATTTATAGATTACGTAATGAAATCACTTCTTTTCGACAGATAGATGATTAATCAATGTATGAAGCTTGGGAGTGATATAAAGAACTTCTACACAAATACCCCATGCATGGATTCCCATTATGGACGTAAGTGACGGTGTTCTACAATGTCGTGAACACGCCAACAAAGATGATGTTAGATGCCTAGAAAAATGGCATACTCCTAGAAAAATCCGCAGAAGAAACGATAGAAAGTTTAAATCGCTCAACCAAGAATGATTGTCAATTCCCAACCACCAAACGAGGAGGAGTCAGACATAACAACACTGAGCTTGATGCATCGGATTCAATTGCTAAAAAATTGGCTAACATAACCAATTTGGTTACGAATATGCAACGTCCGAGTAACACACAGGAACTCAAGGTATTGAATTAATTTTGTGATTTATGCAATGGTGGCCTTGATTCTTTTGAGTGTTTGCAGAATCCAGAGTCAAGTTTTTACGTGTGAAAGTACAATCAGAATAATGCGATGTCAAACACTTATAATCCATCCTGGAAAAAACACCCTAATTTCTCTTGGAGCAATCTGAACAATGCTCTCAGTTAAGGCAATTTGAACACATAAGTATCAAGATTCCAGCAGAACATGCCTCGACAACAGATGTTGCAGCAATCGACACAGTCTAGTTCTTTGGAAAATAATCTTATTGCTTTTATTTTGAAAATTGAATCTTATATGGTTGAGAATAGTAATTTCATGGAAAGGACTGATGCTTTTATTAACAGGACTGAGATGCGGTTGCAAAATCAAGAAGCAACAATAAAAGCTTTAGAAACACAAGTTGGTCAATTTACGTAAAATTTGAATATAAGACCACAAAGCGAATGTAACACCCTTAACCCAGTTTAGGAGCTATGAGTGTCACTCAGACATATAAGACATAATTAGTTTCAAACAAGATTAAACTTGGCATTTCATTATAGGACATATTAAGTTTAGGACTAATTTTTTTTATATACTTATGACTTGTTACTTAACTAATGATCAAACCATATCAATCATACACATTCCTACCTCATTTTACCATTGTGAATTAATCATACATGTATAGCATATAAGAACCATTCGAACATGATTAACCTTATACTAATTCTAACCTATTCAAATCAATGTGTAAAACTAAAATTGATTTTGATATAACAATTATGTTAAAGGACTTATTTTGTAATAAATTTTTAAGTTACTATGTCAAAATTAAGGTTTCAAGTCAAACCAAGAACTTTGAAATAATTTTTCTAAGTGTTTTTATGCGAGCGTATCGATACCACTAGAACAGGTATCGAAACCACCCTTTGTTTTTGAAAGAATGTTCTTGAGACTAAGAACAGGTATCGATACCCGTTTCGATACCGAGACCTCACTGTCAACAAATGTTTCAATCCTAGTATCGAACCCATTTTTGAGGTTTAATTATTTTAAAAATATTTAAAATTAAGGCTTAGTGTTTCGATACCAGTATCGATACCCCCAAAATCTCCAACGGCTCTTTTAAACATTAAATGAGTTGACCGTTGGTGGCAGTTAAAGCTTTAAATGGTGGTTACTCCATTTTGGTACTCGTATCGGTACCAAACTTCACAGTTTACTTCAGGTATCGATACCCGTTTCGATACGCCCTTTAATGAATGCACAACGTCTCTTTCTATTTGTGGTCTATTTCAAAACAGGTAGCCCGTGTTTCGATACCAGTTCTTGCAGAGTGCATTTATGATGGAAAGAGAAGGCTCCAACGTCTATATTTACATCTCCAACAACCACAATGGTTAGAAATCAATGAGAAGGTATAAATTGAAGTATTTTTTAGCAGCATTAACAACTATTGAACCTCAAGCAACATCCAAGCACAAAAATCCAACTCCAAAGCTCTTTATTGCATATCTTAACTCCCAACTCTTGTATTTCAATTTGATTCTTTGTAATTGAGTTTGGGGAGAGTTTATTTGTAATTGGGGCAATATCTATCTTGTGAGAGATTTCAAATTTGCCTTCTTTTCATCTTTTTTTCTTGTGAGGTTGAATTAATTCTTGGGTAGAAGAATTGATTCGAATTGTAATGGTTATCCCTTGAACCGAGAAAAAGGTTGAATTCTTTAGTGAATTGGTTTCAAAATCCTTAGTGGGAGCTAAGGTAGTGGATGTAGAGCTTGCTTCAAAGCTTGAACCACTATAAATTGTGTGTTCTTCATTTTCTATCTTTCACCAAAAAACTTCCACCAAAATTTTAAATTGTCAATTCACCCCCTCTTGGACAACTTTATAGATCGATCAAATCAACAATTGGTATCAGAGCTAGATCTTTGAAGTGATTAACATCCACCAAAGAAGATCCAAAGATAGTTGATCATTTCCTCAAGTCAAATTCAAAGGTCTCCACTTCCGGAAGTTGGAACGAGTCTCACTCCATCACAAAGCCACCCTTCTTCAATGGTGACAACTACCCTTATTGGAAGAATCGAATGAGGTTGTTCATCAACTCCAATGATTATGTCCTTTAGGATATAATAGAAGATGGTCCCTCAATTCCAATGAAGCTAGAAGGAGATAGACAAGTACCGAAGAAGAGGAACGAGATGATCGATGAAGAGTGAAGAAGGATGTCTACAAACGACAAAGCTCTACACATTCTCTTTTGTGCTCTTGGTCCCGACATCTACTCCAAGATGTCATCTTACACAAGTGACAAAGAAGTATGGAACTCTTTGGAGACTACATATGAGGGCACCAACGATGTCAAGGAAACTAAGATTAGTCTTCTCAATCTTAACTATGAAAATTTCAAGATGGAGCCGGATGAAGACGTCAACAAAATGTTTGATCGGTTCTCGATTATAGTAAATGGTCTCAAAGGCTTTGGTGAAGTCATACCGAAGGAGAAACTCGTGAGGAAGCTTATCTACTCTCTTCCCGAGTCTTGGAATAGCAAGAGAACAACCATTATTGAAGCCAAGGACCTCAAGACTCTGAAACTCGATGATCTTGTGGGATCTATTTTCACCCATGAGATCATGAAGAAAGGAAGAGAAGAAGAGACAAAGAAGGAGGATGTTAAGCTAGAGAAAAGAGAAGTTGAAAAGAACAAACAAGGGATTGCACTTAAAGCTTTATCTTTCCAAGAAGAGGTGGATACAAGTGAAGAAGAAGAGCTATAAGAATTGGCTATGGTAGCCAAAAGATTCACTAAGCTCATGAGGGCAAACCGGAATAGGAGATTCCAAAGAAAGAATGAATTCAAAGGAAAGGACAAAGAAGATGAGAAAGGCCAAATCATTTGCTATGCGTGCAAGAAGCTCGGTCACATTAGGACCGATTGCCCACAATTCAAAAGGAAAGGGTTTGAGAAGAAGAAGAAGAAGAAACAAAAAGCACATGTTCCCACTTAAAGTGATGAGGAGTCATCATCCGATGAAGAAAATGAAGTGGCCAACCTTTGTCTCATGGCTCTTGATGAGCCCAAGATAACCCTTGAACCATCTTGTAATGACCTTTCTTATGATAAACTTTATGATGCTTATGATGAATTACAAAATGTTTATGATGAGTTGGTTTTAAAGTTCAAGGAATCGATTTTGAAAAACAAGAAAATTATTTCCGATTTAAAAGAGAAAAACGATTCTTTGACAAAAATGATTTTGGATTTTAAAGAAAAGGTTGTTGTTTTAAATGATGATTTAAAGTTCTTTCAAAAAGAAAATGTGGATTTAAACAACCTTATTTCTAGCTTGAGTGAGAATCACCATAAAGTGGTGAATGAGCTCAAAGAACAAATCAAAGTGGTTGGTAGTTCAACTTTTGAAAAAGGAAGCTCATCAAAACCCAACCATGTGAAAAAGAATTTTTATGGCCACAAACAAAGAGGTTTTAAAAGGCATACTAGACATAGAAAGATTAGGAGTGTATGGGTTCCTAAGGAACTTATTATTTCTAATAATGTTCATGCCATTGCATCTTGGATTCCTAAGGGAACCAAGCTTTTGGGAACCAACTCTCATGGACCCAAAATGATTTGGGTACCAAAAATCAAAAACTAAATCTTTGTTTGTAGGTTGAGCATTGCTTCAAGGCCAAAGCTTCAAGTCAAAACATGTGGTACCTTGATAATGGATACTCAAGGCGTATGACCGAAGACAAGGGACGATTTAAGGAGTTAGAGCTCAAAAGTGGTGGAGTAGTGACCTTCGGTGACAACTCCAAAGGCCAAATTTAGGGTATTGGCCCTATTGGTAATCACTCCTCTATTCTCATTGAAAATGTTCTTCTTGTTAATGGTCTTAAACATAATTTGTTGAGCATTAGTCAATTGTGTGATAAAGGGTTCTATGTGTCTTTTTATAGATGTGGTTGCAAAATAATAGACATAGAATCTAATAAAACAATGCTCATAGGTCATCGCATAGGAAATATCTATATGGTGCATCTAGATGACATAAATCTATCTCATGCATACTTGGTAGCTAGTGATGAAAATAATGCATAGTTATGGCATAAGAAACTAGGACATGTTAGCATAAGTGTTTTAGAGAAATTAGCTTCCTAAAATCTAGTTAGAGGTTTACCTAAGCTCAAGTTCTCTTTAGATAATATTTGTGATGCATATGCTAAAGGTAAACAAAAGAGAGTATCTTTTAAGTTCATTAATGATGTTTCAACTAGTAGAGTGTTACAATTGATCCATATGGATCTTTTTGGACCTATTAAGACAACTAGCTTGGGTGGAAAATCATATGCATTTGTTATTGTAGATGATTACTCTAGATTCAGTTGGGTTCTATTTTTAAGTACTAAAGATGAAGCCTTAGAAAAATTCATCACATTTTCAAATATTTCTCAAAATGATCTTGATCAAAGAATTTCTCATATTAGAAGTGATCATGGAACCGAATTTCAAAATTTAAGTTTTGAGAATTTTTGTAATAAAAATGGGATTAGCCATAATTTTTCGGCTCCTCGCAGTCCTAAAAAAAATGGGGTAGTTGAGAGGAAAAATAGAACTTTAGAGGAAATGGTTAGGACCATGCTTTGTGAAAACAATTTACCTAAGTATTTTTGGGCGGAAGCCACAAACACTTCTTGTTATATTATAAATCGTGTAATGATTAGGCCAATTTTAAAGAAAACTCCTTATGAGATTTTAAAATCCAAAAAGCCTAACATTAGTTATTTTCACCCTTTTGGGTACAAGTGTTTTGTTTTAAACAATGGAAAAGATAATTTAAGTAAATTTGATGCAAAAAGTGATGAAGCCATTTTTCTTGGATATCCTTAACATTCAAAGGCTTATAGAGTTTTTAACAAAAGAACCTTAGTTGTAGAAGAGTCAATACATGTCGTTTTCGATGATAACCTCCTTCCTAGGAAGGATTCTTGTGATGATGATGATGTAGGAATCATTGAAACCATTGATGAGGGACAAACATCAAAGGTGGATGAGGTTCCAACCAATGAGGAAACACAAGATCTTCCAATAGAAGCCTTGGAGATGTAAATCTTGAAGAAAGGGAAGTGAGCTACCCAAGAGAGTTTAACTATGTCAAAGGTGATGAAATCATGGGTGATCCATCCCAGGGGGTAACTACTCGTTCTTCTCTTAGATTAATGAACCATATTACATTTATCTCATGCATAGAGCCTAAAAATATCAATGAAGCTTTAGATGATGATTTTTGGATATTGGCTATGCAAGAAGAGTTAAATCAATTTGAGAGAAGTAATGTATGGACATTAGTTGATAGACCTAGTAATAAATTTACTATAGGAACTAAATGGGTTTTTAGAAACAAACTAGATGAGAGTGGTAACATTGTGAGAAATAAAGCTAGATTAGTTGCTCAAGGTTACACTCAAGAAGATGGAATAGATTACGATGAAACTTATGCACCCGTAGCTAGAATGGAAGCTATTAGGATGTTACTTACATTTGCATGTTATCATGATTTCAAGCTTTTTCAAATGGATGTCAAAAGTGCTTTTCTAAATGGTTTTATAAATGAAAAAGTATATGTTGAACAACCACCGGGTTTTGAGGATCCAAAATTTCCAAACCATGTATTTAAATTAACAAAAGCTTTATATGGTTTGAAACAAGCTCCTAGAGCTTGGTATGAAAGGCTTTCAAACTTTTTAGTTGAAAAAGGTTTTGAAAAAGGAAAGGTGGAATACTACACTTTTTATAAAAAGGTTTAAAAATGACATCTTAGTAGTTCAAATTTATGTTGATGATATTATTTTTGGATCTACTAATAAATGTTATTGTCAAGAATTTTCTAAGCTAATGCAAGGTGAATTCGAGATGAGCATGATGGGGGAGCTCTCATTCTTTTTGGGACTCCAAATCAAGTAAAGGAAAGATGACACCTTCATTAATCAAGCAAAGTATGTCAAAGATATGCTCAAGAAGTTTGGCTTGGAGAATGTGAAACCTCAAGCCACTCCTATGAGCTCATCAACTAAGCTTGACAAGGATAAAGGAGGCAAGTGTGTTGATTCTAAATTGTATAGATCTATGATAGGTTCTTTGCTTTACCTTACCGCAAGTAGATCGGATATTATGTTTAGTGTTTCCTTGTGTGCTAGGTTTCAAGCTAGTCCTAGAGAATCACACTTAGTAGCCATTAAGAGAATTTTTAGGTACCTTAGAGACACACCTTGTTTAGGTCTTTGGTATCCTAAAGACTATTCCTTTAATCTTCATGCTTATTCGGATGCAGATTATGGAGGTTATAAGATAGATAGGAAAAGTACTTCCGGAACATGTCAATTCCTAGGTAGTATGCTCATATCTTGGTTCTCTAAAAAACAAAATAGTGTAGCTTTATCTACCATCGAAGCGATGTACATATCCTTAGGAAGTTGTTGTGCTCAAGTCCTTTGGATGAGGCAACAACTCTTAGATTATGGCATTAAGGTTGAAACTATACCTCTAAAATGTGATAATACTAGTGCCATATGTCTTACTAAGAACCCCATTCAACATTTTAGAACCAAACACATAGAAATTAGACATCACTTTATTAGAGATCATGTGTCTAAAAATGATGTCGTTTTAGAGTTTGTTGACACCTTAAACCAATTAGCGGACATTTTTACCAAACCTTTGGATAAAGAGCGTTTTTGGACCCTTAGGAGAGAGTTAGGTCTAACTAGCCTATCTTGACCTCTTAAGTGTTATTTTTATGCAAAATATGCTTGAATCTTGATTGAAATTATGCCTATGTTGTTTTACATCTAGTTGCTTCTATGCATGTTGCTAGGGGAAGTATGAACTTGTTCATGCATTTTAATCCTGTCATAACATCATATGCATGCTTCTAGGGACTTTAGAGACTCATTTCTAGTACTTTAGAAGCCTAAAATGCAAAACTCAGCTAAGTGGTATCGAAACCAGTTCAACCTATTTCGATAACTGTTCATCTTGTTCTTCTGGGAAGAACTAGTATCGATCCCTGTATCGATACCAAGGTTTCGATACTTGTTCCGAAACACAAGGCGGCATAATGCTTATTGTATGGGTTTTCATAATCTTACAAAATTCTTTTCAAAATCAAAATTTTTTCATTTGAATATAAATTAGTTTTATCGTATTGATTCTCACTGTTTTTTCAAGTAATTTTTCAAAATTTCAAAACCCTTGAATTATTGATTAATAGGATTGAATTTTGTTGATAGATCATACATGATTTTATGTGCCTAATCTTATATTGTTTTAATCCCTAGATCATGGCACCAAAGAAACGTCCATGCACCGAGGGCAATAGTTTGTCATCCTCTCGTGCTCATAAAGCCAACGTTCATTTGGTTGTCAAACGGAGCTTGGATGTTCATGGTCGTGTGGAAAATTTTCAACAAGTTTGCCACCTCCCGCTTAAGAAGGAACGTTGTGTGGATGTGCAATTCATGAACTCCATCAAGTTTCAATTCCGCTACCTCCGTCTTTTACAAGATTGGAAGTTCTAGACTTTCCTCACCTCTACCGGCAAGTTTTTTCCCAATCTTGTCCTCCTTTTCTATGCTAATGCCTCTTGCATTCTTTCCAAGGATAGGAGTAAAGTGGTAGCCATTGAATCCTACCTCATGGGTCGTACTTTTAGAATCGATGTCGACACCTTTGTTGATGTTTTCGGCCTTAAGGATTAGGGCATTGATGATGAGGATTCTCTTGGCACTTTCACCGGATCGGTTATTGGACTTGATGTATATGATTGCTTATTGCACCTTATCATCTCTTGGTGGATTCGTCCATCAAATGGTAAGTATTTGGGATATCAAGTTGATAGTTTTTGGATACGTCAAGTTGATAATTTTTGGCTTAAATGTTTTCACCAATTCGATCGTCCAAATCTTGCCCAAATTATTTTCTCCGATATTGTTTGGCATATCAAGCACCGTGCCACTCCCTTGGTCAAATCTCTTCCTTATGCATGTTTCGTTAGCTCTATTTTTATGCATTTGGGATTTGATTATTCTTATTACAAAGTGGAGTCCGTCAAAGAACCTATCGGTGAAACCTCTCTTAACCGTTCCCATTTTCAATATGTAAATGGTGAATGGGTTCGTGTTGCTCCTCCTCCTCCTCCTCCTCCAGTTGATCCGGAGCCTATTCAACAAGTTGCTCCAAACACCGAGTTGATGGACTTTCTTACGTCAAGGTTTAATAGCTTGGATACTCGGTTTGCTAGTTTGGATGTTCGTTTTGATAGCTTGGATACTCGTTTTGATGCTCTCAACACTCACTTCGATTCTCTTTTCGATGCTATGGAGACGAGGTTGACGAGTTTGGAAAATCAAAATCTTTCGATGTGTGTTTCGCTCGAAGCTCTCCGGCATGTTCAAGCTACCTCAACTAAAGATGATGAGGACGACGAGGAAGATGATGAGTATAGTGAAGGCGATGGTGATGGAGATGAGTGATCTTTAGCTTAGCTAGTTTGCTTTGTCTTTGCTATGGCTCTTTAAGAACTAGTTATGTTTTTCTAAGCATTATGTTGCATTTTTTATTCATGTTAGAAAATTATGCACCTATGGTATTTGGTTATTATGCTTTGACTATATATGTTGGATTTGGATTAATTTTAATGTTATGATTTATTTGAGCTTTTATAAATGCTTGATCTTTTGCTTAAATTATATTATGCCTTATTATTACATTGATTTTGATCTAACAAAAAAGGGGAGAAGAAATATGTCATATCTTTTTTAAGTTTTTCTTAAGGGGGAGAATACCATTTTTAAAGCTAAGCAACTATTAAGGGGGAGTTTTAAAAGTTTTTCAATGTTTTCAAATTTAAAAATTTATGTTGGTTTTGTTATATCAAAAAGGGGGAGATTGTAAAACTAAAATTGATTTTGATATAACAATTATGTTAAAGGACTTATTTTGTAATAAAATTTTAAGTTACTAAGTCAAAATTAAGGTTTCAAGTTAAACAAAGTACGTTGAAATAATTTTTTTAAGTGTTTTTATACGAGCGTATCGATACCACTAGAACAGGTATCGATACCTGCCTTTGTTTTTGAGAGAATGTTCTTGAGACTAAGAACATGTATTGATACCTATTTTGATACCGAGACCTCACTACCAACAAATGTTTCGATCCCAGTATCGAAACGATTTTGAGGTTTAATTATTTTAAAAATATTTAAAATTAAGGCTTAGTGTTTCGATACCAGTATCGATATCCCCAAAATCTCCAACGACTCTTTTAAACATTAAATGAGTTGACCGTTGGTGGCAGTTAAAGCTTTAAATGATGGTTACTCAATTTCGATACCCGTATCGATACCAAACTTCACAGTTTACTTCAGGTATCGATACCCGTTTCGATAAACCCTTTAATGAATGCACAACGTCTCTTTCTATTTGTGGTCTGTTTCGAAACAGAAGCCCGTGTTTCGATAACAGTTCTTGTAGAGTGCATTTATGATGGAAAGAGAAGGCTCCAACATCTATATTTACATCTCCAACAACCCCAACGGTTAGAAATCAATGAGAAGGTATAAATTGAAGTATTTTTGAGCAACATTAACAACTATTGAACCTCAAGCAACATCCAAGCACAAAAATCCAACTCCAAAGCTCTTTATTGCATATCTTAACTCCCAACTCTTGTATTTCAATTTGATTCTTTGTAATTGAGTTTGGGGAAAGATTATTTGTAATTGGGGCAATATCTATCTTGTGGAAGATTTCAAATTTGCCTTCTTTTCATCTTTTTATCTTGTGAGGTTGAATTAATTCTTGGGTAGAAGAATTGATTCGAATTGTAACGGTTATCCCTAGAACCGAGAAAAAGGTTGAATTCTTTAGTGAATTGGTTTCAAAATCCTTAGTGGGAGCTAAGGTAGTGGATGTAGAGCTTGTTTCAAAGTTTGAACCACTATAAATTGTGTGTTCTTCATTTTCTATCTTTCACCAAAAAACTTCCACTAAAATTTTAAATTGCCAATTCACCCCCCTTTTGACCAACTTTATAGATCGATCAATTCAACACAATGAGATATATTGACAATTTAACAATATACCATTCAGTCACTAGCTTAGAATCAATTCAATAAAGATACATATTATACATAGGTCTTATTAGCTAACTATATTATATGTTTATATATGTTATTCAGTTATATACATATGAATCATATCAAACATTATCATAACAAATACCTTTTGAAAGCTCTAAAGGTAAAGGTTTCCTACAACTTTTTTTTCATCTTGTGATCATGTAAACATATTTATCATTTCATTTAGGTTACCATTTAATATTCCCTAACATGTGAACATATATGCTATTTAAATGCTAACATAGAAACCATTCAATTCTTGTACCATGTTATACCTATCCAAATCTTGTAAATCTATCATTCATGTGATCATGTAAGCTTGCATTATTGTTTGACCTTAAATTACCATTTATGTCTTTCTTAGAACTCAAGTAAACAAAATAACATTAATTTAAGACTAAGCAACCTATCAAGGCATAATTCTATACACAAATCATACAATTCTAAATTTCCAATCTCAAACCTTTTATCATATAAACATGTTAATCTTATAAATACTTGAATCTATCACCTAGTTTCCATTTGAGCTAGACAACATCATGTCAATCATAACATTTACTTATAACCTTTGACATCTCAACTATAATCATAGTACCTATTATTTCAATTATTCAAACCTTCCATTCGAATCACACATGAATCAAATAAGACCTATTTGGTTCATTTGGCATACTAATTACTCCATCCATCTAATCTAATCAAACAAATCAACAAGTGTCGCGTGTCAAAAGTGCGCGTTTAGTGCAAGTGTAATACCCCAAAAATTATTCCTAATTTTAAAACCCTAATTTTGAAATCTCTAAGTAAAAATCCTAATTTTTATATTCCCAATTTCTGAAACCTTAATTTATTTGAGTTTTTTTTAATTGATTTTCTAAATTTAAAGGAAAATTTTTGAGATAAGATTATAAAGTTATAAAAATTTTAAATGTGAATTTAAAGATTAAAAGTGATTTGATGACTTTTGGATAACTAATTTGCTTTTAAATTGAATTTTATTTTTACTAAGATTAATTATTATTTTTTTATTAATAGTTTATCTACAATCATTCTTTTTATTGAAAATATTATTTTATTTTAATTATTATTTTATCAAAACTCTTTGTTTAATATTATATATATTATTTGAAGTTACTTTCGAAGAAGGAAAATCCTTTTAAGATTCTATAATCTCTTTATTATTATTATTATTAACTTTTTTATGGTTTAATAGAATTCTAATTCAAGTTGTAATCAATTATTTTTCTCTATAAATACATATTATGATCAAAGAGAAAACCCTACATTATTTTCTTCTATCAAGATTCTCTAAGTCCTTTTGTTCTCACTCTTTATTTCCGTTCGAGTTCAAAACCATGTTATTCAATAATTTGAGTCGCTTTGGCTAAGGTGTGTTCTCTTACTAGTGCTACATTTGTTTTGTTTTGTTTCTCAAAAAAAATATGTTTTTTTTGTGTGACATGCTTAATATTTTATGCTTTGAAAAATAATCGTGTTTTGCTGTCATGTCTAAATTTTTGTATTGTGTCTTTGATTGCATATTTGTGTTTCTGTGCTTACGTGTCATTGTGATTTAAGAAATATATAAAACTTTTCGGATTTTGATATCTTACTTTTATGAGTAATTATGATTTAAAACCCTGTAAAATTGTATTTTCGGATAAATTATGATTTAGGATTAAGATTGAGATTGGATAAATTATAACATCATTCATGCAACTTGTTTTGCATTATTTTCTAAAATATTACTCTTAATTTTATAAACTATGTTTTATTGTTTTTATCTACACCTTAGAGATACACTAAGTTTTTAGGTTATTTCATCTTAGTTTCCTCTTACAAATCTTTGAACTTTAGACAATTCGGTACTTGAAGAATCTCATATTTTATATGGTTATTTTATTATTCAATATAAAACTAACTTTTAGTTGTTCAAATTATTATTACTATTTTAGAAACTTTAATATATTTGAAAATTAAGGTTATTTTCAATATACATAAATATTTTTCTTATATTCGGATATTTTATTTGAACCATCAAACTATAATGTTAATTTTAATAAGTTTATGAGATAATTTATTTTAGGAATTTTAACTCTTCTTAAATTACCAATTTTTAGTTATAATTTTTAACTTTTGTTTTGATAAATTATTAAGTAATTAAATATTTTACAATTATTATGAAATAATATAAATTAAATTGGTTTTGAGGGTAAAGTTTTTAACGTTAACTTCCTAGATTTAATCTATTTCTTATTGTGTTGAATGTGTATTTCTTTTTGTGTTATTGTTAAATGAATTTAAATGTGTTTTCTTTTCTTGTGTTAAATGTGTTTTCTTTTCTTGCGTTAAATGTGTGTTCCTTTCTGTGCTATTGTCAAATAAATTCAAATGTGTGTTTTCTTCTTGTGTTAAATGTGTGCTTCTTCATGTCCTTTTGTTAAATAAATTTAAATGTGTATTCTCTTCCAGTGCTAGATTTGTGTTTTGTGATTAACTGTTTATTGTGATACTGTGATCTTGAGATTCCTTGTGATACTATGATCAGATTATCTGAATTGTGTGTTTCGTATTCTATACGATTATATGTGCTGAGGCATTTGAGATCATTAACATTGATTGCATTACATGTGCATGGGGTGGATTTTACGGAGGAAGGTGGTTTTACCACAACTGTGTTTGGCGAAATAAGGGGTGAGGGGTTCTTGGGAACTACCTCCACTGTGACCGGTTGGCTTTGCCACCACTGTGATTGGCGTTCGGAGTATGGGACTACATTCTCTGTGACCTTGCATTCAACAGATTATCAGAAATGTGTGCCTCGTATATTATATGAATATCTGTGATGAGACTTTTGTGATATTGATTGCATAATCATGTGCATGGGGAGGGATTGTACGGAGGAAGGTGGTCTTACCACAACTGTGTTTAGCGAAATAAGGGGTGAGGGGTTCTAGGGAACTACCTCCACTGTGATCGGTTGGCTTTGCCACCACTGTGATTGGCGTTTGGAGTATGGGATTACATGCTTTGTGACATTGCATTCATCACTCATTGTGTTATTTACTGTGAATATATATATTATGCCTGTGATTGTGAACTGAGTGATATCGTGATATTTTTCTGCACTTTAGAGACACACTGGGCTTTATAGCTCATTCTTCTAGTTTATTTTTTTTCCAGATATCTGGGCCAAGAAGTTGGTACTCGGAGATCTCACTCGGATACAGTTTATTACCATTTTTAGTACGTTTATTTACAAACTTTTTTTGGGGATTATTAGGAATTGAGATGTATTTAAACCTCATGCATAGAATCGGTTATTTAAACCTATTAATTTTATATCAAAATATTTACTTTTAACTGTATTTTTATCTTTTGGTTTACAAATTTGGTTTTAAATCACTGTTTACAATTACTTGACATAAAAGTTTTAAAAGCAACATTTTTAACCTGTCGTGCTCCTTAAGTTAAAAATAAGGGGTTACAGCAAGTGGACACATCGCAAGTAATAAGTGATAAGTATTTTATCGAGTTATCGTCTCGTCAGGGACCGATATACTTAATATGCTTTCTTGACCTTCTTGTTCTGTAGAAAAATAAAAACACAAGTGAGTTGATTTGATTTATCTAAACTAAAATAACTAAATAAGAATAAAGATTGAAATAGTAGAGAGACATGGGCTAGGATCCAGTTGCGTCGTATTGTGGAATTGATTGACTTGACTCTGTCCAATGCAATCGTATATCACTGCCTTGGCAGCACTGCAGTTTACTGCCCTGGGCAGCGACAATACTGTCTGCCGCGGCAATCCCTAGCTCGTGGGCAGACTTTACCAAAGTTCGCTAAAGTGTCCGTGGGTGACTCCGCTTATACCTAAGTCAAAGTGTTGTTGATGACTAGTCCTTGATGATACCTTCCGGCGTGAACCAATTATACTCACCAATCAATCTCACACTTCTTTTAGCCGCTGAAACTCTTAACCTATCCCTAGGCCGAGTTAGTATTTCGCGATTGAAACACCGTACTTACCCCTTTCGTGAATCTAACTCTCCCGAGCTTAGATAAATGGATGATTCACAATATCCTCTCCCGAGCTCAATTGTGAAAATAAGGAATAACAAAGGATAAGCAAACCTTGATAACTTTATTGCATTGAATCAAAGACAAAGTACAATTTCCTCTCACAAATACTCGACAACCTTCACCTAATCCCTAAGAAGGTTTAGAACATAGTAGAGAGGAAAGAAACAAGAGTAGAAGTCGGCTCTCTCCCTAGGTATTCCGTATATTGTACATTGGGTGGCTAGGTCCTTATATAGGCTAGACCTAGGGCAAACCTTTCCTAAGTAGAATACAACTTGGAGTAGGGAACAAGTCAAGTACATAATTAAATATATTTCCAAGTTTATATTCGGCTAAGGGGCTTTCCCGCGTGGTCTTCCTTTGGGCTTTTTTCTTGTTCTAGCCAGCTCCGATCCATGGGCTTCAAGTCCAGACACGTTCCTTGGATTTTTGTCTTTCCATCGCCTATAGTCTTGCTTCCTGTCTTTCTGCTGCTGCCTCGACATCAGGTCTTGCCTCGGCCTTGTCCCTACCGCGGCACTGGTTCTCCTGCACAGATATGAAAACGCAGTAAAACGTGCCTTTTTTTGTAAATATTATCTATATGAGTATAATTTCTAAATATATCACATTAAGCACATGCATTGGTCCGAGTGGGTGTATATTTGATTATTAATGCCCATAAAAGGAGTAAAAAGTGATAGTGTGTTGAGCACTTATCACACCCCCAAACTCGAACTATTGATTGTCCTTAAGCAATGAAAACCATCAATTTGCCAAACTCTACTCTCTCTTGGTCTTACATGTCCATCTATTCTCCCCACCATAACTAGGCCTATTCTTAAGCCTTACCATTCGGTTACTCAAGGGTTTACCTAGAAACAAACTATAAGAATTGTGAATGTGTGCATTTTTGTGGACAAGTTGATTAAAGGCTTTCTTAGATAAACTCTAAGTTCAAGACAAATAGACATTGGTTAAGTGTTCTCTTCTTTTCAAACACCAAATCTTGAGAGCCAATTTCGGGCACCTCAAAGACTTGTGTTTTTCTTTTCACTAAATTCCTTCTTTTTTTTATATTCCTTAAAACATACTAGAGCCAATTTCGGGCACCTCTAGCATGAAGAAGAGGCTTTCTAGAGCCGGTGGTAGGCATCTCTAGTTACTTTCCAAAAAATCTAAGTCTTTATCACCTAAGTTCATTAAAAGAATTCCTATAATCCAACAAGTCCCAAAAGTGTTTAAAGTTCTTCCTATAGTAAGCTTCTAAGTTTTCATCCTTAAGCATCCTAAGGTTAAGTCCTCTTAATAGAACCTAAACATGGTAAGGAGAAAGATTTCTATAGCCTTAAAGAGTAAACTAAGGCAATACTGATGATGAGCAGTGCAAGAGTGTAGGCAGTAAATTCAAGTGAGGCGGGGAGCATAAAAATAAAAATAAAATCACTGGAATACTCCCTTTTTGGCAAGGCCGCGGCAGTAGATTACTGCCTTGGTAGTGAATCTGCACCCCCAAACTCAAACCAAGCATTTTCCTCAAAGCTTTATATTTGAAGAAGTAAACGGCATAACAGAATATGAATTATAAGCAGCAAGTAAAGACAGTAAAAGCAATTAATATTGAATTAAGGACAAAGAAATTTAAAGCGACTCCGAAGAGCTGCTTGTAACAATTTTCCTTCGTAGCCTTGATGCCAAATGCTTTGTCCTTGGTGAAGGCGATAGTTGCGTCTTTGCTTGCCGGGGCGGTTGGACTCAAGTAGGTGGTGTCCGTTGCATCGGGGCTTCTACCTCTTCTCCTTCTTCGACATCCGCCATCTCTTCGGTTATCATCACATCCGTTCCTCCTCCCATCGCAGTTGCTCCTCCGGTGTGGTGTGTGCTTGGGCCGGCGACAGTGGAGCTTTGGTGCACATATGCATCTATCTCGGCGGATAGACTACCCATGATAATTGACGATCGGGGTGAAGTGCTGAAAACGGCCCTTCGCTTGGATGGCCTTCTGCTGGCAGAATCTGCCGCCCTAGATGGGCCGGCAGCCTGGTATTGGGGCTGAGGGTCCGCATGGAAGAATGGCCTTGGTCCTCCCGGGGCTGGTGTAATCTCGGTGTAAGGTGCGGCGGTGACGAACATGTTGCTTGGGAACTCCGGAAATTGTGCTCCTTGGTCCGGGAAGGCGTGCAACATCATCTGGGCTAAGGTGCCATTGAAGTCCCTTTGGTACTCCATGTACCGTTGTTGTCGAAGATCCATTGCTGCCATTCGTTGCAAGATTTCTTGGTACGGGTCTGCTGCGGCAAAGGTGTGGGCAGTACCAGGCATGTCTACCGTGTACTGGGCCCCGACAGCAGTGTCGGCAGTGAACTGCTGCGGTGTTGCTTGGACAGGCTCTGCTTGCGTGATTTGCATGACTTTGTGGCAGAAGTCCCTGGTCCATCCTCGTCGTGGGGGCGTGTATTCGTCCGTTTCTTCAATGGGTACACCTGCAGAAACACATAAACCCGTAATCAAGCAAGGGAAATACAATGGTCCTCTATCTTTCTTATCGCACTCGTGAATTTCCCGTAGGATGATTTCTCCAACATTGATGGTCCTCTTGTTGATGATGGATTGGATGAGCACCAATCTCTTGTGATCTACCGTGCTATTGTGTGATGTTGGGATGAGGCGTCGTTTGACGAAGGTATTCCACATCTTGGCCTCCGGGTTTAGGCTTTGTCTTGTTACGGATCCTCGATGGGTACCGGTTTCCCATGGGGTATTCCCGTAACAAAGATCATCTTTGATGAGTTCATAATCCTCGGTAGTGATATCTTCCAAGAATTTGGCGTGGATATCACTGTTTGGGGTGAGGCCGTAAAAATTATTGATCGTCTTGGCATCGAGCTGGACTGGCCTGCCGCGGCAGTGAACGAATAGGGAGTCTTTGCTGGGCCAATGAGCGTAGAACTCCCGCACGATCGTGGCGTTCGCTTGGGCAGGTTGCAGACAGAAAATTTCCCAATTCTGGTACTTAATTTTGTCATAGAGGTAGTGTTCAATGCCGTAGTTCTCTTCATCCGCATGCTAGAACCCTTGCTCTTCCCAAAGTTGCCTAGCAATGAAAGACCGGTTGAATCGATCTTCAACATTGGTTGGGGCGAATCTTTTGTATGTTGCCATCAAGATAGAGAGATGTGAGTTCTTGGAGGTTTTTCTTGAAGAGAATCTGGAGATTTTACAAGAATTAGAAGGCAGAGAGTAATTGAAAGAGAGATTACTATGAATACTTAAAGAAAACAAGAAAGTAAGAGTGAATAGTTCAAGAGGAAGGAGTTTCTTATATACGTCTCGGCCTTGTGACCGTTGAGACCATTAGCCGTTTGTAACCGTTTCCTTTTTCTGCCGCGGTAGGAATCTCGACAGACTAGCCGTTATACTATTCTGCCTGTTGGGACTGCTGCGGCCCTGACACTGTTTTATTGCCTCGGTAGAGTTCCTGCTGTGAACTACTTTTCCCTTATTCTTGCTTATTAACCTAAAAAAACTAAAACACATGGAAAGAGAAAATACTTAAAGCAAAAATAAATAGAAAAATAAAAATAAACTACTAATCCTAATATAATAATAAAGAAGAGGGAAGAGATCATGTTACTGGTGGAGAGCATGCAAATGCATCTCCCAAAATTATTCTCTCCCTTAGGCCCAAATTGTGAATCGGTTGTGGGCCACTTTTTTTGCTGTCTGTCCATCCACCTTGGGCTTAATCTTCTTGCCGAATATTCTGCCGAGCAGACTGCCCAGGCAGGATATCTTATTATCTACGGTGTGGATGGCCTTGCATTCCTCTGGATCATCATACTTCTTTAAGTTGTGGAATGCGTTGAGTTTGACTTGTTGGTAATTGACCCGCATAGTTAACTCTCCTTTTTTCACGTCAATTAATGTGCGTCCAGTTGCTAGAAAGGGTCTCCCAAGGATGATCGGTGCATTGTCATCTGCTTCACAATCAAGGACAAGGAAGTCGGCAGGAAAAATAAACTTGTCAACTCTTACCAGTATGTCCTCAATTTTGCCTTCAGGTTGCACATAGGATCTATCCGCTAGTTGGAGCATCACTGTTGTAGCTTTCGGCCTTCCAATTCCAAGCTTTTGGAAGACTGATTTAGGCATGAGGTTTATGCTTGCTCCAAGGTCGCATAGGGCCTTACCTTCATAGCTCTTTCCTATCGCACAAGGTATAGTAAAGCAACCATGATCTTTTAACTTTGGTGGCATGCGGTTATGCAGCATTGCCATGCATCCCTCGGTAGCAGCCACTGTCTCAAACTCACCTATTCGTTTTCTCTTTGATACCATGTCCTTTAAGAACTTGGCATAGTTCGGCATTTGTTCAATAGCTTCAACGAACGGTATGTTGATGTGGACTTGCTTCAAGATGTCGAGGAACTTCTTGAATTGTTTGTCCTGTTTTTGCTTTTTCAACCTTTGCGGGAAAGGTGGTGGTGGTCTCATCTCATCCAGGGTTTCTTTAGTTTAAAGTTTTATACCTGGCACCACTGGAGTTGTTGCTGCCTCGGCAGGCTGCTCAGGAGCTGCAGTGCTCTCTGCCGGGGCAGTGTTGTCAGATTCAGTTTGCTCGGCCTCTTCTTTTGCTTGATCCGTTGATTGAATTTGGCTCTCTGGGATCTTTTCCTTTAGCTGTAGACCACTCCTAGTAGTGATTGCCTTACACTGTTCATGACTCATCACCTTAGCAACTTCAGTATTGCTAGGTAGGCCTCCTTGTGGTCAAGTGTTTATGCATTGAGCAAACTGCCCAACCTGAGTTTCCAGCGTTTTTATGGTTGCTTCTTGATTTTGCAGCCTCATCTCAGTCTATTCATGAAGGCATCTGTCCTCTTGATGAAATTACTATTTTCTGCCATGTATGACTCAGTTTTCATCATGAAGGCCTTTAGCGTGTTTTCCAGTGAACTTACCGATTGCTGCTGCATCTGCTACGGCGGCATCGACTGCTGGGCTTGCTGTTGTGGCATCGGTTGCTGAAATCCCGAAGGTTGGGTGATTGGGTTTAAGGCATTGTTTGGGTTTCTCCATGATAAGTTTGGATGCCTCTTCCATTAGGGGTTGTATGTGTTGGACATCACATTGTTACGGTTGTAGTTCCCAACATACATACCAGTTTCTTGATTCATGCAGTCAGAGGAACTATGGTTACCTCCACATAAGTCACAGTAGGAATCAATTACCTTGACCTCACGGGTATTTTGTTGTAACTGTAGGTTTTGCACCATCTTGGTAAGAGAGGCCAATTGTGCTGCCACTGAACTTGATGAGTCTAATTCATTTACCGTGGCTTGGCGTCTTACTCCTCCTCGCCTAGATGTAGGAAACTGAAAGTCATTCTTTGCGAGTTTATTCAATATATCAATAGTTTCCTCAAGTGCTTTATCCAGGAGTGTTCCGTTTGCCGAGGCATCTAACATCATCCTTGTCGGGGCATTCGTGGCATTGTAAAACATTGTCACCTGTGTCCATAGGGGAAATCCATGCAAAGGACACTTGTGCAATAGCTCTCTGTAGCGTTCCCATGCCTCGTACATTGGTTCGTACGTTCCTTGGATTTTTGTCTTTCCATCGCCTATAGTCTTGCTTCCTGTCTTTCTGCTGCTGCCTCGGCCTTGTCCCTGCCGCGGCACTGGTTCTCCTGCACAGATATGAAAACGCAGTAAAACGTGCCTTTTTCTGTAAATATTATCTATATGAGTATAACTTCTAAATATATCACATTAAGCACATGCATTGGTCCGAGTGGGTGTATATTTGATGATTAATGCCCATAAAAGGAGTAAAAAGTGATAGCGCGTTGAGCACTTATCAACAAGCATAGAATTCACTTTCATGGGCTATATACAAAACCACGTCTCAAAACATGGACTAACATTTAAATACAATTCTCTGAAATCAAATGCATGGTTACTAACTTATAATTATACAAATATGCCACCAGTTCTAGGAGTAATTAGGATTGCAAGTTACCATTCTTTCTTGGATCAATCTTGAAATAGCTCCTTAGATCGAGTACCTATAGTTTAGAAAAGGAGAAAACGAGAGTGGTAAGTACACAAGGTACTTAGTGATGTAGCACCTATTACTATCCATTTAATATTTCATTGATTATACCCTTTAGCCGAAACTAGCAAACAAAATACATCTCAAACACCAAGTATTACTAATGATATTCCATGTTTCAAGCCTTATATTCAAATATACATTGTATCCATGTTGTATTATTAAGCATACAAGCTTTTTAAATCATGTCTCAAGTCATATATGCAAGTAAACATGTTGTCCATTTCATTTCCTTAAGCAATTACGCTTTATATGTCATGTTACAAGTCAATTAACCAAGTATACATGTTGTCCTAGACATGTACTTAAGCATATAATCATTCCATGTCTTGTTACAATCAATTAACTAAGTATACATGTTGTCCTAGACATGTACTTAAGCATATATTCATTCCATGTCATGTTTCAAGTCAATTAACTAAGTATACATGTTGTCCTAGACAAGTACTTAAGCATATAATCATTCCATGTCATGTTACAAGTCAATTAACTAAGTATACATGTTGTCCTAGACATGTACTTAAGCATATATTCATTCCATGTCATGTTATTACTCTTATAAGGAAGAGAACATGATGTCCAATTCATGTTATTAGGCAATTAAGTATTTTAAAAGGCTTTCAAAGCCATTTTATGTGATTCATATCATATTAAGCACATATATCATACTTTTCATGACATTTATATGAATCATATCATTCTAAGCATATTTATCATGTTTTCACATCATTTCATGTAAATCATATCATGTTAAGTATATCTAACATGCTTTCATATTCAATACATGTAATTCAATTAAATTTTAAGTCTTAATTAATTAAGTATTGCCTTGGTATTTAGTAGGACAAGCTAATCTAGTCACATGTTAAGGTGTCAAGCACCGGATCGTGTTAAGGTATCAAGTACCAAATCATGTTAAGGTGTCATTCACACCACATGTTAAGTACACAAAGTACTAGCCATGTTAAGGGGTTAGTTACACCGGACTATAAAGTACAAAAAGTACTATCATGTAATCGTGTTAAAGTGTATTTCACCCAAGGTGACAGTTACACTATACTATAAACATATCAAATCAAGCTCTAGAATCTAGGCATGCTTTACTACCTAAGACCTACTAGCAACCAAGGCTTACTTATTTTCTTATTAAGCATTCATTTTTCAGGACCAGATATACTAAATCTTCATGAAATCATTCAAATACATGTTATAGCAACTAATCTCAATTCATTACAAGACCATTTCATGTAATCAATCGATACATATAACATTACACAAGAACACATTAGATGCATGTATCACTTACCTTGCCTCCAAGCAATTAGCATGCCTTAAGCTTACCTTGGCATCTCCAAGCAATGTAAATGCACATACACACATATTATACATGACATCGAACAAGTTTCCAATCATTTAATCCTCCTTTCATTATTTAGAAGTATTTATTTAGTCAATTTACAAGCAATTCAACTTTTACAAGGTTGGTTAAGACCTAAGTCCAACCTTAAGTTTGCTACACTCACAACTACCAACTAGCAATCCTTTTGTTCCTCCCTTTGCTTGCTCAATCCTCCTAAAGCTTAATCCTTCCCTTCTCCCCTGGTTGATCACACATGACATACAATGATGCATTAGAATACATTCAAGTAATGTAATCCATATATTTCTAATACACATTTCAATATAGCACAAAACAGTTTCTGCTCTATCAGGAAGTTTGTCTACCTTTCAGTAAAACTAGCACATCTTTTAACAAACACATCCAAATTTTGATTACATTATACCGTTGGAAATCTAATGAAATCCTCTTTAAGACCATAATAAGCAAAGTTCCTTACCAATTGATATAGTTTATTCATTAAAGACAGGACAATCCTGTTTCAAGACATCCTATACCAATTTATTTATTTCCCTTATATCTTCCATTATACAAATCTAATTGAGGTGCTTTTTTTAATTAAAGTATACTCATGGAAGTTTAAGACTACTGATTTTCAGATTCATATTCCTCCCACACAATCCTAGTTGAATTTTCAAAGTTATTGTCCAAAATATAGTGTTCTGGACAGATTTGTCTAGATTTGTATTTAAGTTCATTTTAGCTTCTTATCTTGTCAATTTTATTTGATAATAACTTAGGTTCAATACTAGACATAATTTCTAGCAACTCTTGCCTTCAAAAGCCTCCTTAATTTCCCCTCTAACCTATCCAATTATGCATATATGTGCAGTCCATCGATTTTGAGTCCTTTATGTAACTAGTTTACCTCTAACTTAATTTCCAGCTTGTAACTCATATACCAATTGGTTCAACAATCAAATTCATGTTGCTTACTCATCTTTATAGAAATTGGAATTAAACCTATCATTTAATTTCATGTCATTGTCATCTAAGATATAAAAAAAGTCTCCTATTCAATCTTCTCCAAAACAAATTCTTCTCTTATTTATTCTAGCACTTTGAACAGCCATAAAAATCCTTTTCTCAACATATACATTCTATCATCTTACAAGCAATCTATCATATAAAACAGTTTCTAACATTTTCCAGTCAAGAAACATAATTCTTCATCACTATCTTAAGATCAAATGCCATGAAACAATCACAAAACCAATAATTTTCAACTATATACTTAATCGGTTGGAAGAATAGACTTACCCAGCAAATAAATTCTGATTTTTTAGCTTAATTTCTATCCATGCAAAGCTTCCTAAGCTACCAACAATTGTGTTCTCTCAAGTCCCACTTCATGGACAATAATTACTTAATCTACACCTATTTGGACTGATGCATAAGCCTAATGTGTGATATTTGCATAAGATGCCTACATGATATATAAGGATGATATTTATAGAAAATATAAGCTTTAATGCATCTTTGTGCGTTTGCAGGTAAATTTGGACCCTGATCGAACCAGCCATAGATAGGAGCTTCTACTGATGGAAGCTAAGCAGACTCAAAGCCAGACCTCCGCCAGGGCAGCAGATGCATCCTGCCGAGGCGGGGAATTTCTTGAGACCAAAAAGTCAAAGTGCTGATCGATTTGAAGAGCATAAAAAGCTAGATTTTTTTGGACACTTTGCAGAGCAATTGGAGTTCGAGAAGATGGTGTAAAGATGGAAAGTACCAAATTAAGAGATTTACCTTTTCAAGGAAAGAAACGTCTAAACCTACTAAACTTCTTCTCCAAGGCTGATGTTGCCCTAGTTTTGGCCTATATAAAGGATGTGCCGTCCAAGGGAAAAGAGAGAGGAGAGTTCACAATAGTTTTTAGAGATTTCTTTGTTCTTCATTATGTTATAAATTCTCTTAGGGTTTAGGTGAAAGTTGTCGAGTATTTGTGAGAGGATATTGAATTTTGTTTTCTTGTTTCATGCAATAAAGTATTAAGGTTTACTTATTCTTTGCCATTCATTGTTCTTGCATTCAAGCTCGGGAGAGAAGTTTGTGAGAGATCTATTTATCTAGCATCGGGAGAGTTAGATTCACGAAAGGAATAAGTACGATATTTTTCTAGCTGGAAAATACTAACTCAACCTAGGGATAGGCTAGAGTTTCAGCGGCTAAAAGAAGTGTGAGATTGGTTGGTGGTTATAGTTGATTCACGCCGGGAGGTATCATCAAGGACTAGTCATCAACAGTACTTCGACTTAGGGATAAGCGGGGTCATCCAAGGACACTTTGCCGAACCTTGATAAGTCCAACCAAGAGCAAGGGATTGTCGCGGCGGACGTACCCTTCACTATCGAGGCAGTAAAACTGCAGTACTGCCGAGGCAATGTAGTGTAGTTGCATTGAACAGAAACAAGTCGATTGAATCCACAATACGACATAACTGGATCCTGCCCATTCTCTCAAACTGATTTTATTCTCTATTTTCTCTTTATTATTCAAGTTATTTCCATTCAATTCAAGACAACCAATTAATCTGTGTTTTCACTTTATTTCTTTTGCAGAGCGAGAAGATTAAAGGAAACGTATTAAGTATATCAATCCCTGTGGAGACGATACTCGATATTTATCACTTTATTACTTACGATGTATTCACTTGCACTAATTGCGCAACCCTCTTTACACACAACAAGTTTTTGGTGCCGTTGCCGGGGATTGTCAACTAAATTTTGTTATCTTTATTTTTCTCGCATCTTAAGTAAGTTTCATTTAACTTCGGTTTTTACTGGTGTATGACCAGGACCAACCCAAGCCATCCTGTGTACGAGTTAGATCCAGAGATTGAACGCACACAACAAAGGTTGAGAAGACAAATCTGAGCAGTTATGGCAAATATTCCAATAGAGAAAAACATACCCGCTGGCAATGGAGGACTTCCACCGCCACCACTGTCGCGGCAGCTTACAATTCGAGATTTTCTGGTAGAAGATTTGAATGGGTTAAATCTAGGAGTTGTTACACCATAGATCGAAGCAACCCACTTTGAGCTAAAACCTGCATATTTAATATGCTCAATACCATTGGACAGTTTGGTGGGTCAGTCACTGAAGATGCAAGGCAACACCTCAAACCGTTCATGAAGATATGCAATTCATTCAAAATCCAAGAAGTCCATGAAGATGTTTTGAGACTTAAATTGTTTCCCTATTCACTAAGGGATAGGGCAAAGAGTTTGTTAAATAGCATTCCAGCAGGATCTATAGGATCTTGGAGTGAACTATGCCTTGATTTCATTACACGTTTCAATCCTACTAATCTATATGATCGTATATGATAAGTTCTCAACTCACTATCACTTTTTACACCTTTTTTGGGCATTAATCACCGAATATACACCCATTCTGACCAATGCATATACTTAATGTGATATATTTAGAAGTTAAGCTTATAGAGACAATATTTACAGAAAAGGCACGTTTTACTGCATTTTCATATCTGTGCAGGAGAATCAGTGCACCGACAGCGACAAGGCCGAGGCAGGACCTGATGCCGAGGCAGCAGCAGAAAGACAGGAAGCAAGACTGTAGGCGATTGGAAGAAAAAAATCCAAGGGACGTGTCTGGACATAAAGCCCATGAATCGGAGCTGGCTAGCATGAGGAAAAGCCCAAGACAAGGCCACACGGGAAAACCCCTTAGCCGAATTAAACTTGGAAATATTTTAATTATGTACTTGACTTGTTCCCTACTCCAAGTTGTATTCTACTTAGGAAAGGTTTGCCCTAGGTATAGCCTATATAAAGACCTAGCCATCCAATGTATTAAAAGACGGAAAACCTAGGGAGAGAGAGCCGAAATCTAGACTTGTTTTCTTTCTCTCCATTATGTTCTAAACTTTCTTAGGGATTAGGTGAAGGTTGTTTAGTATATGTGAGAGGAGATTGTACTTTGTCTTTGTTTCAATGCAATAAAATTATCAAGGTTTGCTTATCCTTTGTTATTCCTTGTTCTCGCATTCAAGCTCGGGAGAGAAGTTTGTGAGTAATCCATTTATCTAAGCTCGGGAGACTTAGATTCACGAAAGGGGTAAGTACGGTGTTTCAATCGCGAAATACTAACTCGGCCTAGAGATAGGTTAGGAGTTTCAGCGTCTAAAAGAAGTGTGAGATTGGTTGGTGAGTATAATTGGTTCACGCCGGGAGGTATCATCAAGGACTAGTCATCAATAGCACTCTGACTTAGGGATAAGCGGAGTCATCCAAGGACACTTTGCCGAACTTTGGTAAAGTCTAACCACGAGCAAGGGATTGCCGCAGCGGACAAGTATCGTCGCTGCCAAGGTAGTAAACTGCAGTGCTGCCGAGGCAGTGATATACGATTGCATTGAGCAGAGACAAGTCAATCAAATCCACAATACAACGCAACTGGATCCCGACCCATCTCTCTCTATTATTCAATCTCTTTACTTTTACTTAGTTATTTTAATTTAGATAAATCTCTATAAATGTTATCTCTATAAGCATAACTTCTAAATATATCACATTAAGTACATGCATTGGTCTGAGTGGGTGTATATTTGGTAATTAATGCCCATAAAAGGTGTAAAAAGTGATAGTGAGTTGAGCACTTATCAACTGCCGTGTTGTAATCCAACTAGACGTTTTCTAGCTGTTGGCATTGACGGCCACGGCTAAAATCACGCCAAACTAGCTGTTGGGCACTTCTGCCCGTTGTAACTGTTGCGGCCCTGACACTGTTCACTGCTGCGGCAGTGGATCTTCTCTTGAATGTCTTCACTTTCAATCTTGATTCCTGTCCTAAATAAAATAAATATCAATAATAAAAATTAAAAATAAACAATAATAGAAAGACAAATGCTAAACTAAATCTAGTCCTAAAAATGTACACCATGTGGAAGGGCCTGAACAACTTCGAATGGGCCATTCACTTTGAAGTCATGTCCATCCCTTTTTGATTTTATCAATACTACACCATGTGGAAGGGCCTGAACAACTTCGAATGGGCCTAACCATCTGGACTTGAGTTTGCCTGGGAACAGTTTGAGTCTGGAATTAAAAAGGAGGACTTGCTGCCCTAGCAGGAACTGCCTCGGTAGTAGCATACGGTCATGCCATCATTTAGTCTTTTCTTTGTATATCTTGGCATTTTCATAGGTTGCTGCTCTGAATTCCTCTATCTTGAAGTCCTGGTTGGGATCAATTCATTGTTTTCATTGGTTATTACCGTCATGCCACCTTTCATTGGTTGTGATCAACCCATGCACTGTCAGAGATAGAGTAGATGATTCTAGCATCATGCCATTTGATTATTTCCTTACGTACTACCTCTTTCATGGCATGGTTAAGTCTGCTCTGGGCCTCAACAGTGGGCTTGTGTTCTTCCTCCAAAATGATTTTATGCATACAAACGGCTGGGCTTATCCCTTCAAGTCATCAATTGACCACCCAATGGCCTTCTTGTGCTACCGCAACATCTCTATCAAGCTTTGTTCCTGTTCTAGCTGCAACTCAGAAGAAATAATTACGAGCATTGTGTGGTTGGATCCCAAATAAACATATTTCAATTTGTCAGGTAAAGGTTTTAATTGAATAACCACTGGTTCCTCACCTAAAGGTTTTGCATCCTTACTTGGGTAATTTAAAGGTTCGAAGTACTTACCTGGAAGGTGTGCTGTCCAGCTAATCTCCTCTACCTCTTGAGTTTCAACTTTATCATATTTGGGCAGACTGTCCAAGATTCTGCTGTAACAGTCTTCAACTATACTGCCGAGGCAGCGCTGTGAAGTATTGCCGAGGCTACTTCCAAGGCAGTGTGTAACCCACTTAGCCCGACCTAGACGGAACCGACACTAACGGGTTACACGGGGAATATCGAACCAAACCCGTGAAGGTCCGATTCGATAAAAAACCCTCAAAACTGATATGTTTTTCTTCCTTAACTAGATGCAAAATTAAGTTACTATGTGTGTCGAGATCATGCATAATGAGAGTGAAGACATTCGGTTCACAATTGATCATTCAATTTGCATACGGGTACATAAGGACCAAAACGCAAACAATCCTAATTCCAACAATAAACCAGAAATTCAACCTACCATAACTCAATTAAACATGCATAGCATTCTCACAACAAAATTCAGATCAATCGGATCGTTATAGCATCATCAATTTCATGTTTCATTAAGTAGGGACCTAATTGTAAAGTTCACAAATCATAGGGACTAAAACCGAAATTTATTTATCAATACGAAATTAAATTAACGTCATGCATGACGGTGATATTACAACTCAGAATATTATTCATTGCATCCATATTCGATCGTGGGAAGACGTCCAATCCTACACAAAATTTTCAACACTTAGAATGTCATTTTTGGGTCAGGGGTATCGATACCTTTGGTTTGGGTATCGATACCCTGACGTGGAGCTAGCCTCGTGCACCTTGAAGGTCAAGGGTATCGATACCTCCAAAGGTGGTATCGATACCACAGTGACCAGTAGGGTAATTGCATCGAATCATGCTTCGAACCACCCCAAATTAAGCCTTGGGTATCGATACCCTTACTAGAGGTATCGATACCCCCTGTGTAATTCAACAAGTTTGAAACATTCCAAGTTAATTCCACCCATTCAAACATAACCATTAATCACCCCTAATTATATGCATAATTTCCTAAGTATAAAGAACAATTTAAAGCACACAATTATCAACATCAAAGACTCCATACAATCTATAGGCATGCTTCCAACAATATGATTAAAATCAAAAACGTTCATGCATGAACATGCTTCAACAATCCAAACAACTCCATAGTCCATCAATTAACAATCAAACAATATAGGTCTTATTACAACATTAACCAAAGCAAAATTCACACTCTTCACATTGGATTGGTTTACACATTTCCAAGCCTCAAGTTATTTGCCAAAACATACCAAAGTTGTGATAACTTTTCCCCTTGGTTCCCTTGCTCCGAACGTAGCCTCGAATATCTCTATTTTTCTACAAGTATGAAAAGAAAGAGCTTAAGCAAAACATGCTTAGTGAGGAAGCTCTAAACAAGATCAAAAATCATTTGTAAGTCATACTTGCATCTTTCATGCCCATTAAAATATGTAAAACCAAATCATGCTTATCAACATTGTCAAATCATTTCATGTGTCATGCATAAGTATATCATTTCATTTCTTGTATGCATATTGGCTTTCTAGTGATCACTTAAAATGAACTTTTAGTTCACCGAATACACGGATTCCTTTTTCCATAATTGGAGACAATTGGTCTCAACATGCATCGGTCGGACACATAGTCACCCTTGTATACATGTTACCCCCACTACGCACGGTCGGACACAAAGTCACCCTTGTTTACGCATGGGTCAACTATATGCACGGTCGGACACAAAGTCACCCTTATTTACATATAGGCAAGCTCTACACGCACGATCGGACACAAAGTCACCCTTGTTTACGTGTAGGCATCATCATTATTCTCATTATTTTTATAGTGCACTCAATCCTAAGGACATGTCATTTGTATTCGAATCTAAGGTTAGTGTCACTAAGCCAATATCAATTCCAATCATGCATGTTAACTTGCTGCTCATAATGCACTCATTAAATGTTCATCATGTGAACTAAAATCATGCTCAACGGCTTTATCAACATAAGGCAAATAACCTCATCATATTCGAAATTCTTTTTCATGCTTACATAAGCCATGAATGCCTTTATAAACCATGCATTTTTAGCAATTAACATATGCATGCATCATTTCAAAATCAAATATATGCAATTCCATAATCATACTAGAACATTGTTCACATATATGCCATTACCGAAAAAGCCGAAACTTGAGATAATACATCAACATCATTTAAACCACTTACTCTTGAAAAATGGAAAGTTTTCACACTATTCCATAGTCCCCAAAACAGAACCGAACCAATGCGATTCACTTTAAACCCGAAATCACTCACCGACAAGCGAAACGAGCCCTCGCCGATGCTCTGACGGCAACGCCAACGCACCAGCCACTTATGCACCTTCTTGCACTACCTCTACAACATTAAAAATAGAGCATATTCACATCACAACATGCTCAAAACAACAGCCACATTAAACCTTCACATAACTATCAAAAACCTAGCCGAAAAGACCGAAACCTAGTCGAAACGCATTCGAAGCAATATCAGCCCAAAACCTAGTAAATCTAACATGTAATCCACCTCAATTATGAACCAAAAACACTTTCAAACCATCCTTATACCTCCAGCAACACAAGAACACCTAAAACAGCCCCTAAAACAACCGAAAACCACCTTAAAACACCACCGATTACATTATTCCGGGATTAATTTGATGTTAACTTATTTCAAGACTCAATAAATCATTTAATTGACCTAATATCATCATTAAATCAACCTAAATCCAGCATCAATTGAGATCTCAAAAGATTTCACAAAAACCTTCACAAAACTCATAAATCTTGAATTAAAAACACAAAAATTAACTAGCAATTGTTGATGAGCAAGCCAATACTTGGGAACTTCAATAAAGAACCTTAGAAAGAGTTTAGAAATCAGAATTTACCTTAGAGATTTTGCTCCACCAAAAAGATGAGAAAACCTTCCTTGATTTCCTTGAAAATGATGTTGATTTTGCAAAAATTGATGAGTAGGTTTTGTAGAGAATGAAAGGATGAGTAAAATGAAATAAATCTTATAGAAAATGATGAAGAAATCAGCAAGTAATTGAAGAAATTTGGAGAAGAAGATGGAGAGAAAATGGAGAGAAAATCTAGAGAGAAAAGATGGGAAAATGGGAAGTTACAAAAGAAAATAAAGTTGTCATCTAAAATAAAACAATTTAAAAAAATAATTTTTGGTGGATAAATCATTAATTAAAAATAAATTGGGTTTATGGCCCTCTAAGGATTCTAAGTATGGCTTGCTTTCCAATTTAGTCACTAAAAATCCTTATTGTCAAAAATTACTAATTAAATCCCTAAATCTTTTCCAAAATTACAATTTAGTCACTAGTACAAAATTAGCCTAATTAAAAATCAAATTAAAGTTCAAATAATATTCCTTTAACTTTAAAACACCATTTTAATATTTTTAGATCCATTTCACAAAATTATTACTTATCCGATTAAAATATTATTATTTTAATTTTATTCCCAAAATGATTAACCCTAGGGATCCGATTCAACCCGAATCGAATTTTCCCCAACTAACACACAAACTACTAACCCCAAAATCGGGATGTTACACAGTTATTGTTGAGACAAGGTATCGCGCTCTTTGTATCTATGGTGTGAATTACCTGGCATTTCTCTGGATCATCATGTCTTTTCAGCATCTGGAAAACATTGAGTTTGACTTGTTGATTGTTAACCCTCATTGTTAATTCTCCTTTTTCCACATCAATAACAGTGCATCCAGTAGCTAGAAAAGGTCTCCCCAGGATGATCGGTGCATTATCATCTGCTTCACAATCAAGAATAAGAAAGTCAGCTGGAAAAATAAATTTATCCACCCTTACCAATATATCCTCGATCTTTCCTTCAGGATGCACATATGATCTATCTGCCAATTGAAGCATAACAGTTGTAGGTTTTGCCCTTCCCATTCCAAGCTTTTGGAAGAAAGATTTCGGCATCAAGTTTATACTTGCTCCAAGATCACATATGGCCTTTCCTTCATAGTGATTTCCAATTGCACATGGTATTGTGAAACATCCAGGATCCTTCAATTTAGGGGGCATGCGATTATGAAGCTTAGCCATGTATCCTTCTGTTGCGGCAACAGTTTCAAACTCATTAAGCCTTCTCCTTTTGGACATAATATATTTTAGGAATTTAGCATAGTTTGGCATCTGTTCTATTGCCTCAACTAATGGCAAATTAATGTGGACTTGCTTCAGGATGTCTAAGAACTTTTTAAACTGATACTCCTACTTTTGCCTTTTCAACCTCTGTGGAAAAGGTGGTGGGGGTCGCATTTCCTCTAATGTTTCATTAGTTTCGAATTTAATGCCTGGTACCACTGGTATGTCTACTGCTTCAGCTGCTGGCCGTGGGACTGCCGATTTCTATGTCGAGGCAGTGCCTTCTGCTGGGATCAATTTGCCTACTGTTGCATGATCACTTAATTCAACATCTATTTCCTCTCTATCTGGTTCTTCTTGTTCCACTAGTGGGACTTTGTCTGCCGAACTGCTTGTTACCTCTTTAAGTTGTAAACCACTCCTAGTAGTGATTGCCTTACATTGCTCATGGCCCATTCCCCTTGCAACTTTAGTATTGTTGTGTAATCCTCCTTATGGTCTAGTGTTCAGATTTTGAGCGAACTGCCCAACTTGAGTTTCCAGTGTTTTAATGTCAGCCTCTTGGTTTTGCAACCAAATCTCAGTTCTGTTCATGAAAGCATCAGTTCTCTTATTGAAGTTACTATTCTCAGCCATATATGATTCAGTTTTCATCATAAATGCCTTAAGAGAATTTTCCAATGAACTTGTAGACTGCTGCTTAGGCATCTGCTACTGAGGCAGTGGTTGCTGTCCTTGCGGCGACGGCGGATTTAGGGCATTATTAGGATTACTCCATGAGAGATTTGGATGTCTCTTCCATGCAGGATTATATGTATTGGACATCATGTTGTTCCGGTTGTAATTTCCCACATACAGGGTAGATTCTTGATCTTGCATGCACTTGGAAGAACTATGGTTACCTTCTCATAAATTACAAGAAGAATCGATTAACTTGACCTCATGGGTATTATTTTACATTTGCATATTTTGAACCATCTTAATAAGAGCGGCTAATTGTGCTGCCACAGAATTTGATGTTTCTAACTCATTTACTGTGGGCTGGCGTCTCACCCCTCCTCTCCTAGATGTAGAATTGGAAGTCATTTTTTGCAAGTTTGTTCAAAATTTCTATAGATTCCTCTGATGGTTTGTCAAGGAGTGTCCCATTGGAAGAGGCGTCCAACATCATTCTTGTTGGGGAATTAGTTGCATTGTAAAACATAGTCACTTGCGTCCATAGTGGAAATCCATGTAAAGGACACTTGTTTAATAGCTCCCTATATCGCTCCCATGCCTCATACATCGGTTCATCATCTGCCTGCCGAAAAGAAGTAATTTCATTACGTATACTGTCGCGTGTCAAAAGTGCGCGTTTAGTGCAAGTGGACACATCGAAAGTAATAAGTGAGAAGTAATTATCGGATTATCGTCTCCATAGGGACTGGTAGACTTAATATGTCTTCTTCGTCTTCTTGTTCTGTAGAAAATTAAAAACACAAGTGATTGAGTTTGGTTTATCTAAATTAAAATAACTAAGTAAAAGTAAAGAGACTAAATAATAGAGAGAGATGGGTCAAGATCCAGTTGCGTTGTATTGTGGATTTGATTGACTTGTCTCTGCTCAATGCAATCGTATATCACTGTCTCGGCAGCACTGCAGTTTACTGCCTTGGCAGCGACGATACTTGTCCGCCGCGGCAATCCCTTGCTCGTGGTTAGACTTTACCAAAGTTCGGCAAAGTGTACTTGGATGACTCCGCTTATCCCTAAGTCAGAGTGTTGTTGATGACTAGTCCTTGATGATACCTCCCGGCGTGAACCAATTATACTCACCAACCAATCTCACACTTCTTTTAGCCGCTGAAACTCTTAACCTATCCCTAGGCCGAGTTAGTATTTCACGATTGAAACACCGTACTTACCCCTTTCGTGAATCTAACTCTCCCGAGCTTGAATGTGAGAACAAGGAATAACAAAGGATAAGCAAACCTTGATACTTTTATTGCATTGAAACAAAGGCAAAGTACAATCTCCTCTCACACATACTAAACAATCTTCACCTAATCCCTAAGAAAGTTTAGAACATAATGGAGAGAAAGAAAACAAGTCTAAAATTCGGCTCTCTCCCCCTAGGTTTTCCGTCTTTTAATATATTGGATGGCTAGGTCTTAATATAGGCTAGACCTAGGGCAAACCTTTCCTAAGTAGAATACAACTTGGAGTAGGGAACAAGTCAAGTACATAATTAAAATATTTCCAAGTTTAATTCGGCTAAGGGGTTTTCCCGTGTGGCCTTGTCTTGGGCTTTTCCTCATGCTAGCCAGCTCCGATTCATGCGCTTTATGTTCAGACACGTCCCTTGGATTTTTTTCTTCCAATCGCCTACAGTCTTGCTTCTTGTCTTTCTGCTGCTGCCTCGGCATCAGGTCCTGCCTCGACCTTGTCGCTGCCGCGGCACTGGTTCTCCTGCACAGATATGAAAATGCAGTAAAACGTGTATTTTCTGTAAATATTGTCTCTATAAGCTTAACTTCTAAATATATCACATTAAGTACATGCATTGGTCAGAGTAGGTGTATATTCGGTTATTAATGCCCAAAAAAGGTGTAAAAAGTGATAGTGAGTTGAGCACTTATCACACCCCCAAACTCGAACTATTGCTTGTCCTCAAGCAGTGCAAATCATCAATTTGCCGAACTCTACTCTCTTTTGGTCTTACATTTCCATCTATTCTCCCCACCATAGCTAGGCCTATTCTTTAGTCTTAACCTTTCGGCTACCCAAAGGTTTACCTAGAAACAAACTATAAGAATTGTGAGTGTGTGCGTTTTTCAGGACAAGTTTGATTAAGGGCTTTCTTAGATAAACTCTAAGTTCAAGACAAGTAGAATTTGGTTAAGTGTTCTCTTCTTTTCTAAACAACCAATTCTTGAGCCAATTTCGGGCACCTCAAGGATTGTGTTTTTCCCTTCACTAAATTTTTCTTTCTTTTTGATATTTCTTAAAGAATACTAGAGCCAATTTCGGGCACCTCTAGCATGAAGAAGAGACTTTCTAGAGCCAATGATAGGCACCTCTAGTTACTTTCCCAAAATCTAAGTCTTTATCACCTAAGTTCATTAAAAGAATTCCTATAATCCAACAAGTCCCAAAAGTGTTTAAAGTTCTTCCTATAGTAAGATTCTAAGTTTTCATCCCTAAGTATCCTAAGGTTAAACCTTCTTAACAGAACCTAATCATGGTAAGGAGAAAGATTTTTATAACCTTAAAGAATAAACTAAGGCAATACTGATGATAAGCAGTGCAAAAGTGTAGGCAATTAATTCAAGTAAGGCGGAGAGCATGAAAATTTAAAAAAAAAAACACTGTAATACCCCCATTTTGGCAAGGCCTCGGCAGTAGATTGTTGCCTTGGCAGTGAATCTGCACCCCCAAACTCAAACAAAGCATTGTCCTCAATGCTTTATGTTTGAAGAATTAGGCGGGCAACATAATTATGAAGTAAGCAGCATATAGAGACAGCAAAAGCAATTAATATTGAATTATGAAGGAAAAAAATTAAAGCGACTCCGAAGAGCTGCTTGTAACAATTTTTCTCCTCGGCCTTGTTGTCGATTGCTTTGTCCTTGGTGAAGGCGATGGTTGAGCTTTTGCTTGCCGGGGCGGTTGGACTCGTGTGGGTGGTGTCTATTGCATTGGGGCCTCCACCTCTTCTACTTCTTCTACATCGGCCATCTCTTCAGTTAGCATTATGTTTGTTCCTCCTCCCATTGTTGTGGCTCCTCCGGTGTGGTGTGTACTTGGTCCGGCGGCGGTGGAGCTTTGGTGTACATAGGCATCTATCTCGACTGATAGACTGCCCATGATAATTGGTGATCGGGGTGGAGTGTTGAAAACGACCCTCCGCTTGGATGGTCTTTTGCTGGCAGACGAGGCCGCGGCAGAATCCACTGCCCTGGATGGGCCGGCAGCCTGGTATTGGGGCTGAGGGTCCGCATGGAAGAACGACCTTGGTCCTCCCGGGGCTGGTGTAGTCTCTGTGTAAGGGGCAGCTGTGACGAACATATTGCTGGGAAACTCTGGAAATTGCGCTCCTTGGTCCGGAAAAGCTTGCATCATCATCTGGGCTAATGTGCCATTGAAATCTCTTTGGTACTCCATGTACCTTTGTTGCCTGAGGTCCATTGCTGCCATCCTTTGCAAAATTTCCTTGTACGGGTCTGCTGCGGCAGAGGTGTGGGCAGTATCGGGCATGTCTGCCGTGTACTGGGCCCCGGCAGTAGTATCAACAGTGAACTGCTGGGGCGTTGCTTGGATTGGCTCTGCCTGCGTGATCTGCATGACTTTGTGACAAAAGTCTTTGGTCCATCCTCGCCGTGGGGGAGTGTATTCGTTCGTATCTTCGATTGGCACACCTGCGGCAACACACAAACCCGTGATCAAACATGGGAAATACAATGGTCCCCTATCTTTCTTACCGCACTCGTGAATTTCTCGTAGGATGATCTCTCCAACATTGATGGTCCTTTTGTTGATTATTGATTGGATAAACACCAATCGCTTGCGGTCCACCATGCTATTGTGGGACGTGGGGATGAGGCGTCGCTTGACAAAGGTATTCCACATCTTGGCCTCGGGCTTTAAGCTTTGTCTTGTTACAGATCCTCTATGGGTACCGGTTTCCCATGGAGTATTTACGTAACAAAGATCATCTTTGATTAGCTCGTAGTCCTCGGCAGTGATATCCTCCATGAATTCAGCGTGAACATCACTGCGTGGAGTGAGGCCGTAGAAGTCGTTGATGGTCTCGGCATCTAATTGGATCGGCCTGCCGCGGCAGTGAACAAAGAGGGAGTCTTTGCTGGGCCCGTGCGCATAGAACTCCCGCACAATCGTAGCATTCGCCTGGGCAGGTTGGAGACAGAAAATTTCCCAATCTTGGTACTTGATTCTGTCAAAAAGATAATGCTCAATGCCGTAGTTTTCCTCATCCGCATGCTAGAAACCTTGTTCTTCCCACAATTGCCTAGCGATGAAAGATCAGTTGAAACGATCTTCAACGTTGGCTGGGGCAAATCACTTGTACGTGGCCATCAAGATTTGTTTTCTTGGAGGTTTTCTTGAATAAAATCTGGAAATATCGCGGAGAATTGTGAGTAGGCAGAAAAGTATTGTGAGAGGAAGATTGTTAAGAATTCTAAAGCAAACAAGAAAGCAAGAGTGAATAGTTCAAGAGGAGAGGGTTTCTTATATAGGCCTCGGCCTTGTGACCGTTTGAAGCCACTAGCCATTTTGTAACCGTTATACTTTACTGCCGTTTCGTTTTCTACCGCGGCATGAATCTCGGCAGACTAGCCGTTACACTGTTCTGCCCGTTGAGACTGTTGCGGCCCTGACACTGTTTTATTGCCTCGGCAGAATTCCTTCTTGAATTTCTTCTTCTTTATTCTTGCTTGTTATCCTAAATAGAAATCAAAAAGAAAGAGTACTTAAAGTAAAAACAAATTAGAGAAATAAAAATAAACTTAACATACCTAATATATTAATATGAAAAAGGGAGGAGATCATGTTACTGGTGGAGAGCATGCAAATGCATCTCCCAATATGATTTTTCCTTGTTGGCCAGAATTATAATTCAATTGTGGGCCACTCCCTTTTGCTGTGTGTCCATCCATCTTGGGCTTAATCTTTTTGCCGAATATCCTGCCGAGCAGACTGCCAAGGCAGGATATTTTGGTGTCTACTGTGTGGATGGCCTTGCACTCCTCTAGATCATCATATTTTTTTAAGTTGTGGAATGCATTGAGTTTGACTTGTTGGTCATTGACCCGCATTGTCAACTCTCCTTTTTCCACATCAATTAAAGTTCGTCCAGTTGCAAGTAAAGGTCTCCCAATGATGATCGGTGCATTATCATCTACTTCACAATCAATGACAAGAAAATCAGCAGGAAAAATAAACTTATCAACTCTTATCAGTATGTCCTCGATTTTGTCTTCGGGTTGCACATAGGATCGATCCGCTAGTTGGAGCTTAACTGTTGTAGGTTTTGCCCTTCCTATTCCAAGCTTTTGAAAGAATGATTTGGGCATTAGATTGATGCTTGCTCCAAGGTCACATAGGGTCTTCCCTTCATAATTTTTACCTATCGCACAAGGTATGATAAAGCAGCCAGGATCCTTTAATTTCGGTGGCATGCGATTGTGCAACATTGCCATGCATCCCTCGGTAGCAGCCACTGTTTCAAACTCACCTATTCGTTTCCTCTTTGACACCATGCCCTTTAAGAACTTGGCGTAATTAGGCATTTGTTCAATTGCCTCTACGAATGGTATGTTGATATGGACTTGCTTTAGAATATCGAGGAACTTTTTAAATTGTTGGTGCTGTTTTTGTTTTTTCAGTCTTTGTGGGAAAGGTGGTGGTGGTCTCATCTCATCCAGGGTTTCTTTAGTTTGGAATTTAATACCTGGCACCACTAGAGTTGTCGCTGCCTCGGCAGGCTGCTCAGGAGTTGCAGTGCTTTCTGCCGGGGCAGTGTTATTAGAATCAGTTTGCTCCACCTCTTCTTTTGCTGGATCCGCTGATTGGATTTGGCTTGCTGGAATCTTTTTCTTCAGCTGTAGACCACTCCAGGTAGTGATGGCTTTACACTGTTCATGACCCATTACCTTAGCAACTTCAGTATTGCTAGGTAGTCCTCCTTGTGGTCTAGTGTTTATGTTTTGAGCAAACTGTCCAACCTGGGTTTCTAGCGTTTTAATGGCCGCTTCTTGATTCTGCAACCTCATCTCAGTTCTATTCATAAAGGCATCTGTCCTTTTGATGAAATTACTGTTCCCTGCCATGTATGACTCAGTTTTCATCATAAAGGCTTTAAGAGTGTTCTCCAATGAACTTACCGGTTGTTGCTGCATCTGCGGCGGCGGCATTGACTGCTGGACCTGCGGCGGAGGCAGAGGTTGCATTGGTTGCTGGAATCCTGCGGGTTGGGTGATTGGGTTTAAGGCATTGTTAGGGTTGCTCCATGATAGGTTTGGATGCCTCTTCCATGAGGGATTGTATGTGTTGGACATCATATTGTTGCGATTGTAGTTACCAACATACATATCGGTTTCTTGATTCATGCAATCAGAGGAACTGTGGTTACCTCCACATAAGTCACAATAAGAATCAATTACCTTGACCTCACGGGTATTTTGCTGTAACTGTAGGTTTTGCACCATCTTGGTAAGAGAGGCCAATTGTGCTGCCACTGAATTCGATGTGTCTAATTCATTTACCGTGGCTTGGCGTCTTACTCCTCCTCGCCTAGATGTAGGAAATTGAAAATCATTTACGCGAGTTTGTTTAATATCTCAATAGCTTCCTCAGGTGCTTTATCAAGGAGTGTTCTGTTTGCCGAGGCATCTAACAACATCCTTGTCGGGGCATTCGTAGCATTATAGAACATTGTCACTTGTGTCCATAGAGGAAATCCATGCAAAGGAAACTTGTGCAATAACTCCCTGTAGCGCTCCCATGCCTCGTACATAGGTTCGTCATCTGCCTATTGAAAAGAAGTGATTTCATTACGAATTCTATCATATTTGATCACGGGTTTATGTGTTGCCGCAGGTGTGCCCATCGAAGAGACGGACGAATACACGCCCCCACGACGAGGATGGACCAGGGACTTCTGCCACAAAGTCATGCAAATCACACAAGCAGAGCCTGTCCAAGCAACGCAGCAGCAGTTCACTGCCGATACTACTGCCGGAGCCCAGTACACGGCAGACATGCCTGGTACTGCCTACACCTCTACCGCAGCAGACCGTACCAGGAGATCTTGCAACGAATGGCAGCAATGGATCTCCGACAACAAAGGTACATGGAGTATCAAAGGGATTTCAATGGCACTCTAGCCCAGATGATGCTGCACGCATTCCCGGACCGAGGAGTACAATTTCTGGAGTTTCCCAGCAACATGTTCGTCACAGTCTCCCCTTACACCGAGACTACACCAGCCCCGGGGACCAAGGCCGTTCTTCCATGCGGACCCTCAGCCCCAATACCAGGCTGCCGGCCCATCTAGGGCAGCAGATTCTGCCGCAGCCTCATCTGTCAGTAGAAGGCCATCCAAGCGAAGGGTCGCTTTCAGCACCCCATCCAGATCACCAATTATCATGGGCAGTCTATCAGTCGAGATAGATGCCTACGTGCACCAAAGCTCCACTGCCGTCGGCCCAAGTACTCATCACACCGGAGGAGCAACAGCAATGGGAGGAGGAACGGACGTAATGCTCACCGAAGAGATGGTTAATGTAGAAGAAGGAGAAGAGGTAGAGGCCCCAATGCAACGGACGCCACCTACTCGAGTCCAACCGCCCCGACAAGAGAAAGCGCAACCATCGCCTTCACCAAGGACAAAGCATTCGGCAGCAAGGCCGAGGAGGAAAATTGTTACAAGCAGCTCTTCGAAGTCGCTTTAAATTTCTTTGTTCTTAATTCAATATTAATTTCTTTTACTGTTTCTATTTGTTGTTTACTATATTCATATTTTGTTTTGCCGCATATCTCTACAAATATAAAGCATTGAGGACAATGCTTGGTTTGGGCTTGGGGTGCAGATTCACTGCCAAGGCAGTAATCTACTGCCGCGGCCTTGCCAAAAAGGGAGTTTTCCAGTGATTTTTTATAAATTTTTATGCTCCCCGCCTTACTTGAATTAACTGCCTACACTTTTGCACTGCTTATCATCAATATTGCCTTAGTTTATTCTTTAAGGCTATAGAAATCTTTCTCCTTACCATGTTTAGGTTCTGTTAAGAGGGCTTAACCTTAGGATGCTTAAGGATGAAAACTTAGAAGCCTACTATTAGAAGAACTCTAAACACTTTTGGGATTTGTTGGATTATAGGAATTCTTTTAATGAACTTAGGTGATAAAGACTTAGATTTTTGGAAAGTAACTAGAGGTGCCTATCACCGGCTCTAGAAGAATCTCTTCTTCATGCTAGAGGTGCCCGAAATAGGCTCTAGTATGTTTTAAGGAATATTAAAAAGAAAGAAGGAATTTAATGAAAAGAAAAACACAAGTCTTTGAGGTGCCCGAAATTGGCTCAAGATTTCGTGTTTGAAAAGAAGAGAAACACTTAACCAAATTCTATTTGTCTTGAACTTAGAGTTTATCTAAGAAAGCCTTTAATCAACTTGTCCACAAAAACACACACACTTACAATTCTTATAGTTTGTTTCTAGGTAAACCCTTGGGTAACCGAATGGTTAAGGCTTAAGAATAGGCCTAGTTATGGTGGGGAGAATAGATGGACATGTAAGACCAAGAGAGAGTAGAGTTCGGCAAATTGATGGTTTGCATTGCTTGAGGTCAAGCAATAGTTCGAGTTTGGGGGTGTGATAAATGCTCAACACACTATCACTTTTTACTCCTTTTATGGACATTCATCACCAAATATACACCCACTCGGACCAATGCATGTACTCAATGTGATAGATTTAGAAGTTATACTCATATAGATAATATTTACAGAAAAAGGCACGTTTTACTGCGTTTTCATATCTGTGCAGGAGAACCAGTGCCGCGGCAGCGACAAGGCCGAGGCAGGACCTGATGCCGAGGCAGCAGCAAAAAGATAGGAAGCAAGACTATAGGCGATGGAAAGACAAAAATCCAAGGAACGTGTCTAGACTTGAAGCCCATGGATCGGAGCTGGCTAGCACAAGGAAAAGCCCAAAGGAAGACCACGCGGGAAAGCCTCCTTAGCCGAATCAAACTTGGAAATATTTTTATTATTATGTACTTGACTTGTTCCCTACTCCAAGTTGTATTCTACTTAGGAAAGGTTTGCCCTAGGTCTAGCCTATATAAAGACCTAGCCACCCAATGTACAAAACACGGAATACCTAGGGAGAGAGCCGATTTCTATTCTTGTTTTTTTCTTCTCCATTATGTTCTAAACCTTCTTAGGGATTAGGTGAAGGTTGTCGAGTATTTGTGAGAGGAGATTGTACTTTGTCTTCGATTCAATGCAATAAAGTTATCAAGATTTGCTTATCCTTTATTATTCCTTGTTTTCACAATTGAGCTCGGGAGAGGATATTGTGAATCATCCATTTATCTAAGCTCGGGAGAGTTAGATTCACGAAAGGGGTAAGTACGGTGTTTCAATCGCGAAATACTAACTCGGTCTAGGGATAGGTTAAGAGTTTCAACGGCTAAAAGAAGTGTGAGATTGGTTGGTGAGTATAATTGGTTCACGCCGGGAGGTATCATCAAGGACTAGTCATCAACAGCACTCTGACTTAGGGATAAGCGGAGTCATCCAAGGACACTTTGCTGAACTTTGGTAAGGTCTGCCCACGAGCAAGGGATTGCCGCGGCAGACAGTATTATCGCTGCCAAGGCAGTAAACTGCAGTGCTGCCGAGGCAATGATATACGATTGCATTGGACAGAGACAAGTCAATCAAATCCACAATACGACGCAACTGGATCCTAACCCATCTCTCTCTATTATTTCAACCCTTTATTTAGTTATTTTAGTTTAGATAAATCAAATCAATTCACTTGTGTTCTTTACTTTTCTACAGAACAAGAAGGTGAAGAAAGCATATTAAGTATACCGTTCCTTGAGGAGGCGATAACTCGATAAAATACTTATATCACTTATTACTTTCGATGTGTCCACTTGCACTAAATGTGCACTTTTGACACGCGACACCATGGCAGATCACCCGGTAGGACAAAACTTACCTGCCGGCAATGGAGGTCTTCCGCCGCCACCAGGGCCGCGGCAGCTCACTATCAGGGACTTCTTGGAAGAGGACTTAAATGGATTAAACCCAGGAGTCGTTACACCGGAGATAGAAGCAGCCCACTTTTAACTAAAACCTGTTATGTTCAATATGCTTAACACTATTGGATAATTTGGTGGGTCTGTAACTGAAGATGCAAGGCAGCACCTCAAGTCTTTCATGGAGATTTACAATTCTTTTAAAATCCAAAGAGTCCATAAAGATGTCTTGCGATTGAAGCTATTCCCCTATTCACTGAGGGATAGGGCGAAAGCTTGGTTAAATAGCATTCCAGCAGGATCTATTGGATCTTGGAGTGAACTCTGCCGTGATTTTATTACTCGTTTTAATCCTACAAACTTATATGATAGAATTCTTAATGAAATCACTTCTTTTCGACAGGCAGATGACGAATCTATGTACGAGGCATGGGAGCGATACAGGGAGTTACTGCACAAGTGTCCTTTGCATGGATTTCCTTTATGGACACAAGTGACCATGTTTTATAATGCCACGAATGCCCCGACAAGGATGATGTTAGATGCCTCGGCGAACGGAACACTCCTTGATAAAGAACCTGAGGAAGCTATTGAAATATTAAACAAACTCGCGAAGAATGATTTTCAGTTTCCTATATCTAGGCGAGGAGGAGTAAGACGCCAAGCCACGGTAAATGAATTAGACTCATCAAGTTCAGTGGCAGCACAATTGGCCTCTCTTACCAAGATGGTGCAAAACCTACAATTACAACAAAATACCCGTGAGGTCAAGGTAATTGATTCCTACTGTGACTTATGTGGAGGTAACCATAGTTCCTCTGACAGCATGAATCAAGAAACTGGTATGTATGTTGGGAACTACAACCGTAACAATGTGATGTCCAACACATACAACCCCTAATGGAAGAGGCATCCAAACTTATCATGGAGAAACCCAAACAATGCCTTAAACCCAATCACCCAACCTTCGGGATTTCAGCAACCGATGCCGCAACAGCAAGACCAGCAGTCGATGCCGCCGCCGCAGATGCAGCAGCAATCGGTAAGTTCACTGGAAAACACGCTAAAGGCCTTCATGATGAAAACTGAGTCATACATGGCAGAAAATAGTAATTTCATCAAGAGGACAGATGCCTTCATGAATAGACTGAGATGAGGCTGCAAAATCAAGAAGCAGCCATAAAAACGCTGGAAACTCAGGTTGGGCAGTTTGCTCAATGCATAAACACTAGACCACAAGGAGGCCTACCTAGCAATACTGAAGTTGCTAAGGTGATGAGTCATGAACAGTGTAAGGCAATCACTACTAGGAGTGGTCTACAACTAAAGGAAAAGATCCCAGAGAGCCAAATTCAATCAATGGATCAAGCAAAAGAAGAGGCTGAGCAAACTGAATCTGACAACACTACCCCGGCAGAGATTCGCCCTAGCCAACGTTGAAGATCGTTTCAACCGATCTTTCATCGCTCGGCAATTGTGGGAAGAACAAGATTTCCAGCATTCGGATGATGAAAACTATGACATCGAGCATTATCTCTTTAACAGAATCCAGTACCAAGATTGGGAAATTTTCTGTCTCCAACCTACCCAGACGAATGCTACGATCGTGCGAGAATTCTATGTGCACGGGCCCAGTAAAGATTCCCTCTTTGTTCACTGCCGCGGTTGGCCGGTCCAGTTAGATGCCGAGACCATCAACAATTTCTACGGCCTCACTCCTAACAGTGATGTTCACGCTGAATTCATGGAGGACATCACTGCCGAGGATTATGAGTTAATCAAAGACGACCTTTGTTACGTGAATACTCCATGGGAAACCGGTACCCATAAAGGATCCGTAACAAAGCAGAGCCTAAAGCCCGAGGCCAAGATGTGGAATACCTTTGTCAAGCGACGCCTCATCCCCACGTCCCACAACAACACGGTGGACCGAAAGCGATTGGTGCTTATCCAATCGATCATCAACAAAAGAACAATCAATGTCGAAGAGATAATCCTACGGGAAATTCACGAATGCGGTAAGAAAGATAGGGGACCATTATATTTCCCATGTTTGATCACGGGTTTATGTGTTGCCGTAGGTGTGCCCATCGAAGATACGGACGAATACACTCCCTAACGACGAGGATGGACCAGAGACTTTTGTCACAAAGTCATGCAGATCACGCAAGCGGAGCCAGTCCAAGCAACGCCCCAGCAGTTCACTGCTGATACTGCTGCCGGGGCCCAGTACACGGCAGACATGCCAGACACTGCCCACACCTCTTCCGCAGCAGACCCGTACCAGGAGATTTTGCAAAGGATGGCAGCAATGGACCTCAGGCAACAGAGGTACATGGATTACCAAAGAGATTTCAATGGCACCTTAGCCCAAATGATGCTCCATGCTTTTCTGGACCAAGGAGCGCAATTTCTAGAGTTTCCCAGCAATATGTTCGTCATAGTCGCCCCTTACACCGAGACTACACCAGCCCCGGGAGGACCTAGGTCGTTCTTCCACGCGGACCCTCGACCACAATACTAGGCTCCCGGCCCATCTAGGGCAGCGGATTCTGCCGCGGCATCATCTGCCAACAGAAGACCATCCAAGCGGAGGGCAGTTTTCAGCACTCCACCCCGATCACCAATCATTATGGGCAGTCTATCAGCTGAGATAGATGCATATGTGCACCAAAGCTCCACCGCCGCCGAACCAAGTACACACCACACCAGGGGAGCCACAACAATGGGAGGTGGAACGGACATAATGATAAACGAAGAGATGGACGATATGGAAGAAGGAGAAGAGGTGGAAGCCCCAATACAACGGACACCACCCACAAGAGTCCAACCGCCCCGGCAAGCAAAAGCTCAACCATCGCCCTCACCAAGAACAAAGCAATCGGCAGCAAGGCCAAGGAGAAAAATTGTTACAAGCAGCTCTTCGGAGTCGCTTTAATTTTTTTTCATAATTCAATATAAATTGTTGTTTACTGTCTTTATATGCTACTTATTCTATACATATTTTGTTGCCCGCCTATTTCTTCAAATATAAAGCATTGAGGAAAATGCTTGGTTTGAGTTTGGGGGTGCAGATTCACTGCCAAGGCAGCAATCTACTGTCGACGCCTTGCCAAAAAGGGAGTATTCTAGTGATAATTTTTTTTAATTTTTATGCTGCCTGCCTTACTTGAATTAACTGCCTACACTTTTGCACTGCTTATCATCAGTATTGCCTTAGTTTATTCTTTAAGGCTATAGAAATCTTTCTCCTTACCATGATTAGGTCCTGTTAAGAAGGTTTAACCTTAGGGTACTTAAGGATGAAAACTTAGAAGCTTACTATAGGAAGAAATCTAAACACTTTTGGGACTTGTTGGATTATAGGAATTCTTTTAATGAACTTAGGTGATAAAGACTTGGATTTTGGGAAAGTAACTAGAGGTGTCTATCACCGGCTCTAGAAAGTACTCTTCTTCATGCTAGAGGTGCCCGAAATTGGCTCTAGTATGTTTTAAGGAATATCAAAAAGAAAGAAGGAATTATTGAAGGGAAAAACCTAATCCTTGAGGTGCCCGAAAATTGGCTCAAGAATTGGTTGTTTAGAAAAAGAAGAGAACACTTAACCAAATTCTACTTGTCTTGAACTTAGAGTTTGTCTAAGAAAGCCCTTAATCAAACTTGTCCACAAAAACGCACACACTCACCAATTCTTATAGTTTGTTTCTAGGTAAACCCTTGGGTAGCCGAAAGGTTAAGACTAAAGAATAGGCCTAGCTATGGTGGGGAGAATAGATGGAAATGTAAGACCAAGAGAGAGTAGAGTTCCGCAAATTCATGGTTTGCATTGCTTGAGGACAAGCAATAGTTCGAGTTTGGGGGTGTGATAAGTGCTCAACTCACTATCACTTTTTACACCTTTTATGGGCTTTAATTACCAAATATACAGCCACTCGGACCAATGCATATACTTAATATGATATATTTAGAAGTTAAGCTTATAGAGACAATATTTACAGAAAAGGCACGTTTTACTACGTTTTTACATCTGTGCAGGAGAACCATTGCCGCGACAGCGACATGGCCGAGGCAGGACCTGATGCCGAGGCAGCAACTGAAAGACAGGAAGCAAGACTGTAGGCGATGGGAAGATAAAAGTCCAAGGGACGTGTCTGGACATAAAGCCCATGGATCAGAGATGGCTAGCATGAGGAAAATCCCAAGACAAGGCCACGCGGGAAAGCCCCCTTAGCTGAGTTAAACTTGGAAATATTTTAATTATGTACATGACTTGTTTCCTACTCCAAGTTGTATTCTATTTAGTAAAGGTTTGCCCTAGGTCTAACCTATATAAAGACCTAGCCTTCCAATGTAATAGAGACGAATAGCTAGGGAGAGAAAGCCGATTCATAAACTTGTCTTCTTTCTCTCAATTATGTTCTAAACTTTCTTAGGGTTTAGGTGAAGGTTGTTTAGTATATGTGAGAGGAGATTGTAATTTGTCTTTGTTTTAATGCAATAAAATTATCAAGGTTTGCTTATTCTTTGTTATTCCTTGTTCTTGCATTCAAGCTTGGGAGAGAAGTTTGTGAGTAATCCATTTATCTAAGCTCGGGAGAGTTAGATTCACGAAAGGGGTAAGTACGGTGTTTCAATTGCGAAATACTAACTCGGCCTAAGGATAGGTTAAGAGTTTCAGCGTCTAAAAGAAGTGTGAGATTGGTTGGTGAGTATAATTGGTTCACGTCGGGAGGTATCATCAAGGACTAGTCATCAACAGTACTTCGACTTAGGGATAAGCGGAGTCATTCAAGGACACTTTGCCGAACTTTGGTAAAGTCCACCCACGAGCAAGGGATTGCCGCGGCGGACAGTATCGTCGCTGCCAAGGCAGTAATCTGTAGTGTTGCCGAGGCAGTGAAATACAATTGCATTGGGCAGAGACAAGTCGATCAAATCCACAATACAACGCAACTGGATCCTGACCCATCTCTCTCTAATATTCGACCTCTTTAATTTCTTTAGTTATTTTAGTCTAGTTAAACCAAACTCAACTACTTGTGTTTTTTTTCTTTCTCCAGAACAAGAAGACGAAGAAGACATATTGAGTCTACCAATCTCTGTAGAGACGATAATCACTTTTGACACGCGACAACAATATAAGGCAGAGGCCTATATAAACCCATTCTCACTTTGAACAATTCACTTTTCATTCTTGATTTCTTAGAATTCTTTGCTTATCTCTCTCGAATTTCTTAACAACTTTCACAACCTTCTTTGCTTATATCTACCAATGGCAGCCAACAAAAGATTCGCACCCGCCGCTATTGAAGAACGCTTCAATAGATCTTTCGTTGCAAGGCAATTGTGGGAAGAACAAGGATTCCAGCACTCAGATGCAGAGAACTATGGAATCGAGCATTACTTGTTCGATAAGATAGAATATCACGAATGGAAAATCTTCTACCTACAACCTGCCCATGCCAACGCCACAATTGTACGAGAGTTTTACGCACATGGGCCAAGCGAAGATTCACTCTATGTTCACTGTCGGGGCAGACCAGTTCAACTTGATGCCAGCACCATCAATTTGTTCTATGGCCTCCAACCTTCCCGTGATGACCATGTAAAGTTTCTAGAAGACATCAGTAACGAAGACTACGAACTCATCAAAGATGATCTTTGTTATGATAACACACAGTGGGAAACCGGATCGCATAAAGGCTCCGTGGCACGACAAAATCTAAGGCCCGAGGAAAAGTTGTGGAATACGTTCGTGAAACGTCGCCTCATCTCAACATCCCACAACAGCACGGTAAACAAGAGGAGATTGGTTCTCATCCAATCCTCATCAACAAAAGGAGTATCAATGTGGGAGAGTTGATCCTATAAGAAATCTATGAATATGGTAGGAAGGAAAGAGGGTCGTTGTACTTCCCATGTTTAATTACGGCACTTTACATTGTTGCCGGTGTCCCAATCGAGGATACAGATGAGATCACCGTCTATAGGCGCGGATGGACAAGGGAATTCTGCCACAAATTTATGCAAATAACCAAGGCAAAACCAGTCCAAGCAACTCCAATGCCTTTCACAACCGATACCTATGTCAGGGCCCAATACACGGTAGATATACCTGCTGCCTCCCATAGTACTGCCACAGCGGATGCTTACCAGGAGATACTCCAGCGGATGGCAGCCATGGATTTGAGACAGCAAAGGTACATGGAGTACCAGAGGGATTTCAACAACACCCTAGCCTAGATGATGGTCACTAACTTCCCAACCCAAGGGGTGCAGTTCCCGACTTCCCTCCGGATATGTTTGTCACGGCTGCACCGTACACCGACACCACTCCAGCACCAGGAGGATCGAGGTCGTTCTACGCCACTGGACCATCACAGCCATTCTACGCCGCAGGCCCACCTTCGCCACAAGAGCCTACCGTGACATCATCTGCCAGCAGAAGGCAATCCAAGAGGAGAGCAGCGGGCTCTCCAGTAATCATTAGAAGTTTTTCGTCAGAGATGGACTCCTTCATGCAGCAGCCTTACATTACTGTCGGGCCCAGCACACAACCCGCCCGAGCAGATGACATGGAAGCTGATGATGCGGGTGGGACAGAAATCATGGCAACTGAAGAAATTGGGGACGAGGAAGAAGGAGAAGAAGTCAATGCCCCATTGCAAAGGACGCCACCTACAAGAATCCAGCCACCTCGAACAACCAAAACTCAGCAATCACCAACACAGGGATCCAAACTTAAACTGTCAGCAGGAAGGTCAAGGAAACTTTTTATCCGCAGTAGTTCTTCGGAGGATTTTTAATCCTTTTCATACCTATATGGTGCTTTGATTTTTTTTACTTGATAAATCTTCATGTTTGTTTCCTGTCTTCTGCATGTATTTAAGCATTTGGGACAATGCTCAATTCGAGTTTGGGGGTGTAGATGCACTGCTGAGGCAACTCATTGCCGTGGCCCTGCCATGAAAGGAAGCAAATTAAATTTATTTAGAAATTCTCTTTCGTCTACCACCCTGCTTTAAATATTGTCTATACTTTTGCACTACTTTACATCATTATTGCCTAGTTTATTCTTTTTGGGCTATAGAAATCTTTCTCCTTACCATGGCTAGGTCTTGTTTAGAAGGATAAACCTTAGGGTACTTAAGGACTAAAACCTAGAAGCTTGTTATAGGATTGACTCTAAAAACACTTTTGGGACTTGTTTGATTATAGGAATTCTTTTAATGAACTTAGGTGATAAAGGCTTAGATTTTTGGAATAATGACTAGAGGTGCCTATTACCGGCTCTAGGACTTACTCTTCTTCATGCTACAGGTGCCCGAAATTGGCTCTAGTATGCATAAAAAAAGAGAGCAAAAGATCTTGATGATGAAACACAATCCTTGAGGTGCCCGAAATTGGCTCAAGTATTTGTTGTTATAAGAAGAGATCATAAATTTCAAGTCTATTTGTCTTGAACTTAAAGTTTGTCTAAAGAAAGCCTTTAATCAAACTTGTACACAAAAACTTACACACTCACAAAATCTTATAGCTCGATTACACGTAAGTCCTTGGGTAGCCGAAAGGTTAAGACTTAGAATAGGCATGGTCATGGTGGGAAGAATAGATGAACAAGGGAGACCAATAGGGAAAAAATTATGGCAATTTGATGGTTTGCATTGCTTGAGGACAAGCAATAGTTCGAGTTTGGGTGTGTGATAAGTCCTCAAAAGACTATCACTTTTGTACCTTTCATAGACAATAATTACTTAATATAAACCTATTTGGACTGATGCATAAGCCTAATGTGTGATATGTCGCGTGTCAAAAGTGCGTGTTTAGTGCAAGTGGACACATCTGATAAGCGCTTAACACACTATCACTTTTTACTCCTTTTATGGGCATTTATCACCAAATATACACCCACTCGGACCAATGCATGTGCTTAATGTGATATATTTAGATGTTATACTCATATAGATAATATTTACAGAAAAAGGCACGTTTTACTGCGTTTTCATATCTGTGCAGGAAAACCAGTGCCGCAGCAGCGACAAGGCCGAGGCACCAGCAGAAAGACAGGAAGTAAGACTATAGGCGATGGAAAGATAAAAATCCAAGGAACGTGTCTGGACTTGAAGCCCATGGATTGGAGCTGGCTAGCACAAGAAAAAGCCCAAAGGAAGACCACGCGGGAAAACCCCATAGCCGAAGCAAACTTGGAAATATTTTTATTATTATGTACTTGACTTGTTCCCTACTCCAAGTTGTATTCTACTTAGGAAAGGTTTGCCATAGGTCTAGCCTATATAAGGACCTAGCCACCCAATGTACAACACACGAAATGCCTAGGGAGAGAGCCGATTTCTATTCTTGTTTTCTTCTCCTCCATTATGTTCTAAACCTTTTTAGGGATTAGGTGAAGGTTGTCGAGTATTTGTGAGAGGAGATTGTACTTTGTACTTGATTCAATGCAATAAAGTTTTCAAGGTTTGCTTATCCTTTGTTATTCCATGTTTTCACAATTGAGCTCGGGAGAGGATATTGTGAATCATCCATTTATCTAAGCTCAGGAGAGTTAGATTCACGAAAGGGATAAGTACGGTGTTTTAATCGCAAAATACTAACTCGGCCTAGGGATAGGTTAAGAGTTTCAACGGCTAAAAGAAGTGTGAGATTGGTTGGTGAGTATAATTGGTTCACGCCGGGAGGTATCATCAAGGACTAGTCATCAATAGCACTCTGACTTAGGGATAAGCGGAGTCATCCAAGGACACTTTGCCGAACTTTGGTAAAGTCTACCCACGAGCAAGGGATTGCCGCGGCTGACAGTATTGTCGCTGCCAAGGCAGTGATATACAATTGCATTGGACAGAGACAAGTCAATCAAATTCGCAATACGATGGAATTGGATCCTAGCCCATCTCTCTCTATTATTTCAATCCTTTATTTTTATTTAGTTATTTTAGTTTAGATAAATCAAATCAACTCACTTGTGTTCTTTACTTTTCTACAGAACAAGAAGGTGAAGAAAGCATATTAAGTATATCGGTCCCTAAGGAGACGATAACTCGATAAAATACTTATCACTTATTACTTTCAATGTGTCCACTTGCACTAAACGCGCACTTTTGACAGGCGACAAGTTTTTGGCGTCGTTGCCGGGGACTAGCAACTAAATTTTGTTTTCTTTATTTTCTTGTTTATTTTTATTTTTATTTTACTTTTGTTTTTCGTGGTGTATGACCAGGGCCAATCCAACCAACCCCTTGTACAAGTTAGATCCAGAGATCGAAAGAACAAGGCAAAGGTTGAGGAGACAGATCCAAGGAGCCATGGCAGAACACCCGGCAGGGCAAAACTTACCTGCCGGCAATGGAGGACTTCCGCCGCCACCTGGGCCGCGATAGCTCACTGTTAGAGACTTCCTGGAGGAGGACTTAAATGGATTAAACCCAGGAGTCGTTACACCGGAGATTGAAGCAGCCCATTTTCAACTAAAACCTGTTATGTTCAATATGTTAAATACAATTGGACAATTTGGTGGGTCTGCAACTGAAAACGCAAGGCAGCACCTCAAGTCCTTCATGGAAATCTACAACTCTTTCAAAATCCAAGGAGTCCATGAAGATGTCTTGCGATTAAAGCTATTCCCCTATTCACTAAGGGATAGGGCGAAAGCTTGGTTAAATAGCATTCTGATAGGATCTCTTAGTTCCTGGAGTGAACTTTGCCGTGATTTCATTACTCGTTTTAATCCCACTAATTTATATGATAGAATCCGTAATGAAATTACTTCTTTTCGATAGGCAGATGACGAACCAATGTACGAGGCATGGGAGCGCTACAGAGATTTACTGCACAAGTTTCCTTTGCATGGATTTCCCCTATGGACACAAGTGACAATGTTTTACAATGCCACGAATGCCCCGACAAGGATGATGTTAGATGCCTCGGCAAACGGAACACTCTTGGATAAAGCACCTGAGGAAGCTATTGAAATATTGAATAAACTCGCAAAGAATGACTTTCAGTTTCCTACATCTAGGCGAGGAGGAGTAAGACGCCAAGCCACGGTAAATGAATTAGACACATCAAGTTCAGTGGCAGCACAATTGGCCTCTCTTACCAAGATGGTACAAAACCTACAGTTACAACAAAATACCCGTGAGGTCAAGGTAATTGATTCCTATTGTGACTTATGTGGAGGTAACCATAGTTCCTCTGAGTGCATGAATCAAGAAACTGGTATGTATGTTGGGAACTACAATCACAACAATGTGATGTCCAACACATACAACCCCTCATGGAAGAGACATCCAAACCTATCATGGAGCAACCCAAACAATACCTTAAACCCAATCACCCAACCATCGGGATTTCAGCAGTCGATGCCGCAGCAGCAAGCCTAGCAGTCGATGCCGTCGCCGCAGATGCAGCAGCAACCGGTAAGTTCATTGGAGAACACGCTAAAGGCCTTCATGATGAAAACTGAGTCATACATGGCAGAGAATAGCAATTTCATCAAGAGAACAGACGCCTTCATGAATAGAACTGAGATGAGGTTGCAAAATCAAGAAGCGGCCATTAAAACGCTGGAAACTCAAGTTGGGCAGTTTGCTCAATGCATAAACACTAGACCACAAGGAGGACTCCCTAGCAATACTGAAGTTGCTAAGGTAATGGGCCATGAACAGTGCAAAGCAATCACTACTAGGAGTGGTCTACAGCTGAAGGAAAAGATCCCAGAGAACCAAATTCAATCAGCGGATCGAGCAAAAGAAGAGGCTGAGCAAACTGAAGCTGATAACACTGCCCCGACAGAAAGCACTGCAGCTCCTGAGCAGCCTGCCGAGGCAGCAACAACTCCAGTGGTGCCAGGTATAAAATTTCAAACTAATAAAACCCTGGATGAGATGAGACCACCACCACCTTTCCCACAAAGGTTGAAAAAGCAAAAACAGGACCAGCAATTCAAGAAGTTCCTCGACATCTTGAAGCAAGTCCACATCAACATACCTTTCGTTGAAGCTATTGAACAAATGCCGAACTATGCCAAGTTCCTAAAGGACATGGTGTCAAAGAGGAAACGAATAGGTGAGTTTGAGACAGTGGCTGCTACCGAGGGCTGCATGGCAATGCTGCATAACCGCATGCCACCAAAGTTAAAAGATCCTGGCTGCTTTACTATACCTTGTGCGATAGGTAAGGATTATGAAGGTAAGGCCCTATGCGACCTTGGAGCAAGCATAAATCTCATGCCCAAATCAGTCTTTATAAAGCTTGGAATTGGAAGGGAGAAACCTACAACAGTGATGCTCTAACTAGCGGATAGATCCTATATGCAACCCGAAGAAAAAATCGAGGACATACTGGTAAGAGTAGATAAGTTTATTTTTCCTGCTGACTTCCTTGTCCTTGATTGTGAAGCAGATGACAATGCATCGATCATCCTTGGGAGACCTTTCCTTGCAACTGGACGCACCCTCATTGACGTGGAAAAAGGAGAACTAACAATGAGAATCAATGATCAAGAAATCAAACTAAATGTGTGTCAATTGATGAAGAGACATGACGAACTAGAAGAAGAATGTCAGATGCTGGATGACACAGATGAAGATTACACAATACCTTGTCTTAGCAACAACTGCCTCGGCAGTGATCTCCATGACATACCCCAGGGATGCCTCGGCTGTGATATGGATGACTGTTACAGTAGTTCTTTGAACAGTGCTGAGACAACCGAGAAGGAGGAAGCTAATTGGACAACACATCTTCCAGGTAAGTACTTTGAACCATTAGAGTATAAAAGGAAGAATGAACAATCTGTAAATAAAGAACTGTTTGTCACAGAATTAAAACCCTTACCAGAAAAACTAAAATATGCTTATTGGGGAGATAACCACACGATGTCGGTAATTATTTCTTCTAAGTTGTTGCTAGAACAGGAACAGACCTTAATAGCAATGTTGCGGCAGCACAAAAAGGCAATTGGATGGTCAATTGATGATTTGAAAGGAATAAGTCCAGCGATATGTATCCATAAAATCCTCCTAGAAGAAGACCATAAGCCCACTGTTGAAGCCAAAGGAGACTTAACCACGCTATGAAGGAGGTAGTACGTAAGGAAATAATCAAGTGGCTTGATGTAGGAATTATTTATCCTATCTCTGACAGTGCATGGGTAAGCCTGGTACAATGTGTACCTAAGAAAGGTGGTATGACTGTCATAACCAATGAGAACAACGAACTGATACCAACCAGGACTGTGACCGGTTGGAGGGTTTGTATGGATTATCTCAAGTTGAATAAGGCAACAAAGAAGGATCACTTCCCTTTACCCTTCATGGATGAAATGCTTGATTGACTTGCTGGTAAACCTTATTACTGTTTTCTTGATGGTTATTCAGGATACAATCAAATTGCCATTGATCCAGAAGACCAAGCAAAAACCACTTTCACTTGCCCATACGACACTTATGTATTTAGAAGGATGCCGTTCGGCCTTTGCAATGCCCCGGCAACCTTCCAGAGATGCATGATGGCAATTTTTTCTGACATGATAGAGGACTTCTTGGGGATATTCTTGGATGATTTCTCAGTCTTTGGAGACAGCTTTGATCACTGCCTTGGCAATCTCGAAAAAGTGCTGCAAAGATGTGAGGAATCCAATCTAGTCCTAAACTGGGAAAAATGGCATTTTATGGTAAATGAAGGTATTGTATTGGGCCACAAAATATCATCACAAGGAATAGAAGTGGATAAAGCTAAGATAGATGTGATAAAGAATTTACCTCCACCAATTTCTGTGAAAGGGGTTCGAAGCTTCTTGGGCCATGCAGGTTTCTATAGACGGTTTATTTCTAATTTCTCCAAAATTTCTAAACCTCTTTGCAACTTTCTTGAACAAGATAGGAAATTCGAATTTAATGAGGAATGCACTGAAGCATTCGAGACTCTCAAGGAGAAGTTAATCACTGCACCAATAGTAATCCCACCGGATTGGTCGTTGCCATTTGAATTGATGTGTGATGCTAGTGATCATGTTGTCGGGGCAGCACTCGGGCAGAGGAAGAATAATCTGTTCCATGTGATCTACTATGCTAGTAAAACGCTCAATGATGCACAAATCAACTACACCACAACAGAAAAAGAATTTCAAGCAGTGGTATTTGCCTTTGACAAATTTCGATCATATCTCATCGGAACAAGGGTCACTGTCCACACTGATCATTCAGCAATCAAATGCCTCTTCTCAAAGAAGGATGCCAAGCCTAGACTGATTAGATGGATCCTTCTTTTACAAGAATTTGATGTTGAAATCAAAGACCGTAAGGGTACGAAAAACCAAGTGGCCGATCATCTTTCTAGACTAGAGAATAAGGACAATACCCACTCCCTTGAAGAAATACAAGATGAATTTCCAGATGAACAAATACTGCAAATTGTTACAACTGCAAGGGATATTGCCGAGACAGAGGCCACAGCAGTATACAACCGCGCTGTCGCGGCATTGTCTGAATTCATCTCCGCAACAGTGATAGAAGACCTTGCCGTAATAACATCTACCCCCTAGTATGCTGATCTTGTTAATTATCTAGTTAGTGGTATTATCCCTTATAACCTTAACCATAACGAAAAGAAGAGATTTCAGCATAATGCAAAGCATTATTTCTGGGACGACCCTCTTCTGTTTAAGCATTGTGCAGATCAGGTTATAAGAAGATGTGTGCCAGAGGAGGAACATAAATCAGTCCTCCAACACTGTCACGACTCACCTTACGGTGGGCATTTTGGAGGAAATAAAACAGCAGCAAAGGTACTGCAATATGGCCTCTACTGGCCCACACTCTACAAAGATGCCCACGACTATTACAAGAACAGTGACCGCTGCCAACGTACGGGCAACATTTCAAGACGACATGAGATGCCCTTACAACCCATATTGGAAGTAGAACTGTTCGATGTTTGGGGCATAGATTTCATGGGGCCCTTTCCATCATCTCAAGGAAACCTTTATATCCTAGTGGCAGTGGATTACGTATCAAAGTGGGTCGAAGCAATCGCCACAGCTCACAATGATTCCAAGACAGTTCAAAGATTTCGCAAGAAAAATATTTTTACAAGGTTTGGAATCCCTAGAGCAATAATAAGTGACGAAGGAAAACACTTTGATAACAGACTTATTGTCGCGACACTAAAGAAACTCGGCATCACCCACAAGCTCGCTACGGCATATCATCCACAGACAAATGGGCAAGCTGAGATATCCAACAAGGAATTAAAACAGATCCTTGAAAAGGTGGTAAATCCATCTAGGAAGGATTGGTCTTATCGTCTCGATGATGCTCTATGGGCCTACAGGACAACATTCAAAACCCCATTAGGAACGTCTCCATATAAGCTTGTGTTCGGGAAAGCTTGTCATTTGCCTGTAGAAATCGAGCATAAAGCATATTGGGAAATAAAGAACTTAAATATGGATTGGGAAAAAGTCGGACAAAAAAGATTGTTAGATCTCAATGAGATAGAAGAATTCCGGACAACAGCCTATGAGAATGCCAAGATCGACAAAGAGAAAACAAAGAAATGGCATGACAGAAAGTTACTGCCGAGGCAGTTCCTGTCGGGGCAGCACGTTCTTCTTTTTAACTCCAGGCTTAGACTGTTCCCAGGAAAACTCAAATCTAGATGGTCAGGTCCATTCGAAGTCATTCGAGTTTTCCCACATGGAGCCGTAACGATCAAATCACCAAAAGATGGTCATGAATTCAAAGTGAATGGCCAACGCTTGAAGCACTATTCTGGGCCACACGATATAAAAACGATGGAAACTATCACCCTAGAAGATGCCTTTGCACGCCCCACCATAATGAATTGATGCCGCAACCCTCTATCCTTTCTTTTCCGCAATTTATAGGAATAATTTCTTTTAACTTTTATTTTAGGATATTTAATATCTTCTTGTTGATTTTCTTTTATTTTTAGGACAAAGACAAGGTAGAGGACCCAATGCAACGGACACCACCCACACGAGTCCAACCACCCCAACAAGCAAAGGCACAACCATCGCCTTCACCAAGGACAAAGCATTCGGCAGCAAGGCCGAGAAGGAAAATTGTTACAAGTAGCTCTTCGGAGTCGCTTTAAATTTCTTTGTCCTTAATTCAATATTAATTGCTTTTACTGTTTCTATTTGCTGTTTATTCTATTCATATTTTGTCTTTCCGCATATCTCTTGAAATATAAAGCATTGAGGATAATGCTTGGTTTGAGTTTGGGGGTGCAGATTCACTACCAAGGCAGCAATCTACTGTCGCGGCCTTGCCAAAAAGGGAGTATTCTAGTGATTTTTTTAATTTTTCATGCTCCCCGCCTTACTTGAATTAACTGCCTACACTTTTGCACTACTTATCATCAGTATTGCCTTAGTTTATTCTTTAAGGCTATAGAAATCTTTCTATAGGTGATAAAGAATTAGATTTTTGGAAAGTAACTAGAGGTGCCTACCACTGGCTCTAGAAAGTCTCTTCTTCATGCTAGAGGTGCCCGAAATTGGCTCTAGTATGTTTTAAGGAATATTAAAAAGAAAGAAGGAATTTAGTGAAAAGAAAAAAAAATACAAGTCTTTGAGGTGCCCGAAATTGGCTCAAGATTTGGTGTTTGAAAAGAAGAGAATACTTAACCAATGTCTATTTGTCTTGAACTTAGAGTTTATCTAAGAAAGCCTTTAATCAACTTGTCCATAAAAACGCACACACTCACAATTCTTATAGTTTGTTTCTAGGTAAACCCTTGGGTAACCGAATGGTTAAAGCTTAAGAATAGGCCTAGTTATGGTGGGGAGAATAGATAGACATGTAAGACCAAGAGAGAGTAGAGTTCGGCAAATTGATGGTTTGCATTGCTTGAGGACAAACAATAGTTCGAGTTTTGGGGTGTGATAAGTGCTTAACACACTATCACTTTTTACTCCTTTTATGGGCATTCATCACCAAATATACACCCACTCGGACCAATGCATGTGCTTAATGTGATATATTTAGAAGTTATACTCATATAGATAATATTTACAGAAAAAGGCACGTTTTACTGCGTTTTCATATCTGTGCAGGAAAACCAGTGCTACGGCAGCGACAAGGCCAAGGCAGGACCTGATGCCGAGGCAGCAGCAGAAAGACAGGAAGCAAGACTATAGGCGATGGAAAGATAAAAATCCAAGGAACGTGTCTGGACTTGAAGCCCATGGATTGGAGCTGGCTAGCACAAAGAAAAGCCCAAAGGAAGACCACGCAGGAAAACCCCTTAGCCGAAGCAAACTTGGAAATATTTTTATTATTATGTACTTGACTTGTTCCCTACTCCAAGTTGTATTCTACTTAGGAAAGGTTTGCCCTAGGTCTAGCCTATATAAGGACCTAGCCACCCAATGTACAACACACGAAATACCTAGGGAGAGAGCCGATTCCTATTCTTGTTTTCTTCTCCTCCATTATGTTCTAAACCTTCTTAGGGATTAGGTGAAGGTTGTCGAGTATTTGTGAGAGGAGATTGTACTTTGTATTTGATTCAATGCAATAAAGTTATCAAGGTTTGCTTATCCTTTGTTATTCCATGTTTTCACAATTGAGCTCGGAAGAGGATATTGTGAATCATCCATTTATCTAAGCTCGGGAGAGTTAGATTCACGAAAGGGGTAAGTACGATGTTTCAATCGTGAAATACTAACTCGGCCTAGGGATAGGTTAAGAGTTTCAGCGGCTAAAAGAAGTGTGAGATTGGTTGGTGAGTATAATTGGTTCACGCTGGGAGGTATCATCAAGGACTAGTCATCAACAACACTCTGACTTAGGGATAAGCGGAGTCATCCAAGGACACTTTGCCGAACTTTGGTAAAGTCTACCCACGAGCAAGGGATTGCCGCGGCAGACAGTATTGTCGCTGCCAAGGCAGTAAACTGTAGTGCTTCCGAGGCAGTGATATACAATTGCATTGGACAGAGACAAGTCAATCAAATCCGCAATACGACGCAACTGGATCCTAGCCCATCTCTCTATTATTTCAATCCTTTATTTTTATTTAGTTATTTTAGTTTAGATAAATCAAATCAACTCACTTGTGTTCTTTACTTTTCTACAGAACAAGAAGGTTAAGAAAGCATATTAAGTATAACGGTCCCTGAGGAGACGATAACTCGATAAAATACTTATCACTTATTACTTTCGATGTGTCCACTTGCACTAAACGCGCACTTTTGACACGCGACAACATCGAAAGTAATAAGTGATAAGTATTTATCGGATTATCGTCTCCACAGGGATTTGTAGACTCAATATGTCTTCTTCGTCTTCTTGTTCTGGAGAAAGAAATAAAAACACAAGTAGTTGAGTTTGGTTTAACTAGACTAAAATAACTAAAGAAATTAAAGAGGTCGAATATTAGAGAGAGATGGGTTAGGATCCAGTTGCGTTGTATTGTGGATTTGATCGACTTGTCTCTGCCCAATGCAATTATATTTCACTGCCTCGGTAGCACTGCAGATTACTGCCTTGGCAACGACGATACTGTCCGTCGCGGTAATCCCTTGCTCGTGGGTGGACTTTACCAAAGTTCGGCAAAGTGTCCTTGAATGACTCCGCTTATCCCTAAGTTGAAGTATTGTTGATGCTAGTCCTTGATGATACCTCCCGGTGTGAACCAATTATACTCACCAACCAATCTCACACTTCTTTTAGCCGCTGAAACTCTTAACCTATCCCTAGGCCGAGTTAGTATTTCACAAATGAAACACCGTACTTACCCCTTTCGTGAATCTAACTCTCCCGAGCTTAGATAAATGGATTACACGCAAACTTCTCTCCCGAGCTTGAATGCAAGAACAAGGAATAACAAAGGATAAGCAAACCTTGATAATTTTATTTTATTGAAACAAAGACAAAGTACAATCTCCTCTCACATATACTAAACAACCTTCACCTAAACCCTAAAAAAGTTTAGAACATAATTGAGAGAAAGTAGACAAGTTTATGAATCGGCTTTCTCTCCCTAGCTATTCGTGTCTATTACATTGGATGGCTAGGTCTTTATATAGGCTAGACCTAGGGTAAACCTTTCCTAAGTAGAATACAACTTGGAGTAGGAAACAAGTCATGTACATAATTAAAATATTTCCAAGTTTAATTCAGCTAAGGGGGTTTCCCGCGTGGCCTTGTCTTGGGCTTTTCCTCATGCTAGTCAGCTCCGATCCATGGGCTTTATGTACAGACACGTCCCTTGGATTTTTATCTTCCCATCGCCTACAGTCTTGCTTCATGTCTTTCAGCTGCTGCCTCGGCATCAGGTCCTGCCTCGGCTATGTCGCTGTCGCGGCAATGGTTCTCCTGCACAAATGTAAAAACGCAGTAAAACGTGCCTTTTTTGTAAATGTTATCTCTATAAGCATAACTTCTAAATATATCACATTAAGTACATGCATTGGTCCGAGTGGGTGTATATTTGGTAATTAAAGCCCATAAAAGGTGAAAAAAGTGATAGTGAGTTGAGCACTTATCATGATATTTGCATAAGATGCCTACATGACATATAAGGATGATATTTATAGAAAATATAAGCTTTAATGCATCTTTGTGCGTTTGCAGGTAAATTTGGACCCTGATCGAACCAGCCACAGATAGGAGCTTCTACTGATGGAAGCTAAGTAGACTCAAAGCCAGACCTCCGCCAGGGAAGCAGATGCATCCTGCCGAGGCGGGGAATTTCTTGAGACCAAAAAGTCAAACTGCTGATTGATTTGAAGAGCATAAAAAGCTAGATTTTTTTGGACACTTTGCAAAGCAATTGGAGTTCGAGAAGATGTTGTAAAGATGGAAAGTACCAAATTAAGAGATTTACCTTTTCAAGGAAAGAAACGTCTAAACCTACTAAACTTCTTCTCCAAGGCTGATGTTCCCCTAGTTTTGGCCTATATAAAGGATGTGCCGTCCAAGGGAAAAGAGAGAGGAGAGTTCACAATAGTTTTTAGAGATTTCTTTGTTCTTCATTATGTTATAAATTCTCTTAGGGTTTAGGTGAAAGTTGTCGAGTATTTATGAGAGGATATTTAATTTTGTTTTCTTGTTTCATGCAATAAAATATTAAGGTTTGCTTATTCTTTGCCATTCATTGTTCTTGCATTCAAGCTCGGGAGAGAGGTTTGTGAGAGATCTATTTATCTAGCATCGGGAGAGTTAGATTCACGAAAGGAATAAGTACAGTATTTTTCTAGCTGGAAAATACTAACTCGGCCTAGGGATAGGTTAGAGTTTCAACGGCTAAAAGAAGTGTGAGATTTGTTGGTGGTTATAGTTGATTCACGCCGTGAGGTATCATCAAGGACTAGTCATCAATAGTACTTCGACTTAGGGATAAAAGGGGTCATCCAAGGACACTTTGCCGAACCTTGATAAGTCAAACCAAGACCAAGGGATTGCCGCGGTGGACATACCCTTCACTGTCGAGGCAGTAAAACTGAAGTACTACCGAGGCAGTGTAGTGTAGTTCCATTGAACAGAAACAAGTCGATTGAATCCACAATACGACATAATTGGATCCTGCCCATTCTCTCAAACTGATTTTATTCTCTATTTTCTCTTTATTATTCAAGTTATTTCCATTCAATTCAAGACAACCAATTAATCTGTGTTTTCACTTTATTTCTTTTGCGGAGCGAGAAGATTAAAGGAAACATATTAAGTATACCAATCCCTGTGGAGACGAACTCGATATTTATCACTTTATTTCTTGCGACGTGTTCACTTGCACTAATTGCGCAACCCTCTTTACACGCAACAATAGATAGTAGGAGTTATCCGTTCGAGTTATTTGTCTGTTCGAGTATATGGGGCTATTGAGCCATCCTTAAGTTCAATCTTATAATTCCAGGTATTCTCGGGAAGAACATCAAGATATTTTGATAAGGTAGTCATACTAGGCAAGTCAAATTCAAGTTTGTCTTTTTGGACCATATTAGCAATAATTGAAGTTGATTTCTTAACTAGGCAGTCTATCCAGACTTCGTTTTTACCTAACCAATCTTGTCTCATTACTAGATCGATTTCACAAGAAGATTATACATATCGATAATAAAAAAGGCACATTTTGAATAAATAGGGGATATTTTCTTTAGGTATATCTTATGCCTATAATTCTTATTCAATCTAGTTCTGAAACTGGATCAAGCTCACAAGAAGGCAAGACATATTAGTTAATGCGAAAAGGTATGTTTCGGACAATTCCAGAACATGGTTCACAAAGAAAGTTGATTTGTATTTTCCAACCTATATGGTTCGAAACTATAAAGCTTTGTTTAACCTTTCAGGTTTTAATTCAATTTTTTCAATTAAGTTTAAGCTTATCTGGGACCTTTGATTCGAATAGAAGAAGAAAAAACTAAAATTTGCAGAAGTTCCATTTGATATCCTTATTAGAATTCTAAGGAAAATTAACATAGTGATTGGAGGTTTCATATAAATAGCTTAGGACCTAAGTCTTAACCCTAAGTTAACTACACTTACAACTACTAGCTAGCAATCCTTTTGTTTCTCCCTTTGCTTGCTCAATCCTCCTCAAGCTTAATCATCCTCTACTCCTCTAGTTGACCTCAAATGACATACGAGGATGCATTAGAAGACATTCAAGTAATGTAATTCAAACATTTCTAATACACATTTCAATATAGCACAAAACAGTTTCTGATCTATCAAGCAGTTTGTCTACCTTTCAGTAAAACTATCACATCTTTTAGCAAATACATCCAAATTTTGATTACTTTATACCGTTGGAAAGCTATTAAAATCCTGTTTAAGACCATAATAAGCTTGAAGTTTATTTCCTAACCAATTGATACATTTTATTCATTAAAGACAGAGCAATCTTATTTCAGGATAGCCTGTACCAATTTATTTATTTCCCTTATATCTTTCATTCTACAAATCTAATTGAGGTGCCGTTTTTTTCAATTAAATTATACTCATGTAAGTTTAATACTGCTAATTTTTAGCTTAAAATTCATCCCACACAATCTTAGGTGAATTTTTGAAGTTGTTGTCCAGAATAGAGTGTTTTTGGACAGATTTGTCTAGCTTTGTTTCTAAGTTCATTTTAGCTTCTTATCTTGTCAATTTCATTTCATAATCACTTAGGTTCAATACTAGACATAATTTTCAGAAACTCTTGCCTTCAAATGCCTCCTTAATTTCCCCTCTAACCTATCCAATTATGCACATATATGCAGTCCGTCAATTTTGAGTCCTTTACATAACTAGTTTACCTCTAACTTATTTTCCAGTTTGTAACTCATATATCAATTCGTTAAATAATCAAATTCATGTAGCTTATTCATCTTTCCAGCAATTAGAATTAACCCTATCATTCAATTTCATGTCATTGTCATCTAAGATATCAAAACAGTCTCCTATTCAATCTTCTCCAAAACAGATTCTTCTCTTATTCATTCGAACACTTTGAACATCCATAAAAATCCATTTCTCAGCATATATATTCTATTATCTTACAAGCAATCTATCATATAACATAGTTTCTAACATTTTTCAGCCAAGAAACATGATTCTTCATCACTATCTTAAGATCAAATACCATGAAACAATCACAAAACCAATAATTTTCAACTATACTTAATCGGTTGGAAGAATAGACTTACCCAAAAAATAAATTCTGATTTTCTAGCTTAATTTCTATCCATGCAAAGCATACTAAGCTCCCAACAATGGTATTCTCTCAAGTCCCACTTCTCTTACTAGTTTTCTATCAAGAATGCATAAAGGAAGAAGAAACTCCTTTCTTTCCACTAATTCACCTTTTACTTTTAATCAATTTTTATTTTGAAATTTTAATAAAAAAATAATGTATTAATCAATTATTATGACCAGCCTTTGACACATGTTATTAATTGGTCAAATTACATGAATTTGCTTGTAAAACTTGCATGTTACATGCAACCTAGCATAGTTTGTTCTATTTCAAATGTATCCTTCAAATGGCTTAATACATCTTCTTTAATTCAATTAAATCTATTATCTTATTAATTAATCTAACATATCACATTTTAAGTCGCAAATAACTAACTTATTCCTTCCATTTCATGTTACGCTTAATCCTTAACTTGTTTACAATTGATGGAGGCTCGGAAGTTCTTTCTTTTTCCACCTTTGTCAGATTGTAATACTTTAGATTGTCTATCCCACAAGGACTGTGTCGACTTCACTACCTCTTATGACTGCACTAGAAAAAGTAAAAAAAACACAGGTAATGATTGAGTTGAGAATTCTAAATTAACTACTAAAGCTAAACTAAATATAGAAGAAATAAGATGAATAAAGTGAGGCTAAGTTGAGTGCTTCATAGAGGAGAATCCAGTTAAGCTAAGTATCCACTTATTAATGCAAAGGGTTGAACTGCCGCCTCGGCGGATCGCACAAAGGGTCGCCGCAGCTGCCTAGGTGGGGTTATGCCTCTTCGACAAGTCAACATTCCATAGTTCGACAGAGCATCCTTGTATGTCTTCTTCCTTATCCCTAAGTGAAGAGAACTGTTGAAACCCACGAGTCTTGATGATACCTCCTAGCGTGAATCAAGGGCGGATAACAACCTCACATGTGTCTTGTTAGCCGCTGAAATCCAAGATAACCGGATTAGTCAATGCCCATGAGAAAAGATCGTATTCTCTCGTTTCGTGAGCCTAACTCTCCCGATATTAGAAAAATGGATTTTTCTTCACATACTTATCATCTCGAGCTCATATGCAAAGAAAGTAAACGCCAAGAGAGAATAAACTATGAAATAGGTTTTGCATTAATAAATATCTAGCATAACATAACTATCTTCTCCAACTACTCCACAAACAACATAAACCTCCGAAGAAGTTTAGAACATGATGTAGTCGACGACTAAAGGTATTGTCTAGGGTAAAAACTCCCCTCTCTCAAACTAAACCTAATATGTGCCTTATATAGGCCAAGTCCTAGGTTAAAGCTTTCCATGCAAGGAAAGAGTTCTAAAGAAGAAAAAAGTATAATTCCTAATGAAACTTTATTTCCTAAAATATCTCTTCTTTCCCGCATGAGACTTTGACCAAGACTTGGCTCTGTAGTTTGGCTCCGTCTTTCTTTTGCTCATTGTCCATTAAGATCAACATCTTTTTCTCTTTCTATCGAGCACTGGTTGTCATCTTCACTCTGCTATCACGGCCTCAAAAGTGCTTCCTTGGCGGATGCTCTATCTACTCTTCAACATCTGTCGCCCCAATTGACCATCTTTATATGTAGTTTCCTGTCTAAGAAAGAAAAATATCAAATGCATCTGTTTGATGCCAATTATTAGATGAATTCATGAATTATACGTTTGGATGCTGATGTATGGAAAATATGCAGAAATATCTATTAAAGTCCTTGAATCTTGTCCTTTATTAGTAAATATCAAGTGGAAAATGGTAATAAAAATAGGACTTTTATGCACTCATCACACCCCCACACTCGAACTATTGCTTGTCCTCAAGCAATGCAAAAGATAAATTTTTAAGTAAGGAATTTTAAGGGAATATACCGTCCTGCCTGCTGCGGCAGAAATCCTTTCTTGACTTGGCCTCTTCTGGGTTATAGGTATTCCTCGGAACTGGACTATGAGTCTTAGTGAGTGTGTGCGTAGCTATGTCGAAACTGATTTTCTAAGTTCTAATCCTTTTTATAGCTCAAGACTTCCGACTAAGATTTCTCTTTAATTCTTTTCTTTCTTTCTCCCTAATTTGGTATATAAATATATATTGCTATATACTTATACTGCTTGAGCCGGTTTTGGGCACCTCAAGTGTTTAGCTATTCTTACTAGAGCCAATTTCGGGCACCTCTAGTAAGTGGGAAAAAGACTAAGTCCTAGAGCCAATGATAGGCATCTCTAGTTAAAATCTAAGCCTAAGTCCTTATTGCTTTTCAAAGAAAAGAACTTATAAAATAAACTATGACTAGTAGTGTTAAATATTTTTCAGGCTCATAGTCTAATCCTAAGTACTAAACCTAGTATACCTTTCTGATTTCAAGTTTGGTGAATGGTGCAGACTGTTGCGGCGGCTGGAGAATATTTTACCGCCTCAACAGTTTCAATAAAATTTAGCAGACTTAAAAAAAATTTGCAGTAAATTGTAAGATTATAAGGATGGACAATAAGGCAATAATATGATAATCCAAATATTTTCCATACATGGCAGGTATTTACGTATTACAAAAGGGATCAATGCTCGCCCACACTCGAGGGATGCATTATCCTCAAAGCATGAAAAGTAAAAAGAAAGCTGAAAATAAAAAGACAAAAGATAAAAGGAAGACTACCGCCCTTTTTAGAATGTCGAGGAAGCAAAGGAGTCCTCGGAATCGCTGTCGATGAGAAGCTTGCGGCGGCTTTTTGGTGGCTGTTGTGGTGCTGCCGGCAGTGGGCTGGCAGCTTTCTTCTTGGCAGACCGGGGTGGTTGGACTCGGATGGGAGTTGGATTGTGTCTCGACTCGTCCTCTGAATCAAGGTTGATTAGAGAGAGAGGAGGTTACTTTTCCCTTCTTTTCTCCTTGGGTTGCACCGAACAATTCCTCGGTAGCCTTAATTTGGCTTATTAAATCCTCCACAGAATCACTCCAAGTGAATGTGCCGGACTGAGATGGAGTGGCTCCTCGGTTGGTGGAGTCCATACGGAGAAACTCAGTTAGTGAGTCTGATGGAATGGGTTCGGTTGTTGCTACAGTGGTGGTGGTTGTAGGCGAAACGGGAACTGTTGCGGGAGCATTGGCGGTTGGGGTAGTTGCTGATTTGGCAGGTGCATATGCGGTTGGTTGAGGCATGGAGAGATCGATTGTAAGGTCGGGGAACACAGTCATGCATGTAGGGAGTTCTTCTCGAATTGTTGTGATGATGGCGTTGTTAAAATCCATGACATATGCCACGAAGACTAGCTGTCTTCTCTCCATTCTTTGCAGGGTCTCTAGGAGTCCCGTTGTTGCCGGTGTAGATTCTACTGCTATCGGTTGCTCTACTGCGGCTGTTGCTGCTTCAGTAGTGGGAGGAATATACGCTTGTGGAATAGATTCTTCCACTTGCATTTGTTTCATGTAAACCTCCCGAGTCCAGCCCATTCTCTTCGGCGTGTAAATGTCTACCAGTAGTGTCAGGACCCTTTCCAAACATCCCAGGGCAGTAATTAAACATGTGAAAACAAGAATACCTCTTTCTTTTGTGGCACACTCGAATATCTATTCGCTTATGATGCTGACAACGTTGATGCGCCTGTTGTGTATGATAGAATGAATGAGTGTCAGTCGTGGTCTGTCCACCGTTTGATTATGAGATGTTGGTAGCAGATTTCGTTTGATGAAGGCATTCCAAAGTTTGGCTTCTGGGTTGAGGTCGTGGCGGCTGACAGAACCTCTATATTTACCAGTGTTCCATTTGGCATGTGGTGAGAATAGTTTTGCTTTCATTTGCACTTAGTCTTCAGCCGTTAGGGCGGCAACGAACTCTGCATGCTCGTTGTTTTCGGTGTGTAAGCCAAAGTAGTCGTTGATAGTGATATCAGCTACTGGAATGGCCCACCCCGCAGGTATGTGTATGGATTGTTTGGTACTGTGCGGTGAGCATAAAATTCGCGAACCCATTCAATGTTCGCTGGATCCAGTTGCCTTGCAAATTTCTGTCATCTCTGGAAATTGATTTTCGATAGTATGAATGCCTCCAGACCCAGACCGTCATCATCGGTATAATGAAAGCCTTGCTCCTCCCAAATTTGGCGGTTCTTGAAGTTTCTCTCGTACTCTTGCTCGACCGTTGATGTAGAAAACCTTTTGAACTTTGCCGCTCCGGCAGGGTTTGGTCGTGGGGTTGCCATTTGTGTAAAATTGGAGAGAAAATTTTTCAGAGTAAAAGCAATGAAAGGGAAGTGTGAATGGAAATGAACCTTGCTTGCGTTTATATAGGCGAAGGCGGCCAACTGTTGATGTGGCCGAAGTGATGTCATTGTTCTTGCCGTGCACACTACGGCTTCCCAGCTTGTTTCCACTGGGCGGCAGAAACGGGTTTGAACTTCGGTGGCATGTTTTCCCACCGAGAGTCTTTCATCTTAGGTTGGGCCGTGCTTAGGCATGGTTATCTCCATTATTTCTTCCGTATTATTCCTAAATAGAAAGAATTCAATTTTATAGGTGATGTGAACATAAAAAATTCTGAAACTAAATTATGAAAAATGAAATCTAATTCCTAAAACTGAAATTTAAAATCTAATCCTAAAACATAAAAATAATTTAAAGATAGTATGATAGACATTAGGTCATTGGAGGAGTGCAATAGAATGCATCTCCAGCAGCGACCATCTTCCCCTTTTTTAATGGAGGGTGGTGTGATGATCCAACCAAGGCCTCCTCATCAGGCGGTTTCTTTCGTGTATGCTTCTGGTCAAGCGGTGTGCTGCCTTGGCATAGTGCCCTAGGATGTTTTCCAGGGTTCACCATACCATACCATGCTCTATTGGTGATCAATACGTGAGTAAGGCACTATGCGACTTAGGCGCCATTAAAAAAGGTGCTATCGAACGTCTTCGTTGGCCGATCCTCCAAATTGGCCTAGAGTATTGATCATGTTGAACATGATCGGCTTTAGTTCAAAATGTTCTGCCTCTATATTAGGCATCACAACGGCAGGAGTTAATCCATCCAAATCTTCCTCTAAATAATCATGAACTGTTAGTACACGCTCCTGTTGAGGTGGATTGGCAGGATCAACAACTGCGAATGCGCCTTGGTTGTCTGCCGCGGCGGCATTCATGCCAGCGTTGTTTTGCTCGCCAGGTGCTATGTTCATACTTTCGCGTATCCCTTGTCGTAAACGCCTTGCGGTTCTTTCGATTTCAGGATCGTATGGATATTGTTCTATCCATGGATTAGACCTGGTCATACAAAACAACCCTAGTTAGTTAACAGAATTTATAAGTAAAATTTAAAAAGAAAAAGAAAAAGGTGTAGAAATAATTGGTAGTAAAATTGAGCGTCAGTCCCCAGCAACGACGCCAAATTTGATGGAGGCTTGGAAGTCCTTTCTTTTTCCACCTTTGTCAGATTATAACACTTTAGATTGTCGATCCCACAGGGACTGTGTCGACTTCACTACCTCTTATGACTGCACTAGAAAAAGTAAAAAAAAAACACAAGTAATGGTTGAGTTGAGAATTCTAAATTAACTACTAAAGCTAAACTAAATATAGAAGAAATAAGATGAACAAAGTGAGGCTAATTTGAGTGCTTTGTAGAGGAGAATCCAGTTATGCTAAGTATCCACTTATTAATGCAAAGGGTTGAACTGCCGCCTCGGCGGATCGCGCAAAGGGTCGCCGCAGCTGCCTAGGCGGGGTTATGCCTCGTCGACAAGTCAACAATCCATAGTTCGACAGAGCATCCTTGTATGTCTTCTTCCTTATCCTAAGCGAAGAGAATTGTTGAAACCCACGAGTCTCGATGATACCCCCCGGCGTGAATCAAGGGCGGATAACAACCTCACATGTGTCTTGTTAGTCGCTGAAATCTATGATAACCGGATTAGTCAATGCCCAAGAGCAAAGACCGTATTCTCTCGTTTCGTGAGCCTAACTCTCCCGATATTAGACAAATGAATTTTTCTTCACATACTTATCATCTCGAGCTCATATGCAAAGAAAGTAAACGCCAAGAGAGAATAAACTATGAAATAAGTTTTGCATTAATAAATATCTAGCATAACATAACTATCTTCTCCAACTACTCCACAAACAACATAAACCTCCGAAGAAGTTTAGAACATGATGTAGTCGGCGGCTAAAGGTATTGTCTTGGGTAAAAACTCCTCTCTCCCAAACTAAACCTAATATGTGCCTTATATTGGCCTTGTCCTAGGTTAAAGCTTTCCATGCAAGGAAAGAGTTCTAAAGAAGAAAGAAGTATAATTCCTAATGAAACTTTATTTCCTAAAATATCTCTTCTTTCCCGCACGTGACTGTGACCAAGGCTTGACTACGTAGTTTGGTTCTGTCTTTCTTTCGCTCTTTGTCCATTAAGATCAGCATCTTTTTCTCTTTCTATCGAGCATTGGTTGTCATCTTCACTCTGCTGTCGCGGCCTCAAAAGTGTTGCCTCGGCGGGTGCTCTATCTACTCTTCAGCATCTATCATCCCAATTGACCATCTTTATATGTAGTTTCTTGTCTAAGAAAGAAAACTATCAAATCCATCTGTTTGATGCCAATTATTAGATGAATTCATGAATTATATGTTTGGATGTTGAATTATGGAAAATATGCAGAAATATCTATTAAAGTCCTTGAATCCTGTCCTTTATTAGTAAATATCGAGTGGGAAAATGGTAATAAAAATAAGACTTTTATGCACTCATCAACAATACTTAATTCCATGAAATTTAACTTAATTTCATGTTAAAAGCTCTTAATCTTTTAATTGATTAATTCAATACTTGTTTAGTTAATGTCTTAATTAGGATTACTTCTAGCTATGTCTAGGGTGTTACAACGGATTACCTAGCAACACTGAGATCACAAAAGGAATTGGCCAAGAGCGATGTAAGGTGATTACTACTCGAAGTGGATAAAAAAATAATGATGAATCTGTGAAGAAAAAGAATATCCAGCGAAGTCGAAATCAAAACAAAAAGATGAAACTGGTGAAAAGAAGTATGAGTCTGAACAAGTTGTGGCAAGTTTCAATGCCTTGGCAATGCCCTCTATCAAATTCCAAACAAATGAGATGATTGAGGACATCCAATTACCACCACCTTTTCCCAGAGGCTTCGACGGCAAAAGCAAGAATATCAATTCAAGAAATTCTTTGATATCTTGAAGCAAGTTCATATTAATTTACCGTTGGTGGAAGCAATAGAGCAAATGACAAATTACACGAAGTTTCTCAAGGACATTGTTTCTAAGAGAACAAGGTTAGGAAAATTTGAAACTATTGTCGTAACTGAAGGATATATGGCTATGTTGCACAAACGAATGCCACCAAAATTAAAGGATCCCGGAAGTTTCACAATTCTATGTGCAATTGGAAATCATTATGCTTGAAAAGCGTTATGTGATTTTGGAGCAAGCATAAACCTTATGCCAAAATAGGTTTTCCAACGATTGGGAATTGAAAAGGCTAGACCTACAACAGTGATGTTGCAGCTTGCAGATAGATCTTACGTGCATCTAGAAGGGAAAATTGAGGATATATTGGTAAGGTTTGATAAATTTATTTTTCCTGCTAGTTTTATTGTGTTAGATTGTGAAACAGACGAGTTTGCACTCATTATTCTTGGGAGGCCATTTTTAGCGACGGGAAGAATTTTAATTGTTGTTGAGAATGGAGAACTTACAATGCGAGTCAATGACCAGCAAGTCAAGCTCAACGTTTTTCATACTCTTAAGCATGTTGATGATCCAGTGAAATGCAAGATCATTCAAGCAACCACTGAATTTAATTTTGGAGTAGAAGAAGATATCCTCAAAAATTGCCTCGACAAATGCAATGTAGAACCTGATGAAATTGATGAACAATACGACAAAGAACAACACGAAGCAAAATGGTTAGTTTGTCGTCCATGTAAGTACTTCGAACCAATCGACTATTCAGGAAAGGGAGGTAAGATTTCAAAACCATCTATTGAGCAATCTCCAATTCTTGAATTAAAATCATTGTCAGGGCAATTGAAATATGCTTATTTGAGGAATAATGATTTATTGCCTGTAATAATTTCTTCTAAGTTGCAGCCCAAACAGGAAGAGCAACTGATTGACATGTTGAAAAGGCACAAGAAGGCCTTAGGATGGACAATTGTTGATTTTAAAGGAATTAGTCCGACGGTATGCATGCACAAAATCATTTTAGAGGAATATCATAAGCCGTCAATTAAGGCACAAAGAAGGCTTAACCCGGCTATGAAGGAGGTTGTTATGAAAGAAATCATCAACTGGATTGATGAAAGTAATATATATCCTATCTCCGATATTACATGGGTAAGTCCGATATATTGTGTACCAAAAAAGGGAGGTATGATTGTGGTAAGCAATGAGAACAATGAACTTATTTCAACTAGAACTGTCATAGGTTGGAGAGTTTGCATTGATTATCGTAAATTAAATAAGGCCACTAGAAAGGATCATTTCCCTTTTCCCTTTATTGATTAAATGCTTGATCGTCTTGCAGATAAACTATTTTATTGTTTTCTTGATGGCTATTCAGGTTACAATCATATTTCCATAGCACCAAACAATCAAGAGAAAACGACACTCACTTACCCATATGGAACATATGTGTTTAAAAGGATGCCATTCGGACTGTGTAATGCCCCGACAACTTTTCAAAGATGTATGATGACAATTTTTTCGGACATGGTAGAGGACTTCTTGGAAATTTTCATGGACGATTTTTTCGTATTTGGAGAGAGCTTCAAAAATTGCTTCGGCAATTTGGAAAAAGTGTTGACTAGATGTGAAGAATCTGATTTAGTTCTCAATTGGGAGAAGTGTCATTTTATGGTATATGAGGGAATAGTCCTCGGTCATAAGATTTCATCCAAGGGAATTGAAGTTGATCGGGAAAACGTTGATGTTATAGAAAAATTGCCACCACCGACTTCAGTTAAAGGAATTCGAAGATTCCTTGGTAATGCAAGTTTTTACAGAAGGTTCATTTATAATTTTGTAATGCCCCAAAATTGAGCTTAGAAGTTTAGAGGCCTATTTAGAGGTCTAGTGGACCGATTTTGTCGGTTTAGCTTAGTTTGGGATTAAATTCTTAAAAAATGATTTTTAATGAAAATAATATATGGAAAAATATTCTAAAATTTTTAATTGACTTATATTTGACTTATGCAAACTCAATTTCCAAAATTGACCGTTGAATCCTTAAGATTTTGAAATTAGTGATTATTTTGTAAAAAATTGAAAACTTGAGGAGAATTTTATAAACTAAGCCAAAACTTTGAATCTTTAAGGTAATTTGATCCAATCTTAATCCTAGTTGATCTAAACCTTCCAATATCCTATATAAACAACCTTTAATCCCTTGTTTTAACCTAAGTAATCAAAATTCTCTAATTTTGATCCAAAACCCAAAAATTCACTTTTAAAAAAATACCCTTTTTCTTTATTTCGGTTTTTCTTCTCCAAGGCAGCCTCTTCATCATATTTTTAAGGTAAATATCCAATCTTTTAATAAAAATTTGTTGGTTTAATTTGCTATAATTTTCTTCTTCAAAATCTCTTTGTTTTTCTACGGGTTTTGTTGTTTTTAAACCTTGGAAGGTGGTTAGATAAATTTTGGAGGTGAGAATCATTCAAACCTCTGAAACGTAAAGTTCTTTAATGAAATTCCTAAGTTCTTGTCTGATTGCAGTAATCTTTAAAGTCTTGAATCAATAAAATTAGTTTTCTTGATAAAAATTTCATTGTTTTCTTGATTTTCGTTTAAGAATTTTTACATGGTTATTTTTGATGCCTAAATACATTAATATTGAAGTTTTTATATGTAATTAAGATTTCTTTTAAGTATCTAATCCCAGACCAAAGGTTTAGGTGGTGTTTGACGAGGTTTTCAGTGAATTTCGATTAAGTTTTATGGTGTTTTTAGGGTCTGCCATGTATTGGTCCAACTTGAGAGATGTTTGGGTGTTTTATAATACACTAAAACCTCTGTTTTTGATGCTTGAATTAGTTCAAAAAGTAGAGGAACAAGTTTGAAGGAGATTGGAAAGTCGAATCGCGTTTTCGGGTGACTTATAGTTCCGATAAATCGGTGAGTGGATGATGAGGGTTATCGATTTGATGATGTTTTAAATGTATTTTCAAAGGTTTGGGGTGTAGTGAAGGTGTGAAAAAACTCCCTATACTCGTAAGTAAGTTTAAAGTATTGCTTTCTTAAAGGTTCTCATATTGTGTCTTGTTTTTACTATGTGTTTTAGTCATGCTCGTGTTATACTTGTGCATATTTGATTATGCAGGTGTTTCAATGCTCATGGGATGTTTTTAAAGAAGTTTTTATATACATATGATGCTCCCACGGTTTTTTTTGAAAACATGAGAAAAGTGGTTTTACCGGTTTTGTGTGATATAACAATCACCTTATCACATTCGGGTATGACGAACTATCCCGGACACCAAGGTGGGATCTTTGTGTTTGTGATAGTCAATCACGAGCGTGTTCGGTGGTACGATGCCTTCACGCGAGTCCGTTTATCCTAACGGTTAGAGGTAAGTCTAACTGGTTCACTAATATTCCAACATGAGAAAAATACGTTTGAGTTATCTATTGATTTTGTGAAACTTGAGATTGCATGTTTTTTGCTTATTAAACATGTGTTTTCAAAGATGTATTTGAGAAGGTTTTGTGGCTTGTGAGCCATGGTACTCTTGTTGATTTTCAAAAGGTGGTGTTGTTTGCAACGATTGACTATTTTTATAAAGAGCGTGACTTGCTTTTTAAACTTGCTTTTGGTATATTATGGGTTGCATTGTAAGGTGTTTTTAAAATGTTTTTATTCATTCACTAAGTTTATGCTTACCCTCTATTTTACCTTGCAATGCAGAGTAAATAATGTTGAGGCAGCAAAAAGGAAGCAAGGATCTAGGTAATCGTCAAGTGAAAGCTCAAGTATGTTTTTATAACATTAGTAGTAGTGGGAGAGCAATGGGGATTGGTTACCATGTTAAGAATATTGTTACATTGATGAGACTTGTGGTAGTCGTATGCTTATACATGTTTGATGTTTATCAATGATGATAATGTTTGAATGATATCTTTGTGAACCATATGTTGAAAGTAGGTTGTGATGCCTTCAGTCGGGATGTTATATGTTAAGCTATGTGACTTAGGGTTTGAATTACTTACTTTGAATTAGGGTTGTTTATCGGGACGAGTCTCCGGATTAGCCTCGGTATTCCCCATGTAGCTCGTTCGAGTCAGGTGGCATCTAGACCGGGTCGAGGGGGTTACAATTTTTTCAAAAATTTCTAAACCTTTGTGTAATTTGCTTGAACAGGATAAAACTTTTGACTTTGATGAATCATGCGAAAAGGCATTTCAAAATTTAAAGAAGCAATTTGCCTCGACACCCATTGTTGTCCTACCTAATTGGTCTTTACCTTTTGAAATTATGTTTGATGTAAATGATTTTGTTGTAGGGGCAGTTTAGGTCAACGAAAAGGTAATATCTTTCATGTTATTTACTATGCTAGTAAAACCCTTAATGATGCCCAATTGAATTACACAACCACGAAAAAGGAATTACTAGCGATAGTATTTACATTTGATAAATTTTGTTCCTATTTAATTGGCACTAAAGTGATTGTTCATACTGATCATTCGACAATTAAATACTTGATTGCTAAGAAAGATTCCAAACCTCGTTTAATCCGTTGGATTTTACTTTTGCAAGAGTTTGACCTTGAAATTAAGGACAAGAAGGGAACGAAAAATCAAGTGGTTGGTCATTTGTCAAGGTTAGAAGATGGAAACAATGAAGATGATCCTTTAGAAATCGATGATGAATTCCCGAATGAGAAATTAATGATTGCCTCGGCAACACCTGGGTATACTGATTTTGTTAACTTTTTGGTTAGTGTTGTTATAGCTCATGATCTTACTCACCAAGGAGAGAAGAGAAGAGGTTCCTACATAATGTTAAGCATTATTATTGGGATGAGCCTCTTTTGTTTAAGCAATGTGTAGATCATCAGGTTATTCAAAGATGTGTTCCTGAGGAAGAACAACAAAATGTGCTTAGGCAATGTCATTCTTCGCCATATGGAAGACATTTTGGTGGAACACGTACTGCAACAAAAGTCTTATAATCCGGTCTATATTGGCCCACTCTTTATAAAGATGCCCATGAGTTTTACAAGCAATGTGATCGTTGTTAAAGGACGGGAAATATTTCTAGGAGACATGAGATGTCACTCCAAAATATCCTTGAGGTCAAGTTATTCGATATGTGGGGTATAGATTTCATGGGACCTTTCCCATCTTCTTCTGGTAATCTCTATATTTTACTTGTTGTCGATTATGTTTCTAAATGGGTTGAAGCAGCATCCTGTCCAAAGGACGACGCAAAACCGTTCAAAAATTTCTACAAAAGAACATTTTCACACAGTTTGGAATACCTAAGGCAATAATCAGTGATGGATGTAAACATTTTGATAATAAATTAATTGTCAAAATGTTGCAGCGCCTTGGAGTTACACATAAAGCTGCCACGGCATATCACCCACAAACAAACGGGTAAGAGAAAATTTCTAACCGAGAATTGAATAGTATCCTTGAGAAAGTGGTGCATCTTTCTCGAAAGGATTGGTCTCTTCGAATTGATGATGCACTTTAGGCCTATTGCACTGCATTCAAAACACCTCTAGGCATGTCTCCTTATAGACTTGTCTATGGAAAATCGTATCATATACTGGTAGAAATTGAGCATAAGGCGTATTGGGCAATCAAGACAATGAATATGGATTGGGAGAGTGCTGGAAAAAAACGGTTGTTGGACCTAAATAAAATTGAAGAGTTTCATGCTTTGGCTTATAACAATGCGAAGATGTACAAGGAAAAAATGAAGCGTTGGCATGATAGGAAACTTATGCCACGGAAATTCGTGCATGGGCAATTAGTTCTTCTCTTCAATTCCCGATTAAAGTTTTTTTCCGGGAAAACTTAAGTCAATATGGTCTGGACCGTTTAAAGTTGTTAAACCATTTTCGCATGGTGCAATGATAATCAAGTCCACTATTGATGGAAGAGAATTTAAAGTTAATGGACAAAGATTGAAGCTCTACACAAACACCAATTTGAAGAACGACAAAGAAAAGGTTAGTTTAGAAGATGCATGATTATGCTCTTCTTTAGTATTTTTATTTTTATTGTATTTTATTTTATTTTGAACAATTTTTAATATTTGGTATTTTTTTATATTTTCTTTATTTTGGTATTTTTATGGATTTTCTTAATTATGTTTTTTAGGAATAATTATCTTATATCTATTTAAATAATTCTTGCTTTATTGATGTTTATCTTCTTTATGAAAGGAAATCAAGATCAAGGGAGATTTGATTGCAGATTTGGATAGACTTTAATATAGGTCAAACTTTGAAAAGATTAATTCCTTAATTAACTCTAGAAGTTATCCTAATTTTTGGTCTATTTATTTCCTTTTTTGATCTTAACCGAAATTCATTCCTTCCACTAGAGATCTTTGTCTCCAACCTTCACCAATATTATTTTTTGTTTTTTTACAAGCAAGTAGAGTTGTAACTATATTGGACATCTTGGATCAATTTGTTGTGCTTCTATGCTCGCAACTTCACATGCCCAAGCAACTGCTGCTCAAGATAAAGGAAAAGCACCGATGGAGGAACCTAATCCACCATCACAATCGGTAACACGAACACAACCATCACGAGGAGGAAAGAAAGTTAAATACATGGCAAACAGGAAACTAGTAACTCAAGTTGACGACCTTTTCACTCATTTGCATTTTTCTTTATGTTTCATGCATTGGGGACAATGCTTCTCTCAAGTTTGGGGATGTTTACCTTTAATTAATTCATGATAGTTGCATTCATTATTAGTTGTTGCATATAGATTGCATAAATTATTTTCCAAGTATTCAATTCGATCTAATTACTTTAAATTTGATGGATACCCAATGATGATACTTTTGTCATTGCACGTAATTGAAATAGCCTTTGATTTTATGATTGCATTGGAAGAACCTAAAATTTTACTATGATACTGATTTTTTTTTACACAGTTGTGAATTGTTAATTGATAGAGACTTAGTGAACTTAGGTTGCTAAAATTTTGGGTAAAAATAAAATTTTAAGTGAACTTGTTAATTTGAAAAGCAATATCTTGCTAGAGGTGCCCGAAACTGACTCTAGTTTTGTGTATTGAAGAATTGCTAGAGGTGTCCGAAATTGGCTCTAGTTGACAAAATTAAAAGAAAAAGAAATTGCTTGATTGATAGAGGTGCCCAAAACTGGCTCTAGTGGAATTTTAGATTAATGTCCCAGCAATTAATGAATTAAACCGAATGTTCACTTAGAATCTTGAAAATTGACTTGTACACAACTAAGCACACAATTGGTCACGAGTATTATAGTTTGATTTTGGGAATTTGCTTTGTTCTCCGAAAAATTTAAAAGGTGATCATACTTTGTGCCCCGGTTCTGAGGATGGAAATTAAATTTTGAAGCATGTCTTTGAAAATTGGATGCCTTGGAAATTAATTGTTAGTTCGTATTGCGTGAAGACAAGCAATAATTCGAGTTCGGGGTGTATTAGGTGTTTAATTTTAGTATTTAGTTACCCTTTTTTACTCTTGTTATTGTTAGACTTAGATATTTTATTAGTTGCATTTTATTAATTTCATGCATTTTCATTTGATTTCCTGAGTTGTCATATCTATTTCTTGTGTTGGTTGAAATATGTGGAAAAAGATATTGCCTTGGTGTATTTCCATGTTTGAAGGAACAAATCCCTTTATTATGAGCTACCGAATTGGAAGGAAATTCTTGATAATAAGGTCAAAATTAGAAGACAATGAAAGATTTGGAGATCAGCACAAAGAAGGAAAGTGGTGATGGGAATCAAGTGAAGAATGGAAATATTCTTTATGAGTATTTCCAATTCAACCTTATCTTGTCATCCAAGTTGACCAATCCAAGTTATTATAAGAAGAGCATGTCGTCCACAACATGGAGAGGAGGCAAGATCGAGAGAGAGTGAAGCAAAGGGGCTGTCAAATTTATTCTTGTTTTCCCTTGTTCTATTCAAGTGATGAGAGGATTTACTTGTTGGACATTTTTCTCAGCCATGAACTAATTTAAATTTGCTTGGGTTATTTTGTTTTATGGTTTGATTTCAGTTTAAATTCTATCTAAGTATTTGTTGTGTTCTTAATCAAGGTTTGCTTATTCTTGGCATTGATTCGGTTTGTGAGAGAATTGGGAAAAGACCTTGATAAACGATTCATTTATCTAGATTCGGGAGAATTATATTCACGAAACGAATAAGCATAGTTCGATCCAAGTGCGTGAGAACTAATCCAGCTTAGGGATAAGTGTAGGATTTCAACGGCTAACAGAAGCGCAAGATAGTTATTGTACACCTTTGATTAACGCATGGATGTATCATCAAGAAGTGTATAATTAACAGTATTTCGCGTTAGAGATAACGAAAATCATTGAAGAATGCTTTGCCGAACCTTGAGGATAGTTGCTTAAATTGTCCGAGCAATTTCCTTAGATGCAATTGCCCAAGCATTCGATGAATTGACTAGGCAATCTGATTAAGCCCATTTGTCGGAACGATTAAGTGGCGCGAGAACTCACTTACAAGAAAGAATTCTATAAACCATTTGTGTCTTTATTTTCAATGCAAGAGATTAGATTACAGAAGGAGCAACAATCCATGTGGAGACGATAACTATCTATACTATAACTTGAAACATGTACACTTGCACGTATTGTGAAGCACTTTAAACACGCAATAGCAACGCCGCCTTCATCGTGTTGTATGTATGTCCGCTGCTACCTCCTTTCGATCGACTTCGTCTCATAATACCGTCCGATAACCCTTGGATCTCTTTATTTTCTTGGTTTTTAGCCCTCACTTGGTTTAAATCCCCCGATAAAACCTTATCCGTCCCATATCAAATCCGACGATCCTTGCCTCCTGAACGACGTCGTAGACCTCTGCAAACACTCCATTTGTTCTTCAAAACCTTCTTTCTTGTTTATGTTCTGGAAATTTTAGGGGTTTTTGTTTAGAGGTTTTATTGGTACAAGATGAAGTGATGTTGAGTCCAAAGATAAGTGGTGAATTACGACTTTTTCAATGTGGTTTGTAAGTATATAAAGGAGTGAAGAAACCACATGAATTTTTAGGGGTAAAAATCATTTATTTCTTTATTATTGTTTCTACTTTAAATTTATAAATTTAGAATTTAAAATTTAAAATTAAAGATTATAATCATGATTTAAGGAATTAGAGGTAAGATATATTTTTTAAAGTATAGTGTTTAAAGTTTAGGACATAAAAATTAGGGTTAGGTTTAGAAATTAATTTTTTATTTTTTTTAAAGAAAACATAATTAAGAGTCAAGAGAATTTCTTATCATTTTAGGATGATAAAGGATTGTTGTTAAGGTTAAAGCTTGGATGGATAAGGCTTCTAGAATCCTCCTTGGATTGGGCCAATATTGATGGTTTTCTCGAGCCTAAAATCATCTTTGAAATTACTTGGACAGACAAATATGCATCATGTGGTGTCAATGTTTCGGACCTCAACCTGTGGTACGTGAAACAGGCCGACTATCGGATTCAGCCTAAATATATTTTAATTTCGTCTAAAACTTAAAACCTGAGTTAGGGTTTATCTCTCACTTTGAGCGAAAACATTCACTATTACATCTTACAAGGTAAAACATTCAAAGCATTGCTATGGAGAAGCGATTTGGAGAAAAAAGTGGTTTGAAAAGGCACAGAACACCAAATTAAAATGGTAAACCAAAATTTTAACGAGCTATCTTTTAATAATTATTCTATTAATAAAAATAATAATTAAATTATACTTGTTTTTTTTTCTTTAAAATCCATCGGCATGCATGAAATATTTTTAAAAATTATCCAAATCTCATTATTATCAATTTCAATATTAAAATTTTGAATAAAAATGTTCCGCTCCCTAATTATTTTTCATGTCTCACATTTAAAAATTAAATTTTAAACTCTAATCTTAAATTTTATATTCTAAACCATAAACTCTACACACTAAAAAATATATCATACCCTTAATTCCCTCAACCTTAACAACCCTTAACCTTAAAACACTAAATCCAAAACTCATTAAGAGTCAAGAAAACCTTTTTATTTTTTTAAAGAAAATATAATAGCGTGAATTTTAGGATGAAAAAATATTTTTTTATTTTTTTTAAAGAAAACATAATTAAGAGTCAAGAAAACCCTAAAATTGAATAAAATCTTTGCAATATAAAGGAGCCAAATCATCAATATACCTGATAAAGTAGGTGAGGAGCGAAGGTCGACCTCATCTTCAACACGCCTCTTATTTCTTGCCAGCGCCCTCGCTTCAAACTTATTCGGTGTCGTGTGCCTTTCCAAACCTCTTTTCTCTCCGGATCGCTTCCCCATAGCAATGTTTTGAATGTTTCACCTTATAAGATATAATAGTGATTGTTTTCGCTCAAACTAAGAGATAAACCCTAACTTAGGTTTTAGGGTTTAGACGAAATTTAAATATATTTAGGCTGAATTCGATAGTAGGCATGTGTCACGCGCCACAGGTTGAGGTCCGAGACATTGAAACCACATGATGCATATTTATTTTTTCAAGTAACTTCAAGAATGATTTTGGGCTCGAGAATGATTTTAGGCTTGAGAATGATTTTAGGCTTGAGAAGACCATCAATGTTGGCCCGATCCAAGGAGGATTCTAGAAGCCTTATCCATCCAAGCTATGTGAACACATTATGTGAACATAGAAGATACTTTCCATATTTAGTTAAAAATATTCCCAGAATTATGCTTTGTAAATGGATTGGGTTGTATCATAGTCGTTAATGTAAATTTATATAGATCGTCGGATCAAGGAGAATTCAAGTATAAAAAATGATTTCAAAACCAAAAATAATGAATCAGATTTATGTAATATTTTTTATACGTAAAGAATATAATAAGATATGTAAAATAATGTGTATTGTCTGAACTAAACAATTCTTTTATTTAGTTATAAGACGAGGGGCTAAACACATTACAATAATTCAAACAAATAGATCAGAGTCAATCAGACTATCTTGACGTCAGAAATTCTTTTTATTCATTGTACAAATATCTCCATCAGCATCTTTGTTTTTTGTTTTTATTTTTATCAAATGTTCTTTCATTCAAACTATCGAAGCAAACTGTAGTGACCTAATCCGCTCAGCCTGTAAAAAACAAAACTTGAAAATTGGGCTTGCATCCAAGACCAATCCGATATATAACTAAATTTGTGAGTGGTTTCAAATAGTTTCAACTTATTCTATTAATGTAAATGTTTTATAGGCGAGCACTTAACTGATGGTTAAGGTTTTCATAATTTATTTAAGTTAAATATTTTATAATTAATTGATGAAATAAATTATATGATAATTGCACGTGGTGAAAAGAACATTTCTAAAAAGAAAACAGAAGAAAATAATAACACCCAGAAATATAATCGATTTAATACAAAGAACAAGAAACATTACAATCTTAAAACAATCATAAAGTTGTTATCATTACGTCTTTTTAAGCAAAGTTAAATTGTGCTTGAAAAGAATATAACATGAATAGAACAAGAGGTTATATAAAACCAAAATCAATATGAAATCTCTTATAAATAATAAGATTGAAAAAGAAAGACACCTCTTTTGATAGGCATCGTCCATAGATTAGTTACGTAAACTGAGTTTCGATAATTTTTCATACACTATCAGTTCGTTTGAAGCACCACCACTAGATTCTTCAATTCCTCTACTTTGGATAATTTAACTAAATTTAAATTATCAAGCAGATAAAAAATTCTTCATAATTATAATCCCTAATTCTCATCACCAAGATATCAAGTTTAAGGCTCTAAATCTAAATTTAAGTATAAATATTTAAAATTGGTATTGTTGCAATTGATGCTATAAATTAGAATAGCAATTAAGTATACCAATCAAAAACCCTAAAATTAAAGAAAATCTTACAATATAAAGGAGCTCAATCATCAATATACCTGATAAAGTAAGTGAAGAGCGAAGGTCGATCTCATCTTTAACACGCCTCCTATTTTTTGCCGGCACCCTCGCTTAAAACATATTCGGTGTCGTGTGCCTTTTCAAACTTCTTTTTCCTTTGAATCGCTTCCCCATAGCAATGCTTTGAATGTTTCACTTTGTAAGATGTAATATTGAATATTTTCGCTCAATTGATTTAGTGTTAAAAATTTATTTAACCGTTATTGATATAATTGATTTAATGTTTATAACGTGATAGATAATATAAATTGATATAATTGCATAGTTAGCACTCACGTTTTACACTTATTTTCATTTAACCTTAATTCTAAAAAAATAACTTACATTAATTTAATATTTTATCAGTTTAGTCCTTCAAACACATTCTTGATTTCATTGTATTCGTATTCCCGCAATTTTCGTTTGTTCTTCTAAATTTTAAGTGAAAATAAATTAAAAGATTTAAAGGTGAAAAGAAAAAGGAAAGGAAGATAGACTAACTAATAGAATATTAACTTTAAGAACTAAAGTCAAAGTAAAATAAGTATAGTACTTAGGATTAACTATGTATCATATACTAATTTATATTAACTATCATTTTAAATTTTTAATGATATCATATATTAATCAATTTGTAATGCTTTATTCGCCGAAGAATATAAAAAAGTTATATAACTTACCTATTAACTTTTGTTCTATATTGACCGATTAAACTGTAGTTCAGCTTTGATTTCAATTGTTCGATTCTCAAAGTCAAAATAGGTAAGGTATTTGAATGAAATTTACATAGTATTTAACAGTTGTTAAATGATGTCGCATCGACTAAAGCAAGCGAATGCTTGTAAGTTGTATCCTATTCCTGCTTACATGAATGTATCAACAAGTTACCTTAAAATATACAGTAATTATTTCCAAAAGTGTAATGCATTAGAAACATAGTATTTTAACATTATAATATATTTAAACATGGAAGCGTGTGAAAATGAATCCCCAACACGAGTATTGTATGAACATGAAGACAACTAGTTGATCATTAGGATGGATAGGCCAGACAGGCGAGGGAGGATTCGAAGAAGCTCTTAATATCACATGATGAGTCGAATAAGATTATGTTAACTCAGTGGCTCCATCGGCTAACTTCTCTTTCCATCACTCTTCAATGCTCAACTAGGAACCGTTTCAGCAAAAAACAAAAACATCCTTCTCGGATTTTAGCATTCTTTTAGCTGCCGCAGAACCAACAATTCTATCAAGCTATCATCACAGAAGACACAAGAAAGTAAAAATTACTGTCATTAAGGAAAAGAAACAGGGAACACTATGGTTCATAAAACATTACCTTCAGCTTATCAAACTGAGAAAATAAGACAGTGCATGCCAAATCATCCGATCCTTCAAGCATATTGACAATCTGGAACAAAAGAGGCACACCGGAATTTGGTTTAGAATGAAAACTGAGCAACATAGGACAGGGTCGTCAAGTTTTGTGGAGACCACACTCACCTCATAGTAAAACTCCTTCCTCTCTGGGAGAGAATAGATTATCAAATTTCGAGTACCACGAATCTAGGAACCAGGAAAATCGGAAGACATTAAAAAACATGTTTTAAAATTACAATGCACACAATAAAGAAGGTAATGATCATAAATAAGGAAATGACAAATTATTATGAATTCCAACAGAGAAGTTTAAGGAACCTTGTATCTACGATAAAAATGAATTCTTTCAATGTAGAGCATGATCTTTCGTTTCCCTTCAAAAAAACCAAACCCGTGCCCGAGATATATCTTCATGATCGGTGTAGTTATAGCACAAAGAAATTATCATGACCGTGTAGTGGAAAGTAAGTTTTACAACTAAAACAAAAGGATATCAGCAATAAAGCATAAAGAAAATACCCAATGAGAGAAGAAAGAGCATCTTACTCTCCAAGTAAACAGAAAGATGCATTCTGAGATTTCAAGAAATTTCAAAGTCGAACAAATTCAAAGTAAGAGCTGGCAAATAGCATAATACCGCCCTGAAAAGAGATCAATTGAAGAAAAACACAGTAAGACATTAAAAGTAAGGTTAGTCCTAAAACAAATTTTCGAAGAATGCTCAAGCACAATACCTGTTCACAATCTTTTATCTTAGGAAACACCTGGATCAGAAAAGTTGATGTATGAGTCGATATTTGACAAAGATCAGATAAAAGCAAGTTGTATCAGCCTATCAGGTCCAACCATTTGACTTTCTTTTCATTGAGGTGATTTATATGTACATACAAATGTCCAAACGGAACAAGACTATAACAAGCTTGTAGGTAGGGGTAGGCAAAACTCAACTCGACTTGAAAAATCCTAACTCGTTTGACTCAACTCGTAATTTCATAAACTAGACTCAACTCGAAAAAATTTCAATTAGTTGATCAATTTTCAAGTTCAAGTAGAGCTCCTCAATTCTTTATGATATATTATGTATATCATATGAGAAAATCTGAAAATATATATATATTGATATAGAAAGTCATTTAAATTATTATCGATATGTATTATAACATTATAATTAAATAAAGTTATAATTAAATTTGCATGAAAACTCAAATCGAATCAAAAAAAATTAAATAAAGTTTGAATCGTAAAATAAGACTGGTAACCTCGATCAACTTGAAATTTATCGAGTTGACCCGATCGAACTCCCAACCCTACTTGTAGGGTTCTTACCCTATAGGGGTATACAATATAACTGGCATCCGTGCAAATATACAATTTATGATAGCAAAACCAATGCATAAAGTGTTAGACATGCGAGAAATTTATAAAACTAACCCAAATTAGTTTTATTGACGAGGAAATGAAGAGAAAGAAAATAAGTCTTCTTCCGGGATGTTAAAAAAAAGGTTGTAAGAGAATGAGTAGTTTCCAAAATGATCACAATTATCAAAGTCAGGCAGGAATTTTGTGTCATATTAACAAAGAAAGCCTCTGATGGATTTTCGTAGTCTCTGCCTCCCAGATTTAATGCATTTAGGCAAAAATAGGAAACTGAGGTGCCCATGTGGTAGAGCATCCAAACAATCAACATCCAACCTAACAATAAATAAACAGGAGATGACCTAAATATATGACACTTACATGTTCCAATTTGTATGCAACTCTCTAAATTACTTAACCTTTCTATTTAGCATCTTCATATGTTTGCACCATATTGTAGAACTATGTAAGAGTAAATTGCCAATACATTCCAGCTTAAGCTAGTAATATTACTCCAAATTGCACATGTCTTTTACTTTGACATTGGCAGTCAATGTGTTGCCAAGAAGGGTAAAATTAAGATTTTATTGTTTAAAAATCATCAAAGAAGCCATACAGAACTCTACTATGACCCTTACACTGTTTTTCCTTTCACCTTAAAGGAGCTATAAGGCCAATACTAGCCACCATTAATGATTGCAATCTAAAATTAACAATATCCCCAAAAGACACGTTGAAGCAAAAGGATGGGGTTTGAGAAAATGAACCTTCTTAGCAAAATATTCCAGACGAGCATCATCAACATCAGCTATGTCTTTGCATCAAATCTTTCATATATCTGTCAAATATGAAGAGCAGAAACAAAATTGGTTATAATGTAAAATGGAATGCCCAACTAGTAGGGATGTAGAGATAAATATTGCAAGTAACAGTGTAACATACAATGAATTTAAAACAAATGAAATTATTTGTTAGTTACTTTACAAGTGAAAATCAAGTGATGTAGAACTAGTAAGGAGAAGAAGATTATAGAAATCTAGAGAGTGAAATCAGGAAAAGTTTATTAGTTTTCTCTGGAACTATTAGTTTGGTCCCTTTGACAATAACAACCACATTTAGGGTCAAGCTGGTCATTCCACAAAAAATTTGTTATGGACTGTGGATGTGTCATGCTAGTATGATGTGCCGAGGATCCGCATCCCAACAGACACAAGCAGCTTCCTTAGAGTGATCAAAAGTTATATAGGTTGTAGGGAATGCTGAGCACTGCCACTTCATCCCAAGGAGAAACTAGAGAACTACAATTCTACTTGTAAACATGAAAATCTAAATTAAATATTGGAATCAAGATAGTGAATCTGTGAATGGGATAAACGTTCTTCCATAGTTACAAATCCTCTAAGCAATTCCTTAGGAGCCTTACAAGCTATAAACAAATGATATTTTAATGTATTATTACACCAAAATATTTTGATCTGTTTTTCTGTATTTAATTGCAAACACATGGTTGAAGGAGGCAAAATCACATCGATATTAATACTAAATGAACACAAAAATACTAGAAAAAATATAATTTCTTCTCTTTTCAACCAATATAACAAATAAGGCTCAATATGGCATCTAGAACATGGTATAAGTTACTATCAACACCCTATCCCATCTCATTCATCCAATAGAGAACATAAATGTCTAGTATATTAAATTCTAAATTTACTTTACATTTGGTAGCTCAACATTCATTCAGGAAATTTAATAAGGAAATCTAGCGATACTTACCTGGCGCACTTGGGGTAGAACTTTAGGAAGAACACCTCTATGCTCATGCATTGATTTTACATGTAGTGAGAACTAGTTAACTTCAAAGCCTTCTTAATTTCTCTCTTTTATTTTCTGAATATTTTTAATTTTGTATGCAGACATGAAAAGAGAGACACAATTGCTCCTCTCCCTCCAAGTTTAAAATAATTTTAAAGAATAAAAGTATTTTCCAATGTGATGTGAGAAATATAAAGGGAAAAAGAGGTAGATGTCTAGATGATAAGCATACCTTTCCTTAATAGTTAACACAATAGTGATTGAAAAGAGCATTCATGTCTATAGTACAAATGATAAAAAGAAATTAGAAATATTTATTTACAGGAATTGTCAGGAAATATGAAAATAAATTAGAGATTTTTTTTTTATTTAGATAGGATTCTATAGATCCTTGTTAGTGATTACGATCCCTAACTTTAAGGGATTTTATTTTATTTAGAATAGTTCATTTCCTAGTTTAATAGTTACCTAAGTTAAGAATGTTGTATATAAAGATGTAAGTTGTTCTGAAATACACAATAGAGAGTTTTCGATAATAATCCTCTCCTTTTGACATGGTATCAGAGCCTATTTAGCTTTTTTTTTGAGCCTGTCAATCTCCATAAAAAACTTTCTTTTCTTTTAAAATTTCTTCTTGAGTGTTCAGTGAAGGTTCACTATTAATACAACAAATATATGGTCGAGACAGGAGATGTGAGCAGCACCAAGACTATGCAAAGAATCTCGGAGAGTGAAGGGAGCCATTCGAATCAGATAGGTGATATGCAAAGCATACAGGCTACTTATAGGTTGAATGAAAAAAACTACCTTAAATGGTCTCAGCTTGTTCATACTTTTTTGAAGGGAAGAGCAAAGTTAAGTGACCTCCTTAGAACGGGACCTAAGGAGGGAGACTCTCGTTTTGAGGCTTGGGATGAACAAGATTCACTAATCATGTTATGGCTATAGAATTTCATGTTATACAGATTAGTGATACTTGTATGTTTCTCACTACAGCCCAAAAGATATGGGAAGCTGTAAAACAAAGCTATTCAAAGGTTAAAGATGCTGCCCAAATTTATGAGATAAAAAACAAAATCTCATCCACCAAGCAAGGAGATAGATCCATCACAAAATATTCTAACTTGCTGCAGAATTTATGGCAAGATATGGATCACTATCAGCGTATTCAAATGAAGTGTAGTGAAGATGTAATTGTCCTAAAAAAGTTTGTTGAAAAAGAAAGAATTTATGATTTTCTTGCTGGATTAAATATTGAGTTTGATGCAGTAAGAGTCCAGATTCTTGGTAAAGATGAACTACCCTCTCTAATTGAAGTCATTGCAATGATTCGGGCTGAGGAAGGAAGAAGAGGGGTTATGATTGAGAACAATCAAGTTGCTCTAGTCACCATAAGTGCAACTGAAAAGAGATCAAACCTAGAACAACAGGTTTTTAAGAGAAGCCGGAAGGGTCAAAGATGGTGCACAAAGATTCTTTATAGTGTACCTATTGCAAAAAACCTCGCCATACAAAAGAGAAGTGCTGGAAGCTTCACGGGAGACCATAGACAACAAACACGAGTATTTTTTGAGAAAGAGGGACCATCAAGAGGACTAGGAAAGGCATATACCACCAAGCAGATGAATGAGGAGGTCCAAGAACAGTCATTTGAGTTCAACAAGAAAGAAATAGAGAAGCTAAAAAGTTTACTGGGATCACTGGAAAAACCTTCAGGTACATGTAGTCTGGCATTTTCAGGTATATCCTCTTCTCAAAAATCTAAAGTCTCAGATTTTCCTACCCAAAGCTCTTGGGTGATTGACTCAAGAGCAACATACCATATGACCAATTCCTCTCTAAATTTTATCAATTATATTTCTTGTCCTAGTAATAAAAAGATAACAGTTGCAGATGGAAGTAGGATAATTGTAGCTAGTCCAGGAGATATTGTTATAAGTAACACTTTGACACTTAAAAATGTTCTTCATGTGCCTAAATTGTTCACTAATCTTTTGTCCATCAAAAAAATCATTAAAGACACTAATTGTTGTGTTATCTTTTATCCTACCCAATGTGTTTTTCAGGAACAGGGAACGAGGAGGATGATTGGGCATGCTAAAAAAGAAAATTAACTTTATTATCTTGAAAGTTCCAGTGGACAAGTCAGTATTCCAAATGAGCCTTCTTTTTCTCTTGTGTTGGACTCTAAAACCACCAAAGACCAGATATGGCTTCATCACCTTCGTCTTGGTTATCCTTCATTTAAAGTTTTAAAGTTTATGTTTCCTTTCTTGTTTAAATCCTTAAATAATGAAGAATTTCATTGCGACATATGTGAACTTGTCAAACACAAACCTGTCCATTTTCCCATAAGCAATAAACATGCATCTATACCCTTTTCTCTCATTCATGGTGATGTTTTGGGACCATCCAAGGTTCCAAATATAACTGGGGCTAAATGGTTTGTTTTATTTATAGATGATTGCACTCGTGTGTCCTGGATATTTCTTCTAAAACAAAAATCTAATGTCAGTTCTACTTTTAAGACCTTTTTCACCATGGTTAAGAATCAATTCGGGGATGATAATAAAGAGGGTTAGGTAGGACAATGCTAAAGACTACTTTAACCAAGTCCTATCTTCCTATTTCCAAGAAAAAGGCATCATACATGAATCATCTTGTGTGAACACCTCTCAACAGAATGGTGTAGCCGAGAGAAAGAATCATCTTGTGTGAACACAAGAGCCTTGTGTTTCAAAGAAATGTTCCCAAACACTATTAGGGGGAAGTTGTGTTAACTGCCACCTATATTATCAACAGACTACCAACACAGGTTCTTGGATCTCAAAGTCCTATTCAAATCCTAAATAGTTTCTACCCTCACTTTAGCCCTTCTTTTCATCTTGAGCCCGAAGTATTTGGTTGTCTTGCCTTTGTTCATATTCATTCTCAGAATAGAGATAAGTTGGATCCAAGGGCATTGAACTGTATCTTTGTAGGTTACTCATCTACTTAGAAAGGGTATAAATGCTACCATCCACCTACACGAAAATATTTCACTTTTGTTGATGTCGCCTTTGTTGAAATAAAGGCTACTTTAATCATCCTTATCTTCAAGGGGAGATTTTGTTCAAGTAAGATAAGGATAGAGATTATTTCCTTCTTCAGCCTATCACCTTGTCTCCACAAAATCAGCCAAAACTTAATCTATCTAACTTATCCAGAATCATCAGCCTAATCCTCAATCTATCCAACCTGTCCAGAATCATCAGCCTGATCCTCTACAATCTGGTGAATCTAATTCTCGGCCTTCTTTTAACCTATCTAAACCTACCACATCTAAAGAAGGAATTCAAGATAATGCTCGTCCTCTTCAAGTTTACTCAAGGAAAAAGAGACTAGTGCATGCTCAATCATCATCCTTGTCTCCTCCACAAATTGAGGTAATTACTGAACCTATCTTTGATTTAGATAATATTGAGAATTCTAATTCTGATCATAGGGATTTTGAATTCCCTATTGCAATTAGAAAAGAAAAAAGAACTTGTACACAAAAAAAAATCCTCTTTATCTGTTTATTTCTTACAGAAATTTGTCTCCCAACCATAAAGCCTTCCTTCCTAACCTAAATTCCATTGTCATTCCTAAAACTGTATCTGAGGCTTTAGAAAATGAGAATTTAAAGAATGCTATGAAAAATAAAATGAAAGCACTTGAAAAGAACAAAACGTGGGACTTGGTGAAGTTACCAGAACGAAAGAAAACAATAGGATGTAAATGGATATTCACAGTGAAGTACAAGTCAGATGGCTCCTTGGATAGATACAAAGCAAGATTGGTAGCTAAAGGGTATTCTCAAACCTATGGGATAGATTACCTTGAAACTTTTGTCCCAGTTGCAAAAATGAATACGGTAAAGATTTTGTTGTCATTAGCTGCCAATCAAGGATGGAGATTACATCAGTATGACATCAAGAATACATTTTTACATGGTGATCTTGAAGAGGAAGTTTACATGGACATCCCACCTGGATTTAGTCCAAATAGTGGAGAGACAGTTAGCAAATTGAAAAAGGCCTTGTACGGACTAAAACAATCTCCAAGGGCCTGGTTTGGAAGGTTCACTAAAGTGATGTTAAAGCTGGGTTACAAACAAAGTCAAGGTGATCACACTTTGTTTGTAAAATATTCTTCAGGAGGAGTTGTTGTCCTAATAGTCTATGTAGATGACATCATAGTCACAGGAGATGATTCGAAAGAAATTGACAACTTAAAGAGGTGTTTGATCAAGGAGTTTGAAGTCAAAGGATCTCGGAAGACTAAAATACTTCCATGGAATTAAGGTTGCATAGGAATCTTCATATCCCAATAGAAATATACTGTGGATTTGTTGACAGAAACTGGCAAACTAGGGTGCAGACCAGTCGAGATACCAATAGAGGTTAATCACAAACTTGGAGATGCAACAAAGGATGCAACTATGGACAAAGGGTCTTATCAGAGACTTGTGGGAAGACTGATTTACCTATCACACATCAGACTAGACATTTCTTATGCAGTTGGGGTTGTGAGCCAATTCATGCACAATCCTAAAGAATCACATCTAAGGGCAGTGAACCAAATTTTACAGTACTTGAAGGGCACACCAAGAAGAGGAGTTTTATTTAAAAAAGGAAAAGATTTGACATTAGAAGCCTATACTGATGCAGATTATGCAAGGTCATTGGTTGATAGAAGATCAACATCATGCTACTACACCTTCTTGGGAGGAAATTTAGTGACCTGGAGAAGCAAAAAACAGAATGTTGTAGCCAGGTCCAGTGTAGAAGCTGAGTTTAGAGCCATGGTACTTGTAATTTATGAATTATTATGGCTAAAGATTATCTTGGAGGATTTAAAAGTCAAATGAGAAAGTCCAATGAAACTATACTGTGACAATAAATCAGCAATTAATATTGCTCACAATTCAGTTCAACATGACAGAACAAAACATGTTGAAGTGGATCAACACTTCATAAAAGAAAAACTTGACAGTGGTCTGATTTGTACTCCCTATGTATCTACTGGTGACCAAGTTGCAGACATACTTACCAAGGGGCTACCTGGGAAGCATTTTCAGAAGCTAACAAACAAGCTGAAGATGGAGACATCCATTCATCAGCTTGAGGGGAAGTGTCAGAAAATATGAAAATAAATTAAAGATTTTTTCTTTATTTAGATAGGATCATATAGATCCTTGTTAATGATTACAATCCCTAACTTTAAAGGATTTTATTTTATTTAGAATAGTTTATTTCCTAGTTTAATAGTTACTTAAGTTAAGAATATTGTATATAAAGATGTAAGTTGTTGTTATGAAATACACAACAGAGAGTTTTCAATAATAATCCTCTATCCTCTCCTTTTGACAGGAATGATAGTTATAAAGACACTAGTGGCGCTTCTATTTCGTTCTACACTTGTACGTAGAGGTACAATTTTAGTTCACTGGAATATACCTAAAATAATTCATCGAGATTAGAAACTCCATTACCTGGGTTTAGATAATAACCTGGGTTTAGATAATAACCTAAAATAATTGTCAGCCGATAAAATCGAGCAAATCCATACAACTACCTAAAGAAAAAAATAACTATTTTGAGTCATATTATCTCTATATACAAAGAGAACAAAATCAATTGAGAAATTCACTAGAATATACCACTGTCTGATGCGCATAATATTAGTTCCATGCTGATTTGATGGTTTATGGTTCAGATGCTCAACAACAGAAGTCAGGAAAGTCCAATTCTATTTTCAGTCAGAGAGAAAAGGTTTTGGTTTTGAGTTGAGGATTAGGCATTTTACTTAATTATAATAAAGAGGAGAAAAAGACCAAAAACACAAATTCAATCACATAAAGTACCTGCATTGATATTACATCCGCATGATCAATAATAACAACCTGTTCATACAATACAACATGCTCATTCTCTCTATTACATAAGAACCAAATTATTTATATTAAATAGATACAGGGAAGCAAAGAATGAATGCATAATGAATAAAAATTCCTCTATAGAAGACAGATAGTCAGTCTCTAACTCCTTATTTTTTTCTGCCTTCGCAAATTTCTATAAAAAATAAATGTTATCAACTGACTGCTTAAAAAGTTAGGCATACAAGCACGCAGCGTCAACATACTTCAAATTAAATGGAAAAGGATGAACAACATGAAGCATATTAAGGAATTTATTTCTAATAAATATATGATTATAATATCCTCAAAGAGATTATACAATAAATGTAAATTCACATGAAAAACTGCAGTTTTCTCTTACTTAAGTCGCAAACTATTTTATTTCCTTTGTACAATAACTGAAGGAGTGAAGAGAACTATTGTCCATATTTTACACCGGTCTAAGCAGAAACAAAGACAACCAAAAAAGAAGGTAAAATGCTTACGGTCATTAATTCAAGTGGAGATGCAAAAATAATGTCCGAGGAATAGAAATCACCATATAGCTTTATGGTCTTCTGGCAGAAAGGGGAAAAAAGATGATTAGATGACACATATAACCTTAAACGACTTAGCAAGAATGGGACGAACAAAAATAAATTAAATTGATAAAATCTTGTAATAGAAAAATAAAAGCTTAGAATCTAGTGAACAACTGATTGTTCATAGAAATTTACCTAGTAAATTTAACACCTATCATATAGTCATCCCTTGTATCACCCTTAAAAAGTGATTGATGATCAGAAGGTTTGGAAGGCTTCTTAGGCTTAGAATTCTTTGATTGTTCCTCTTTTTTATCATCATCTTCAACCTCTTCAGATCCAAAGTCTTGGTAAAAACGGTCAATGTTCTCCACGTTAACCTGGAAGAATAAACATCATAAATAAGGAAAATAAAACCAACAAAAAAATTCTCTTTAATAAACAATCAAATTAACATATACTTCTACATGTTTTGGTGCTAGAGTAGTAGTCTGGTGATCCATGGTTTCCATTTAATGAAAGTAAGTTCAGTTCTTGCTTTACTAGAATATAAGTGTATTATAAGGTCATGTGAAGTACATTCAAACAAAAGAAATCACACATGAAGTACCTTTTGAGATGCTTTTCAAACTCAACAAATATAAAATAAACTATTAAAAAATTCAAGAGGTTGGGTTCAATTATGGATTATCATTTCATGACAAATCATAATAATAGAGAGATGCAAACGAGACGAAGCTTAATTATGCATTTTAGATTCCCTTTTTCTAGAAAGGGCATTATAGAATGATTAAAATATAACATTATGGCTTCAAAGTAAAAAATGGCTCGTAAAGAACTAATCAAAGAATAAGCACCTTTGAAGTTGTGGGAGTTAGTCGTATTAACCTCTCGATGACACGAAGGGCATTGCTCCTCAGAGGCAATAAGATCAAAACCTGCATATTTTGACAGTGTAAATGTGATTTCTTAAAGCACAATTGAAAGTTTTCAGAAAAGAAATGTGTAGGATGGTATAGAATATGATCCATAAAAAATTAGTCAGGCTGACACCCGTAGAACCAAATTGCTGCCATGAAAATAGTTCAACATTTCCGCATGCTAGTCACGTAAAGCATAAATTATTGCACAAACTAGTACCAAGAGATATGGAGCAACACTGGAACTGTTTGACAGAATAAGAAATACCCTTAATACTAGGAGATATGCTGATTAGGCACAGTTTAAGATCAATTAAACTGTTATTCAACTTAAAAATACAGAATTAGCTAATCAACTTTCTTCTGTCCATCAATTATACAAGCCAACCAACACTCAGTCAAATAAATAGCACACTCAAAACAACCAATAAAACAAGTATAATATTTTAAAATGACACATTCAGAAGTCATGATTTACAATTGTACTGAACGTTTTGGACATTTCATCCATTGGACAAACAATTTTAGTCTCATTTCCATGTTCGTGGACAACAGAGTTAGAGTACCTAACTGATATTTTTTAACCCCTAGGTGTTAAATTGAGAGTTTGACCATAGATAGGGTACCAAATCTGCAATTACCTAAACAAATTAAACATTTACCAATCAGATGCTGGAAAATATACCTTGGGGCGTGTGAACCCTTGGTCAAGAAAATCATCACCTAGAAGCATTTCCTCTCCCCTAAACTGATGTTTGTTGATTTTTGTATCATTTTTTCTCACAAGATCTCTTGTTCTAAATATGTGATTGAGCTGCATGATATAATATTTAACCACACAAAGGAACTACTTACTCAAAAATCAAACATGAAGGTAAAAAATAATAATAATAACAATAAAGTAGCAAAAAATGGCAACAGAAGTACTCACAGAATGCATAAGATAGGCATCCATAATATTTGAGTCTTCTCCTTGGCCTTTGCAATAGAAAGGTTTCTTCTCACAGTGCAATATATCTCGATAACTATTGTCTGAGAAAACTAAGTCAGACTATAACTCACAATAGAAAAGTATAAGTGCATGAGATTAATCTTACATTGGAACAGGAACAGTATCACAGTAAGGAAAATAAAGAATAAACTTAAGCAACTATCTCCAAGCATGTAATGCTTATTCTTTTTTACAACAGTATACATAACAATTACATCATGTGTAGAAAATGTGAGCTTTTATGAAAATTTTCTTTCTCTAAACATATGTAATAATGTAACCCCAGCTTTTAGGCGATGGTTAACAGGGTTTAGAGTTGAATTAAAATTAGACCAGCCAAACATCTAAGTTTTAAAGCTTTACACCCAAAAATTATAGCATTAATAATGGCAAGAAAAATAAAATAATAACTGCACCAAAGCAGCATCGGCTATATAATTTAAATGCACAGATGCTACAAATAATGTGTCAACAATTACAGAAAACTCGAGCCACAAAGCACACCTATTAATGCAACACCATTTTCTTAATAGACATATGAAGTCAAACACAAATCTCGGTCATCATAAATGCATGTTGAAAAATGAAGGCTGTCAAAAAGAGTTGATAAAAAAATCCAAAGAATAACATTAACAAGAAAGATGCAAATTCTCTCAGCTACTAAATCAATTGGTAATTGGAGTAAATAACACTCACAAAGAGAGAAGAACCATCTCTGCTTGGATGAATGGAAGTCATTGCCTCCAGATGTCTTGTAGACATCCAACCAGTGTTTGTACAACTTTTGCTTGAGATCATAATTGGAAGTCATGTCACCATCCTGCAAAAATTAGAATTGAAATAGCTAAAAATATATATCAATTATCAAGTCCTTTAATGTACTTGAACCAGAAATTTGATTTGGGTTGGATAAAACATCCTAATTAAGCAGAAAAATAGAACATCTTGCATTTCCCTCCTATGGTTTAATGTAATAAACCTTCAGCGCATGCTAGACAACAAAACAAAAAAGTGCTTTTAATCAGTTCGAGGAATGACATTCCGTCCATTAGACGATTCATGGCAAAGCCTTATCAATAACACTCTAGGCATCACCAAAACGGTACAAAGCTGGTTATCAGCAACTTACAAGTAATATCCAATTTCATTCAAACCAAGCACGATGGTGACAATCATATATTTGAAATAAAATAGCAGAAAACCAGATTCAAATTTTCAGTGCCATGCAAAACTATCAAAAGGAAAATCATGCTATTCTCTTTTTTTCACTTTTCTAATTTAAATTTAAAAGAGATAAAAAGAAATTGCATGTACCGCAATTTTTATATGAAGTCCAGTGGAAGGAGCACATCCCAAAATAAAAGCAAGCAATATAAATGCTAGTTGAATGCACAAGATAAACAGTGCACCTCACTTGAAAGAAAGCTTAGGTATTAAACATTTAAACCTACACATAGGGAGGATAGATTAAACTATCACAACTTAATTAAACTCATTAAAAGGACCATATATTTTGTCCGATAGTTGGTGAAACAATATTAAGAAGGGAAAAGGGTTAAATGCACAAGAAGAAGCAAATACACCTTTAGAAAACAGTCCCCCTGTTCCAACCCACTTGCAATTCGAAATGTCAGCAGCAGGCACCTCCATGTATACTTCCATTTCTTCTTAGACAAATCATCAATCTCTTCTTCTAACAACTTATACTCAACATGTTTAGTAAATGAACTACAAAGAAAAATTAAAATCAAAATACTAAAATTTGAATATGAAAAATAGTTGAAATGACACAGCATTCAATTAAACCTAGAGGCCGCAGTAGGATTACGAAGAGTCATAGTCATCTTCATCTGTGTCAGAGGTCTCTAGGTCATCTTCATCTATGGGGAAAACATGGATCAGAAAAAAGAAACCTTAAATCATTCAAATTCATATGAGAAATTAAGATACCATGTTCAAGCACAAAATATTAATTTTGGGAAGAAATGAAACGGTGTTACTTACCCTCAAAAACATTCTCCTCTTCTAATGCACTAACTGATTCAGAGCCATCAATTACATCATTTTCTGCAACATGTCTTTGTTCATGACAGAAAAATATAACTATTAGGCTTCATTTCATTGCCACCAGGAAAAGCGTTATTCATAAAGCCATTATAATGTTTCAGTGTATTTACTTTCTTGATGCCAAAACTACGGTTAAGATAGTTGTTTTATAGTTTCTAATGTTCAAGCCATTATACATATTATGATGCCTATGAAAAAGAATCAAAGTTGACTTCATACTCATTGATGTTTATAAAAAAATCCTATGAGCATAGTCAGCTATCATAGTCTAAACACTTAACTGCTAAAATGACATAAATATTGGGAATGGGATGTAAAGGAATAGTATCAAAAAATGAGACTTGAGGTGAAAGCAGCATAATAATGTTAGATAAAGAATAAGCAAATGGCAGAGTTATTTATACCAATACTATCTCAAATATGGTTAATATATCAATTTCTTAATCAAGATAACAAGTGCAATTCTACATATAGACAACTACAACGGGTAGGCAAAACCTTGACAAAGCACCAATTTTTGCAGCTTGCTTCAAGTTCTGGAGGTGATTCTTCTCTTGTTTCTCAACCCGTTTCTTCTTATTATATTGTCTTTTAGCAAAAGGATCCACCCCAGGCTCTGCAATAGGCAACAATCATGATCAACAAAATCAAATGAATATAGAATGTCCTATTATCTCAACTGTCATTTGCATCACCAGTTTAATATCATGTATAGTAAAAACCCATTAAAAATACTCACCAGTCATCTTGGCCTCGATGATTGGTATATCTTTATCATCGTTAACACGATCATAACCAAAACGACGTTTCCATGTACCAGTCTGTTCATCCCATACAACTTTGTCCTTTTTGCGTTTCTGTATACCTACAACATATTTCAAAAAAGAAAAAGGTAAAAATAAAGAATCTTTAGACCAATGGAAATGCGATGAACTTAATCTTTAACATAGACATGTAAACTTCAGGTGTAAGGTGAAATGTTTTACCTTTCTTTTTAGCAAACTCCTCCCAATTTGTGGGAGGTTTAGGCTTTGGAAGCTGAAAACACAAGCACAATAGAAAATTTCAGGTTTCAAGGCACCTTGAATACTAGAGTTTTTGATGAAAATTGAAAGCAAACTAAATAAAAATCAAATTCCTTTGCCGGGATAACTTGTTCTTTACTTACAGAAGTCCAAAATACAAAGTTCAAAAATGAATTAACCATAAGTCTAAGTTTACATGCTTCTCACTAGGAAGTTTTGTTGTTGGGGGAGGCAGCTTAACAAGAGGTCCCCATGAAAACATATTTCCCTCCTGTAAACATTCCTTCACTAGATCATCCCTAAACATATTGTCCGGCAGACATATGAGACCAAGAAAAAGGAACGCAATGAACAACAAAAACAACTTCTTTACAAACCAAAGTATATCTAGTTAATTGCATTTACAGCATCAGATTCAAATCCCTATTGTCCCCATGAATGTATCATCCTTCTAATAAAAATCACCCCAAATAGAGAAGACAAACATATACTCTAAAGGTAAGAAGTTAAACCTGGAAGTTGGGAGCGAAGGGAAGTTATGAAAAGGGTTAAAAGCCAAAAGATTGCCCACGTCTACATGAAAAGGTTTCTGGCTCTCTGTCGTCGTTTCCATCTCCATCTCCATCGCCGTCACCATTTTGTTTTGCTGTATGCTGCGAACTACTAAGCTTTTGTTTGGGTTTTCAAAACCTAACGCCAAAAGGGGAAGAAGGCGACTATAAATTTTTTATTTTGATGCAAGCATCAAAAAGAAATCAAACACCATCGGCCGTAGCCCAATATAAAGCCCGCGACTAGGCATGGGTCGGATTTTCAATCCATCCAAACTCAATCCGAATATAAATATTTTAAATTTGATTCTGATTCAATCAAAAAAAATTATTTAAAAAATTTAATCCGAATCGATCCAAAAATATATATAATAAACGCGACTAAAGGAAAAAAAATTAGGGATTAAATTATAAAAAATAGGGGACTTAACTATAAAAAATTATATATTTAAGGATTAAATTATAAATAAAAAAATAATTTTAAGGATTTAATTATAAAAAATATATAGATAGAGGACTATTATTATAAATATCCCTAAGAAAATTATGAAAAAATTATATATTAGTCACAGATTAGGTAAGATCGGACATTTTCACCCTAAAACTTACCCGACACAAAATCGATTTTTTCATCAAAAAATCCGACATGATCGGGCCGGGTAAAATACACATTCCTAGTTACTTTTGTTTTCCCTTTTTTGTACCATTTTATACGATAAAAAATGGATATTTTAGTGATCGTTGGGTTTTATCAATGACCTTATTTATTTATTTTTAAATATATATTTTATTGATAATTTAATACTTTTATAGATACAAATTTATTTATTAACAACGATTTTAAAGAGACAAGAATAAATAAGATTGGATATTTTAGAAGTAAAATGATACAATCCTAATTAGCACCAATTTTCTTTATGGTTTGATCACATCATTGAAGATCTTCAAGACTGACTCTAAGGGAATTCTACCTTGCTTTATCTTCTATTACCTAATTTATGCATTCTATAATTTGAAAAACATGCTTATGCTATTTAAGTGATGTTTTGTGTATCATAACCACATCTTTATAATTATTCTAAGTCATCTTATTCCTAATATTAGCTAAACTACATTGTTTCTAGCTCATTTTAGCTTATTTCAATTCATTTCGGCTTATACATTGTTTGCTTATTGTTTCAGCTATTTTACGTAAAGATAATAGTCCGAGGAAGCTTAAAGACATAAAAGGTAGCTCAACGTAGCTTGTAAAGACTTATGAAAGCTTGAAACAACTCAAGGACGACTCAAACGCTTGAAATTGCATAGGAGCTTAAGGAAGGTTTATTTCAGCTCGTGAACTTAAAGGAACTATGTAGAGGAGTTCACGAACTTAAAGGCCTAGCTCAACCAGCAAAAATCAGCTCAGAAGAAGCTAAACGGAAGGCAATGCTAGAAACACAAGGAGCCAACTTCAGAATAGCTTGAAAATGCATGGAACACTCCTACAATACTTAAAGGACTAAAGGTTAGCTCCATGTCAGCTCACAAATCCCATACGAGCTCAAATGAATCATAATTCAAAACGAGGTCTTAGGAGATTCGGAAGCAAACGGAACAACTCACTTAGCTAAAGGCAGCTCGGATTAGCTTAATTAAGCTTAAAAATTTAGCTATGTCTTTCAGGTAGATAGCTCAGCTCAATCCAGCTCACTCCCTGCTCGATTAGCTCACCTCAACTCCAGCTATCACTCCCAACTCAACACCCGAAGTTCACCTACCCTTCACCAAGCATCATGTCCGACCATCATCCACATTGGGCGCCAAGATCATGGATGGAAAGCAAGTGGGCGCCAAAACAAAGAGATAGCACTCTTCATTGGGAATATTCATGATGGTCCACTTGTTTTATATTTTCTAGCAGGATCCAAGTAGAATTGAGCTTTAGTGTGTTCATGAAAGTTGTTCCTCTATCTCTTATCTTTCCAACTCATGTTTAATTGCATCAATCCGATATCGGGAACTCAAGATATGCCCAAATTACTGAAGACTATGCAAGCTAAAATTTTAAACCGGAAAGTTCCAACAACTCTTGGAAGGAGACACCATTCAACCGAACGGTTAAGGAGGGAGACACCACTAATTGAACAGACACCGAGGCCACTATTCAAACACATTTTCAAAGGGAAATGTCCCTTGGCCACACCTTTTTATTTCCTATAAATAGGACTTGAATTTTTATTTATAAAACACACCATTCAGATTATATAAAATTACTTGTGAGAATGTTCTCTCATTTTGTTCTTCTTAGAACTTTATGGACTTATCAAGTATTTTTGTACTTGTGGCGTCAACCCCTTTCTATCCATCTTGATACTTCGGGTTCTTTTAGTTTAATATACTAAAAGGGTCAAAGTCCGTTTATCACCACCCCTTAAAGATCATTATAAGATTCGGGGTTAGGTTTTCTATAACTTAGTTTCTTCATTCAATATCTTTAAGATACTATTTCCATTTCACCATTCCTTTTCACCATATCACCATCCTTACATATCATCTCATTCCATTCATCATTCTCATCCTTTATCATCATCACAAAAACGTCATAAACATTCATTCACCCTTATCAACACTACATATCCTTCCGCTTCCAAATCAATCCCTAAACTATTTCCTTCATTCATTTCACCTATTCCTTTCATCCATTATCCTTAATTCTTCATTTTTGTAGCCACTTCTTGCGAGAGACTTCCTTCCTTCCTAGGTCCTACAATCAAAGTGTGACGTTCAGCATCATCAACAAGTTTAACCAACATCATATGGTATCAAAGCTTTGGTGGAAGAAGCAAAGTGCAATAAAAAGCCCGTTCAAGCAATTGTAAGTGACTAAACTTTGTCATTTTCAATTTTTGAGCAAAAAAAAACGGAAAGAAAAGAGAAAGGTCAATTTGAACAAAAAAAAAAGAACGAGAAAAGTTAGTTTCAAAAAAAAAAGAAAAGAAAAATCAGATTCAAAAGTACAAGATCAAGGGTGAGAAAGCATAACAACATCATCTTCAACATCAAGTCGAGAAGCCATTTCATCTTCAAGACTTTGATTGTTGGTGAAGGAAGGTTGTAAGTTTTCTTGTCAAGTAAGTAACTGTAACAACCCAGATTCAGATCCGAGTGTCGGGATTAACCCGTGTTGTTGGGCTTCGGTTTCGGGCCCCGGGTTTGTTTAGCTTGGGCCTTGTTGGGCCTTAAACTTGTTGGGTCAAGTGTTGGGCTTTGTTTTGTGGGGGAATTTTGGTAATTATCAAAATTGAGTGAGAAGAAGAGGGTTGTGGTTTATTTCTCTGCGGAAGTGATCTCATCCTTCTCTTTTTCTTCACTCCTCCTGTAACCCCTAAATTCAACCTAATTTCTTAGATTAAAACTTAGGGTTTATGCTAGAAAAACTTGCTCCGTAAGTTAGGGTTTAAATTAAATAATTTTAAATTTAGATAAATTATAAAACCAATATTAATGAAAAATTACTGAAAACTTAACATTTAAATAACTGAAGGTTCAACCCAAATTTTTAATAAACTTAAACGGTTCTGAAAATCGATTACATGTCCAAAGTCCATAATTCATTATAGAATTACTGAATATTCGAAACAAAAGTTATTAAACTGAAGTCTGAAAATCATACTTAAAATATCTGAAATCGGGATCCTCCAAGTACCGAAGCCTAGGTCTGAGAATCTGAAACAAAAATTGTGGGGACGTAAGCTTAGGATAGGAGCCTAGTGTGTCTCTAGTGTGTAGATAACATAATTACATAACAGAAAAGCATAGCACAGAGCAGAATAGCATATATTCCGAATAGAATATCATATTACAAAACAGAACAAAACGTGTGATGTAATGAATGAATGATATGATATGCACCCAACACCGATCACCATCAGAAGAAAAGGTTCCCCTAAACCACTCTAACTCCATCACACCATCAGAAGTGAAGCTCGACCCAAAGGTGGAGCCACTGAACAGAAGTGGTTACTCAACCCAAAGGTGGAGCCACTGAACAGAAGTGATACTCGACCCGTAGGTGGACCACTGATCAGAAGTGATATTCACCAATAGGTGATAACATTGAACTTCCCCGTACACATATCCAACCGATGTCATGACATGAACAGACAACAGAGTATGAACAGATAACAGAATCGGAATACATGCCTAAAAAACTAACAGGAGGCATGCATAACAATTTCAGAATCAGATATTCAGTTTAATATTTTAGAGTATGAAAAATATTCTATTATATTCAGAAAATAACAGAAATGATGCAATCAACATGTTACACAAAATTAATAGATATGCTAAATATTGCACACAGAAATAAACAGAAAATTGTCAGCAGATCACTTAACGCCAATAGTGACGTCTACTGGGCTTAGTCCTAGTACTAGGTCTAGCAGGCATAGAACGTGCATGCCCCGAAGTCTGCTGAACAGGAGGTCGTCCAGGAGGAGAAGGAGGAAGAGGAAGTAGATGTTCGGGGTCGGAATCCACGTTACCTAAACCAATCGGTAAACCAATTCAGAATCCAATACAGATAACTTCCAGATAGAGCAATTAAACTTAAAAGCTCTAAAAATGAAACTTTGGGTTCGAATTTCGAAAAACGGACTGTGCCATCGAACTCAAGACATCGAAAAACATAAAGTGGGATCGGGTCTAAAAAACTCAACACTAATGTCAGCAAATGACGTCAGCAGGTCAACGTTGACGTTAGGAGATGATGTCAGCAGTGACGTCATCCGGGTCATGGGTCGGGTCAGGTCGGATCGGGACAGATTTTCCTAAGAAAATCTAGAAAAATTCCAGAATTTTCCTGGGCAACAAACATGTTAAAACAACCCCTTTTCAACCAGATTCGATTCTCATGCCCTCTAATTCGATTCTAAACATTGATTAAAACCTCCTTAACACCCAAAAACAATTAAACCCGAACCAAAATCCTTCTTAAAATACACTGACCGAAAAATAAAACTCCCCTAAAACAAAAGTGCAAAACAGAACAAAAGAGACTTGAACACTTACCAGAATTTCAGAACAGGCTTGATATAAAGATAAAATCGAATGGAAACAATCAACACATGATATGAAAATGGGAAAACGGAGTAAAAGATAAAAATTGAAATGAATGGAAATAAAATGGGACATTAAAGCTGAAACGGGAAAATCGGGGGAAAGAAAGGAGTTACCAAAATGAAAAATGGTAAAATTGCAAAACAAGGGTCTACACTTTTAAAACCTTCTAACAGAACCCTCACTTTCATAAATTTATAAATTAGACCCCGAATTTCAAATTAAGATTTAACCGAAAATCCCCAAATTCTAGGGTTCTGAATTGGGGATTTAAAAGATTAGGGTGTTACACCTCCTTCATCCTTGTGGTAAGAATAAGGCTGAGAAAAAGGTTTGATCTTTGGGAGTTTTCTGTGAAATCTCATTTTAGTGGAAAAGTAAAAGTTCTAGAGTTATCAAGGATCTATTAAAAGAGGTAAACATGAGTTGGTTTGATGACGATGAAGGTTTTGATGGGGGTTTAGAGTGTAGTCCGGGTTTGAGTTTTAAGAGCTTAGAATCTAAGTTTTTCTAGTGTTTTTAGGCTCAAGAATCTTCCCAAGACGTTGCTAATCCGTTCTTCATCTTTCTCTTGTAGAGAAAGAAAGTTTGAGCCATCAACAAGCTTAGGAAAAAGAAGAGCTTGAAGAAGGAAAGGGAGTACGTTGTTGCTGGTTTAGCTTGAGGTTGGTACTCCCAACTCATTCATGTCATGATAGATTACATTTCATGTAGATACATGTATGTATGCTTGGTTGCTTGTGTTTGAGCCATTAATGGTGGATTTCAGGTTAATGTGTTTGATGACATGAAAATGATGTTAAAACATCTTAAACATTCATAAGAACGAGTAGGAACACTTTAGGATCGATTAGATTAATTTTGGAAATGATCCTTAGAAAATCCAAGTCCAAAACTACAGGTTCGTGTAAGGGGTATCGATACCGATATTGATATCCTTGAGAGAAAATAGGCTTTTTGAGTAGGCGTTCCTAAATGCCTTGCCCGTGTTTCGATACGGAGGCTTACAGTGGCATCTCCGATTCGATACCAGTATCGAAGTGGGTAGGTCCTCCTAAAGTTGACCTTCGAGTTGGCCAAACATATCGATACCAGTATCGATACTTATTGTTTCGATACCCACCTTATAGGGGTATCGATACAGGGTGTTTCGATACCCCACATAAGGAGTATCGAAACCCCTGTGAAATCTTGGATAAGTGACGTAAAGAATGAGGTTCGATAATTGTAATTTAAGGGTCCTTATGAATCTTAAAAACAACGAAACGAATTGTTAAATCAAGATTGATAAATTTAACCCCGAAAGACTAAGTTTGATGAGTCTTAGTATACTTTGATGTGAAGGTCCTAGGTGGATCATTTGTGTGTTTTGAGTCCTTGTTTGATGGAAATACAAATATCCAAAAGTGTTGCAACACATCGAAGGCCATCCGATGTAATATTCCGGGTGATGTATTGAAGACTTTTATTTTGAATGTTAGACGGCCTCATTCAAAGATGTTTGATGTAACATTCTGAACATGGGATTGGTTGGGCGGCCTCCATCCCGATTACTTAATCTGAATGTTGGGCGGCTTTGTTCGAAGATGTTCGATGTAACATTCCGAGCATAGGATTTGAGGGCAGCCTTAATCCTGAGTGTAGGATCCCGATGTTGTGTAGACGCAGGCCTCACTTTTGTGTTTGATTTGTGTTGTGATATGTATATGCTATGTGCGATAGTATACATTACATTTATGCCATGTGATAGGCAAGCATGCTAAACCATCATATCATGCACGATATTTATATGCTTTGCTTTATTGCTTATGATATGCTTGATTTTGCGCCGAGTTCGGCGTACCCACTGAGCTTTTGTAGCTTAGAGTTTGAAATGTGTTTTCGTGCGTAGGTTAGGTAAAGTCGATTCTGTGGAGCACCATCGAGGTTTAGATTTCAGCATCGACTTGCGTCAAAGTACAATGATTAGATGTAGTGGTCTAGTACTTTGTCGAACCCTATATGTAATTGTAACTCTGTTTATTATTTGGGTCGAATGTTTTTAAATGATTTGTAATATTTGGAGCTCCAGTTACTTTACATTCTTTTGGTCTTATGTTTTAACTTAAATGGGTTTTATGAATATTACATTTGAACTTGAGTTTGATTTTATTGTTGGGCTTTCAAAAGAAATTTTGAAATACAGGTTTTGGGCCAGAGACCTAATGTGACATCCGGGTCGGGATGTTACAGTAACCTCGTTTTTATTTCTTTTTATTCTAAATCTTTCTTTTCATCCTACTTCCTTTCTTTTCTTTTAAACTAACAATTTCATTGACACACAAGCACATTTTACTTGCCTAAGTCTTGAGTAAGTTCTTCTAAGAACTATACACGAGAGAAAAGAGTGGAAAAAGGCAAGAGAGTTGTGAGATCAGAAGAGGACAATAAAAGCCATTAAGTCCTAGAGTGCAAACACGGAGAGAGCATACGAGAGAAATTTTCCATAGAGTGAATTAGCGAGGCTTTGTTGAGAAACATATTGGGTAAGGATTTTATTTTCGTTATTCTAACCATGTCACCAGAATCTTGTGATTTTTCTCACACATCAAAACAAGTTCTCGTTGTGAAAAGAACATTAAGATTAGAAGAGATGAATGAAGAAGACCAACAAAGGGAGAACCTTTTCTACACTAGATGCCATGTGAACAACAAGATTTGCTCTTTAATAATTGATGGAGGAAGTTGTACCAACGTAGCAAGCACTATGATGGTAGAACAACTCGGTCGCGAAACCACCAAACATCCAAATCCATATAAACTACAATAGTTGCATGATGGAGGAGAATTAAAAGTCAACAAGCAAGTGAAAATTCCATTTTCCATTGGAAGATACACAGATGAAGTCTTATGTGACATACTACCTATGAGTGCAAGTCATATTCTTCTAGGGAGACCGTGGCAATATGACAAGAGAGTAGTTCATGACGGTTACACCAATCAGTTCTCATTTATGTTTGAAGGAAGAAAGATCATCCTAACACCTTTGAGCCCAAGTCAAGTACACCGTGATCAAGAACAATTGTTTATGCGAATTGCATCATGGAGTGAAAACAAAAAGGAGAAAGAGGAAATCAAGGTGCGATGGGACAAGAGCATTTTAAAGAAAAAGAAACCACCGGAGTTGAAAATAAAAATGAGGAAATGAAAATAGTTGGAGCTGAAAATGAAGAGACTAAAAATGAGATTGTAAATGAAGATTATATTGGAGTTGAAAATGCGCGAATTGAAAAGGAAGAGTGTGAGAATGAAAGAGATATTCAAAAGGGAGATAAAGAAAAGAATGAGTGTGAAGAAGAAAAACATATTTTATCTAACAATTCTTTTCTTCCTATTTTTGAATTTTTATTTTTACAGGATGACAAAAGGAAGATCCCAAGAGATGTTCCAATTGAATTGTCGATCTTAAAGAAAACTCAACAACCAACACCCATTAAACATCCACCCTGGTTTGCTATTTTCATTCATTTTGTTAATAGTTACTCATTCTCTAACTATGTTTCTTTTGTAGCAAATTAATTCACATACTTGGTGTTATCCTACTAGACTACGATGGCAAGTTCTTTTGTTATTTTAGGGTTGATTGGTGCATCAAAATCTGCCATTCCAAGAGAGGTCTACAGTTAAGACTCTTCAACAACCATTATGATGATTCGAAAAGTAGAGATGAAAAGTTACATCTCTTTTCCAAAGAACATGATGTTTTGAGCCGAGAAATGATTCAAACAATAAGTTTTGTTCTTAAAAGGTATGACGTTGCAAAAGGAGGATTCCAAAGAATTAATGCCTATTTAGAGAAGGATGACCCAAGAAAATTGAATACATTACTTGAAAGGAATGAGAATTTGTCCACCCTAACAACAATTAGGTGTCCATTAAAGAACAATCTCGATTTGAGGACAAATCGCCAAAAAGAAGGGGAGAATGATACAATCCTAATCAACACCAATTTTCTCTATGGTTTGATCACATCATTGAAGATCTTCAAGACTGATTCTGAGGGAGTTCTACCTTACTTTATCTTCTATTATCTAATTTATACACTCTATAATTTGACAAGCATACTTATGCTATTGAAGTGATGTTTCATTATTGCATAACCACATCTTTATAATTATTCTAAGTCATCTTATTCCTAATATTAGCTAAACTACATTGTTTCTAACTCATTTTAGCTTATTTCAATTCATTTCAGCTTATACATTGTTTGCTTATTGTTTCAACTATTTTAAGTAAAGATAATAGTCCTAGGAAGCTTAAAGACATAAAGGGTAACTCAACGTAGATTGTGAAGACTTATGACAGCTTGGAACAACTTAAGGGCGACTCAAACGCTTGAAATTGCATAGGAGCTTAAGAAAGGTTTATTTCAGCTCGTGAACTTAAAGGAACTATGTAGAGGAGTTCACAAACTTAAAGGCCTAGCTCAACCATCTAAAGCCAGCTCAGAAGAAGCTAAACGGAAGGCAATGCTAGAAACAAAAGGAGCCAACTTCAGAATAGCTTGAAAATGCATGGAACACTCCTACAGTACTTAAAGGACTAAAGGTTAGCTCCATGTCAGCTCACAAATCCCATACGAGCTCAAATGAAGCATAATTCAAAATGAGGTCTTAGGAGATTCGGGTCAGCACCAAAACACTCCTCAAACTAGAAGAGAATATAAGGAAGCTAATGGACCAACTCACTTAGCTAAAGGCAGCTCGGATTAGCTTAATTAAGCTTCAAAATTTAGCTAAGTTTTTCAGCTAGATAGCTCAGCTCAATCCAGCTCACTCCCAACTCGATTAGCTCACCTCAACTCCAGCTATCACTCCCAGCTCAACATCCGAAGGTCACCTACCCTTTACCAAGCATCATGTCCGACCATCATCCACATTGGGAGCCAAGATCATGGAGGGAAAGCAAGTGGGCGCCAAAACAATGAGATAGCACTCTTCATTGGGCAGATTCATGATGGTCCATTTGTTTTACATTTCGAGCAAGATCCAAGTAGAATTGGGTTTTGGTGTCTTCATGAAAGTTGTTCCTCTATCTATTATCCTTCCAATGCATGTTGAATCACATCAATCTGATATGGAAAACCCGAGATATGTCCAAATAAATAAAGACTGTGCAGGCTGGAATTTTAAACCGAAAAGTTTCAACAACTCTTGGAAGGAGACACCATTCAAACGAACGGTTAAGGAGGGAGACACCACCAATTGAACAGACACCGAGGCCACTAGGGGTGGGCAAGACCGGTTACCCGACCAATTTGAATAGAATTGGTCCTTGTCCCGATAACCATCGGTTCCTAAAAATTGGAACTAGTCCCAGTCCCGGTCATACCGAGTCCTAAATTTTAAGAACCGGTCCCGTTACTGGTGGGTACCGGTTCCAATACGAGGTACCTTGTCAATTAGTTTATTCTTAAAATTTTTAGAGTAATTGGAGAAAAAAGTTCCACCATCAATAATAATATTAAATAATAAAATTAGAATATTGTAGACTTGAAAATTAAAGTTTTAAAACTAATCATATTCATAATATTCATACATAACGAAAAAGTTTTATAAGAAAAATAAACAAAATAAAACCAATACTGGATATTTGATATTGTTCCCGGTTCTACTGGGTACCCATCGGGTACCGGGTCCAAAAAATCAAGATCCATTCCCGGTCTCGGTTATGACCGGGTCCTAAATTTTGGATCCAGTCCCGGTCCCACCGAAACCAATACCAGCTAAAAATCTACCGGATTTTACTAGATCCGGGACCGGGTAATCGGATTTCTCCCCATCCCTAGATATAAGTACATCGCTTAATTTATATGTTATATGCTTGTAAATATTAAAAAAATATATTATTTTAAAAAACTCATACTTATATATAAAACATCTAATTCAATTAAATAAATTTAAGATGAACTTGTTGATGATGTTGAACGACACACTTTAATTGTAGAACTTAGGAAGGAAGCAAATCTCTCACAAGAAGTGGCTGCAAAAATAAGGAATTAAGGATAATGAATGAAAGGAATAGGTGAAACGAATGAAGAGAATAGTTTAGGAACTGAATTGGAAGCAGAAGGATGTGTGATGTTTGATAAGTGCTCAACTCACAATCACTTTTTACACCTTTTATGGGCATTAATTACAAAATATACACCCACTCGTACCAATGCATGTACTTAATGTGATATATTTAAAAGTTATGCTTATAGAGATAACATTTATAGAAAAGGCACGTTTTACTACGTTTTTACATCTGTGCAGGAGAACCATTGCCGCGGCAGCGACATGGCCGAGGCAGGACCTGATGCCGAGGCAGTAGCTGAAATACAGGAAGCAAGACTGTAGGCGATGGGAAGATAAAAATCCAAGGGACGTGTCTGGACATAAAGCCCATGGATCGGAGCTGGCTAGCATGAGGAAAAGCCCAAGACAAGGCCACGCGGGAAAGCCCCCTTAGCTGAATTAAACTTGGAAATATTTTAATTATGTACATGACTTGTTTCCTACTCCAAGTTGTATTCTACTTAGGAAAGGTTTGCCCTAGGTCTAGCCTATATAAAGACCTAGCCGTCCAATGTAATAGACACGAATAGCTAGGGAGAGAAAGCCGATTCTTAAACTTGTCTTCTTTCTCTCAATTATGTTCTAAACTTTCTTAGGGTTTAGGTGAAGGTTGTTTAGTATATGTGAGAGGAGATTGTACTTTGTCTTTGTTTCAATGCAATAAAATTATCAAGGTTTGCTTATCCTTTGTTATTCCTTGTTCTTGCATTCAAGCTCGGGAGAAAAGTTTGTGAGTAATCCATTTATATAAGCTCGGGAGAGTTAGATTCACGAAAGGGGTAAGTACAGTGTTTCAATCGCGAAATACTAACTCGGCCTAGGGATAGGTTAAGAGTTTTAGCGGCTAAAAGAAGTGTGAGATTGGTTGGTGAGTATAATTGGTTCACGCCGGGAGGTATCATCAAGGACTAGTCATCAACAATACTTCGACTTAAGGATAAGCGGAGTCATTCAAGGACACTTTGCCGAACTTTGGTAAAGCCCACCCACGAGCAAGGGATTGCCGCGGCGGACAGTATCGTCGCTGCCAAGGCAGTAATCTGCAGTGTTGCCGAGGCAGTGAAATACAATTGCATTGGGCAAAGACAAGTATATCAAATCCACAATACAACGCAACTGGATCCTGACCCATCTCTCTCTAATATTCGACCTCTTTAATTTCCTTAGTTATTTTAGTCTAGTTAAACCAAACTCAACTACTTGGGTTTTTATTTCTTTCTCCAGAACAAGAAGACGAAGAAGACATATTGAGTCTACCAATCCCTGTGGAGACGATAATCCGATAAATACTTATCACTTATTACTTTCGATGTGTCCACTTGCACTAAACGCGCACTTTTAACACACGATAAGTTTTTGGCGCTGTTGCCGGGGATTGGCAACTAAATTTTGTTTTCTTTATTTTCTTGTTCCCTTTTTTTTTATTTTACTCTTGTTTTTCTTGGTGTATGACCAGGGCCAACCCAACCAACCCTTTGTACGAGTTAGATCCAGAGATCGAAAGAACAAGGCAAAGGTTGAGGAGACAGATCCAAGAAGCCATGGCAGATCACCCGGCATGACAAAACTTACCTGCCGGCAATGGAGGTTTTCCGCCGCCACCTGGGCCGCGGCAGCTCACTGTCAGGGACTTCCTGGAAGAGGACTTAAATGGATTAATGGATTAAATCCAGGAGTCATTACACCGGAGATAGAAGAAGCCCACTTTGAACTAAACCTGTTATGTTCAATATGCTTAACACTATTGGACAATTTGGTGGGTCTGTAACTGAAGATGCAAGGCAGCACCTCAAGTCTTTCATGGAGATTTGCAATTCTTTTAAAATCCAAGGAGTCCATGAAGATGTCTTGCGATTGAAGCTATTCCCCTATTCACTGAGGGATAGGGAGAAAGCTTGGTTAAATAGCATTCCAGCAGGATCTATTGGATCTTGGAGTGAACTCTGCCGTGATTTTATTACTCGTTTTAATCCTACAAACTTATATGATAGAATTTGTAATGAAATCACTTCTTTTCAATAGGCAGATGATGAACCTATGTACGAGGCATAGGAGCGATACAGGGAGTTACTGCACAAGTGTCCTTTGCATGGATTTCCTCTATGGACACAAGTGACCATGTTTAATAATGCCACGAATGCCCCGACAAGGATGATGTTAGATGTCTCGGCGAACGGAACACTCCTTGATAAAGCACCTGAGGAAGCTATTGAAATATTAAACAAACTCACGAAGAATGATTTTCAGTTTCCTACGTCTAGGCGAGGAGGAGTAAGACGCCAAGCCACGGTAAATGAATTAGACACATCGAATTCAGTGACAGCACAATTGGCCTCTCTTACCAAGATGGTGCAAAACCTACAGTTACAGCAAAATACCCGTGAGGTCAAGGTAATTGATTCTTATTGTGACTTATGTGGAGGTAACCACAGTTCCTCTGATTGCATGAATCAAGAAACCGATATGTATGTTGGGAACTACAATCGCAACAATATGATGTCCAACACATACAATCCCTCATGGAAGAGGCATCCAAACCTATCATGGAGCAACCCTAACAATGCCTTAAACCCAATCACCCAACCCACAGGATTCTAGCAACCAATGCAACCTCTGCCGCCGTCGCAAGTCCAGCAGTCAATGCCGCCGCCGCAGATGCAGCAACAACCGGTAAGTTCATTGGAGAACACTCTTAAAGCCTTTATGATGAAAACTGAGTTATACATGGCAGGGAACAGTAATTTCATCAAAAGGATAGATGCCTTTATGAATAGAACTGAGATGAGGTTGCAGAATTAAGAAGCGACCATTAAAACGCTAGAAACCCAGGTTAGGCAGTTTGCTCAAAACATAAACACTAGACCACAAGGAGGACTACCTAGCAATACTGAAGTTGCTAAGGTAATGGGTCATGAACAGTGTAAAGCCATCACTACCAGGAGTGGTCTACAGCTGAAGAAAAAGATTCCAGCAAGCCAAATCCAATCAGCGGATCCATTTATCTAAGAAGACATATTGAGTCTACCAATCCTTGTAGAGACGATAATCCGATAAATACTTATCACTTATTACTTTCGATGTGTCCACTTGCACTAAACGCGCACTTTTGACACGTGACAATGTTAATAAGGATGAATGGATGTTTAAGACGTTTTGTGATGATGATAAAGGATGAGAATGATGAATGGAATGAGATGATATGTAAAGATGGTTATATGGTGAAAAGGAATGGTGAAATGGAAATAATATCTTAAAGATACTCAAGGAAGAAACTAAGTTATAGAAAATCTAATCTTGAATCTTATATTGATCTTTAAGGGGTGATGATAAACGAACTTTGACCGTTTTAGTATATTAAACTAAAAGAACCCGAAGTATCAAGATGGATAGAAAAGGGTTGACGCCACAAGTACAAAATTATTTGATAAGTCGATAAAGTTCTAAGAAGAACCAAACAAGAGAAAATTCTCACAAGTAATTTTATATAATTTGAATGGTGTGTTTTACAAATGAAAATTCAAGTCCTATTTATAGGAAATAAACGGGTGTGGCCAAGGGACATTTACCTTTAAAAAGGTGGTTGAATAGTGGCCTCTAGGGGTGGGCAAAAAATCCGATTACCCGGTCCTGGACCCGGTAAAACCCGGTAGATTTTTATCTGGTATTGGTTCCGTTGGGACCGAGATTGGATCCAAAATTTAGGACCCGATCATAACAGAGACCGGGACTAGATCTTGATTTTTTGGACCCGGTACCCGGTGGGTACCTAATAGAACCGAGACCAATACCAAATATTCGGTATTGGTTTTATTTTTTTTATTTTTCTTATCAAATTTTTTCTTTATATATAAATATTATGAATGGGATTAGTTTTAAAATTTTAATTTTCAAGTCTACAATATTCTAATTTTATTATTTAATATTATTATTGATGGTTGAATTTTTTTCTCCAATTACTCTAAAAATTTTAAGAATAAACTAATTGACCGGGTACCCGGTATTGGAACCGGTACCCACCAGTAACTAACGAAACCGGTTCTTAAAATTTAGGACCCGATATGACCGGGACCGAGATTAGTTCCAATTTTTAAGAATCGGTGATTAGCGGGATTAGGATCAATTCTATTCAAATTGGCCGGGTACCCGGTCGTGCCTACCCTTACTTATATCGGGAAAATAGGCACCCCTACTTATATCGGGAAAATATATATGGTCCAGTGGCAAAAGCACCCTACCCCAAGTGCATCCCAGCTAGAATTCGCCCATTCTCAATTTGTTGCAGTCGTTTTTTCTTCTCTAATTTGGTAATGGTAATACGTGTCATTAATTAATTAATTAATTATATTAAATTACAATTAAAATTATATTAATAGATTATATAAATAATATAGACTAAATATATAATTATTTTAATTTTATTTAACAAACACGTTAACCTTTTTATTTTTAATAGTTGATAACTTAATTATAATAATTATGTGATAAATTTAGGGAAAGTACTTTTAGATTTTTTTTTAGATATATATGTTTAGTATTGCTGTTAAAAAATACTTTTAAAAAAATAAATGATTATTTTAGACATGATGTTATAAGTTAAAAAATATATAATTAAATAATAATCAAATTCTTTTACATTATAATATTAACATAAATTATGATAAAATATAAAATATTAATAAATGAATACATAAATTATTTTTAAAAAGTGTTTTTCAGAAGTGCTTTTCAAAAGTGTTTTTTTTTTAATTTGACATGAATATATATAATTTTTAAACTAAAAAAATAATTTATGTTAAATATAATTATGTGTTTATAAAAATTAAATTATAATAAAACATACTAAATGAATGTTAAAGTTGTAATTTAACTCCTAAAAGCATTTTTCTAACTACAAAAGCTAAAAATTTTAGTTTTTGTGTTTAGGTTGAAAAACACTTTTCAAACATAATTTTTTGTCCAAAAATTAATTGTTTAGCATTGCTTTTACGTTCTAAACGAGTTTAGAATTAAATACTAAATGCAGTGTCCATGTACAAAACACATACACCTCACACCAGTTAGATGAAGCAAACATGACTTGTATCAACACGTTAGCTGTGTATGGTCCTTAGGCAGAAAAGAGTCCATCAAGCATCAGAAACTGAAAAATAAATAGCAGGCAGGCAGGTAGCCATAACACATCCGTAGCTGGTAGTGCCACACAATCCACAAACTTGTCTCTTATTTTCTCAAATATAATAATAAAATAAATGAATGTGTGAGAATAGGATCCAAGGGAATGGGTTTTAGGACTAAAAACATAAGAATAGGTACAATAGCAAACAAAGGAAGACAAAAAATCCACACGTAATAAACTTATTAAAGGCATTATTTAGTAGGGATATCATCCGATTATAATATATAAAAGTTTAAAAGTTTAAATTTATTTAAATTATTAGACAAAAATAAATAATAGATAAGACTAACTGTAAAAAATTTAAAAAATATTATTTAAAAATAAAAAATAACAATTAAAATATATAAAAAAGAATTAATTATTATATAATATAAATAAATCCTAACCCATCTATGCTCACTGGTGACTTTAATACAAAAATTATGCTCACTGGTGACTTTATATAATATAAAATGTTGACTTTATTAATCTTTACTTGTGGATACTAATCTTTATATTATATAATTCAACATTTTAGAAGGGTAAAAAAGTAAGGATATTTGTAGGTTAAAAAAGAAGATTTAAATTCAAATAATTTTTATAAGATAACACATAATGTTAAAAAATTGAATAATTAAAAAATTAAAATATTGTGTAGTTAAAAAAAGATAATGAAATAATACCTTTTGTAGTTTTAAAAATTTTCAATATGGTACCTAAAGTATATAAACGATTAATGTGTTTCATGTATTTTACTTTCGTCTTTTAAAAATATTTCTCGAAACTAACAACATTAAGTAGGTAAAGTGATAGAGATGCATGATATTTTTGTGTTATAGGGATACATGATATTTTTCGTCCAGAAAAATTTACTTAAAATTAAAAAATTTAAAACAATTTCACCTTTTGCTTTTTCATAAAAAATAAAAATATATCACTGCTACCATCAGATAATATACTTCTTGTCTCATGTGTGGATCAATAAGGAAGGCTTTTCATAGTAAAGATTTGGGTATCATTTTGGTTAGAACGTTAAAGGTTTATAATTTAACTTGTTTCTATATATGTAGGCAAGTGTGATCATTTATCTCTAAAGTGAATAATGAAAGTACATAGGGTGTGATGGAGGGTATATTGCTATGAAGATTCGAGTTCTTTATAGAGGAAGAAGGAAATAAATACAACTGCTTTATTAAAAATTATTGCTCCGCAATTGTAACTTTGGGTTGGATTTTAGGCTTGTTAACAAAGAATAATAAATGTTAATCATCTTATTATTATTTTTAGAATATTAGCCATCGTTGTCTAATCATGGTTCTATCTCAACTCTGCAGATGTCTCCATCTTCTGAAATGTTACAATTGGTTGATATGACTGATACCATTAATGTTGTTGTATCAGACCTTTCATCCTTTTGGGACCCTAATAGAATATTTGAGGTCATATTTATTCATTATATTTTGTTATTCTCCTTATCATCTTGTTTTTATTTGAAAGATTGATAAAAGAGGATTTATGCACCACAATACTTTATTGTTTTTTTATTTTCAGGTAATTGATTATTTCTATTTGTGGAAGGCATGCCTGAATCAGACCACCAGAGTTATCAAGTGATGGCTCATCGTTGCCTTAAAGTATCTTCCAAGGCTTTTCATTGACAAGAAAATCAAACTTAAAAATATTTTTCTACTTTTACCTACGTAATGCAACATGCAAGAATTGTTCCATTTATCTATCTATTGCCTATGAGGATTAATTGGATGATACCAAAAGCGAAAATTTTCATCTTATCTACCCGCAAATTTTGTCCCCCAAGCCATTCAATGAAATTAGAGAGATCTATGTGTGCCGAGGTCATTGTCATGTCGTAGTATTTGTTTCTAGCTAAAAAAGATGGAATTGTACATCAGGATAAGGTTTTGATAGATTGTACTGTTGGTAACCACGCAGATCATTCTTTTAATAAGAGACAGAAGACTGCCTGTACATCTAATCTGTCAGATCCAGGTTTTGAGGACAATTTTTGCAATGCCTATTTTGAGAAAGACACTTCTTTAAGGAAAACACGTGGGGATCAGTGTTGTCTGAGAATAAGTTTCTCTCATGAAATTTCATGCACTACTACCGTACATTGTATTAATAATTTTATCTTTACAAGTTCAGGGACCTTGTATAGAATAAAAGTCAATACAAAAATTAAAGTTTGTAAAGAAAGTGCGAAGAAGGCTTGTTTTTCTGGTTTTTGTATCTGAAAGTGATTTGAAGTATCAGGTATTTTAAATTTCTATTTTCCCCTTTTATGTTATTATTCACACAACACATAAATGATGAATTGTTTGTACATGGATCTTACTAAAAATAAACTCAATTTTATTCTTTTCATTCAATTTCAGTTATTGCAGATTGATGGTTTTCACTTAATGAAGCATCATAAAGAAGGTCTTTGTAATATTAAGGATTCCAGTTTAAAAGTTGTTAAAGTTTCTATTATTTCTAGAATATATTTACGAAGACTTTCATTCTCCTCCGAGGTTCTTACCACTGATAAATCATTGCATACTTCTATATGTAATGATGTCACTATGAAAAATCAAGTACTGGCGGGTGTCAGTGGTTCTTCAATTCCAGACATTCATCTTCATGTCTCTTCAAGTTTAACAGGTCTTTTAGAGAGTGATACAAAGGAATTGAGAAACGGCCAAAATGCAAACCTTGGGAACTTTAGTCATTCTTTGGACATGAAGATCAAAATGAATGTAAACCTATAGAGAAACTTGGCTTTGCTTGGTCATAGTTGCCTCTTACCTCCTAGAAAATTCATGTCTCTGTGTGGAGATATATTAGTTGTCCATAGTTTTGACCAATGTTATTTTGATATGTGCTCAAGCCGTGAAGCCTATGGTGATCTTCATCAATACAGATCTTGTGAAAGAACAAAAAATTGTTGCATTCATGTCTTAGTGGCTAATCAAATCGTAAATTCATACTAGACTGATGTGAGCACATCATGTCAAGTTTAACAGGTTGATCCGGAGGTCTTACCATCATAACCTATTACTCGTTCTAAGGCAAAGGAATTTAGGGAAGTTCTTTTCTTTACTTGTGCTTCAATTCCAGATTCATTCGATAATGTTTATGCCTTAGAACATAAGCTTTATAATGTGTTTCATGTTGATATGTGACATATTAGACTATACTACTTATTAAATATGTTTATTTGTGTATATATGCTATTAAGTGTGTTTTAAGGATTGGTTTTATAGTGTTTGTAATGTTTTTAACTTAATTATAACTTCATGTATGTTATTAAATAAATTTACAAGTGTTTATGCCTTGTATTTATGTTTCAATTGAGTATACAATACTTTGATGGATTCTTGTGATGTTTACATATAGGTACATAGGAGAACACCAGCTCAAGAGAGTGTATGCAACTCCACACCAACTCAAGAGAGTGTATGCATCTCAACACCAGCTCAAGTGAATTATATTCAACTCAAAAGAAGCTCAATGGAGTGCACGCAGCTCACCTCAGCTTGAGGCAGCTTAGAGTCTTAGCTCCTAGCTCCGTTTAGCTCCTTACACTCTCAGCTAGCTCGTTTCAACTCTATTCAATTTTCAGCTATCTTAACTCAAGCTGAAGTGACCTACGACAGCTGAAACCTATCCTACACAAAAGGAATGTGTCCTAGGCATGTGCCATGCATGTGGGACACATATGGCAGCCTTGTGCACATGTGTGGGTGTGTAAATGCATTTCCATCCAAACAAAGCCCTTGTTCTTGAAGACCAAACGCCCAAGGGATAAGAATGGGTGGTTTTGTGTTCAAAATTCAAACATTTAACACATATTAAATGTGTTTTATGTGCCAAATCACTTGGCTGAAATTAAATGAAGCCTAGGGTGATTTATTTTAGTTATTTTCGTTCAAATATTGTTCACAAATTCAATTTTGGCCAACTTCTCCTTTATTCTTATATATTTCCATAATTTTGTAAAGACAAGGTTAGACCTTTTAATGAATAAATTCCTTTGTGAGATTTTCTCTCAAACTTGGTTCTTTTTAGAACTTTTCCTTGACTATCAATTCTGAATTTTTATCAAGTTACTTGATACTTCAGTTTCTCAATTGTTCGATAATTGAAGGGTTTAGGTCCGTTTAGTAGATTGTTCGGGTTTTTCCTTGGAGTTTGTTCAAACTTCAAGAACGTTGCTGCTATTGATGAATGCTTGAAAAACTTCATCTTCAACCTTTAAATCTGTCCAAAAATTTCCAGCAACTTCTTTCTCCCTCAATTTTGATTTTTTTTATTATTAAGCATTTTTAATATCCTAACACAACACCATGTTTGTTTTTGCTGTAGAGGAATACTTGCTACAATCCTAGGTCCGTGAATGAACGAGGAATGTTGTTTCTTCACAAACAACCCAGTATCATATGGTATCAGAGCAAAATAGGTATGAAACTCATGTTTTCTACTACTTGTCATCCCAGACTGATGGACAAATTGAGGTTGTTAATTGTGTTTTATATACTTTGTTGCTTTTCATCATTAAAAAGAACATTATGTGATTTAGAATGCAGCAGAATAGAGATGATATGTTATTGGTAGCGTTAGTTTGGTTAATAGAATGATGGTGTGAGGTTGAAGATGAAGATGGTTTGATGGTTGTTGTGTCCTCGGCACCCTCCTAAGTGCAATTACTTAGGCAAGTAACCTCAAGCGGCTCTAACCCACCCTCCTAAACGTGTTTGTTTAAGCAAGCAAGAGTGTGACGATGATTCTCCCTGCTAGAACTTGAAGAACTATGTTGAAGAAATCTTTGAAGATACAAGTTATCAACACTTGCAAAAATGAACTAACCAAGTATTTCATATATCAAGAAGAAATTGAATGACTACAAAGCATGGAAGGCACATCCTTTTATAGGTGAAGGATGGTTGAACATAATTGGAATAATAATTAAAATTCTAGAAATTTGGAAATATTAATGGCTTGAGAATCTTGTTATTTCCTTCCTTGATGCATAAATGGCTCCCTTGGTCTTTGACTTCCCATGTTGAAGATGTTAAAGATGCCTTGATTTAAGGAGAAAAAGATAGCTTTAATTCTGGTCCCTTGGATGTTCACACGGACGATGGAGATGAAATGAAGTGATGTGGTATCATAGAGAGTGGTGGATATGGTATGTTTGAGGATGATATTATCTTATTCTAAAGGCCTTATTACCTAAATAAATCTGATTTCTAATTGGCCTTAATTAAAATATTTGACCCAAACTTCATAATGTAGTATTGGGCCAAAATAACACAAACTATAAATGACCTATTAAGGGGGGTTAAATACAATCTGGTCATGCACTTCATTTGGGCCCTCAATTTGGGTTTGTGTGACCCAATTGTCTTTGAAAGATGAAGAATAATAGCTTTGTCCATGGAATTCTTTGGTCTTCATACAAGTTTGTAATCCCTTACTCAAGAATCCTTGGACAACAATATTCAGCTTGTCTCGGAGTTGTTTGGACTTGGATCGAGTGATTGGGCCAAGTGGAAAGGTAAGCCCATCTCTTCCTTGAATATGGTGTGTGGAACATGTATAATTATGACTTGGGAAGATTGTTTGCCACATGTTGAATTCGCTTATAATCATTCTATACATTCTACTACAAAAATGTCACCGTTTAAGGTTGTTTATGGTTTTAATCCTATTACGCCTCTAGATTTGTTGCCTTTGCCACAAGAACAAGTGATAAGCAAGGACAAAAAAGCGAGAGCATATTATGTGAAGCGTATACATCAACAGGTTAAGGAGAAATTAGAGAGAAGGACTCAGCAGTACGAAAAACAAGTAAACAAGGGAAGAAAATGAGTCACCTTCGATGTTCGTGATTGGGTTTGGGTTCATTTCTGGAAGGAACGTTTTCCAGCCCAACGACAGTCAAAGTTGTTACAAAGAGGAGATGGTCCTTTTCAGGTGTTGTCGAAAGTGAATGACAACGCCTACAAGATAGACTTACCAGGCGAGTACACTGTAAGTGCCACATTTAATGTTTCTGATTTAACCCCTTATGATGATTCTACAGATTTGAGGTCAAATCCTTTTTAAGAAGGGGGATGATGTGAGCACATCATGTCAAGTTCAACAGGTTGATCCGGAGGTCTTACCATCATGACCTATTCCTCGTTCTAAGGCAAAGAAATTTAGGGAAGTTCTTTTCCTTATGCTTGAATTCCAGATTCATTCGATAATGTTTATGCCTTAAAACATAAGCTTTATAATGTGTTTCATACTGATATGTGACATATTAGACTATACTACTTATTAAATATGTTTAAGTATGTATATATGCTATTAAGTGTGTTTTAAGGATTAGTTTGATAGTGTTTGTAATGTTTTTAACTTATTTATAACTTCATGTGTGTTATTAAATAAATTTACAAGTGTTTATGCCTTGTATTTATGTTTCCATTGAGTATACAATACTTTGATGGATTCTTGTGATGTTTACATATAGGTACATAGGAGAACACCTGCTCACGAGAGTGTATGTAGCTCCACACTAGCTCAAGAGAGTGGATGTATCTCAATACCAGCTCAAGTGAATTATATTCAGCTCAAAATAAGCTCAATGGAGTGCACGCAACTTACCTTAGCTCGAGGCAACTCAAAGGCTTAACTCCCAACTCCGTTTAGCTCCTTACACTCCCAGCTAGCTCGTTTAAGCTCTATTCAATTTTCAGCTAGCTCAACTCAAGTTGAAGTGACCTACGACAGCTGAAACCTATCTTACACGAAGGGAATATGTCCTAGGTATGTGCCATGCATGTGGGACACAAATGGCAGCCTTATGTACATGTGTGGGTGTGTAAATGCATTTCCATCCAAACAAAGCCCTTGTTCTTGAAGACCAAACACCCAAGGGATAAGAATGGATGGTTTTGTGTTCAAAATTCAAACATTTAACACATGTTAAATGTGTTTTATGAGCCAAATCACTTGGCTGAATTTAAATGAAGCCTAGAGTGGTTTATTTTAGTTATTTTCATTCAAATATTGTCCACAAATTCAATTTTGGCCAACTTCTTCTTTGTTCCTATATATTTCCATAATTTTGTAAAGACAAGGTTAGACCTTTTAATGAATAAATTCCTTTGTGAGATTTTCTCTCAAACCTGGTTCTTTTTAGAACTTTTCCTTGACTATCAATTCTGAATTGTTGTCAAGTTACTTGATACTTCGGTTTCTCAATTGTTCGATAATTTAAGGGTCCAAGTCCATTTTTGAGCAGATTCAAGATAAGGTTCGGGTCTGTTCAGTAGATTGTTCGGGTTCTTTCTTGGAGTTTGTTCAAACTTCAAGAACGTTGCTGTCATTGATGAATGCTTGAAGAACTTCATCTTCAACCTTCAAATCTATCCAAAAATTTCCAGCAACTTCTTTCTCCCTCAATTCTGATTTTTTATTAAGCCTTTTTAACATCCTAACACAACACCATGTTTGTTTTTGCTGCAGAGGAATACTTGCTACAATCCTAGGTCCGTGAATGAACAAGGAATGTTGTTTCTTCACAACCAGCCCCGTATCATAAACTGTTGACTAAAATTGTTAAAAACTTTGATCTAAACAACGAAGAAAGCACCATAAACAACAGTTTCATGAGTACTTTTAGAGTAGCATTGAACCACAGTAAGTATGGCGGACAAGGACATGATATACTAAAAACAAAGGATGAAACAAATTTTTAATCATCACTTTAGCCCAAAATCTCTAATATTAGTAAAATGGTAATCATTTAAAAGCTTGACTCTTTTTTTTGTTTTAAAAATATTTTTTTTCTCGTGATCTAAAAAACTGAAAAGTGTTGCTAGTAATTCTTTTTCGAGGTAGGAAAACATATCGAATGTCGTTTTGAAATTAATGTCTTCTGAACGGGGAGTTTCGTATTTAAAAAATGATTTTGTAAAATTGGAGTCGCCACCGGCTGTTTTGGTAGACCGGACACCTTAAAAACCAGTGATTTGAAAAATTAGGGTTTGAGAGTCAGTTTCAGATAGGGAAGGATTAACACCCCACACCGCCAAAAAATCGGTACTTTATTTAGTTACCACTTTACTAATATTAAATTTTTCGAGATAAAGTGTTGATTGAATTAATTTTTAACTGAACGTGCGAGTTTATTTTAAAACACCTAAACCCGAAGGTAAGCGTCCGAACCACTATCATCACATTAGAATTAACCTCACTTACGACTGAATTTAGGGGACCATATTAACAAATTAAATAAAATCATTATGCAATCCTTAATTAAATTAAATTACATACAATACAATAAAAATTAAAAACATAAATAAATACATACATAAATATTAATCTAAAACAAACTATTAATCTAAAACATAAATTAAAACTAATCTAAAACATAAATAAATACAAAACATAAAATATTAAACTAATTAATACTAAACATAAATAAAACATTAATATAAAACAAACCAACAAAAGTATGTGTATGTGTTCTAAAATGTTGTAGTAGTAAGAGAGCAATATGGTATAGTTACATTGTTGTAAGAATTGGCTTTTGATTTGTAAATGTTGCTTTGATGATTAATTGAACTTGAGTATGTATTGGATGTTTAAGTTGCTCTTGGTGCCTAGGAATTATGCATATAGTTAATGGTGATCATTGGTGGTGTTTTGAATGAGTTAGATCTACTTAAAAAGGACAAATTTTATGTTTCTGAGCATAAAGTTTCAAAACCTTTATCAAATAGCTTCGAAGCTTCCAGGAAGGTTTTGAAACCTTGTGGGCTATTTGGATATTAGAACCTTACTGGAATGGAAGTTTCGAAACTTTCAAGGAAAAGTTTCAAAACCTTTTCCATAAAGTTTTGAAACCTTTAATGAAGGTTTCGAAACCTTTGTTTGGTTATTAGTTGATAGTTGTTGGATTTGCATTTTAGTCCCGAATATCTTTCTATGTTTAATTATGGTAGCTACAAATATTATTTTGAGTTGAAATTTCACCTTGATGCATAAGGTTGACTTAATTTCAAGTTGGTTAACTTAAATCAGAGGTAGTCCCTAAAAATTAAAAGTTTTACATTTTGGTCCCTAGTTAGTGAAGCATGTAATTGATGATGTTAGAATGCTCCGTTTGGTCTGAAATTTATCATGAGAGTTCTTTGCATATTTAATTTAAATTTGATGGAATGAATTTCTACCTTGTCAAAGAATTTAAAATATTCATGTTTTAGTCCTTAAGTTGCTCATGTGTTAATTGAGTGCTCATTTGAGATCGAATTGCCTCAGTTCTTGTTTTGCATGAAATCGAAACACATAGGAACATAATTATGCCTTTAGATAAGATAAAGAAAAAAATATATAACGGTTTTCAGGGTCGTTTACCGAATTGAGCCTTCACGGGTTTGGTTCGGTATTCCCCGTGTGACCCATTAGAGCCGGTTCCGTCTAGGCCGGGCTAAGGGGGTTACATGTAGATCACGTTTGAAGGATTTCGCATCATTTCGATGGCTTGAAGAGAAAGAAACCGTTATCGGTGAGTGATTTATGATAGTGGGATGCTTCGAAAGTGTTTTAAAACCTCCCTATACTCGGATGTAAGTGTTTAAGTTTTTCTCTCTTGAAAATCCCATATTACGCCTTGCTTTACTATGTGATTTTGTCATGTTCATGTTTTATTTGTGAATATGAGATTATGCATGTGATTAGATGCTCATGATACTGTTTTTATAATGTTTTGATGCTCCCATGGTTTTGTTTTCAAATTTTGATGAAAAGAGGTTTTTTCGGTTTATACATTTGATGCATGTATTGATGGGAAGCATGAGTGTGATTCACTGTTTTTATATTGAAACTTGAGCATCGTGTTTTTTTAGTGTTGGTATTAAAGATGATGAAACGTGGATAAGTTGATCGATCAATAGGATGTGAGTGCACTATAATTATAAAATTCGTACGTGTGTAAATTCCTTGGTGATGCTTTAAAGGTGATGCCTAGTGCTGTGTGATATAATAATTACCTTATCACATTCGAGTATGGAGAACTATCCCGGAAACTATGGTGAGATTTCTTGGATTGTGTTTGTCAATCACGGGCATGCTTGGCGATATAAGCCACATGCTATTTTTCCGTTTATCCTAACATGTAATGGTAATCTAAACGGTTCACTAATACCAATACAATGTTATAAGAAAGTATAATCTCTTAATTGAATGGTGTTTTCAATGAAGCTTTTCCATAGGCATGCATGACTTGTGTTTTGGTTTTTAAGCATGTGACTTTCAAAAGATATTTGAAAAAAGTTTTGTGGCTTGTGCCATGGTATACTTGCTGTTTTTCATGATGTTAGCATTGATAGCCATGCATTTATTTCATGAGTTGAGCATGACATGTTTATATAAAACTTTGGCTTTTATGGCTTGTATTGTAAGTTGTTTTTACTTGTGTTTTTATATGTCACTCACTAAGTTTTTGCTTAACCACTCCCCTTTACTTGCAATACAGAGAAATAAGTGATTAGGTGCCATTACGAAGAAAGGGAGTCAAGCATTTTACCTTATACTTTTCAGGCTCAAGTATGTTTTAAGTTAAATTGAGAACCTTAAGTAGATGAGAGCAATGGAGCAATGAATCTATATGTTCCTGAATATTCTGGTTTTGAACTTCTTCTATGACATTATTATGCTTATGAAGTATTTATGAGATACAATTCATGATGAATATGAAGTTATGTTATGCTATGTTGTGATGATTAATGGTTTCAATTTGTGTTAAGAGCATGGAACTAGGATGATGGGAATCTAGAAATCTTGTTAAATTATGTGATTTATGCACTATAGGTGAATAAATGCATCTAGTACACATTTGGACACGTTTAAGCTGTGGAATATAATTAAATTGTTGTTTCTAGGTAGGGGGTTTCGATACTTGTTCATAGGATATCGATAACTAGGCAAAAACTCGGTGATTTTCTGGGAAATTAAGCTTGGGTATCGAAACCACATGAACTAGTTTCGAAATAGTAGTATGAATTCTCCAGGGCGTATCGATATGTTTCATTTTGGTTTCGATACCGACCTTCACAGTAGCAAAAAGGTATTGGAACGTTTCTTTAGCTGTATCGAAATGTGGGCTTTCGCGCAGGTCATAGTTTATGTAATCGAAGATGTTCCGAAACACTTAAGCACCATTTCGAAACCCCTTTATAATTTCCACTGGTTTCGAACCAATCCTTAAGGTTTTTGATACCCCTAACCGTTTTTGTCGTTATAAGCTGAATTTAACTTTGAATATTTACACTTTAGTCACAAAATCTTAGTAATACAATTAGATGACTTGTAGATATCGATTTAACTTGAAAATTTACATGTAAGCATGTAATATACTTAATTAAGGATTGATAACCTTAATTTCACTTTTTGATCATAATATTTTGGAAAATTATAATTAGGTCCTTAAAATTTGTTCGGTTTGATTAGGACCCGTTTCTCTCTAGTTTCCGATGCCAATGAACTCAGTCCTTGCAAAAACATATAAGGTCTAATTAATGCATTTAGAGAAGATAATAGAAAAAATTTAGGGTGGTTTATCGGGGCGAGTCTCCAGATTAGCCTCGATATTCCCCGTGTAGCTTTTTCTAGTCGGGTGGCATATAGACCAGGTCGAGGGGATTACATTTGTTGGTATCAGAGCTTAGGTTTATGAATCCTTTTGTGATGTTTTGTTTTGTTTTGCTATGATGTCATGCACGGTGATTGCTATACATACTGATATGTTATATGCACGGTGATTGATTAATTTGCTAAGTTTAAAGCATGTTAGACCTATATCTCCATTGCTCCACTACTTTTGGGTTGATTTTGTTAAAAACTTGAGCTAGTTGACTCCTTGCTTCTGGTTGACTCACATAGTTTTGAATTTTGTTTTGGTTGCATAGTAATAGTAATATGGGACCTCGTAGAGAGATTAGAATGAACACTCGATCTATCACCAATGGAATGGATGAGAGTGAGGAGGAAGATTTGCCACCTCCTCCACAACCACCAGTTGCACCACTAGTTGAACCGATAGCAACTCCACATGCTGTGTCAGTTGTCGGTGATATGGCTCAGTTGGTTCAGGATATTATAGGAGCTTTTCAAGCTGCAGTGGCTAGAATGCAGGCCATAGTTGCTCTACCGATAGCTAATCCTTGTTTACCTTTAGAGAGACTACGTAGTTTAGGAGTGATCGAGTTTAAGGATTTGTCACCGGAGGACTCGAAAAGCTTGGTTAGAAAGTACAAATCGTATTTTGGTCCAAATGGGTTGTTCTGATGAGAGGAAACTTGAATGCACATTAGCTTTGCTCCAAGGTGATGTTTATAAGTGGTTGACTACCACGACGTATGGCATGGAAGTTGCTGAGGTGACATGGGATTTCTTTAGTCTTAGCCTTTAGGCGTAAATATCTGGGTGTTCGTTACTTGGATTAGAAAAAGAGGGAATTTATGACTTTGATTTAGGGAAGTTTGTCAGTTTTTGAGTATGAGATCTAGTTTGTTAGGCTGAGTCAGTATGCTCCTGAGCTGTTACCTAATGAAAAAACTTGTTATGAAAGGTTTCGTTATGGTTTGGTACGAGAAGTTAAGACATATATGCTAGCTACAGGTTATACGGATTTTAATGTGTTAGTGGACCGAGCTAAGGATATTGAACATAGTTTAGGCATGAAATCTTTGGGATCTAGTTCTGGTAAGAGGTCGGCTGATAATGGTAACAGTAGGGATAAGTTCAAGAAACAAAAAGATGGTCGGTATGGTAGGGATCATTATAGAGGAGAAGGAGTTAGTCGTGGATACGAGGAAGGTCAATCTAAGGGTGTTGTGTGTAACAAGTGTGGGAGACGTGATTATGGTCAGTTCTGGAGTGGAAACATTTGTTGGAATTGTGGTGTTGTAGGGCACACCAAGAGAGAGTGTCCTCAGTTGGCGGGTGGCCATCTGTAACCCCTTTAACCCGGTCTAGACACAACCCGACTCGAACTAGTTACACGGAGAATACAAAGGCTAATCTGGAGACTCGCCTCGATAAACAACCCTAATAATTTTTCTTTTTATCTTATCTATATACTTTATTTTGATCCTACATGTTCATGCATAGATATATTCGAATGCAACGGAAAAAACATAAGGAACGAGTCCTAAAATATACAACATGCTTTAAGGACCAAAATATAATTTTCATAAATTTAAGGTCTAAACATGAAATTTAAATTACCAATCCATAATTAAGTTCATTAATGCTTGCATCTCAAATTTCAATCCTCTAAAGGTTTCAAGACATTTTGTATATGCAAATTCACCTAAAAACACTTTAAGCACATATCATGGCATATTAGCTAGATGCATTCCTACCTAAATAACCACATCATAGATTCAACTCATAAATAGTCATGTTTTATTATCAACAACACTCAAATTCACACATAGGGATATCAAGAATCAAACTTCAATATAACTTTTATTATAACTAATGGAATATCAATAAGCAATTCAAATCTAAGTCAAAAATCTAGCACCAACATGATAAACATCAAACATGTATAAGCATACGACTACTACAAGTCTCGTTAATATAAAAATATTCTTAACATGGTAACCCATCCACACTGCTCTCTTACTACTACTAATGTTATAAAGACATACTTGAGCTTTCACTTGGCGGTTACTTGAATCCTTGCTTCCCTTTGTTGCCTCCACGCTAAATACTCTACATTGCAAGGTAAATGAGAGGGTAAGCATAAGCTTATTGAGTGAATAAAAACATATTTAAAAACACTTTGCAATATAGCCCATAATATACCAAAATCAATTTTAAAACAAGTTGTGCTCTTAAGTAAAAACAATGTCCATGGTCGTCAACGCCACTATTTAAAAAACAATAAGTATACCATGGCATCAGCCACAAAACCTTTTTCAAATACTTTTGAAAAACACATGCTCATTAAGCATCACTCAAGTCTTACATGCCTATAGCAAAGCTTCACTGAAAACATGATTCAATTAAGAAAACATACTTGCTTATAACATTGTATTGGTATTAGTGAACCGTATAGATTACCACTAAATGTTAAGATAAACGGAACACACATGATTAACATGTCAGGCATATGGCCAAATAGCAAAAATGCCATGTATGAAAGCCAATCGCTACTCATACCATGTGTGAAGGCCAATCGCCTAATCACATTATAACCCCCTCGACCCGGCCTAGTCGTAAGGCCGACCCGAGGTGGCTACACGGGGATTACTGAAGCCATGTCCAAAGACCAGACTCCAATAACCAACCCTAGAAAGCCTTTCTAAGATGAAACGACCAACGTATCTGCACACGAGCTCTAAGTCAACCTTATTGGGCTTGCCGAAAGCCCGAATGCTCAAAACAACATTGGCGTATTGGTACGAGGTGAAACCGAAAGCCCCTACAAATGGATGAAATTTTAAAGCACAAACAACTAAGGACTAACCCAACAACAACATACAAGCATACTTAACATGCATAAGACATTATAGAACTCAAGGATCAGGTTACACATGCTTGAAACTTATACACATCCATTTGAATCATGCTCAAGCAACAAAACATAGAATTCATACATAAAAGAGTTCAAACAACATCAAAGATAACATCCACATAACCATAACTTCAAAACATAAATCAACATGCCAACTCAAGGCAACCATGGCGTATATAAACTACGCATTAAATCATCCAAAACATAAGTCAACATAGGAGTCAAACAACGCTCCTAAACAACATAGCATATCCCATTCCTAGCTAATACATTACTGCAACTAAAATCATAATTGAGCTAACGAGCAACACGCTTTGACGCTCTTCCTCGCATCGTGCTAACTCCCGAGCTAACGATCTGCATTGTCGGAAAACGAGAGTGTAAGCATAAATGCTTAGTGAGCAGAACTCAAAAACGTAACTACGACAATGCAGGGTTCAAGCTTTAATTGAAAATAAAGACTAACATCATTGCGTACGTCTTACATCATAGCATCTTACAACTTACGAGAGAAATCAAAGTCCACAACTTAACATAAAACACATATTCATAGCAATTAAGATAAGTATGTTGGAAAACTCGGTTATTATACTTGGATATGCGGAAACGTCTTACACGCATATGAATTTATCTGACATGGCCGGATTTATCTTACACGTATACGAGTTTTGTCTGACACGACCGAATTTATCTGACACATATGCGAATTTTGTCTCATAGTGCACTATTCTTACATCCTATTGGTCGACCAATTATACCAAATATGACTCAACGAATGCCAACATCATTACCATAATATTATCTTACAATTCTTACATCTTACACCTCTTACCGGTCTTACATAGCCACCCAGTTATATTTCTTACCATACTTGAGTGGTCTTACTTACCACTTAGAAGCATAACCTGCAACATCTTACAATTACCTTACAAATATCTCACATGACATATTAACATGTCATTAATCAATAGATAATCAACACAACTCAACATAACAATTAACATGCCATCGACAACAATTAAACACAACAAGTTTTCCAATCTTTACCCTCTAACAAGCATACAAGGTATGTAAAAATGGGTAGATCTTACTCTTGAGTTTGGATTAGCTTATCAAGCCTAATCCAAACTCCCAAAATCTTCCTTGAACCAAAACCAAGTTCAAAACATTTTTCCACTCAGCACACAACTCTAACGGTAGCCAAATCGAACCCCAAACCTTCCAGATTTGCACTCGAATCACCCGGAACCAAATGTACTGCTTCAAACTAATACAAATTAAAGTATTAACCTCATAATCAACCACAAATTCTTTGTTTTACATCAACTCACAAATCCACAATATTTTCTCAACAATTCAAAGCCAAATTCATCCCAAATATTCTCATTTTCGTACTTCAGCAAAGCACAACCATTATCCTTTAATTTAACCACCTAAAACACTTCAAAACATGTCCAAAACATCACTCATATATAGTATAACCATCAACCCTTCATTTCCATACTAAAACACCCCAAAAACACTCATTTTCCACTTTCAAAAATTGTCTATTTCAGCCACTTCGGGAATTCAATCATCTACCCCCTTTAACTACTAAAAATCCATCATTTAACATTCTAAAAACACCTACCAAGGTTCTATATACCTCCAGCCCTTTACTTTCAACAAAACCCAACCAAAAACTCAATCACAACAACTCTAAAAATCTTCCCTAAGACTAGTTTCGGGTTTCCTAAGATTAAACTAATTTTCTAGCATGATTTAATTTCATTAAAGAGTTCAAAAGCATCCTTAAAATTTGTTTTTCTAAGACCATTAAAAATTTTAACAAAATCCTCACTTTTCACATCAAACCTTGAAAAATAGAGATTCTCCAAGACTTGATAAAAATAGGATTTTTAACTATCAAAAGATAGGAAATTAAAAGGAAAAGTCAAATATGAAATTACCTTTTGAAAAAGCTCTTGGATGATGTTGGATGATGAATAAATAAATAATGGGGGGTTTTAGAGAGTTTTTAACTTAGTTTTGAAGAAGATGAAAAAAATGATGTTTTGAATCTTCAAATCCCTTATAAATTTCATTAATGGTGTTTCTGTAAATATTGTGAACGTTTGTAAAAATCATCTCTTTAATTAAAATTAACCCGAAATTAATCCTAGTTCAGAGTCTAATAACTCCTAACCCCAAAACCGGGGTGTTACAACTCTCCCCCACTTAAGGAATTTTCGTCCACGAAATTCATACTTGGCGGAAAGAGATACGAAAATTGTTTCTCCTTATCCTCCTTTCTCTCCCAAGTGGCTTCTTCCACCCCTCGGTGTCGCCACTTCACTTTCACCAACTCGATTGATCTTTCATACAACACCTTACTATCAAAGGCTAAGATCTCAATTGGTTTTTCATCATAGGTCAAATTTGAATTCAACTCAACCTCTTCCACTAGCATAACATGTGACGAATCTGATCTGTACTTTCGGAGCATCGACACGTAAAACACATCATGAATCTTTTCTAACTCTGGCAGCAAACACAACTGATAGAAAACAGTACCAATCCGCTTCACAACCTTATACGGTTCAATATACATCAGACTCAACTTACCCTTCCAACCGAATCTCATCACCTTCTTCCAAGGCGAAACTTTCAAGAACACTCTATCACCCACGGCATACTCTATTTCTTTCCGTTTCAAATCCGCATACGATTTCTGCCTATCTAAAGCTACCTTTAACCGATCACAAATCAACTTCACTTTCTCGGTAGTCCCCTTAAGCATATCCGACATCGATATCAATTTCTTACTTACTCCAGCCCAACAAATCGGAGTTCTGCACTTTCTGCCATACAAAGCCTCATACAGAGCCATCTGAATACTCGACTGATAATTGTTGTTATACGCAAACTCAACTAACGGTAGATGCTTCTCCCAAGTACCCTAAAAATCAATGATGCAACATTGCAGCATATCCTCGAGAATCTGAATAACTCTCTCTGACTGCTCATTTGACTGAGGATGATACGAAGTACTGAAATTCAAACGACTACCCAAAGCACTATGCAAACACTCCCAAAATTTGGCTGTAAACCTCGAATCTCTGTCAAACACAACCGATTTCGACACACCATGCAGTCTCACAATCTCACTAATATACAGATCTGCCAACTTATCTAACGAGTAAGTCGTATGAATAACAATAAAGTGAGCACACTTCGTGAAGCGATCAACTATAACCCAAACTAAGTTCTTTTTCGAAGGAGTTAAAGGCAAACTGGATAGAAAATCCATGGTGATATTTTCCCATTTCCATTCCAGAATCTTCAACGACTGTAACAAACCAGACGGAAACTGATGTTCTGCCTTAACTCTCTGATAAACCATACACTTAATCACATAGTCGGCAACATCTCTTCATACCAATCCAGAAGTACTCATCCTTCAAACCACGGTAAATCTTCGTACTACCCGAATGCATAGCAAAAGGACTACTGTGCGCTTCGGTCAGAATCATACGTCTCAGATCACTGTCATTCGGCGCAACTATTCTGTCTCTGAAACACAAAACACCATCATCCTTGAAACTGTACTCTGTAGGTCTTCCTTCAGCTATATCTTGCACGTGAGGTGCCAAAGATCTATCTAACAATTATTTCTCTCTAATCAATTGACCTAAAGTAGGTCTAACCTAAAGTTCGGCTACCAAGCCACCTTCACCTGATAAGCTCAATCTAGCAAACACAACTCTTAACTCAACAACTACCTTCCTACTCAAAGCATATGCCACTACATTGGCTTTACCCAGATGGTACTTAATCTTGAGGTCATAGTCTTTCAATAACTTGAGCCATCTACGCTGTCTAAGATTCAACTCTCTCTGTGTCATCAGATACTTCAAACTCTTGTGATCTATGCACACTGTGCATATCTCACCCTACATACGAAGCATCACTATAGATCACATACTCCTCCCCTAACACAAGTTGTATCAAAATCGGCGCATCTATCAAAGATTCTTTCAATTTCTCAAAGGCTTGCTGTCTTGCATTTGATCACTCAAACTGAACATTCTTCTAAAGCAACTTAGTCAAAGGAGCGACTATCTTCGAAAATCCATTCATAAACCTCCTATAGTAACCTACTAAGCCTAGGAAACTATGAATCTCTATGATAGACTTCGGTTGCTTCCAACTCACAATCGCTTCAATCTTCTCAGGATCTACTCTAATCCCTTCAGCTGACACTACATGTCCTAAGAAAACAACTTCTCTAATCCAGAACTCATACTTGCTCAACTTGGCATACAACCGGTGATCCAACAAAGTCTGCAATACTAACCTCAAGTATCTGTCATGGTCTTCCTCAGTACGTGAGTACACCAATATGTCATCAATGAACACAACCACAAACTAATCCAAGTACTCGCGGAAAATTCTGTTCATCATGTCCATGAAAGTAGCTGTGCATTAGTCAACCCGAAAGGCATAACCAGAAACTCATAATGACCATACCTTGTACGGAAAGTTGTCTTCGGCACATTGACTTCTTTTACCTTAAACTGATAGTACCCTGATCTCAAGTCTATCTTGGAAAACACGGTAGCACCTCTAAACTGGTCAAACATATCATCAATTCTTGGAAGTGGATACTTGTTCTTCACTGTCAACTGATTCAACTATCTGTAGTCGATGCACATCCTCATACTACCGTCTTTTTTCTTCACAAACAACACAGATGCGCCCCAAGGCGAAGAACTCGGTTAGATGAAACCTCTATCTGATAGTTCTTGCAACTGAGTCTTTAACTCTTTTAGTTCTTTAAGTGCCATAATATGGAGCAATCGAAACAGGAGCAGAATCTGAATACGTCTCTATGGCAAACTCAACCTCTCTGTCAAGTGGCAAACCAGGCAACTCTTATGGAAACACACTCGGAAAATCACACACCACCCTGATATCTTGCGGTCTGACTTCATTCATATTCGGGTTCATCACATATGCTAGGTATGCCTCACAGCCCAACTCAACTAACCTCTGAGCCTCTAGAGATGAAACAACATTCGATAAGAACTTCACGTTCTCACCTACTTCCACAATCTCATGATCATCTGCAAGCTTCAAATAAACTCTCTTGGTCTCGAAGTCTATCCTAGCTCTATGCTCTGTCAGCCAGTCCATACCCAAAATCACATCAAAACCGTAGAATGGCAATTTCATCATATCAACTAGGAACACATACCCCTAAACCATCAACGGACATCGTCTATATATCTTTCTGACCACTACGGTATCTCCAAAGGAACTAGTAACACTAACACCTATATCTAGTGTCTCACAAGGTGATAAGTGCTCAACACACTATCACATTTTACTCCTTTTATGGGCATTAATCATCAAATATACACCCACTCGGACCAATGCATGTGCTTAATGTGATATATTTAGAAGTTATACTCATATAGACAATATTTACAGAAAAAGGCACGTTTTACTACGTTTTCATATCTGTGCAGGAGAACCATTGTTGCGGCAGGGACAAGGCTGAGGCAGGACCTGATGTCGAGGCAGCAGCAGAAAGACAGGAAGCAAGACTATAGGCGATGGAAGGATAAAAATCCAAGGAACGTGTATGGACTTGAAGCCCATGGATCGGAGCTGGCTAGCACAAGGAAAAGCCCAAAGAAAGACCACGAGGGAAAGCCTCCTTAGCCGAATCAAACTTGGAAATATTTTATTATTATGTACTTGACTTGTTCCCTACTCCAAGTTGTATTCTACTTAGGAAAGGTTTGCCCTAGGTCTAGCCTATATAAGGACCTAGAAACCCAATGTACAATACACGAAATACCTAGGGAGAGAGCCGATTTCTGTTCTTGTTTCTTTCCTCTCCATTATGTTTTAAACCTTCTTAGGGATTAGGTAAAGGTTGTCGAGTATTTTTGAGAGGAGATTGTACTTTGTCTTTGATTCAATGCAATAAAGTTATCAAGGTTTGCTTATCCTTTGTTATTCCTTGTTTTCATAATTGAGCTCGGGAGAGGATATTGTGAATCATCCATTTATCTAAGCTCGGGAGAGTTAGATTCACGAAAGGGGTAAGTACGGTGTTTCAATCGCGAAATATTAACTCGGCCTAGGGATAGGTTAAGAGTTTCAGCGGCTAAAAGAAGTGTGAGATTGGTTGGTGAGTATAATTGGTTCACGCCGGGAGGTATCATCAAGGACTAGTCATCAACAACACTCTGACTTAGGGATAAGCGGAGTCATCCAAGGACACTTTGCCGAACTTTGGTAAAGTTTGCCCACGAGCAAGGGATTGCCGCGACAGACAGTATTGTCGCTGCCAAGGCAGTAATCTGCAGTGCTGCCGAGGCAGTGATATACGATTGCATTGGACAAAGACAAGTCAATCAAATCCACAATACGACGCAACTGGATCCTAGCCCATCTCTCTCTACTATTTCAACTCTTTATTTTTATTTAGTTATTTTAGTTTCGATAAATCAAATCAACTCACTTGTGTTCTTTACTTTTTCTACAGAACAAGAAGGTGAAGAAAGCATATTAAGTATACCGGTCCCTGAGGAGACGATAACTCGATAAAATACCTATCACTTATTACTTTCGATGTGTCCACTTGCACTAAACGCGCACTTTTGACACGCGACACAAGGTATATCCAACATCCTAGCATGCTCACTCAAAATATATGAATGCGTAGATCTAAAGTCAATCAAGGAAAGCAAACTCAGAGACTGTATCAAGAAATTACCTGCGATCACATCGGTGTCGTTCTGTCCCTCTCGCTGAGCATAATCCCTAGCTAGCCCACCATCCTCTAGCTGAAACGCAACCACATGAGCCACGTTCCGCTGACCATCATTCCTTGGCTAAAAATTTACTTGACCGCGTCCATGGCCTCGAGGGTAATCAATAGCTCTGGCGGGAGCCTAAACCTGAATCGGTGCACCTCTAGCTAAATTCGTGCAGTTACACCTCAAATGTTCTCGGGATCCACAGTTCTAGCACTTACCCGATACACCCCAACACTCTCTAGCGTAGTGCCTACAACATCTAGCACACATGGGAGCACGAGCAATAGCTCCTTAGCCCTAATGGCCTCGACCTGAGTTTCCACGCCCATATCAAAATGATGCCTAGTGTCCCTGTGCCTCTTGGCATCACCTCTTTCGAAACCCGCATACCTCTTCCCAGAACTAGACCCTCCGGCTCATTTAGTCAGACCCAAACTGTGCTCCATGTCTTTGGCCCTAGCAACCAAGACATCAAAATCTGTATAGTCAGTAGCTAACATGTACCTCTTCACTTCTTCATTAAGTCCATATCGAAAGCAGTCACATCATTCCCTTTCGGTAGGAACTATCTCTAGCGCATACTGACTTAATCTAACAAACCGGATCTCATAATCTATCACAGAAATACCACCCTAAAGTAGGCCATAAATTCCCTCTTTTTTCTCATCAATATAGCGAGGACTCAAATACTTCTCGCGGAAGGCGGACTTGAAGAACCCCCAAGAAATCTCATCATCTGACATACTCGTAGTAATGGTGATGCACCGGTGTAGGCATTACCCTGAAGCAGAGAAACAACACAACCTAGTCAGCGCGCTCCAGTATATCCCATCTGTGTCAAGATACGGACAGTCTTATCAAACCAGGCCTCTGATCTCTCGGGTGATAACCCTCGAAACTCCTCCCCATCCAAACTACGAAGTCTCTTTAGTGGCAACCTAGTGCCTTTACGCTGAGGTAGTGCTGCAGCTTATGCCCCAGCTACGGCTGCCTGAAAAGCTCCAGCTATAGCCTAAACCAACGGGGTCATATCTATACCGGTCGAACCTTGGCCACCTTGAGGCTCAGCACCTCCAACATTCTCTCCAGTGCCTTCTTAAGGAGTTGGCACATCCTCTACATATACATTCTGGACACTCTCAACATCCTCTGATACATGTCTGTTCTCAATAACAACCTTGGGCTCTACAACCCTAGCCCTAGGCCTGCCCCTCCGCCTCCACATTCTGAGCATGGGATATAACAACTAAAAACAAGATAAACATACAAGATTGAGTTAGCAAAGGTGAGGGTCCAAGGTTCTCAAGTATTCCTTTACTAAAAATTATTTTCCAATAATATAATATTAACAATGGGATCCGACAACTATGCTTTTTACACGATAAACAATTCAACATAAACTTTCGAACACCGTGCAATGCAACCAACAATCAATATGGCATATATAATCACCGTGCAAGGCAAACACCGAGATTTTGCGGCCAAACGTTGTAAACTTACCTCACTTACCTATCAACATTGCGGAAACGGTTTGAGAGCCTTAAAACGAGGCTCTGATACCAGCAAATGTAACCCCTCGATCCAGCCAAGTCTCAAGGTTAACCCGAGGTGGCTACACGGGGATTACCGAAGCCATGTCCGAAGACCCGACTACAATAACCAACACTAGAAAGCCTTTCCGAGCCCAAACGACCAACGTATCTGCACACAGGCTCTAAGCCAACCTTATTAGGATTGCCGAAAGCCTGAAGGCTCAAAACATTATTGGCGTATCGGTACGAGGTGAAACCGAAATCCCCTGCATCTGGACGAATTTTTGAAGCACAAACACCTAAGTACTAACCCAACAACCACATGCAAGCATACTTAACATGCATAAGACATTATAGAACTCAAGGATCAGGTTACACATGCTTAAAACTCATACACATCCATTCGAATCATGCTCAAGCAACAAGACATAGAATTCATACATAAAAGAGTTCAAACGACATCAAAGATAACATCCACATAACCATAACTTCAAAACATAAATCAACATGCCAACTCAAGGCAACTATGACGAATATAAACTATGCATGAAATCATCCAAAACATAAGTCAACATAGGAGTCAAACAACGCTCCTAAACAACATAACATATCTCATTGCTAGCTAATACATTACTGTCACTAAAATCATACTTGAGCTAACGAGCTACACACTTGGACGCTCTTCCTCACATCGTGCTAACTCTCGAGCTAACGATCTGCATTGTCGGAAAACAAGAGTGTAAGCATAAATGCTTAGTGAGTAGAACTCAAAAACGTAACTACGACAATGCAGAGCTCAAGCTTTAATTGAAAATAAAGACTAACAACATTTCGTACATCTTACATCATAGCATCTTAAAACTTACGAGAGCAATCAAAGTCCACAACATAACGTAAAAACACATATTCATAGTAATTAAGATAAGTATGTTGGCAAACTCGGTTATTATATACGGATATGCGGAAACGTCTTACACGCATATGAATTTATCTGACATGGCCGGATTTATCTTACATGTATACGAGTTTTGTCTGACACGACCGAATTTATCTGACACATATGCGAATTTTGTCTCATAGTGCACTATTCTTACATCCTATTGGTCGACCAATTATACCAGATATGACTCAACGAATGCCAACATCATTACCATAATATTATCTTACAATTCTTACATCTTACACCTCTTACCGGTCTTACATAGCCACCCGATTATATTTCTTACCATACTCGAGTGGTCTTACTTACCACTTAGAAGCATAACCTGCAACATCTTACAGTTACCTTACAAATATCTCACATGACATATTAACATGTCATTAATCAATAGATAATCAACACAACTCAACATAACAATTAACATGCCATCAACAACAATTAAACACAACAAGCTTTCCAATCTTTACCATCTAACAAGCAAACAAGATAAGTAAAAATGGGTAGATCTTACTCTTGATTTTGGATTAGCTTATCAAGCCTAATCCAAACTCCCAAAATCTTTCTTGAACCAAAACCAAGTTCAAAACATTTTTTCACTGACTACACAACTCTAACGGTAGCTAAATCGAGCCCCGAACCTTCCGGATTGGCACTCGAATCACCCGGAACCAAATATACTACTTCAAACCAACCAAAATTAAATTATTAACCTCATTATCAACCATAAATTCTCTGTTTTACATCAACTCACCAATCCACAATATTTTCTCAATAATTCAAAGCCAAATTCATCCCAAATATTCTCATTTTCGTACTTAAGCAAAGCACAACCATTATGCTTCAATCTAAACACCTAAAACACTTCAAAACATGTCCGAAACATTACTCATATATAGTATAACCATCAGCCCTTTATTTCCACACTAAAACACCAAAAAAACACTCATTTTCCATTTTCAAAAATTGCCAATTGCAGCCACTTCGGGAATTCAATCATCTACCCCCTTTAACTACTCAAAATCCATCCTTTAACATTCTAAAAACACCTATCAAGGTTCTATATACCTCCAGCCCTTTATTTTCAACAAAAACCAACCAAAAACTCAACCACAACAACTCTAAAAATCCTCCCTAAGACTAGTTTCGGGTTTGCTAAGATTAAACTATTTTTCTAACATGTTTTAATTTCAGTAAAGAGTTCAAAAGCATCCTTAAAATTTGTTTTTCTAAGACCATTAAAAATTTTAACAAAATCCTCACTTTTCGCATCAAACCTTGAAAAATAGAGATTCTCCAAGACTTGATAAAAATAGGATTTTTAACTATCAAAAGATAGAAAATTAAAAGGAAAGTCAAATATGAAATTACCTTTTGAAAAAGCTCTTGGATGATGTTGGATGATGAAGAAATAAATAATGGGGGGGTTTAGAGAGTTTTTAACTTAGTTTTGAAGAAGATGAGAAAAATGGTGTTTTGATTCTTGAAATCCCTTATAAATTTCATTAATGGCGTTTCTATAAATATTGTGAACGTTTGTAAAAATCATCCCTTTAATTAAAATTAACCCGAAAATAATCCTAGTTTAGAGTCTAATAACTCTTAAGACCAAAACCGGGGTGTTACACACACCCATGATGGGATATAACCAATCAAGAAAATACACCTTAGCTTTCAGGATAAACAACACTTACGCGTAATACAACACATATATCACAATATAAGTATTAACTCTAATGCATCACCAAGGCATTTTATATACGTACGCTTTTTAATTATAGAGCACACATATCCTATTGATCGATCAACTTATCCACATTTCATCATCTTTAATACCAATACTAAAAAAAACAATGCTCAAGTTTTGAATTAAAAACAATAAAGTAAATTCATGCATCCCATCAATAAATGCATTACATGCATAAACCGGTAAAAATTACTCTTTTATGTTTCCATAAAAAACCGTGGGAGCATCATATACTTATAAAAACTTAAAAAAAAGTCTCATGAGCATTAAAACACATGCATAATCACATATGCACAACACAATAAGAGCATGATAAATAACGTTGTAAAAACAAGGCATAATATGGGAACCTTTAAGAAAGCAATACTTAAAACTTACTTCTGAGTATAGGGAGGTTTTTAAAACATTTGCTACATCCCCAAACCTTTGAAAACACATTTAAAACCATGCCAGATTATCAGCCCTCATAATTCACTCACCAATTTACTGAAACTTACTCGACAAGTCACCTGAAAACACGATTCGGCTTTCCGATCTCTCTCAAACTTGTTGCTCTACCTCTCTACCTAATTCAAGCATCAAAACTAGAGGTTTTAATGCATTATAACACACTCAAACATCCCTCAAGTAGGACCAATACATGACAGCCCCTAAAAACACCATAAAACTTAACCGAAACTCACCGGAAACCTCTCCAAACTCCACCTAAACCTTAGGTCCGGGACTAGATACTTAAAAGACATCTTAATTACATCTAAACACTTCAAGATTCATGTATTTAGGCATCAAAAACAGACATGGAAAACCCTTGAACGAAAAATCAAGAAAACAATGAAATTTTTATCAAGAAAACCAATTTTATTGATTCAAGACTTTAAAGATTGATGCAATCAGCCAAGAACTTAGGAATTTCATTAAGAACTTTAGCTTTCAGAGGTTTGAATGATTATCGCCTCCAAAATTGACCCAACCCCTTCCAAGGTTTAAAAACATGTAAAACCGAAGAAAAAAGAAGAGATTTTGAAGAAGAAAAATATAGGAAAATAAACCAATGATTTTTTTAAAAAAAGAATCGATATTTACCTTCAAAATATGATGAAAAATATGTCTTGGGAATTAAGAGACCGAAATCTTGGACAAGGGTTTAAAGCTTGATGCAAAAATAGAGTTTTTCAAGTAAGACTGAAGAAAAAATTATAAAGAATTAACCAAACAAATTTTATTGAAAAGATTGATGTTTACCTTTGAAAATATGATCGAATGGCTCCCAAGATATGAAAAGTCAGAATTTTAAAAATAGGTTTAGGTTTTTGACATAAAAATAGGTTTTTAGGATTGATATTAAGCTATTTGGGCTATTAATTAAAATTATGGGTTATGGGATATTAAAATAGGACCTTGGAAGTCTTAGATCAGCTAGGATTAGGATTGGATCAAGTCCCCTTAAAGATTCAAAGTTTTACCTAATTTATAAAAATTATCCTCAAGTTTTCAATTTTTACAAAATAGTCACTAATTTCAAAATCGTAGGGATTCAAGGGTCAATTTTCAAAATTGATTTGAACTAAGTCAAATATATACTAAATAATGATTTTAGAATATTTTTCCATAATTTATTTTGATTAAAAATAAATTTTTAAGTATTTAATCCCGAACTAGGCTAAACCAATGAAACCGGTTCACTAACTTCTAGGCCCATTTTGGGGGCGTTACAACATCAGGGCCAAGGTCATGGAGGCAATCAAAGTAGAGGCAGAGGAAGTTTCCAGCGCAGAGATGAGAATCAGGGACAACAGCGACATGACGAGGGTTAGGCGAGAGTTTATGCACACAGGGAGGTCCAAAAAGACACCGATGTGGTTGCAAGTACCTTTTCCTTGAAATCTTTACACTTGTTCGCTTTATTAGATTCTGGATCTACTCACTCTTATTTCCTTAGTGAGCATGCTAGAGCTTTAGATATACTTGTAGAAAATATGAGCATAGGTATGAGTGTTACTAGTTCTTTTGGAGAGACAGTAGTTGTGAGGAAAGTCTATAGGATATGTCCCTTAGTTGTTCAAGGGCATGTTTTTGTTGCCGATCTCATGGAGTTACCTTTTCAAGGGTTTGATCTTATCCTGGATATGGATTGGTTAGTGGAACATAGAGCTGTTGTGGACTTTAGAACTAAGAGGTTTTCGTTAAGGTTGGTTGATAACTCTGAAGTATTTATGGTTGGTGAAAGTGTGAAGTTTTTGTCTAATGTGGTGTCGGCTTTGAAAGCTCATAGGTTGTTAGTTAAGGGTTGTGATGCATATTTGGCTTATGTTATGAATCTTGACATGAAAGAAGCTAGACCATGTGATATTAGATCTGTTTGTGATTTTCCTAGAGTTTTTCCTGAAGAGTTACTGGGTTTACCACCAAACTGAGAGGTTGAGTTCGGTATTGAGCTAATAGAGGGATCCATACCTTTCTCTATTAGTCCTTATCGAATGGCACCTAAAGAGTTGAAAGAGTTAAAGGTTCAATTGCAAGAGTTGTTGGATCATGGGTTTATTCGACCGAGTACATCACCATGGGGTGCACCATACTTATTTGTGAAAAAGAAAGATGGTACCATGAGGATGTGCATTGATTATCGTCAGTTGAATAAGTTGACAGTAAAGAAAAAGTATCCCTTACCTAGGATAGATGACTTTTTTATCAGTTTAGAGGAGCTACGGTGTTTTCTAAGATTGATCTTCGATCTGGGTATTCTCGTGTACTCTCGTATCGAGGAGAATCAATTATATGCTAAGTTGAGTAAGTGTGAGTTTTGGATAAAATAGGTTGTTTTTCTTGGACATGTAGTTTCGGCTGAGGGTATTAGAGTTAATTCATAGAAAGTTGAGGCTATTGTGAGTTGGAAACCACCTAGGTCTGTGACAGAGATACGTAGTTTTCTGGGTTTAGCAAGATACTATTGAAGGTTTGTGGAGGGTTTTTTCTAGGATTGCAGAAACTTTAACCAAGTTGTTGCAAAAATATGTTAAGTTTGAGTGGACTGAAAAGAGACAGGAGGCTTTTGAGAAGTTAAAGGAGGCATTGACTCAAGCTCCGATCTTAGTCCAACCGGAACCGAGAAAAGAGTTTATGGTGTATAGTGATGCATCCTATGTTGGTCTTGGATGTTTTTTGATGCAAGAGGAAAGAGTGGTAGCTTATGTATCTCGTTAGTTAAAGGTGCATGAGAAGAACTACCCCACACATGATATAGAGTTAGCCGCGGTTGTGTTTGCTCTTAAGATTTAGAGGCACTATCTTTATGGTGAGCGTTGTGTGGTGTACGTGGATCATAAGAGTTTAAGGTATTTGATGTCCCAGAAAGAGCTTAATCTTAGGCAATGTCATTGGCTTGAGTTACTTAAGGATTATAACTTGACTATTGAGTACCATCCGGGTAAGGCTAATGTTGTGGCTGATGCTTTGAGTAGAAATGTGGCAGTAGAGTTGCATGCTATGTTTGCTAGTTTAAGTTTGTCAGAGGATGGTGGTTTGATAGATGAGTTTCAAGTTAAACCTTCTTTGGTTGAAGTGATTAGAGGGAAATAGTTATTGGATGATGCTTTGGTTCCTATTATTCAGGATATAGCTGAAGGTAGACCTACGGAGTATGGTTTTCGAGATGATGGAGTTTTGTGTTACAAAGATCGTGTGGTTGTGCCAAAGAATATCGAGTTGATACATACTATTCTTGCGAAGGTGCATAGTAGCCCTTTTTTTATGCATCCGGGTAGTACTAAGATGTATCGGGATCTGAAAAGTGACTATTTCTTGGTTGGTTTGAAAAAGGATGTGGCCGAATTTGTGATTAAATGTTTGGTGTGTCAGTGGGTTTAGGCTGAACACCAAGGTCAATCAGGTTTGTTACAACCGTTGAAGGTTCTAGAGTGGAAGTGAGAAAGGATTACTATGGAATTTATGACGGATTTACCTTTGACGCCGTCCAAAAAGGATTCGGTATGGGTAGTTGTGAATAGGATTACGAAGTGTACACACTTTATTCCAGTGCATACTAAGTATTCCTTGGATAAGTTGGCTGAACTATATGTTTCTAGTGTTGTGAGGTTGCCTGGAGTGCCAAAATCCATAGTATCTGATAGGGATCCGAGGTTCACGTCAATGTTTTGGAAATCGTTGCAGAAAGCTCCTGGTACTAAGTTAAGCTTTAGCACATCCTATCATCCGCAGACGAATGGACAATCTGAGATAGTTATACAGGTTTTGGAGGATATGCTGAGGTGTTGTGTAATAGATTTTCAGGGCTCTTGGGGAAAGTACTTGACGTTGGTGGAGTTTTCATATAATAACAATTATTAGGCGAGTATCCAAATTGCGCCGTTTGAGGCTCTTTATGGTAGAAGATGTTGTACTCCTTTGTGTTGGGCTGAGACTGGAGAGAAATTTGTGACGTTACCTAGTGTTTTGGAGGATACTAATGAGAAGGTTAAACTCATTAGTGGTAGACTTAAGGCAGCATCGGATTGTAAAAAGTCTTATGCTGATCTTAAGCGGAAAGAGATAGAATTTGTCGTGGACGAGAAAGTGGTCCTGAAGGTATCTCCGTGGAAGAAGGTGATGCTTTTGGAAAGAAAGGAAAGTTGAGTACGAGGTTTATAGGACCGTTTGAGGTGTTAGAGAGAATCAGGCCAGTGTCTTATCGTCTAAGGTTACCGTCCGATCTTTAGGGGATACATGATGTGTTTCATGTATTGATGCTTCGGAGGTACAGATTGGATCCATCTCATGTTTTTCCGGTGGGAGAAGTTGAGCTTAATCCAGATTTGACATACGACGAGGAGCCGTTAGAAATCTTAGCATCAGATTCTAAAGTTCTGCGTGGTAAGACCATCGAGTTGGTCAAAGTGCTTTGGCAACATCGAGGTGTCGAGGAAGCCACGTGGGAACAAAAGTCGGACATGGAAGAATAATTTCCTTATCTGTTTCCACCAGGTAAGTTCGAGAATGAAATTGATTAAGTGAGGGAGAGTTGTAACGCCCCAAAATTGTGCCTAGAAGTTAGTGGGTCGGACTAGCTGATTAAGCCTAGTTTGGGATTAAATTCTTAAAAAAAAATTTAGTCGAAATAAATTATGGAAAAATTCCCTAAAATATTATTTAATATATATTTGAATTTGATAAACTCCATTTCGAAAATTTACTCTTGAATCCCTAAGATTTTGAAATTAGTGACTATTTTGTAAAAATTGAAAAATTGAGGATAATTTTAAAAACTAAGCCAAAACTTTGAATATTTAAGGGGCTTTTGATACAATTTTAATTCTAGTTGATCTAATCTTCCAATGTCATATTTAATTAACTCAAAACCCAAGTTTTAAATCATAAAACCCAAATTTCTTATTTTATAATCCTAAAAAGCTTATTTTTCATTAAAACCAAAACCCTTTTTCATTATTTTCGTTTTCCCAAGACAGAGAACCATCAGCTTTTGAAGGTAAAACCCTAAAATTTTTAATTAAAATCGTTTCTTTAATTATTCCTAATGTTTCTTCTTCAAAAACTTTTGTTTTTCAATCGTTTTCTAATTCAAAAACATTGGAAATAGATTGGATCAATTTTAGAGGTTAGGAATCATTCAAACCTATGAATTTTATAGTTCTTTAATGAAATTACCAAGTCTTAGCTTGGTAGAAATCGTTTTAATCCCTTGTTTTTGAAAAAATCATTTTTTTCGGACAAACACTATAATTTTCGTTCAAGGGTTTTTACTCATTGTTTTTTAATCCTAAATGGATGAATTTCAATGTGTTAGGATGTTTATAGATTGTTATTAATAACCTTAATCCCGGACTAAAGGCTTAGGAGAAGTTTGGTTGTTTTCAGAAAGTTTTCGGTTAAGTTTTTGATAGGTTTAAGGGTTGTTGTGAGGGGAGTCCGACTTGGGGTTTGTTGTGTGCGATTAGGAGCGCTGAATCCATATTATTTGATACTTGAAAAAGGTCAAGAATTTTTAGATCATGTTTGAAGGATTTCGGATCGTTTTGATGGCTTGAAGAGCAAGAAACAGTTATTGGTGAGTGATTTATGAGAGAGGGATGCTTCGACAAAATGGGATGCCTTGTGTTGTGTGATATAACGGTTACCTAATCACATTTGGGTATGGAGAAATAACCCGGACACTAAGGTGAGATTTCGTGAATTGTGTTAGTTAATCACGGGCATGCTTGGCGATATAAGCCACATGCGAGTTTTCCGTTTATCCTAACATTTAGTGGTAATCTAAACGGTTTGTCTAATTAGGCATTTTAGTGAAACCATTGAGATTTTAACCGACTAAAATGCTCTAAAATTGAGATTAAGTTGTATAATTTGATTTAAAATCCCATAATTAACTGTTAGAACTCATGTCACTTGATTTATTCTTATTTTACGGTCCTTTTGTTAGGTTTAAAGTGTGCATATCTGATTGAGCTATATAGTGATCACATTGGAATTTAACCGAGAAAAATGTTCTAAAATTGGGATTAAGTGGTTTAATCATATTCAAAAAACCATAATTAACTCTTTGAACTCATGATATTTGATTAAATCTCATTTTATGGTTGTTTTGTTCGTTTTAAGGCGTGCATGTCTAATTGAGCATTTTAGTAAAACCGTTGGGATTTTAACCGAGTAAATTGCTCTAAAATTGAGATTAAGTTTTATAAATTGATTTAAATTCCCATAATTAAATATTAGAACTCATGTCACTTGATTTATTCTTATTTTGCGGTCCTTTTGTTAGGTTTAAAGTGTGCATATCTGATTGAGCTTTATTGTGATCACATTGGAATTTAACCGAGTAAAATGCTCTAAAATTGGGATTAAGTTGTTTAATCATAATAAAAAAACCATAATTAACTATTTGAACTCATAAAACTTGATTAAATCTCATTTTGTGGTCGTTTTGTTGGGTTTAAAGTCTATATCTCTAATTGGGCATTTTAGTGAAACCGTTGGCATTTTAACCATGTAAAATACTCTAAAATTGAGATTAAGTTATATAATTTTATTTAAAATCCCATAATTAACTATTAGAACTCATGACACTTGGTTTATTCTTATTTTGCGTCCGTTTTGTTAGGTTTAAAGTGTGCATATCTAATTGAGCTTTATAGTGATCACATTAGAATTTAACCAAGAAAAATGTTCTAAAATTGGGATTAAGTGGTTTAATCATATTCAAAAACCCATAAATAACTATTTGAACTCATAAAATTTGATTAAATCTCATTTTGTGGTTGTTTTGTTTGGTTTAAAGTGTGTATGTCTAATTGAGCATTTTAGTGAAACCGTTGAGATTTTAACCGAGTGAAATGCTCTAAAATTGAGATTAAGTTGTATAATTTGATTTAAAATCCCATAATTTACTATTAGAACTCATTACATTTGATTTATTCTTATTTTGTGCATATCTAATTGAGCTTGTAGTGAACACATTGGAATTTAAACCGAGAAAAATGCTCCAAAATTGAAATTAATTTTTTTGATCTTATTCAAAAGCCCATAATTAACTATTTGAACACATTAAATATGATTGAATATCATTTTGTGCGTGTTTGTTGGTTTAAAGTGTTTATGTCTAATCACGCATTTTTTAAGTGAACCCGTTAGAACTTTAACTGAGTAAAATGCTCTAAAATGGGCTAAGGGGTAGTGTCTGTTGCGTGTAAAAAAGAGTGCGCAATTGGTGCAAGTGTAAACGTCTCAAGTAATAAAGTGATAAGTATTATTCGAATATCGTCTCCACAGGGATTTGTATACTTAATATGCTTTCTTGCTTATTCTTGCTTTGTAGAAAGATTAAAATAAAAACACAAGTGAATTAGGTTTGAGTAAACTAAATAACTTGAACAATAAAACAAACTAAATAAAAAGAAAGTAATTAGAATGAGAAGATGGCCAGGATCCAGTTGTGTTGTACTGTGGATTCAATAGACTTGTCTTCTGTCCAATGTAGTCACACAACACTGCCTCGGCAACACTGCAGTTTTACTGCCTCGACAATGATGATGTTGGTCCGCCGCGGCAATCCCTTGCTCTTGGGTAGACTTTTACCAAGATTCGGCAAAGTTTCCTTTGATGACTCCGCTTATCCGTAAGTGAAAGTACTGTTGATGACTAGTCCTTGATGATACCTCCCGGCATGAATCAATTATACTCACCAACCAATCCCATACTTCTTTTAGCCGTTGAAACTCTAACCTATCCCTAGGCCGAGTTAGTATTTTCTAACTAGAAAAATACCGTGCTTATCCCTTTCATGAGCCTAACTCTCCCGATATTAGACAAATAAATCTCTCACAAACTTCTCTCCCGAGCTTGAATGCAAGATCAATGAATAGCAAAGACTAAGCAAATCTTGATATTTTATTGCATTGAAACAAGAAAACAAAGTTCAATCTCTTCTCACAAATACTAAACAACCTTCACCTAAGCCTAAAAGAATTTAGAACATAATGAAACAAAGAAAACTCTAAACTAATTTCTCTCGTATGCTTATATATTTTTCTCCTTGGTCGGCTATGGTTTATATAGGCTTGACCTAGGGAAACCTTTCCTAAGTAGGAATACAACTTGGAGTAAAACACAAGTCAAGTAAATAAAATAATTGTTTTATTTCCAAGTTTATTCTCACAAGGAATCTTTTCCGCGTGGACTTTGACTTGGGCTTTCTGCTTGCTTCCCAGCTCCAATCCTTGCGCTGTTTGTTCAGCAACGTCCACCTCATTTTTCTCTTCAAGTCGCCTATAATATCAGTACTTGTCCTTCAGCTGCTACTGCGGCCTCAAATTCTGCTTCGGCCACACTTACTGCCGCGGCAGTAGATATTCCTGCAATTCAATAAAAGGTGCCATAAAGTCTGCATTGTCTATGAATATTATCTTCATAAGTTACAAAAGCAGAATATCTAAATATCTCACATTAAGTACATGCTTTAGTCCAAGTAGGTGTAGGTTAGGTGATTATTGTCCATAAAAGGTGTAAAAAGTGATAGTGAATTAAGCACTTATCACACCCCCAAACTCGAGCTATTGCTTGTCCTCAAGCAATGCAAACCATCAAATTGCCAAACCTTATTCTCATTTGGTCTTACTTTTTCATCTATTCTCCCCACCATAACTATGCCTACTCTTAAGCCTTAAACTTTTGGTTACCCAAGGACTTACTCGGAATCAAGCTATAAGATTTTGTGAGTGTGTGTGTTTTTGTGGACAAGTTTGATTAAAGGCTTTCTTAGACAAACTTTAATTTCAAGACAAATAGACTTTGGAATTTATGATGTCTTCCTATAATACCAACACTTGAGCCAATTTCAGGCACCTCAAGGGTTGTGTTTTATTACTAGCTATTTTTTTTTGCATAAACTAGAGCCAATTTTGGGCACCTCTAGTTATCCTTCCATAAATCCAAGTCTTTATCACCTAAGTTAATTAAAAGAATTCCTAAAATCACACAAGTCCCAAAAGTGATCTTAAAATCAATCTTATAGCAAGCTTCTAAGTTTCTTCCTTAAGTATCCTAAAGTCATGTCTTCTAAACATGGCCTAACTATGGTAAGGAGAAAGATTTCTATAGCCTCAAAAGAATAAACTAAAGAAATATTGAAGTAGAGCAGTGCAAAAGTATAGGCAATAATTCAAGTAAGGTGGTGGAGAAAAAAAATTTAAAAACAGCTTAAATACTTCCTTTCATGGTAAGGCCGCGGCAGTGAATTGCCTCGGCAGTAGATCTACACCCCCAAACTCGAACCAAGCATTATCCTCAATGCTTATTACCATAGCACATAGCAGGAACAAAATATGAAAATGAACAAGTAAATATGTAACAGCAACATAAAGATAGAAAATTTAAAGAGACTCCGAAGAATTGCTTGTGACAATCAGTTTCCGTGGCCTTGCTGCCGACTGTTTTGTTTTTGGGATGGTGATGGCTGAGCTTTGGCTTGTCGGGGCAGTTGGACTCGTGTAGTGGTGTCCGTTGCATTAGAGCATCCACTTCTTCTCTTTCTTCCTCGTCGACAATTTCTTCCGTGGCCATTATATCCGTCCCGCCTTCATCTTCTACATTTATTGGGTCTGCCCAGGCGGGATGAGTATTGGGCCCGACAGCTATTGAGGTTTGATGCACATAAGCATCAATCTCTACCAAGAGACTGCCCATTATGATGGCGGATCCTGGTGGCATGCTAGAGACATCTCTCCTCTTGGATGGCCGTCGGCTGGCAGAGGATGCCGTGGCAAGCTCTGCTGGTCGAGATGTGCCTGCGGCATGGAATTGCTGCTGAGGGCCAGTAGGGTAGAAAGGCCTCGGTCCTCCTGCTGCTGGAGTGGTCTCGGTGTAGGGTGCAACCGTGACAAACATACCGGTGGGGAGGTCCGGGAACTAGGCCCCTTGGTGTGGAAAATTACTTACCATCATATAGGCTAGGGCCGTGTTGAAATCCCGCTAATACTCCATAAATCTTTGCTGCCTGATGTCCATTCTGCCATTCTCTGGAGCAGCTCCTGGTAGTTTGTCTACTGGGGCTGAGCTGTGTGAAGCGGCAGGTATATCTACCGTGTATTGGGCCCCGACAGAGGTGTCGGCAGTGCATGGTTGGGGAGTCGCTTGAACTGGTTCTGCCTGTGTGATCTGTATGATTCTGTGGCAGAACTCCCTTGTCCAGCCGCGCCTATGGACGGTGATCTTGCCAGTATCCTCGGTTGGAACGCCCGTGGCATTGCATGATTCTATGGCCCTTTCTCCTTTCGGCCACATTCATAGATTTCCTGGATTATCAGCTCTCCAACGTTGATGCTGCGTTTGTTGATGATGGACTGGATAAGAACCAGCCTCCGCTTATCGACGGTGTTGTTGTGGGAGGTGGGGATGAGTCTTCGCTTGACAAATGTGTTCCACAACTTGGCGTCGGGTTTTAGGTTTTGCCTTGCCACGGAGCCACGGTGGGAACTGGTTTCCCAATTAGTGTTTTCATAACACAGGTCCTCCTTGATGAGTTCATAATCTTCATTTGTGATGTCTTCCATGAATACGGAATGGTCATCACGATCAGGGGTTAGGGCGTAGAACAAATTTATTGTCTCGGCATCAAGTCTGACCGGCTTACCTCGGCAGTGCACATACAGAGAGTCCTTGCTCGGCCCATGAGTGTAGAATTCCCGCACTATTGTTGCATTGGCTTGAGTAGGTTGCAGGCAAAAAATTTCCCATTCTTGATATTTTATTCTATCGAATAAGTAGTGCTCGATACCATAGTTTTCTTCAGCAGAGTGCTGGAAGCCTTGCTCTTCCCATAACTGCCGAGCAACAAAAGAGCGGTTGAAATGTTCGGCCACATATGCGGGAGCAAATCTGTTGTAGATAGCCATTTAGAGTTGTGAGAAATCTAGAGAAAATAATTGAGAGAAAAAAAAAGAAATAGAGAGTTCAAAGATTTCAAGAGTGCAAGAGTGAATAGTTTATCGTGAAAAGGTGCTTATATAGGCATTGGCCGTGTGCTAGCCGTTTCTAGCCGTTGGCATTTACTACCGAGGCCCTGGATTTGCGCAAGACTAGCCGTTAGGCTATTTCTACCCGTTGGACTGCTGCGACCCTAACACTGTGCTTTGCCGCGGCAGAGTGCAGACTGTTTTCACTTTTCATCTTGATTCTTTACCTAAAACTTAAAAATAAAAATAAAACATTAGAAATAAGAATGCAAGAAAATTATTAAAACTCGGAAATTATAAAAACTTTTAAACGAAAACTAATCCTAAAAATGCAAGAAAAATAAAATAAAATAATTAGTTCACAATAGGAGTGCATGCAAGTGCATCTCCTAAGGTGATGGTTTCCACAAGCCTTATATCATGTGTTCCAGAATAGTGCTTCAAACGTTGGCCATTCACATTAAACTCATGCCCATCTTTTTGTGATTTTATCGTGACTGCCCCATGTGGATAGGCTTGAACAACATCAAATGGGCCTGACCATCTGGACTTGAGTTTGCCTGGGAATAGTTTGAGCCTGGAATTGAAAAGAACTTGCTGCCTCGACAGGAACTATCTCGGCAGTAATTTATGATCATGCCATCTTTTGGTCTTTTCCTTGTAGATCTTAGCATTTTCATAGGCTGCTGCTCGGAATTCTTCAATTTCATTGAGATCTAATAGTCTTTTCTGGCCAGCTTTCTCCGATTCCATGTTCAGATTTTTGATTGCCCAATATGCTTTATGTTCAATTTCCACGGGCAAATGGCATGCCTTTCCAAATACAAGCCTATATGGGGATGTTCCCAATGGGGTCTTGTAGGTTGTCCTATATGCCCACAGGGCATCATCTAGATGGTAAGACCAATCCTTTCGAGATGGGTTGACCACCATTTCAAGGATTTGTTTCAATTCCTTGTTTGATATTTCGGCCTGCCCATTTGTCTGTGGATGATACGCTGTGGCAATCCGATGTGTGATGCCTAACTTCTTTAGGGTCGTGGATATGAGTCTATTGTCAGAGTGCTTACCTTCATCACTAATGATTGCTCTAGGAATTCCAAATTTCTTCACAGTCTTGGAATCATTGTGTGGTGTAGCAATTGCTTCGACCCATTTAGAGACAAAATCCACTACTACAAGGATATAGAGATTGCCTTGAGATGATGGGAATGGTCCCATAAAGTCTATGCCCCAACATCAAACAGTTCTACTTCCATTATGGGCTGCAATGGCATCTCATTACGTCTAGAGATGTTGCCCGTACGTTGGCATCGATCACAGTGCTTATAATAGAGTTGGACATCTTTAAAAAGTGTGGGCCAATAAAGGCCTGATTGTAGTACTTTGGCTGTTGTTCTATTCCCTCCAAAATGTCCTCCACAAGGTGAATCATGGCAGTGCCGGAGCACTTCTTGTTGCTCTTCCTTGGGAACATATCTTCTTATAACCTGGTCTACACATTGCTTAAACAAAAGAGGGTCGTCCCAGAAATAATGCCTTGCATTATGCTGAAACCTCTTTTTTTCATTATAATTAAGGTTATAAGGTAAAACACCACTAGCTAAATAATTAACAAGATCAACATACCAGGGAGTGGCTGTGACTGCGGTAAGGTCTTTTATAAATGTTGCCGAAATATATTCAATTACCGCTGTGGCAGCACAGTTGTATACTGTCGCGCATGTTGCCTCGGCAGTGTCTTCTACTACTGCTGAGACTTGCAAGATGTGCTCGTCTGGGAATGCATCTTTTATTTCTTCCAGTGGCATGTTTGTTTCCCCAGCTTCTAACCTGGAAAGATGATCAGCTACTTGGTTTTCCGTACCTCTCTTGTCCTTAATTTCTATTTCAAATTCCTGCAAAAGAAGAATCCATCTAATTAGTCTTGGTTTGACATCCTTCTTCGAGAAAAGGTACCTGATTGCCGAATGATCTATGTGGACAGTCACTTTTGTTCCGAGAAGGTAGGATCGGAACTTATCAAAAGCAAAGACTACTGCTAGTAATTCCTTCTCTGTGGTGGTGTAATTAATTTGGGCCTCATTAAGGGTTTTACTAGCATAGTAAATAACATGGAAAATATTGTTCTTTCTCTGCCCAAGTGCTGCCCCAACAACATGATCACTAGCATCACACATTATTTCAAAGGGCAAGGCCCAATCTGGGGGGACTACGATTGGTGCACTGATCAGCTTCTCTTTGATGGTCTCGAATGCTTCACTACATTCCTTACTAAATTCAAACATCCTATCCTGTTAAAGTAAAGCACATAGAGGTGTAGAAATTTTTGTAAAAATTAGCAATAAACCTCCTATAAAAACCTGCGTGACCCATGAAGTTTCTAACTCCCTTGACTGAAATTGGTGGAGGCAATTTCTTTATCACATCGATCTTGGCTTTGTCAACTTCTATGCCTTGTGATAAAATTTTGTGACCCAAGACAATACCTTCCTTGACCATAAAATCGCATTTTCCCAGTTAAGTACTAAGTTGGATTCTTCACATCTTTGCAGCACTTTTGCTAAATTGCCGAGGCAATGTTCGAAGTAATCTCCAAAGACTGAAAAAACATCCATGAATACTTCCAGGAAGTCTTCCACCATATCATGAAAAATTGCCATCATGCATCGCTGAAAGGTTGTCAGGCATTACAAAGGCCGATTGACATTCTTCTAAATGCATATGTTCCATACGGGCAAGTAAAGGTAGTTTTTGCCTAGTCCTTAGGGTCTATAGCAATCTGGTTATAACCTGAATAACCATCAAGAAAACAATAAAAAGGCTTACTGATAAGTGCTCAACTCACTATCACTTTTTACACCTTTCATGGACAATAATCACTAAATCTACACCTACTTGGACCAATGCATGTGCTTAACGTGAGATAATTAGATATTCTGCTTTTGAAACATATAAAGATGATACTTATAGAAAAGGCGAGTTTTACTGTACTTATGTGTCTGTGTAGGAAAAACTATTGCCGAGGCAGCAACTGAGGCCGAGGCAGGACCTAATGCCGAGGCAGTAGCTGAAGGACAAGTAACGATATTGTAGGCGACTTGAAGAGAAAAATGAGCTGGACGTTTTAGGAAAAGCAACACATGAATCGGAGCTGGGTAGCACATGGAAAGCCCAAGTCAAAGGCCACGCGGAAAAAAATCCTAGTTGGAATAAACTTGGAAATATTTTATTTATGGACTTGACTTGTGTCCTACTCCAAGTTATACTCCTACTTAGGAAAGGTTTGCCCTAGACCAAGCCTATATAATCCCTAGCCGTCGAAGGAGAAAGGAAGAGAAGGAAAATTCCGGAACAAAGCACTTAACATCATAGAGAGCTGACTTCACCTTAGATTTTAGAATTCTCTTTTGCTTTTTATTATGTTCTAAGTTTCTTTAGGCTTAGGTGAAGGTTGTAGAGTATTAGTGAAAAGAGATTGACTTTTGTTTCTTGTTTTAATGCAATAAAATATCAAGGTTTGCTTATTCTTTGTCATTCCTTATTCTTGCATCCAAGCTCGATAGAGAAGTTTGTGAGTAATCCATTTATCTAATATCGAGAGAGTTAGATTCACGAAAGGAATAAGTACGATGTTTCAATCGGGAAACACTAACTCGGCATAGAGATAGGTTAAGAGTTTCAGCGGCTAAAAGAAGTGTGGGATTAGTTGGTGATTATAATTGATTCACTCCGAGAGGTATCATCAAGGACTGGTCATCAACAGTACTTCGACTTAGAGATAAGCGGAGTCATCAAAAGACACTTTGCCGAACTTTGGTAAAGTCTACCTAAGAGCAAGAGATTGCCGTGGCGGACAAGCATCACCGCTTTCGAGGCAGTAATCTACAGTACTACCGAGGCAGTGTTGTGCGATTGCATTGGACAAAAATAAGTCAATTGAATCCACTATACAACACAATTGGATCCTGGCCACTTTTTTAATCTATTTATTCTCTTTTTATTTAGTTTTCTTTATTTAGTATTCATCAACCCCAATTTTACTTGTGTCTTTATTTTATTCCTTTTTCAGAGCAAGAAGACAATAGAAGACATATTAAGTAGACCAATCCCTGTGGAGACGATATCTGATATACTTATCACTTTATTACTTGCGACATGTTCACTTGCACAATTTGCGCACTTTTGACACGCAACAATTACCAGCAAGTCTATCAAGCATTTCATCAATAAAGGGTAATGGGAAGTGGTCCTTCTTTGTTGCCTTATTTAGCTTACGATAATCCATACAAACCCTCCAACCGGTCGCAGTCCTAGTTGGGATTAGTTCATTGTTTTCATTGGTTATCACAGTCATGCCTCCTTTCTTAGGTACACATTGTATCGAGCTCACCGATGCACTGTCAGACATAGGGTAGATGATACCAGCATCAAGCCATTTGATTATCTCCTTGCGTACTACCTCTTTCATGGAATGATTGAGTCTTGTTTGGGCCTCAACAGTAGGTTTATTATCTTCCTCTAAAAGGATTTTGTGTATGCAAACTGCTGGGCTTATTCCCTTGAAATCATCAATTGACCACCCAATTGCCTTCTTGTGCTGCCGCAACATCTCTATCAAGCTTTGTTCCTGTTCGGGCTGCAACTCACAAGAAATAATTACGGGCATTGTGTGGTTGGGTCCTAAATAAATATACTTTAATTTATTAGGTAAAGGTTTTAATTCGATCTTTAATGGTTCCTCATTCGAAGGTTTTTTGTCCTTACCTGGATAATTTAGAAGTTCGAAGTACTTACCTGGGGGGGTGCTGCTGTCCAATTAACTTCCTCAGCTTTAGGCATACTGTTTAATGCATTGTTGTAGCAGTCGTCCACTGTACTTCCGAGGCAGCGCTGTGAAGAATTACTGTCACTGCTGCCAAGGCAGTGTTTGTTGAGGCAAGGCATTGCACTGTCTGCATCTTTGGTACAAATTATCTGGCACTCCTCTGGATCATCATGTCTTTTTAAAATCTGGAAAACGTTAAGTGTTACTTGCTAGTCGTTGACTCGTATTGTTAGTTCTCCTTTCTCTACATCAATAAGGGTGCGTCCAGTAGCTAGGAAAGGTCGACCCAGGATGATCGATGCATTGTCATCTGCTTCACAATCAAGAACAAGGAAGTCAGCTCGAAAAATAAATTTATCTACTCTTATCAATATGTCCTTGATTTTTCCTTTCGGTTGCACATATGATCTATCCGCCAATTGGAGCATCACAGTTGTAGGTTTTGCCCTTCCTATTCCAAGCTTTTGAAATACAGATTTTGGCATTAAGTTGATGCTTTCTCCCAAGTCGCACAAGGCCTTTCCTTCATAGTGGCTTCCTATCGCGCATGGTATAGTAAAACAACCAAGATCTTTCAATTTAGGGGGCATACGATTATGCAGCATGGCCATGCATCCTCCGGTGCGGCAATAGTTTCAAACTCACCAATCCTTCTTCTTTTAGAAACAATGTCTTTTAATAATTTGGCATAGTTTGGCATTTGTTCTATTGCTTCAACTAACGGTAAATTTATATGCACTTGCTTCAGGATGTCTAGGAACTTTTTAAATTGATAATCTTGTTTTTGTCTTTTCAGCCTTTGTGGAAAAGGTGGCGGGGGTCGCATTTTCTCTAGTGTCTCATTAGTTTGGAATTTAATATCTGGTACCACTGGTGTTGGTGCTGCCTCGGCCGCTTGGCGTGGAGTTACCGATTTCTCCGCCAGGGCGGTGCCATCTGTGGCATGATCACCTAATGCATTATCTCTATCTTTTCCATTTGATTCTTCTTGTTCCCTTGTTGGGACTTTGTCCGAACTGCTTGGAATCTCCTTAAGTTTTAAGCCACTCCTAGTGGTGATTGCCTTACATTGTTCATGGCTTTTTCCCCTTGCAACTTCAGTATTGCTGGGTAATCCTCCTTGAGGTCTAGTGTTCAGACTTTGAGCGAACTGCCCAACTTGAGTTTCCATTGTTTTAATGGCTGCCTCTTGATTTTGTAACCTCATCTCAGTTCTACTTATGAAAGCATCGGTTCTCTTAACAAAGTTATTATTCTCAGCCATATATGATTCAGTTTTCATCATAAATGCCTTAAGAGAATTTTCCAGTGAACTTATGGGCTGCTGCTGCAGCATCTGCTACTGCGGCGGCGGATGTTGCATAGGAATTGCTTGCTGGAAACCTGAGGGTTGAATAGTCGGATTCAAGGCATTATTGGGTTTGCTCCATGAAAAATTTGGATGCCTTTTCCAAGCTGGATTATATGTGTTGGACATCACGCTGTTGTTCCGGTTATAGTTTCCCACATAAAGGCTAGATTCCTGATTCTGCATGCACTTAGAAGAGCTATGGTTACCTCCACATAACTCACATGAAGAATCTATTACCTTAACCTCATGGGTATTATGTTGCATTTGCATATTTTGGACCATCTTAGTGAGAGTTGCCAATTGTGCTGCCACTGAATTGGATGTTTCTAATTCATGTACTGTGGCCTGACGTCTCATCCCTCCTCGCCTAGATGTAGGGAATTGAAAGTCATTCTTTGCGAGTTTGTTCAAAATCTCTATCTCTTCCTCCGGTGGCTTGTCAAGAACTGTCCCATTGGAAAAGGCGTCTAACATCATCCTTATTGGGGCATTGGTAGCATTGTAAAACATGTTCACTTGTGTCCACAATGGAAATCCATGCAAAGGGCACTTGTGCAGTAACTCCCTATAGCGCTCCCATGCCTCATACATTGGTTCATCATCTACCCGTCGAAAAGAAGTAATTTCATTACGTATACAATCATATAAATTAGTAGGATTGAAACATGTAATGAAATCACGACAGAGTTCACTCTAAGATCCAATAGATCCGACTGGAATACTATTTAACCAAGCTTTTGCCCTATCCCTCAGTGAATAGGGAAATAGTTTCAGTCTCAAAACATCTTCATGGACTCCTTGAATTTTGAATGAATTACATATCTCCATGAATGACTTGAGGTGTTGCCTGGAATCTTCAGTGACTGACCCACCAAACTGTCCAATAATATTGAGCATATTAAACATGACAGGTTTTAGCTCAAAGTGGGCTGCTTCGATCTCTGGTGTAACGACTCCTGGATTTAACCCATTCAAATCCTCTTCCAAGCTGCCGCAGCCCTAGTGGCGGCGGAAGCCTTCCATTGCCAGCGGGTAAGTTTTGTTCTGCCGGATGATCTTCCATAACTTCTCGGATTTGTCTTCGCAAACTTAGACGCGTGCGTTCAATCTCTGGATCTAATTCGTACAATGGATTGCTTGGGTTTCCCTGGTCATACACCAGAAAAACCGAAGTTAAATAAAAATAAAAATAAGCAAGAAAATAAAGAAAACAAAGTTTAGTTGCCAATCCCCGACAACGGCGCCAAAAACTTGTTGCGTGTAAAAAGAGTGCGCAATTGGTGCAAGTGTACACGTCTCAAATAATAAAGTGATAAGTATTATTCGAATATCGTCTCCACAGGGATTGGTATACTTAATATGCTTTCTTGCGTCTTCGTGCTCTGTAGAAAGATTAAAATAAAAACACAAGTGAATTGGGTTTGAGTAAACAAAATAACTTGAATAATAAAACAAACTAAATAAAAAGAAAGTAATTAGAATGAGAAGATGGCCAGGATCCAGTTGTGTTGTACTGTGGATTCAGTTGACTTGTCTTCTGTCCAATGCAGTCACACAACACTGCCTCGGTAGCACTGTAGTTTTACTGCCTCGACAGTGATGATGTTGGTCCGCCGCGGCAATCCCTTGCTCTTGGGTAGACTTTTACCAAGATTCGGCAAAGTTTCCTATGATGACTCCGCTTATCCCTAAGTTGTAGTACTGTTGATGACCAGTCCTTGATGATACCTCCCGGCATGAATCAATTATACTCACCAACCAATCCCACACTTCTATTAGCCGCTAAAACTCTAACCTATCCCTAGGCCGAGTTAGTATTTTCCACCTATAAAAATACCATGCTTATTGTCGCGTGTCAAAAGTGTGCGTTTAGTGCAAGTGAACACATCGCAAGTAATAAGTGATAAGTATTTATCGAGTTATCGTCTCCTCAGGGACCGGTATACTTAATATGCTTTCTTTATCTTCTTGCTCTGTAGAAAAAATAAAAACACAAGTGAATGAGTGTGATTTATTAAACTAAAATAATTGAATAAAAATAAAAGGGTCGAAATATCAGAGAGAAAGATGGGCCAGGATCCAGTTGTATTGTATTGTGGACTTGATTGACTTGTCTTTATCCAATGCAATCGCATATCTCTGCCTCGGCAGCACTGCAGTTTACTGCCTGGGCAACGATAACGCTGTCCGCCGCGGCAATCCCTTGCTCGTGGGCAGACTTTACCAAAGTTCGGCAAAGTGTCCTTGAATGACTCCCCTTATCCCTAAGTCAGAGTGCTGTTGATGACTAGTCCTTGATGATACCTCCCGGCGTGAACCAATTATACTCACCAACCAATCTCACACTTCTTTTAGCCGCTGAAACTCTTAACCTATCCCTAGGCCGAGTTAGTATTTCGCGATTGAAACACCGTACTTACCCCTTTCGTGAATCTAGCTCTCCCGAGCTTAGATAAATGGATCACTTACAAACTTCCCTCCCGGGCTTGAATGCAAGAACAACGAATAACAAAGGATAAGCAAACCTTGATAATCTTTATTGCATTGAATGAAAGATAAAGTACAATCTCCTCTCACAAATACTCCACAACCTTCACCTAAACCCTATGAAGGTTTTAGAACATGATGGAGAGGAAAGAAACAAGAGTAGAAGTCGGCTCTCCCTAGGTATTTCCGATTGTCCATTACATTGGGTGGCTAGGTCTTTATATAGGCTAGACCTAGGGCAAACCTTTCCTAAGTAGAATACAACTTGGAGTAGGGAACAAGTCAAGTACATAATAAGAATATATTTCCAAGTTTGAATTCGGCCAAGGGGGCTTTCCCGCGTGGTCTTCCTTTGGGCTTTTCCTTGTGCTAGCCAGCTCCGATTCATAGGCTTCAAGTCCAAACACGTTCCTTGGATTTTTGTCTTTCCATCGCCTATCACTTTTCTTCTTGTCTTCCTGCTGCTGCCTCGGCATTAGGTCCTGCCTCGGCCTTGTCTCTTCCGCGGCACTGGTTCTCCTGCACAGATATGAAAACGCAGTAAAACGGAGTAGAAAGGAGTAGAAAGTGGGTGAATATTTGGTGATAAATGCCGATAAAAGGAGTAGAAAGTGATAGTGTGTTGAGTACTTATCACACCCCAAACTCGAACTATTGCTTGTCCTCAAGCAATGCAAACCATCAATTTGCCGAACTCTACTCTCTCTTGGTCTTACATGTCCATCTATTCTCCCCACCATAGCTAGGCCTATCTTTAAGCTTTGACCATTCGGCTACCTAAGAATTTACCTAGAAACAAACTATAGAATTGTAAGTGTGTGCATTTTTGTGGATAAGTTGATTAAAGGCTTTCTTTGATAAACTCTAAGTTCAAGACAAATAGACATTGGTTAAGTTTTCTCTTCTTTTCCAAACCCCAAATCTTGAGCCGGTTTCGGGCACCTCAAAGACTTGTGTTTTTCTTTTCACTAAAAATATTTTTGTCTTTTCTTTTTGATATTCCTTAATACATACTAGAGCCAATTTCGGGCACCTCTAGCATGAAGAAGAGATTTTTTAGAGCCGGTGGTAGGCACCTCTAGTTACTTTTCCAAAAATCTAAGTCTTTATCACCTAAGTTCATTAAAAGAATTCCTATAATCCACAAGTCCCCAAAAGTGTTTAAAGTTCTTCCTATAGTAAGCTTCTAAGTTTTCATCCTTAAGCATCCTAAGGTTAAGCCCTCTTAACAGAACCTAAACATGGTAAGGAGAAAGATTTCTATAGCCTTAAAGAATAAACTAAGGCAATACTGATGATGAGCAGTACAAGAGTGGAGGCAGTTAATTCAAGTAAGGCGGGGAGCATAAAAATTAAAAAAAAAATCACTAGAATACTCCCTTTTTTGGCACGGCCGCGGTAGTAGATTGCTGCCTTGGTAGTGAATCTGCACCCCCAAACTCAAACCAAGCATTGTCCTCAATGCTTTATATTTGGAAGGAATAAACAGCAAAACAGAATATGAATTATATGCAGCAAGGAAAGATAGTAAAAGCAATTGAATAATGAAATAAAGGACAAAGAATTTTAGAGCGACTCCGAAGAGCTGCTCGTAACAATTTTTCTTCGTTGCCGAGATGCCATGTGCTTTGTCCTTGGGGACGGCGATGGTTGCGCCTTTGCTTGCCTCAGCGGCTGGACTCGAGTGGGTTGGGCTTCTACTTCTTCTCCCTGTCCTAAAAAAACAAAAAAAGAAAACAACCAGTATATCTTAAATGTCCTAAAATTAGTCCTAAAAATTGCAGAAAAGAAAAGATCTAAAGTTGCGGCATTGATTTGTTATAGGAGGGCGTGCTAGGGCATCTGCCAAAGTGATGGTCTCCATGGTTTTTATATCCTGTGGCCCAGAGTAATGCTTCAAGCGTTGGCCATTTACTTTGAATTCATGGTCATCTTTTAATGATTTGATCGTGACGGCTCTATGGGGAAACACTCGAACGACTTCAAATGGACCCGACCATCTAGATTTGAGTTTTCCTGGAAACAGTTTAAGCCTGGAGTTGAAAAGGAGAACGTACTGCCCCGGCAGGAACTGTCTCGACAGTAACCTTCGGTCATGCCATTTCTTTGTTTTTTCTTTATAGATTTTGGCATTCTTATAGGCTGCTGTCCGAAATTTTTCTATCTCATTGAGATCTAGTAGTCTTTTCTATCCGGCTTTTTCCCAATCCATATTTAGATTTTTTGCTGCCCAGTATGCTTTGTGCTCGATTTCAACAGGCAAATGACAAGCTTCCTGAACACAAGCTTGTATGGTGATGTTCCTAATGGAGTTTTGAATGCTTTCCTGTAGGCCCATAAAGCATCATCGAGACGATAGGACCAATCCTTTCTAGATGGATTTACCACCTTCCCAAGGATCTGTTTTAGTTCCTTATTTGATATTTCGGCTTGCCCATTAGTCTGTGGATGGTATGCCGTAGCGAGCTTGTGGGTGATGCCGAGTTTCTTTAAGGCCGCGGCAATCAGTCTGTTATCGAAGTGTTTCCCTTCGTCTCTTATGATTGCTCTAGGGATTCCAAACCTTGTAAAAATATTTTTCTTGAGAAATCTTTGAACTGTCTTGGCATCATTGTGTGGTGTGGCGATTGCTTCGACCCACTTTGATACGTAGTCCACGGCCACTAAGATATAAAGGTTTCCTTGAGAAGATGGAAAAGGTCCCATGAAATCTATTCCCCAAACATCGAATAGTTCTACTTCCAGTATGGGTTGGAAAGGCATCTCATGTCGTCTTGAAATGTTGCTTGTGCGTTGGCAACGATCGCAGTTCTTGTAGTAGTCATGGGCATCTTTATAAAGTGTAGGCCAGTATAAGCCGGATTGTAGCACCTTTGTTGCTGTCCTATTTCCTCCAAAGTGCCCACCGCAAGGTGAGTCATGGTAGTGCTGGAGTACTGCTTTTTGTTCTTCTTCTAGCACACATCTTCTTATAACCTGATCTGCGCAATGCTTGAACAGAAGGGGGTCGTCCCAGTAATAATGTTTTGCATTGTGCTGAAATCTCTTCTTTTCGTTATAATTGAGGTTATAAGGAATAATACCACTAACAAGATAATTAACAATATCAGCATACCAGGGGTGGATGTTATGGCGGTAAGGTCTTCTGTCAATGTTGTAGATATATATTCAGTCAATGCCGCGGCAGCTCGGTTGTATAATGCGATGGCCTCTGTCTCGGCAGTATCTTTTGCAGTAGTAACAATTTGCAGTATTTGTTCATCTGGAAATTCATCTTGTATATCTTCAAGTGAGTGAGTATTGTCTTTGTTCTCTAATCTAGAAAGATGATCGGCCACCTGGTTTTCTGTACCTTTGCGATCTTTGATCTCAACGTCGAATTCTTGTAAAAGAAGAATCCATCTAATCAATCTGGGCTTGGCATCCTTCTTTGAGAAGAGGTACTTAATTGCTAAATGATCTGTGTGGACTGTGACCCTTGTTCCGATGAGATATGATCGAAATTTATCAAAGGCAAACACTACTGCCAGTAATTCTTTTTCAGTTGTGGTGTAGTTAATCTGGGCATCATTGAGTGTTTTGTCGGCATAGTAGATCACGTGAAACAGATTATTCTTCCTTTGCCCTAGTGCTGCCCCGACAGCATGATCACTAGCATCACACATTAATTCAAATGGCAATGATCAATCCGGTGGGATAACTATTGGTGCAGTGATTAGCTTCTCCTTGAGAGTCTCGAATGCGTCAGTGCATTCTTTATTGAACTCGAATTTCCTATCTTGTTCAATCAAGTTGCAAAGAGGTTTAGAAATTTTGGAAAAATTAGAGATAAACCTTCTGTAGAACCCTGCATGTCCCAAGAAGCTTCGAACTCCTTTTACAGAATTTGGTGGAGGTAAATTCTTTATCACATCTATCTTGGCCTTATCCACTTTTATTCCCTTTGATGATATTTTGTGACCTAACACAATGCCTTCAGTCACCATAAAATGACATTTTTCCCAGTTTAAGACTAGATTGGATTCCTCACATCTTTGCAGCACTTTTTCCAGATTGCCGAGGCAGTGATCAAAGCTGTCTCCAAAAACTGAAAAATCATCCATAAATATCTCCAAAAAGTCCTCGATCATGTTAGAAAAAATTGCCATCATACATCTCTGGAATGTTGTCGGGGTATTGCAAAGGTCGAACAGCATCCTTCGAAATGCATAAGTGCCGTATGGACAAGTAAACGTCGTTTTTGCCTGATCTTCTGGATCAATGGCAATCTGATTATATCCTGAATACCCATCAAGAAAGTAGTAATATGGTTTACCAGCAAGTCTATCCAGCATTTCGTCAATGAAAGGTAAGGGAAAGTGATCCTTCTTTGTTGCTTTATTCAACTTGCGATAATCCATACAAACTCTCCAACCGGTCACAGTCCTGATTGGTATTAGTTCATTGTTCTCATTGGTTATAACAGTCATACCACCTTTCTTAGGTACACATTGTACTGGGCTTACCCATGCACTGTCAGAGATGGGATAAATGATTCCTGCATCCAACCATTTGATAATTTCCTTTCGTACGACCTCTTTCATAGCTTGGTTAAGTCTCCTTTGAGCTTCTACAGTGGGCTTATGGTCTTCTTCCAAGAGGATTTTGTGCATGCACACTGCTGGACTTATTCCCTTCAAATCATCAATTGACCATCCAATTGCCTTTTTATGCTGCCGCAACATTGCTATTAAGGCCTGTTCCTGTTCTGGCAACAACTTAGAAGAAATAATTACCGGCATCGTATGGTTATCTCCCAGATAAGCATATTTTAGTTTTCTTGGTAAGGGTTTTAGTTCTGTGACAAATGGTTCTTTATTACCAGATTGTTCATTCTTCCTCGTATACTCTAATGGTTCAAAGTACTTACCTGGAAGATGTGTTGTCCAGTTTGCTTCCTCCTTCTCAGTTGTCTCGGCGCTATTTAAAGAACGGCTGTAACAATCGTCCAAATTACTGCCGAGGCAAACCTAGGGTATGTCATGGGAATCACTGCCGAGGCAGTCGTTTCTCAGACAAGGGATTGTGTAGTTATCATCTGGGTCATTCAGCATTTGACATTCTTCCTCTAATTCATCGTGTCTTTTCATCAGTTGACATACATTTAATCTGATTTCTTGATCATTGATTCTCATAGTTAATTCTCCCTTTTCCACGTCAATCAATGTACGTCCAGTTGCTAGGAAGGGTCTCCCAAGGATGATCGGTGCGTTGTCATCTGCTTCACAATCAAGGACAAGGAAGTCAGCAGGAAAAATAAACTTATCAACTCTTACCAGTTTGTCCTCGATTTTTCCTTCGGGTTGCACATAGGATATATCCGCGAGTTGGAGCATCACTGTTGTAGGCTTCGGCCTTCCAATTCCAAGCTTTTGGAAGACTGATTTAGGCATGAGGTTTATACTTGCTCCAAGGTCGCATAGGGCCTTTCCTTCATAACTCTTTCCTATTGCACAAGGTATAGTGAAACAACCAGGATCTTTTAGCTTTGGTGGCATGCGGTTATGCAGCATTGCCATGCATCCCTTGGTGGCAGCCACTGTCTCAAACTCACCTATTCGTTTTCTCTTTGATACCATATCCTTTACGAACTTGGCATAGTTGGGCACTTGTTCAATGGCCTCAACGAATGGTATGTTGATGTGGACTTGCTTCAAGATATCGAGGAACTTCTTGAACTATTGATCCTGTTTTTGTTTCTTCAACCTTTGCGGGAAAGGTGGTGGTGGTCTCATCTCATCCAGTGTTTCCTTAGTTTGGAATCGTATACCTGGAACCACTAGAATTTTTGCTGCCTCGGCAGACTGCTCAGGTGCTGCAATGCTTGCTGCCGGGGCAGTGTTGTCAGTCTCGGTTTGCTCAGCCTCTTCTCTTGATTGATCCGTCGGTTGGGTTTAGTTCTCTGGGATCTTCTCGTTCAACTGTAGACCACTCCTGGTAGTAATTGCCTTGCACTGTTCATGGCTTAGTACCTTAGCAACCTCAGTATTGCTAGGTAGGCCTCCTTGTGGTCTAGTGTTTATACATTGAGCAAACTGCCCAACCTGAGTTTCCAGAGTTTTTATGGCCACTTCTTGATTTTGTAGCCTCATCTCAGTCCTATTCATGAAGGCGTCGGTCCTCTTGATGAAATTACTATTTTCCGCCATGTATGACTCGGTTTTCATCATGAAGGCCTTTAGCGTGTTTTCCAATGAATTGACCGGTTGCTGCTGCATCTGCTGCGGTGGCATCGGTTGTTGGACTTGTTGCTGCGGTATTGCCTGCTGAAATCCTGGTGGTTAGGTGATTGGGTTTAAGGCATTATTTGGGTTACTCCATGATAAGTTTGGATGCCTCTTCCATGAGGGGTTGTACGTGTTGGACATCACATTGTTACGGTTGTAGTTCCCAACATACATACCGGTTTCTTGATTCATGCAATCAACAGAACTGTGGTTACCTCCACATAAATCACAACATAAATCAATTACCTTGACCTCACGGGTATTGTTTTGTAATTGTAGGTTTTGCACCATCTTGGTAAGAGAGGCCAATTGTGCAGCCACTGAACTTGATGAATCTAATTCGTTTATCGTGGCTTGGTGTCTTACTCCTCCTCGCCTAGATGTGGGAAACTGGAAGTCATTCCTTGCGAGTTTATTCAAAATTTCGACAGCTTCCTCGGGTGCCTTGTCCAGGAGTATGCCGTTTGCCGAGGCATCCAACATCATCCTTGTCGGGGCATTTGTGGCATTGTAAAACATTGTCACTTGTGTTCATAAGGGAAATCCATGCAGTGGACACTTGTGCAATAGCTCTCTGTAGCGTTCCCATGCCTCGTACATTGGTTCGTCTTCAGCCTGTCGGAAAGAAGTAATTTCATTACGAATTCTATCATATAGATTAGTAGGATTAAAACGAGTAATGAAATCACGGCACAGTTCACTCCAGGATCCAATAGATCCCGCTGGAATGCTATTCAACCAAGCTTTCGCCCTATCCCTCAGTGAATATGGGAATAGCTTTAATCGCAAGACATCTTCATGGACTCCTTGGATTTTGAAAGAGTTGCAAATCTCCATGAAGGATTTGAGATGCTGCCTTGCGTCTTCAGTTGCAGACCCACCAAATTGTCCAATTGTATTTAACATGTTGAACATAACAGGTTTAAGTTCAAAATGGGCTGCTTCAATCTCGGGTGTAACGACTCCTGGGTTTAGTCCATTTAAGTCCTCCTCCAAGAAATCTCTGACAGTCAGCTGCCGCGGCCCAGGTGGCGGCGGTAGACCTTCATTGCCGGCAGGTATGTTTTGTCCTACCTGAACCTCTGCCATGAATCCTCGGATTTGTCTCCTCAACCTTAACCCTGTTCTTTCAATCTCAGGATCTAACTCATATAAGGGGTTGATTGGATTGGCCCTGGTCATACACCAAGAAAAACAAAGTAAAATGAAAATAAAAAGAAACAAGAAACAAGAAAATAAGGAAAACAAAATATAGTTGTCAGTCCCCGGCAACGGCGCCAAAAACTTGTCGCGTGTCAAAAGTGTGCGTTTAGTGCAAGTGGACACATCGCAAGTAATAAGTGATAAGTATTTATCGAGTTATCGTCTCCTCAGGGACCGGTATACTTAATATGCTTTCTTTATCTTCTTGCTCTGTAGAAAAATAAAAACACAAGTGAATGAGTGTGATTTATTAAACTAAAATAATTGAATAAAAATAAAAGGGTCGAAATATCAGAGAGAAACATGGGTCAGGATCCAGTTGTATTGTATTGTGGACTTGATTGACTTGTCTTTATCCAATGCAATCGCATATCTCTGCCTCGGCAACACTATAGTTTACTGCCTGGGCAGCGATAAAGCTGTCCGCCGCGGCAATCCCTTGCTCATGGGCAGACTTTACCAAAGTTCGGCAAAGTGTCCTTGAATGACTCCGCTTATCCCTAAGTCAGAGTGCTGTTGATGACTAGTCCTTGATGATACCTCCCGGCGTGAACCAATTATACTCACCAACCAATCTCACACTTCTTTTAGCCGCTGAAACTCTTAACCTATCCCTAGGCCGAGTTAGTATTTCGCGATTGAAACACCGTACTTACCCCTTTCGTGAATCTAGATCTCCTGAGCTTAGATAAATGGATCACTTACAAACTTCCCTCCCGGGCTTGAATGCAAGAACAACGAATAACAAAGGATAAGCAAACCTTGATAATCTTTATTGCATTGAATGAAAGATAAAGTACAATCTCCTCTCACAAATACTCCACAACCTTCACCTAAACCGTATGAAGGTTTTAGAACATGATGGAGAGGAAAGAAACAAGAGTAGAAGTTGGCTCTCCCTAGGTATTTTCGATTGTCCATTACATTGGGTGGCTAGGTCTTTATATAGGCTAGACCTAGGGCAAACCTTTCCTAAGTAGAATACAACTTGGAGTAGGGAACAAGTCAAGTACATAATAAGAATATATTTCCAAGTTTGAATTCGGCTAAGGGGGCTTTCCCGCGTGGTCTTCCTTTGGGCTTTTCCTTGTGCTAGCCAGCTCCGATTCATGGGCTTCAAGTCCAGACACGTTCCTTGGATTTTTGTCTTTCCATCGCCTATCACTTTGCTTCCTGTCTTCCTGCTGCTGCCTCGACATCAGGTCCTACCTCGGCCTTGTCTCTGCCGCGGCACTGGTTCTCCTGCACAGATATGAAAACGCAGTAAAACGTGCCTTTTTCTGTAAATAGTATCTATTTAAATATAACTTCTAAATATATCACATTAAGCATATGCATTGGTTCAGGTGGGTGAATATTTGGTGATAAATGCCGATAAAAGGAGTAGAAAGTGATAGTGTGTTGAGTACTTATCACTTATCCCTTTCGTGAGCCTAACTCTCCCGATATTAGACAAATAAATCTCTCACAAACTTCTCTCCCGAGCTTGAATCCAAGATCAATGAATAGCAAAGACTAAGCAAATCATGATATTTTATTGCATTGAAACAAGAAAACAAAGTTCAATCTCTACTAACAAATACTAAACAACCTTCACCTAAGCCTAAAAGAATTTAGAACATAATGAAACAAAGAAAACTCTAAACTAATTTCTCTCGTATGCTTGTATATTTTCTCCTTGGTCGGCTATGGTTTATATAGGCTTGACCTAGGGCAAACCTTTCCTAAGTAGGAATACAATTTGGAGTAAAACACAAGTCAAGTAAATAAAATAATTGTTTTATTTCCAAGCTTATTCCCACAAGGAATCTTTTCCGGTGGTCTTTGACTTGGGCTTTCTGCTTGCTTCCTAGCTCCAATCCTTGCGCTGTTTGTCCAGAAACATCCACCTCATTTTTCTCTTCAAGTCGCCTATAATATCAGTACTTGTCCTTTAGCTGCTGCCGTGGCCTCAGGTTCTGCTTCGGCCACACTTACTACCGTGACAGTAGATATTCCTGCAATTCAATAAAAGGTGCCGTAAAGTCTGCATTGTCTATGAATATTATCTTCATAAGTTACAAAAGCAGAATATCTAAATATCTCACATTAAGTACATGCTTTAGTCCAAGTAGGTGTAGATTAGGTGATTATTGTCCATGAAAGGTATAAAAAGTGATAGTGAATTAAGCACTTATCAGTGTCATCCCGGCCGAGATGTCTTTTCCATGGTAGATGCAGTTCTATCATGAGTCATGGTGGGAGTGAATCCATCATGAGCCCGTTTATCCGCATATTTATGATTTTACTCTTTTATAGATAGGGGTAGTGTCATCCAATATCACCTCTAAGCCAATATATGTTGACATACAATGTGCCACTGTTTTTTTATATTGCCATAGAGCATGAAATGTGTTAATTTGTAACGGCATTTGTACATGGAGTGTGATAAGCATTGCATGACTTGACGCGTATGAGACTTGAGGCTTAACTTGCATATAGATGCATGGTGTAGTGGTACATGAGGACTTAATTGATTTGTGGTATGATATGTTGATTTTAGAACCCGACTTACTCTTGAGCATGTTTGGAAAAAGGGGAAATTTAATTGACATCTTATATTGTGATGCATTGAGTCATATTATGTTGAGCTTCCCTCACCAAGCGTTAACTTACGTTCCTATGTTTGTGACTCAATACAGATTAGAGATTGTGTTGGTGGCGTCCGTTGGTGGTGTGAAGGATCCGAGATTCATCCAAGCAAGGATAAACTCAAGCATTTTTTGTTTTACATTAGTAGTACAATTGGCAATGGGTAGGGACAAGTGAATGGTTTTAAAAGTTTTGTTGTAAGTGGCCATTTTATGAATTTGGTTTTGATAGAACTCATTGGTTTATTCGGACTATATGTTGCGAGGTTTCATTTGAATGCTAGTCATGAATGGAAGTCTCGGTGAAGCATGCTAACATAGAATTTCTTAGGAACGCAGGCATCTAGAGTAGTGTTCGCGTATAGTGAGACTTACCCCATCATTCGGGAAACTTTCTGAATGATTGGAATGCCTAAAGATACTCAGAACATCCGTAAAGAACAGAGTTGGAACAGGGGGTTTCGAAACACTTCATTTAAGTATCGATACCTAGGCTAAATATGAAGGAAAATATAATAGGTATCGATACTCGGTGAATTGGTTTCGAAACAACCCTGTATTTCCAAGCAGGTGTATCAAAACATGAGACCATAGTTCCGATATTGACCTTGGCAGTGTCGAAATTATATCAGAATTGGGTCTACACCATTTCGATAGACGAACTTGCACGGGGGGCATCTTCCGAGGGACAAACCACGGTTCTGAAATATAAGAGGGGAGTTCCCAAACCCCTTCAACATTTTCCACAGTTTCGGAACACGTATGTACTATTTCGAAACCTTTGCATGTTTTGTGCTAAGGGCAGAAACCCAAGTTCGAATCTTTTACGTTTTGTCTATGGATCTCAGACAGTAAATAAATGAGACTGGGACGTAGTTTGGGACGAGTTTTGATATGCATTACCCAGTGAATTGGGGTCTGAGTGACATTGTTTGTGGTGTTTTAGATTAGGGAATTGGGGTACCCATTGCCATGGACTAATAAGTAAAAAAATTAGTTTATTTCGACTAAATGCTTGAGATGACTTGGATTCTCGTCGATATTGGATTTTCCTGTTTTGTTTGTGTTTGTTTTGGAAATTCGTAGATCTTGAGATACTATGGGACCGAGACGGGAGTTGAGGAGTATTACCCGGGGAACCGGCGAGGCTAGGGAGATGCGTGAGGAGGAGTTACTACCTCCGCCACTGCCTCTAACTGTACCGCCACCTGTTGCACCGAGGGACGTCCCTGTTGTGGGAGATATGACACCGTTGATTCATGCGATAACATGTGCTTTTCAGGCTGTCATTGCTGGGATGCATGCAGTAGCACCGCCACCGGCTGTTGGAGCTGGGTTACCCTTGGAGATGTTACGTAGTTTAGGAGTAGTTGAGTTTAGGGGATTGTCACCTGAGGAGTCGGAAACTTGGTATGAGATCACGGTGAGGGTGCTAGACCAGATGGGGTGTAATGATGAGTGTAAGCTAGGTTGCATAGTCTCTTTGTTACATGGTGATGCATATACATGGTGTACTACCACTATTCATGGAATAGGAGCTGTGAGGTTACATAGGAATTCTTTGGAACTGCTTTCCGGAAGAGGTATCTTGCTATAAGCTATTTGGATGATAAGAAACATGAGTTTATGGCCTTGGTACAGGGGGTATAAGTGTGGCTGAGTGTGCGGTCTAGTTTGTTAGACTTAGCCATTATGCGACTGAGCTTTTACCGGATGAGAGGACCAGATGTAAGAGGTTCAGGTTTGGATTAGTTAGAGAGGTGAAGACTTACATGTTGTCCAATGATTACACCGACTTTGATGTCTTGGTTACGCGGGATAAGGATATTGAGTGCAGCCTTGGTCTGGGGCCTAAGGCTGGAGGTGCTAGTTCGGGAAAGCGGGTTGTGGATAGTGAGGTAGTTCGGGATCAATCCAAGAGGTTTAGAGATAATTGTTATCAAAGAGATCAGAGGCGAGGTGTGGGAGGGAATAACGGGAAAGGAACCCTACTAGAGGAGATGGATATGGTCGACGACATAGGGGTGAGTTTTGGGGAAACCCTAATACCTGTTGGCACTGTGGTGTGCAAGGGCACACTAAGAGAGAGTTTCCTCAGTTAGCCGGAGTGCGTCAAGCACCTGTAGGGGGAGGCGATTGTTTGAGGGGTCGTGGACGCGGCCGAGGGAACTTTCAAAGACGAGATGAGGGTTAGCGAGGAGTTGCTCATGTTTTTGTTGTGCGACCTGAGGCTGTTGCTTAGGCCAGGGCGTATGTGCAGAGGGATGAGCGTAAGGACATGAATATGGTGGCAGGTACTTTTACTTTTAAAACCCTGTCTCTTTTGTCTTTGATAAACTCTGGTTCTAACCCATTCCTAAATTCTTAGTGAGCATGTTCGTTTGCTTGATATCCTTCTTGAGATTTTGGATAGAGGCATACACGTTACTAGCTCTTTTGGTGAAACCATAGTGGTTAGACATATGTATAGGAGGTGCCCGTTGATTATACAGGGGCATTTATTTGCTGTGGACTTAATGAAGTTACCTTTCTATGGCTTTGATACTATTTTGCGTATGGATTGGTTGAACGAACATAGGGCTTTGGTAGATTTTGAATCTAAGCAGGTGACGCTTAAGCTTAGTGATGACTACGAGGTGGTTGTTGTGGATGAGAGTATTAAGTTCTTTTCCAATATGGTGTCAGTATTAGGGGCTCAGAAGTTGTTAAATTCGGGATGCACTGCATACTTGGCGTACGTTTTGAATTCGAATATGAATGAGGTACGACTGCAAGACATCATAACCGTTTGTGACTTTCCGAGTGTTTTCTGAAAGAATTGTCGGGGTTACCACCAGATCGGGAGGTGGAGTTTTCCATCGAGATGTTTTCCGATACGGCACCAGTTTCTATCGCAACTTATAGAATGGCTCTGAAGGAGCTTAAAATGCAGTTACAAGAGCTTATTGACCACATTTTTATTTGTCATAGTGTTTTGCCTTAGGGCCCCCAGTTCTATTTGTGAAGAAGGACGGTACGATGAGAATGTTTATAGATTACCGTCAGCTTAATAAGCTAACATTCAAGAACAAGTGCTCTTTACCGCGGATTGAAGACTTTCTTGATCAATTACGTGGGGCTTCTGTATTTTCTAAGATTGACCTCAGATCGGGGTACTATCAATTGAAAGTAAAGGAGCAAGATGTGCCGAAGGCGGCTTTTCGCACTCGTTATAGCCATTATGAGTTTCTTGTGATACCGTTTGGTTTGACTAATGCACCGGCTGCTTTCATGAATATGATGAACAAGGTCTTTCACGAGTTCTTGGATCGGTTTGTGGTTGTGTTCATCGATGATATTTTGGTTTACTCTCGTTCAAAGGAAGAACACGACAGACATCTTCGGATAGTTCTCCAGGCTTTAGTAGATAACCAATTGTATGCCAAACTTAGCAAGTGCGAGTTTTGGATACGGGAGGTACACGTGGTGTCAGCTGAAGGTACCCGTGTGGATCCAAAGAAGGTGGAGGAAGTGGTAGAATGGAAACAATCGAGATCTTTAATTGAGGTTCGTAGTTTTCTGGGTTTAGCTAGGTACGATCGGAGGTTTGTTCAGGTTTTTTCAAAGGTTGCTGCTCCTTTGACTAAGTTGTTACAAAAGGGTGTGCCTTTTGAGTGAACGGAGGCTAGACAACAAGCTTTTGAGAAACTTAAAGAAGCTTTGACACAAGCTTCAATCTTCGTTTAACCTGAATCGGGAAAGGATTTTGTGGTGTATAGTGATGCCTCGTATGTGGGTTTAGGTTGTGTATTGATGCAGTACAGAAAGGTGGTGGCTTACGCATCTCGACAGTTAAAGGTGCATGAGCGTAATTACCCCACCCATGATCTAGAGTTGGTTGTTATTGTTTTTGCTTTAAAAGTTTGGAGGCATTATTTGTATAGTGATCGTTGTGTGGTTTATACTGATCTCAAAAGCTTGAAGTACCTTACATCGCAGAAGGAGTTGAATTTGAGACAGAGAAGATAGCTAGAGTTGTTAAAGGATTATGAACTTACCATTGAGTACCATCCCGGTAAGCTTCACCCTTGTATACATGTTACCCTCACTACGTATGGTCGGACACAAAGTCACCCTTGTTTACGCATGGGTCAACTATATGCACGGTCGGACACAAAGTCACCCTTGTTTACATATAGGCAAGCTCTACACGCACGGTCGGACACAAATTCACCCTTGTTTACTTGTAGGCATCATCATTATTCTCAATATTTTTATAATGCACTCAATCCTAATAACATGTCATTTGTATTCGAATCTAAGGTTAGTGTCACTAAGCCAATATAATTTCCGATCATGCATGTTAACTTGCTGCTCATAATGCACTCATTAAATGTTCATCATGTGAACCAAAATCATGCTCAACGGCGTAATCAATTATAAGGCAATAACCACATATTGTTCCAATTTATTTCCATGCTTTCATAAGCCATGAATACATTTCTAAACCATGCATTTTCAGCAATTAACACATGCATGCATCATTTCAAAATCAAATATATGCAATTCCAAAATCATATTGAATCATTATTTATAAAAGCCATTACCGAAAAAGCCGAAACTTAAGGTAATGAATCAACATCATTTAAACCACTTACTCTTGAACTATGGAAAATTTTCACACTATTCCATAGTCCCCAAAACAGAACTGAACCATTGCGAAACACTTTTAATCCCGAAATCACTCACCGACAAGCGAAACGAGCCTTCGCTGACGCTCCAACGGCAACGCCAACGCACCAGCCACTTATGAACCTTGTTGCACTTCCTATACAACATTAAAAACAGAGGATATACACATCATAACATGCTCAAAACAGCAGCCACATTAAACCTCCACAAAACTATCGAAAACCTTGCCGAAAAGACCGAAAACTAAGCCGAAACGCATCCGAAACAACATCAGCCCTTAACCTTATGAATCTAACATCTAATCCACCTTAATTATGAATTAAAAACACTTCCAAACCATCCTTATACCTCCAGCACGAGCAGAACACTTAAAACAACCCCTAAAATAATCGAAAACCACCTTAAAACACCATCGATTACATTATTCCGAGATTAATTTGATGTTAACTCATTTCAAGACTCAATCAATCTTTTAATTGACCAAATATCATAATTAAATCACCCTAATTCCAGCACTAATTGAGATCCAAAAAGATTTCACCAAAAACCTCCATAAATTCATAGATCTTGAATTAAAAACACAAACATTAAATATCAATTGTTGATAAGCAAGCCAATACTTGGGAACTCCAATAAAGAACCTTAGAAAAAGATTAGAAATCAGAATTTTACCTTTGAGATTAAATCCACCAAAAAGATGAGAAATCCTCTCTTGATTTCCTTGAAAATGGATGATGATTTTGCAAAATTGATGAGTAGGTTTTGTAGAGAATGAAAAGCTGAGTAAAATGAAAAAAATCTTGTTGAAAATGAAGAAGAAATCATCAAGTAATTGAAGAAATTTGGTGAAGAAGATGGAGAGAAAATGGAGAGAAAGTTTGAGAGAAAAGATGAGAAAATAGGAAGTTACAAAAGAAAATGATAATAAGCTTTTTATTAAAATTAATTAAAACAAATTTGGTGGATAATCTTTAATTAAAAGTAAATTGGGTTAATGGCCCTCTAAGGATTCTAATTATGGCTTACTTTCCAATTTAGTCACTAAAAATACCAATTTTCGAAAATTACCAATTAAATCCCTAAACTTTTCCAAAAATTACAATTTAGTCACTAGTGCAAAATTAAGTCTAATTAAAAATCAAATTAAGACTCAATAATATTCCTTTAACTTTAAAACACCATTTTAATATTTTTAAACCTTTCTGCAACATTATTACTTGTCCGATTGAATTATTATTATTTTAATTTTCCCGGAATTAATGAACCGAAGAATCTGATTCGAATCGAATTGAATCCCCCTAACCAACACTCAAACTACTAACCCCAAAACCGGGATGTTACAACTCTCCCCCTCTTAAGAAAATTTCATCCTCGAAATTCTTACCTAAAGCAAACAAGTGAGGAAACTGCTCCACCATACTTTTTCTTATCTCCCAAGTTGCCTCTTCAACCCCTCGGTGTCTCCAAAGCACTTTAACCAAATCTATGGTCTTCCCTCGATGAACCTTTGTATCCACATCCAAAATCTTCACTAGTTCTTCCTCATAACTCATATCCGCTCTTAACTCAATCTCCTCAACTGGTATAACATGAGAAGGATCTGATCTATACTTACGAAGCATCGATACATGAAAAACATCATGCATCCTACTCAACTCCTCTGGCAACCTCAACCGATAAGCAACAGGACCAACACGCTCCAACACCTCATACGGACCAATGAAACGAGGACCCAACTTACCCTTACGTCCAAACCTCATCACTTTCTTCCATGGCGAAACTTTTAGAAACACTTTGTCCCCAAAAACATACTCTATCTCTCTACGCTTCAAATCGGCATAAAACTTCTGTCTATCTGAAGCCTCCTTGAGCTTAGCACAAATAAGTTTAACTTTCTCATCCGTATCTTTCAACACTTGAGGTAAAGAAACATACTTCTGTCCAACCTCCTTCCAACACAAAGGTGTACGACACCTACGCCCATATAAAGCCTCAAATGGTGCCATCTATATACTTGTCTGATAACTATTATTGTAAGCAAACTCCACCAAAGGCAAATGCTTCTCCCATGAACCTTGAAAATCAATGATGCAACATCTCAACATATCCTCCAGAGTCTAAATAACACGTTCAGACTGCCCATCCGTCTATGGATGATAAGTTGTACTAAAGCTAAGCCTCGTACCCAAAGCAACTTGCAAACCCTTCCAAAACTTAGAAGTAAAACGCGGATCTCTATCCGATATGATCGACTTAGGCACACCATGCAACTTCACCACCTCAGATACATACAACCCCACTAACTTATCCATAGAATATGTCGTATGCACGACAATAAAATGTGCACACTTCGTAAACCTATCAACAATCACCCATATAGAATCCTTTTTGGACGGCGTCAAAGGTAACCCTGTCACAAAATCCATAGTCACTCTCTCCCATTTCCACTCGGGAACTTGAACCGGTTGCAACAAGCCTGCAGGGAACTGATGTTCAGCTTTCACCCACTGACACACCATACATCGCGACACAAACTCCGTCACATCCTTCTTCAAACCAACCCAAAAGTACACACTCTTGATATCCCTATACATTTTCACACTACCCAGATGCATAGCAAACGGACTAGTGTGAGCCTCTGTCAAGATAGCTTACCTTAACTCAACATCATCCGGCATCACAATCCGACCTCTAAAACACAACACCTCATCATCATCAAAATGATATTTGGTCGGTCTACCTTCAATAATGTCCTCCACAAAAGGCACCAAAGCCTCATCCTCCAACTGTTTCACCTTTATCATCTCAACCAAAACAGGTTTTACTTGCAACTCCGCCACTAAACCACCTTCCCTTGAAATACTCAACTTAGCAAACATCGCCCTCAATTCAACCTCCGCCTTACGGCTCAAAGCATCAGCTACCACATTAGCTTTCCCCGGATGATACTCAATAAACAAATCATAATCCTTAAGCAACTCCATCCACCGTCGTTGCCTAAGGTTTAGATCCTTTTGTGACATGAGATACTTCAAACTCTTGTGATCTGTGTATATAGTACACTTTTCACCATACAAATAATGTCTCCATATCTTCAAGGCAAATACTACCACCGCAAGCTCCAAATCATGCGTCGGATAGTTCTTTTCATGCACCCTTAACTGTCTAGAAGCATAAGCCATAACCTTCCCTTCTTGCATAAGAACAAACCCGAGACCAATATATGATGCATCACTATAAACCACAAAATCCTTACCGGACTCGGGTTGAACCAACACCGGAGCACTAGTCAACACCTCTTTTAATTTCTCAAAACTCTTTTGTTGACTTTCTTTCCATTCAAAAGGAACCTTCTTTTGCAAAAGCTTGGTCATAGGAGCAGCAATGCTCGAAAACTCCTCAACAAACCTACGATAATAACCCGCCAAACCTAGAAAACTCCTAACCTCCGACACCGACTTTGGTTGCTTCCAACCCAAAACAGCCTCTATCTTTTTCGGATCAACACTGATACCCTTTTCCGACACCACATGACCAAGAAACACCACTTCCTTTAACCAAAACTCACACTTACTTAACTTAGCATACAACTGGTTATCCTTCAATGCTTGCAACACTATCCGCAAATGCCGATCATGATCTTCCTTGGTGCGTGAGTACACAAGAATATCATCAATGAATACCACCACAAACTGATCCAAGTATTCATGAAACACTCGGTTCATCATATCCATAAAAGCAGCAGGGGCATTTGTCAACCCAAACGGCATCACCAAAAACTCATAATGTCCATACCTTGTCCGAAAAGCTGTTTTCAACACATCCTCCTCTTTCACCTTCAACTGATAATACCCCGATCTCAAATCAATCTTCGAGAACACACTTGCTCCTCGAAATTGATCAAACAGATCGTCAGTCCTCGGCAAAGGATACTTATTCTTCACGGTCAACTTATTCAATTGTCGATAATCAATGCACATCCTCATAGTGCCATCCTTCTTCTTCACAAAGAACACCGGCGCACCCCAAGGTAATACGCTCGGTCGAATTAAACCTCGGTCAAGCAACTCTTGCAACTACATCTTCAACTCCTTTAACTCCTTAGGTGCCATGCGATAAGGAGCAATGGACACCGGATTAGTTCCAGCATAAGTCTCGATACTAAACTCCACATCACGATCGGGAGGTAACCCTGGAAACTCCTCAGGAAATACTTCCGGAAAATCGCGTACTGTTCGAATGTCCTGCACTCGAACACCTCCTATTCCCGGATTCATCACATAAGCTAGATATGCTACACCACCATGTTGCAACATCCTTTCTGCTTGTAAAGCCGAAACCATATTAGATAACAATCCGGTATACTCACTCTTCACCACAACCTCACTACCATCCAACAACCTCAAGGTAACCTTCTTCTTTTCAAAGTCCACCACCGCTCGGTGCTCCGTCAACCAGTCAACACCTAAGATAAGATAAAAACCATGAAATGGCAACTCCATCAAGTCGACCTCAAAGACATGTCCCTGCACCTCCAACAGACACCTTTTATACAAACTCCTTACTATAACGTCTCACCCAAAGAACTGGTAACCACAACACCTACGTCTAAAACCTCAACCGGAATATCCAACAAATATGCATGTTCACTCAAAACATAAGAATGCGTAGATCCCGAATCTATCAAAGAAAATGTACCTGCCACCACATCTGTAGCATTACGAGTCCCACGCTGAGCAAAGACCTTCCGTCCATCCCCCTGCCTCTAGAAAGGACCTCGACCACGTCCACGTCCCCTACCAGGCATCACAGCGGCCTCAGCACGATCACCCGACTCACCAGCAAACCTTGGGCAATCACGCCTCATATGATCCTTCGATCCACATCCCAAACAAGCACCAGTGGCCCACCAACACTCTCTTGGATGGTGCCTAGAACACAAGTTACAAACTGGGGCATCACCACCACCTCTACCATAATGCTGAGCACGACCACCGCGTCCAAAATCGCCTCGGCGTCGGTCAACTCTGTATCAGTTGTCCCGAAACCTCTTACCCTGCTTATTCTGAGCACCAGCCTTAGCGGGCCTCTTACCAACTTCGGAAGACTTCCTAGCCTCCTTTAGAGACTCCTCAACATCCTTGGATCTATTAACCAGCACATCAAACTCAGTGTACTCAGCAGCTAACAAGTATGTCTTAATCTCGGGATCCAACCCATATCGGAACCTATCACACCTCTTTCGGTCAGTAGGAACCAACTCAGGAGCATAATGGCTCAACCTAATGAACTGTATCTCATACTCAGCCACTGTCATAGCACCTTACACCAAAGACATAAACTCTCTATTTCTTGCATCCTCATATTGTGGCCCCCAAAACTTCCGCACAAAATTGGTCCGAAAATACTCCCAAGTCAGGTTAGCAGCATCTACACCAGCCTTCGTTGTGATCCACCAACGATAAGCATCTCCCTGAAGCAGAGAAACCACACAACCCAACCTCCTGGGTATCCTGACACTCCATCTGATCCAAAATCCTCTATGTACTAGCCAACCACTCCTCAGCCGAGCTCGGGTTAGATCCACGGAACTCCACACCGCCCAAACTACGCAGACGCTCTAAAGGTAGACCTGGGGTAACCACAATAACTGGAGCAAGAGCTGGAATATGAACTCAAGCCACGGTAGCCTGAAACGCACCCGCCATAGCCTGTATAAGCGGTGCAAACTCTCTAAACTGACCTCCCAGAGGAACCGGAGGCATACCCATGGGTGGAGGAGGAGGAAGCGGCTCTTCCCTAGCAGTCACCTCATCCTCAGTCTGACCCTCGGTGATCATATTAGCACTAGCACACGTCTCACGTCTCGGTGGCATATTCCAAAAACTTCATACATGCAATTTAAAAAATGATATTAAAACATAATAAACTTACATTCGGGATCCAAGGGAAACGTGAGAAGCATTTGAAAATGTATTGGCATTGGCAATGTGTAATCGTTATCCCTTTCTAACCATCATCACTCAAGGTATAACCATCAAGCATAAATATTCAACGAGTTAACAACATAACAGGTTTAAATCGCACCAAACGTACGTATGGTAGAAGAATTCCTTTGTCGAGTAATTGATAAGAAGGTAGCTGGAGAGAAAGACTTACGATGTTCAAAGGTCGATGGGAAAATTTTGACTAGCCTACGGCAGTACTACTTCACGAATGAATTGATTGAGTAAACACGTGTGGTTGTAGAGTCCAGTAATAATGAGATTTTCCGATAGTTATGCTAAGATCCAATCTTCATAGTGATAAGTTATTCGTAGGAGTCGGTATTCCATATTAATATGAATGGTTTCAATAATAACAACAATGTAACTAGGGAATTTGTTGGGTTGAAATACTCCATAAAAGAAGTTGGAAAAATCCTTATCTAAGGGTGGTATAATAGTTGTACAACAATTGTACATGAACAAAGCATAAAAATATAGAGAATTGAGATACTAATTAAAAAGGAAGCATAATATTTAAAGCAAGAAACAAATCGAATCTTTATGAAACAAACATCAAAACAATATACCAAGTGTGAAAGCTTATTCCTATTGTACAAAGCTTTCATGACAAATAATGATACATTAACTTGTGGAAGAAGGATCCATTCAATCCATAGGATTGATGGCAACAAAGTGATGGACAGCCAAGGACAAGATTCACTTAACGCTAGTATAATAGGCTTGAATTGGCTAAGATTCATAAGTATTATTTGCCGAAACAAAAAAAGGGGTTCGTTGGTTAATGAAGAGGATAGACGCGTCAAGAGCCTTATAGAATTTGATTTGGAAACCACCTCGATACAAGATAACTTTTGGAGGGGGGCAAAGAAATCATTCTGATTTATTTAGAATATGGCCAGATAGAAAAGCACAATAGTGGTTGGTGTTGAGATCACTACAATATCGAGAATAACCATAAGGGTGCTCGCTCGAATCAAAATAACAAGAATCGATAGATTCCAAGGAGGTGTTTATTTACAAACCCTTTGTCTCCACAAGAGGAGAAAAGGTGTGGATTGTATCCCTAAGGGTGGTATGTAGGCGTGGATAGCTATAGTTTCAAAGACAAATCCTAAAGGATTTGTTGTAATGTCCAGAATGTGGTTTTTCTGGAGGATTGCAAGCCTCCCATACATCCAAGAAATCGGATGGTAATGCAGGCAATATAAAGAAGTATATTTAATGCAAGAAAGGAGGAAAAATGTACAAAAGGCAAACGAAGAGCGGTCAAGGATTGAAACCAAGAAACCTTAAAGAGAAAATCTTGAGTAGAACCAAAGTGTTGGTGAAGATCCTGGTTTTCCATATAATCCTAAAGCCATGAAAATAAATAAACCAAAATAAGTATGGCAGAAGACAGATCACCAAATAAAAAGCAGAAAAAGAGCAAATCTTCTTGGTCGGCATTTATGCTATCGATATGGATCAAACAAGTTCTTGAAACGATCATATGGAAATTCAAAGAATTCCAAGAGCCAAAAACTAGATGAGAAATAACATTGCAAACGTTGAAACGAAAGAAAAAGGAATGGGAAAAAAATTAAAAATATAGTAAAATAAAAACCCAACTTAACTGGATTGGTTGATTCGTAGGGATGCTTGATTCTTCCTCTCTCCACTCGAGAACCAGGCTTTTGGCTTTGCTTGTATCGGTGTAAGGAGTTGGATTATTGGATGAGGGATATGGATGTGAAAGCTTCGAGCGACCATGAATCATCCTTTGGTTTCGTAGGTTTGTCGACCAAGAACCAAGTCTTGCATACGTCTGAGTGCACCAAATCTTTATTTGATTTCTTAGGATCATTGAGGAAAGTAGATTCATGAGAGCCAAACCTACCATGTGAGTCGAAAGAAACTAGATTGCTGGAAGCATGTGAACCAATAACAGATTTGTTTGAATGAGAGCCAAACCTCCCATGTGAGTCAAAAGAAACCAGATTGCTGGGAACATGTGAACCAATAACAGATTGGTTTGAGTTGAAATCCCAAAGGGTGGTAAGTTGGCTCGGAAAGCCATAGAAAATATAACAAATCTTTCAAGATTTGTGGCTACAAACGTCAAGCTCGAGATCTAGTAAAAAGAGAAGTCTCTGAAGAACAAAGAGATCAAATTTCCAAACGTCCAAAAAACGTGTACATAACGGGAGATGGTTTGCCAATAAGTAATCGTAAAGACTAAAAGGTAAGAAATAAGAACTATAAAAAGAGAATAGAGAGAAAAGATAACATCTGGATTGTGAAGAGAAAGCCATCCAAAACCTAGATGACAAACTCTTATGGTTCTTACCAACAATCTTATTTTGCGACCGTTTTGTTAGGTTTAAAATTATGCATATCTAATTGAGCTTTATAATGATCACATTGGAATTTAATCGAGTAACATGCTCTAAAATTTGATTTAGTGGTTTAATCATATTTAAAAACACATCCATAATTAATTATTTGAACTTATGAAATTTGTTTTAATCTCATTTTGTGGTCGTTTTGTTGCGTTTAAAGCGCACAGTCTAATTGGGCATTTTAATGAACCGTTGGGATTTTAACCGAGTAAAATGCTCTAAAATTGAGATTAAGTTGTATAATTTGATTTAAAATCCCATAATTAACTATTAGAACTCATGAAATTTGATTTTTTTCTTATTTTGCGGTCGTTTTCTTAGGTTTAAAGTATGCCTATCTAAGTGAGCTTTATAGTGATCACATTGTAATTTAACTGAGTAAAATGCTCTAAATTTGGGATTGAGTGGTTTAATCATATTGAAAAACCCATAATTAACTATTTAAACTCATGAAATTTGATTAAATCTCATTTTGTAGTTGTTTGTTGGGTTTAAAGCGCACATGTATAATTGGGCATTTTAGTGAAACCATTGGAATTTTAACAGAGTAAAATGCTCTAAAATTGATATTAAGTTTAATAATTTGATTTAAAGTCCCATAATTAACTATTAGAACTCATTACATTTGAATTATTATTATTTTGAGTCCATTTTTTTAGGTTTAAAGTGTTCATATCTAATTGAGCTTATAGTGAACACATTGAAATTTAAACTGAAAAAATGCTCTAAAATTGAGATTAAGTTGTTTGATCATACTCAAAAGCCCATAATTAACTATTTGAACTTATTAAATATGATTGAATCTCATTTTGTGCGTGTTTGTTAGTTTAAAGCGTTTTTGTCTAATCGGGCTTTAAAGTGAACCCGTTATAACTTTAACCGAGTAAAATACTCTAAAATGGAGATTAAGTTGTATAATTTATTTAAAATTCTTCTAATTAAGTATTTGAACTCATGAAATTTGATTTATTCTTATTTTGTGATCATTTTGTTATGTGTAAAGTGTGCCTATCTAAATGGGTTTTATAGTGAGGACATTGAAATTTAAACTGAGTGAAATGATCTAAAATTGAGATTAGTGGATTAATCATGTTCAAAGGCCAATAATTAACTATTTGAAATCATAAAATTTGATTGAATCTCTTTTTGCGGACCTTTTATTATGCTTAAAGTGTGCATATCGAAATGGGCTTTACAGTGATCACACTGGAATTTAACTGAGTAAAATGTTCTAAAATTAAGATTAAGTGGTTTAATCATGTTCAAAAACCGAAAATTAACTATTTGAACTCATGAAATTTTTTAAATCTCATTTTGTGGCCGTTTTCTTGGGTTTAAAGCGTAAATGTCTAATTAAGCATTTAGTGAAACCTCTGGAATTTTAACCGAGTAAAATGCTCTAAAAGTGAGATAAAGTTGAATAATTATGTTTAAAATTACATAATAAACTATAAGAAATCATGATATTTGATTTATTCTTATTTTGCGGCCGTTTTGTTAGGTTTAAATTGTGCATATCTAATTGAGCTTTATAATAATCACATTGGAATTCAACCGAGTAAAATGCTCTAAAATTTGATTTAGTGGTTTAATCATATTTAAAAACCCATCCATAATTAACTACTTGAACTTATGAAATTTGTTTAAATCTCATTTTGTGGTCGTTTCATTGCGTTTAAAGCGTGCAGTCTAATTGGGCATTTTAGTGAACCGTTGGGATTTTAACTGAGTAAAATGCTCTAAAATTGAGACTAAGTTGTATAATTTGATTTAAAATCCCACAATTAACTATTTGAACTCATGACATTTGATTTTTTTTCTTGTTTTGCGATCGTTTTCTTAGGTTTAAAGTATGCCTATCTAAGTGAGCTTTATAGTGATCACATTGTAATTTAACCGAGTAAAATGCTCTAAAATTGGTGTTGAGCGGTTTAATCATATTCAAAAACCCATAATTAACTATTTGAACTCACGAAATTTGATTAAATCTCATTTTGTGGTTGTTTGTTGGGTTTAAAGCGCGCATGTCTAATTGGGCATTTTAGTGAAACCGTTAGGATTTTAACAAAGTAAAATACTCTAAAATTGATATTAAGTTTTATAATTTGATTTAAAGTCCCATAATTAACTATTAGAAATCATTACATTTGATTTATTCTTATTTTGTGTCTGTTTTTTTAGTTTTAAAGTGTGCATATCTAATTGAGCTTATAGTGAACACATTAGAATTTAAACCGAAAAAAAATGCTCTAAAATTGAGATTAAGTTATTTGATCATACTCAAAAGCCCATAATTAACTATTTGAACTTATTAAATGTGATTGTAACATCCCGGTTTTGGGGTTAGTAGTTTGAGTGTTGGTTTGGGGGATTCGGTTCGAGTCGAACCGAATCGGATTCTTCGGTTCATTAATTCCGGGAAAATTAAAATAATAATAATTTAATCGAACAAGTAATAATTTTTCGGAAAGGTTTAAAAATATTAAAATGGTATTTTAAAGTTAAAGGAATATTATTGAGCCTTAATTTGATTTTTAATTAGGCTTAATTTTGTACTAGTGACTAAATTGTAATTTTTGGAAAAGTTTAGGGATCTAATTGGTGATTTTCGGAAATTAAGATTTTTAGTGACAAAATTGGAATGTAAGCCATACTTAGAATCCTTAGAGGGCCATTAACCCAATTTATTTTTTTATTAAAGATTATCTACCAAAATTGTTTTAATTAATTTTAATAAAAAGCTTATTTCCATTTTCTTTTGTAACTTCTCATTTTCTCATCTTTTCTCTCAAAATTTTCTCTCTATTTCCTCTCCATCTTCTTCTTCAAATTTCTTCAATTACTTGCTGATTTCTTCTTCATTTTCAACAAGATTTATTTCATTTTACTCATCTTTTCATTCTCTACAAAACCTACTCATCAATTTTGCAAAATCAACATCCATTTTCAAGGAAATCAAGAGAGGATTTCTCATCTTTTTGGTGGAGTTAATCTCAAAGATAAAATTCTGATTTCTAATCTTTTTCTAAGGTTCTTTATTGAAATTCCCAAGTATTGGCTTGCTAATTAACAATTGCTATTTAATTTTGTGTTTCTAATTCAAGATCTATGAGTTTTATGATAGTTTTTATGAAATCTTTTTAGATATCAATTAATGCTGAAATTAGGATGATTTAATTATGATATTAGGTCAATTAAATGATTGATTGAGTCTTGAAATGAGTTAACAACAAATTAATCCCGGAATAATGCAATCGGTGGTGTTTTAAGGTGGTTTTCGGTTATTTTAGGGGTTGTTTTAAGTGTTCTGCTCTTGCTGGAGGTATAAGGATGCTTTGGAAGTGATTTTAGTTCATAATTGAGGTGGATTAGATGTTATATTCGTAAGGTTAAGGGCTGGTGTTGTTTTGGATAAGTTTCGGCTTAGTTTTCGGTCTTTTCGGCAAGGTTTTCGATAGTTTTTTGAAGGTTTAATGTGGCTGCTGTTTTGAGCATGTTATGATGTGAATATGCTCTGCTTTTAATGTTGTATAGAAAGTGCAAGAAGGTCCGTAAGTGTCTGGTGCGTTGGTGTTGCCGTCGGAGCGTTGGCGAGGGCTTGTTTCGCTTGTCGGTGAGTGATTTCGGGTTAAAAGTGTTTCGCAACGGTACGGTTCTGTTTTGGGGTCTATGGAATAGTGTGAAAACTTTCCATAGTTCAAGAGTAAGTAAAGTAAATGATTTTGATGCATTATTGTGAGTTTCGGCTATTTTCGGTAATGGCATTTTTGATGATGATTTAGAGAGATTTTAGAAATGCATAAGTATGATTTTGAAATGATGCATGCATGTGTTCATTGCTGGAAATGCATGGTTTATAAAGACATCCATGGTTTATGAAAACATGAAAAATGAAGTGGAATATGATGTGGTTATTTGCCTTACATATGATGGTGCCATTGAGCATGACTTTTGGTTCATTTGTTGAACACATTATGGATGCATTATGAGCAACAAATTAGCATGCATACTTGAACTTGATATTGGCTTAGTGACACTACCTTTATATTCGAATACAAATGACATGTCATTAGGATTGAGTGCACTATAAATATTATGGAAATAAAGGAAAAATGCCTACACGTAACAAGGGTGACATTGTGTCCAACCGTTCGTGGTAGAGCTTGATAATGGTGACTTCGTGTCATGTAAATGGTGACTTCGTGTCATGTCAATGGTGACTTCGTGTCATGTCTATGGTGACTTTGTGTCATGACGAGACTAAAAGTCTTTAATCAATGGATCCGTGTATTCGGTGAACTTAAGGTTCACATTAAGTGATCACTAGAAAGCTAATATACATTGTGCATTATTTATGGAATGAATTGATAATGCCATGCATACTCTCAAGGAAAGGTTTTTGGTATTATGAACATGAACATGACTTGTTAAGCATGTTTGGTTTTAGAAAGGCATTACAAGTTATGATTTTTAAATATGGTTTTAATTTGATTCATTGATGATTTTGTTTAGAGCTTCCTCACTAAGAATGTTTTGCTTAAGCTCTCCTCTCATCTTTGCAGAAAAATAAAGACATTTGGGGCTGCATTTGGAGCAAGAAGACCAAGGGGAAAAGACCTCACATTTTTTGTATGATTTGGCAAATAAATAGGGGCTCGGCAATGTGTAAACCTATCCCTTATGAGAGTGAGTTTTGGTTTGGTTAATGACTTGTAATAAGACCTTATTTTGCTTTGGTTGTGGATTGATGAATTGTGATATTGTTTTGAATTGGTTGAAGCATGTACAGGCATGAACGTTCTTGTTTTTAATCGTAACATAGGAAGCATGCCTATAGATTACTCCGGGGTCATTGATGTGGGTAATTGTATGCTTAAGGGTGTTTAATGTGCTTAGGGAGTATGCATATGATTAGGGGTGATAAATGGATGTGTTTAGATGGGGTTTGAACCAACCAAATTGCTTAATTAGTGTTTCTAGACATGGGGTATCGAAACATCCTCTAGTGGTATCGATACCCCAAGGCAATTTTGGGGTGGTTCGATGCCATTACCTCTTTGGAAACCAAGGTATCGATACCACCCAAGGAGGTATCGATACCCTTGGCTTTCGAAGGCTTAATTAGCCACAACCATGCCATGGTATCGATACCATGCTTGATGGTATCGATAACCATGACCAAAAAGGAAGAATTATAAGTGTCGGAAACTAGTGTTAGGTCGAATAAACTCCCGCAATCGAATATGGATGCTATGAATAACATTTTAAGTTGTAATATCACATTGATGCATGATGTTCACTTAAATTCGTGTTGGTAAATTAATGTTGGTTTTAGTCCCTATGATTTGTGAGCTTCACAATTAGGTCCTTATTTAATGAAACATGAAATTGATGATGCTATAATGATCCGATTGATCTGAATTTTAATGTGCGTGTTTTGTGCATGTTTAATTGAACCCTGGGTAAATTGAAGTTCCGGTTTATTGTAGGAATTAAAGTTATTTGCGTTTTGGTCCTTATGATTTATATGCGAGTTGAATGATCAATTGTGAATCGAATGTTCCCATTTTCGTTATGCATGACCTAGACACACATAGGAATTTAATTATGCATCTAGTTAAGAAAAAAACATATCGGTTTTCAGGGTTGTTTATCGAATTGGACCTTCGCGGGTTTGGTTCGATATTCCCCGTGTAACCCGTTAGTGTCTGTTCTGTCCAGGCCGGGATAAGGGGGTTACAGTGATTGAATCTCATTTTGTGCGTGTTTGTTAGTTTAAAGCGTTTTTGTCTAATCAGGCTTTAAAGTGAACCCGTTGTAACTTTAACTGAGTAAAATACTCTAAAATGGATATTAAGTTGTATAATTTATTTCATATTCTTATAATTAAGTATTTCAACTCATGAAATTTGATTTATTCTTATTTTGTGATCATTTTGTTATGTGTAAAGTGTGCCTATCTAAATGGGTTTTATAGTGAGGACATTGAAATTTAAACTGAGTGAAATGATCTAAAATTGAGATTAGTGGATTAATCATGTTCAAAGGCCAATAATTAACTATTTGAAATCATAAAATTTGATTGAATCTCTTTTTGCGGACCTTTTATTATGCTTAAAGTGTGCATATCAAAATGGGCTTTACAGTGATCACACTGGAATTTAACTGAGTAAAATGTTCTAAAATTAAGATTAAGTGGTTTAATCATGTTCAAAAACCCAAAATTAACTATTTGAACTCATGAAATTTTTTAAATCTCATTTTGTGGTTGATTTTTGGGTTTAAAGCGCGCGTGTCTAATTGGGCATTTTAGTGAAACCGTTGGGATTTTTTTTTTGAAGGAAAGGGCGTCATTAAAAAATTTCTATAGCCATTCACCTCGAGAGGTGAGTAGGCCCCTATGGGGAAAATAGTACCCAGGATTTTATTGAGAAGAAGAGGAGAACCTCTCCAAAAATACAGAAGTCCGAATATAGTCGGGGAAATTGCAATCAAAAGAACAAGAAAGGAAGGAACGCAAAGCCCTAGAGGCTAAGATATGGGCCACAACGTTTGCATCTCTAGGTACATAACAAATCTTACAATCAGGCAAAGTACCAAGAGTGGAGCGGATTCGAGATGCCAAATGTTGCACTGTGGAAAGATCTTGGTGATGAGTGTTGTTAACCTTGTAAGCAATTGAAGCAGAATCAGTTTCGATGATCACATTTGTCCAGCCATTAGCAATACCAAATTTTAAACCTTCCAAAATAGCAAGAGCCTCTGCAGAAGTTGGATCCGGGCAGACGAGAGGCATAGAGCAACCACCGAGGACAAAACTAGAAGAATCCCGAGCGATGATGCCTGTAGCCTTACCCCTTAACACGGGGTCAAAGGCACCATCCATATTAATCTTGACGAAACCAGGGTCCGGTTTCGTCCATCTAGCTTGAGCAAAAGTGGGCTCAGATAGCCGAGAACATAGAAGGGAGGCATCATGAACTGATGTATAGTCATCGAAGAGTTTTTGGGCATTGGAAACAGTTAACCAAACTGGTTGGAGATGGTTATTATGGACAAAGTCATTACGGCGGTTCCATAGATTCCAAAGGATCGTAATGAGGAAAGAAAACCAACTACTTCAGAGAGCCACTGGTGGGGGCAGATAAGGGTATTGGAGAAAATTCGAGAAGGGATCCCTATTAACTGGAGAGCCTCCTTAGCACTAGGACAATCCCTCATAGCATGGAGCGGGGTGATAAGTCCTCAAAAGACAATCACTTTTACATCTTTCGTGGACAATAATTACTCAATCTACACCTATTTGTACTAATGCATAAACCGAATGTGTGATATATGGATGTTTTACATTCATAACAAATAAGGATGATATTTATGGAAAATATAAGCTTTAATGCATCTTTGTGCATTTGTAGGAAAACTTGGACCCTGATCGAACTAGCCACAGATGGAAGCTTCTACTGATGGAAGCTAAGCAAACTCAAAGCCAGACCTCCGCTGGGGCAGCAGATACATCCTGCCGTGGCGGGAAATTTCTTAAGACCAAAAGTCAAAGTAGTGATCGATTTGAAGAGAATAAAAAGCTGGATTTTTCTAGACAATTTACGCAGCAATTTGAGTTCGAGAAGACGGTGTAAAGATGTAAAGAACCAAATTAAGAGATTCACCTTTTCAATGAAGGAAACACCCAAACTTACTAAACTTCTTCCCCAAGGCTGATGTTGCCCTAGTTTTAGCCTATATAAAGGATGTGTCATCCAAGAGAAAGAAGGGAGGAGAGTTCACAATAGACTTTAGAGATTTCTTTGTTTTTCATTATGTTCTAAATTCTCTTAGGGTTTAGGTGAAAGTTGTCGAGTATTTGTGAGAGGACATTGAACTTTGTTTCCTTGTTTCATGCAATAAAGTATTAAGGTTTGCTTATTCTTTGTCATTCATTATTCTTGCATTCAATCTCGAGAGAGAAGTTTGTGAGAGATTTATTTTTCTACTATCGTTAGAGTTAGATTTACGAAAGGAATAAGTACGGTATTTTTCTAGCTGGAAAAGACTAACTCGGTCTAGGGATAGGTTAGAGTTTCAGCGGCTAAAAGAAGTGTGAGATTGGTTGGTGGTTATAATTGATTCACGCCGGGAGGTATCATCAAGGACTAGTCATCAACAGTACTTCGACTTAGGGATAAGCGGGGTCATCCGAGAACACTTTTCCGAACCTTGATTAAGTCCACCCAAGAGCAAGGGATTGCCGCGGCGGACGTACCCTTCACTGTCGAGGTAGTAGAACTGCAGTACTGCCGAGGCAGTGTAGATAGTTGCATTAGACGGAAACAAGTCAATTGAATCCACAATACGACATAACCGGATCCTGCCCATTCTCTCAATCTGATTTTATTCTCTATTTTCTTTTTATTATTCAAGTTGTTTTCATTCAATTCAGGACAACCAAATTAATCTGTGTTTTTACTTTATTTCTTTTACAGAGCGAGAAGAGTAAAGGAAACATATTAAGTACACCAATCCCTGTGGAGACGGTACTAGATATTCATCACTTTATTACTTGCGACGTGTTCACTTGCACAAATTGAGCAACCCTTTTTACACGCAACAAGTTTTTGGCGCTGTTGCTGGGGATTGGAAACTAAATTTTGTTATCTTTATTTTCTCGCATCTTAATTTTACTGAACTTCAGTTTTTACTAGTGTATGACCAGAGGAAACAACCCAAGCCATCCTGTGTACGAGCTAGATCTAGATATTGAACGCACACAACAACGGTTGAGAAGACAAATCCGAGCAGTTATGGCAAATATTCCAATAGAACAGAACTTACCCGCTGGCAAAGAAGGACCTTCGCTGCCACCATTGCCACGGCAGCTTACAGTTCGGGATTTCCAAGTAGAGGATTTGAACGGGTTAAATCCAGGAGTTGTTACACCAGAAATTGAAGCAACCCACTTTGAGCTAAAACCTGTCATATTTAACATGCTCAATACCATTGGACAGTTTGGTGGGTCAGTAACTGAAGATGTCAGTCAGCACCTCAAATCGTTCATGGAGATATGTAATTCATTCAAAATCCAAGAAGTCCATGAAGATGTTTTGAGACTGAAACTATTTTCCTATTCACTAAGGGATAGGGCAAAGACTTGGTTAAATAGCATTCCAGCAGGATCTATAGGATCTTGGAGTAAACTATGTCGTGATTTCATTACACGTTTCAATCCTACTAATCTATATGATCATATACGTAATGAAATTACTTCTTTTCGGCAGGCAGATGATGAACCGATGTATGAGGCATGGGAGCGATATAGGGAGCTATTACACAAATGTCCTTTACATGGATTTCCACTGTGGACACAAGTAACTATGTTTTACAATTTAACCAATGCCCCAACAAGGATGATGCTAGACGCCTCTGCCAATGGGACACTCCTTGACAAACCACTAGAGGAGGCTATAGAGATTTTGAACAAACTTGCAAAGAATGACTTCCAATTCCCTACATCTAGGCAAGAAGGGGTGAGACGCCAGCCCACATTAAATGAGTTAGAAACATCCAATTCTGTGGCAGCACAATTGGCCGCTCTTACTAAGATGGTTCAGAATATGCAAATGCAAAATAATACCCATGAGGTCAAGGTGATAGATTCTTTTTGTAATTTATGTGGATGTAACCGTAGTTCTTCTGAGTGCATGAAGAACCAAGAATCTAGCCTGTATGTGGGAAATTACAACCAAAACAACAACATGATGTCCAATACATATAATCCGGCATGGAAAAAGCATTCAAATTTCTCATGGAGTAATCCTAATAATGCTCTGAATCTGCCACAGCAGCAGGGACAGCAACCACTACCGCAGCAGTAGATGTCTCAACAGCAGCCTACAAGTTCATTAGAAAATTCTCTTAAAGCCTTCATGATGAAAACAGAATCATACATGGCTGAGAATAGTAACTTCATTAAAAGAACTGATGTTTTCATGAACAGAACTGAGATAAGGTTGCAAAACCAAGAGGCAACCATTAAAACACTGGAAACTCAAGTTGAGCAGTTTGCTCAAAATATGACCACTAGACCACAAGGAGGATTACCCAGCAATACTGAAGTTGCAAGGGGAATGGGCCATAAGCAATGTAAGGAAATCACAACTAGGAGTGGCTTACAACTTAAAGAAATAACAGGCAGTTCGACAGAAAAAGTCCCACTAGTGGAACAAGAAGAACCAGATAAAACGGATTTAGATGCCGAACTAAGTGAAACTACCTCGGTAGAGAAGTCGACAATTCCATGGCCAGCAGCTGAAGCAGCAGACATACAAGTGGTACCAATCATTAAAATCCAAACTAATGAAACACTAGAGGAAATGTGACCCCCACCACCTTTCCCACAAAGGTTGAAAAGGCAGAAGCAGGATTATCAATTTAAAAAGTTCCTAGACATCCTAAAGCAAGTCCACATTAATTTGCCATCAGTTGAGGCAATATAACAAATTCCAAACTATGCTAAATTCTTAAAAGACATTGTGTCTAAAAGAAGAAGACTTGGTGAGTTTGAAACCGTTGCCGCAACCGAAGGATGCATGGCCATGCTTCATAATCGTATACCCCCTAAATTGAAGAATCCTGGATGTTTCACTATACCATGTGCAATTGGTAACCACTATGAAGGAAAGGCCCTATGTGATCTTGGAGCAAGCATAAACTTGATGCCTAAATTTGTTTTCCAAAAGCTTGGAATAGGAAGGGCAAAACCTACAACTGTGATGCTCCAATTGGCAGATAGATCATATGTACAACTTGAAGGAAAGATCGAGGACATATTGGTAAGGGTGGATAAATTTATTTTTCTAGCTGACTTTCTTATTCTTGATTGTGAAGCAGATGACAATGCTCCGATCATCTTGGGGAGACCTTTTTTAGCTACTGGACACACTCTTATCGATGTGGAAAAGGGAGAATTAACAATGAGGGTTAACGACCAGCAAGTCAAACTTAATGTCTTCCAGATTCTGAAAAGACATGATGATCCAGAGGAGTGCCAGATGATCTACACCACAGATGCAGACAACGCAACCCCCTGTCTTAGAAACTACTGCCTTGGCAGCAGCCTCGACAATATGTCACAGCGCTGCCTCGGCAGTACAGTTGATGACTGTTACAGCAGAGTCTTGGAAAGTTTTCCCAAAGATAATAAAGTTGAAACACAAGAGATTGAGGAGATCAGCTGGACAACACACCTTCCAGGTAAGTAGTTCGAACCTCTAAATTACCCAAGTAAGGATGAAAAACCTTCAGGTGAGAAACCAGTGGTTATTGAATTAAAACCTTTACCTGACAAATTAAAGTATGTTTATTTGGGAACCAATCACACAATGCCCGTAATTATTTCTTCTGAGTTGCAACCAGAACAGGAACAAAGCTTGATAGAGATGTTGCGATAGCACAAGAAGGCAATTGGGTGGTCAATTGATGACTTGAAGGGGATAAGCTCATCCGTTTACATGCACAAAATCTTTTTAGAGGAAGATCATAAGCCCACTGTTGAGGCCCAGAGGAGACTAAACCATGCCATGAAGGAGGTAGTACGTAAGAAAATAATCAAATGGCTTGGTGCTGGAATCCTACCCTATCTCTGACAGTGCATGGGTAAGCATGGTACAATGTGTACCCAAGAAAGGTGGCATGACGGTAATAACCAATGAAAACAATGAGTTGATCCCAACCAGGACTGTGACCGGTTGGAGGGTTTGTATGGATTACCGCATATTAAATAAGGCAACAAAGAAGGATCATTTTCCGTTACCCTTCATTGATGAAATGCTTGATAGACTTGTTGGTAAGCTCTTTTACTGTTTTCTTGATGATTATTCAGGTTATAATCAGATTGTCATAGACCCTAAAGACCAGGCAAAAACCACTTTCACTTGCCCGTATGGGACATATGCATTTAGAAGAATGTCGTTTGGCCTTTGCAATGCCCCGACCACGTTTCAGAGATGCATGATGGCAATTTTTCACGATATGGTAGAAGACTTCCTGGAGATATTCATGGACGATTTTTCAGTTTTTGGAGACACGTTCACTCATTGCCTTGACAATCTAGAGAATGTGCTGCAAAGATGTGAGGAATCCAATTTAGTTCTTAATTGGGAAAAATACCATTTTATGGTGAATGAAGGCATAGTTTTGGGCCACAAAATCTCATTACAAGGAATCGAAGTTGACAAGGCTAAGATAGATGTGATAAAAAAATTGCCTCCACCAATTTCAGTCAAACGAGTTAGAAGTTTCTTGGGTCATGCAGGTTTTTACAGGAGGTTTATTGCTAATTTTTTTAAAAATTTCTAAACCCTTATGTAATTTGCTTGAACAGGACAAGAAATTTGAATTTAGCAAGGAATGCACTGAAGCATTTGAAGCCCTCAAGGAGAAGTTGATTACTGTACCAATTGTAGTCCCACCAGATTGGGCCCTACCTTTTGAAATAATGTGTGATGCTAGTGATCATGTTGTAAGGGCAGCATGTAACCCCCTTAGCCCGGCCTAGACGGAACCAACACTAACAGGTTACACGGGGAATATCGAACCAAACCCGCGAAGGTCTGATTCGATAAACAACCCTGAAACTGATATTTTTTTTCTTATCTAGATGCATAATTAATTATATTCCTAAAAGTCTTGATCTCATACAAAGCATTAACGGAAGCAATCCGATCACAAACAAGCATTTGATTAAACACTTAAGTAAATTAAGGGCTAAAACGTAAAACTTATATGTTCTAATGACAAAGTAGAAATTATTTCCATCAAAGTGCAATTAAGCATACAAGTATCCCTCACGGTAAATCTCAAACCAAACGGAGCATTCTAACTTCATCAATTGCATGTTTCATTAATTTAGGGATCAAAATGTAAATCTTATAAATTATAAGGACTTCGTCAAAATTAAGTTATCCATCTTGAAATTTAATCAAGTTTATGCATTCATGTGAAATTTCAGCTCAAAATAACATTTGTAGATACCCTAATTGAACAAAGAAGGATATCTGGGACTAAAATGCAATTTCCTGCAACTTCCATTTCCTGGCAGCCAAAGGTTTCGAAACCTTCCTTAGAGGTTTTGAAACTTTATGTAAAAAGGTTTCGAAACTTCCCCGAAGGTTTCGAAACTTTTCGCGTCCAGTAAGGGTCCAGAATCAAAATTGCCCGCAAGGTTTTGAAACCTTCCAGAAGGTTTCGAAACTATTTGACAAAGGTTTCGAAACCTTCCCTAAGGTTTCGAAACTTTGTGCCTGGAACCTAAAAATTCCGTCACACCAAGTGAATTCAACCGACTCAGGACACAACCATTAATCACCATCAACTATATGCATAATTCCTAAACATAATGAACAACTGAATACATACAATTACCAACATCCAAGACCCCAAAATAACCTATAGGCATGCTTCCTATGTTATAATTAAAGCAAGAACATTCATGCATGTACATGCTACAAACAATCCAAAACATTATCACAATTCACCAAACTACAATCAAGCAATATATGGTCTTATTACAAGTCATTAACCAAAACAAAACACACCCTCAAATGGGATTGGTTTACACATTGCCAAGCCTCAAGTTATTTGCCAAAACATACAAAAAATTGAGATAATTTTTTCCCTTGGTTACCTTGCTCCGAATATAGCCTCGAATGTCTCTATTTTTCTGCAAGTATGAAAAGAGAGAGCTTAAGCAAAACATGCTTAGTGAGGAAGCTCTAAACAATATCAAAAATCATTTATAAGGACATACTTGCATCCTTCATGCTTATTTGAAATATGTAAAACCAAATCATGCTTATCAACATTGTCAAATCATTTCATGTGTCATGCACAAATATATTGTTTCATTTCATGTATGCATATTGGCTTTCTAGTGATCACTTATTGTGAACTTTAAGCTCACCGAATACACGGATCCCTTTTTACATATTTGGAGACGCTTAGTCTCAACATGCATCGGTCGGACACATAGTCACCCTTGTATGCATGCTACCCCCACTACGCACGGTCGGACACAAAGTCACCCTTGTTTACGCATGGGTCAACTATATGCACGGTCGGACACAAAGTCACCCTTATTTATATATAGGCAAGCTCTACACGCACAATCGGACACAAAGTCACCCTTGTTTACGTGTAGGCATCATCATTATTCTCAATATTTTTATAGTGCACTCAATCCTAATGACATGTCATTTGTATTCGAATCTAAGGTTAGTGTCACTAAGCCAATATAATTTCCAATCATGCATGTTAACTTTCTGCTCATAATGCACTCATTAAATGTTCATCATGTGAACCAAAATCATGCTCAACGGCGTAATCAATTATAAGTCAATAACCACATATTGTTCCAATTTATTTTCATTCTTTCATAAGACATGAATGCCTTTCCAAACCATGCATTTTCAGCAATTAACACATGCATGCATCATTTCAAAATCAAAGTCATGCACTTCCAAAATCTCATTAAATCATCATTTATAAAAAGCCATTATCGAAATAGCCGAAAATTAAGGTAATACATCAACATCATTTAAATCACTTACTCTTGAACTATGGAAAGTTTTCACACTATTCCATAGTCCCCAAAACAGAACCAAATCTTTGCGAAACACTTTAAACCCGAAATCACTCACCGACAAGCGAAACAAGCCCTCACTGATGCTCCGCCGGCAACGCCAACGCACCAGCCACTTATGAACCTTCTTGCACTACCTCTACAACATTAAAAACAGAGCATATTCACATCACAACATGCTCAAAACAACAGCCACATCAAACCTCCACAAAAACTATTGAAACCTAGCCGAAAAGACCGAAACCTAGCCGAAACGCATCCGAAACATCATCAGCCCAAAACCTAATGAATCTAACATCTAATACACTTCAAATATGAACCAAAAGAACTTCCAAACCATCCTTATACCTCCAGCAACAAAAGAACACCTAAAACAGCCCCTAATACAACCGAAAACCACCTTAAAACATCATCGATTACACTATTCCGGGATTAAATTAACGTGTCATCAATTCAAGACTTAATTAATCATTTAATTGAAATACTATCATAATTAAATCATCCTAATTCTAGCATCAATTGATATCTAAAAAGATTTCACAAAAACTATCATAAAACTCATAGATCTTGAATTAAAAACACAAAAATTAAATATCAATTGTTGATGAGCAGGCCAGTACTTGGGAACTTCAATAAAGAACCTTAGAAAAAGATTAGAAATCAGAATTTTACCTTAGAGATTTGCTCCACCAAAAAGATGAGAAATCCTCCCTTGATTTCCTTGAAAATGATATTGATTTTGCAAAATTGATGAGTAGGTTTTGTAGAGAATGAAAAGATGAGTAAAATGAAATAAATCTTGTTGAAAATGATGAAGAATTCAGCAAGTAATTGAAGAAATCTAGAGAAGAAGATGAAGAGAAAATGGAGAGAAAATTTGGGAGAAAAGATTAGAAAATGGGAGGTTACAAAAGGAAATAAAATTATCATCTAAAATAAAATCATTTAAAAAACAATTTTGGTGGATAAATCATTAATTACAAATAAATTGCGTTTATGGCCCTCTAAGGATTCTAAGTATGGCTTGCTTTCCAATTTAGTCACTAAAAATCCTTATTTCTGAAAATTATTAATTAAATCCCCAAATCTTTTTCAAAATTACAATTTAGTCACTAGTGCATAATTATACTTAATTAAAAATCCAATCAAAGTTCAAATAAAATTCCTTTAACTTTAAAACATCATTTTAATATTTTTAAAACCATTTCATAAAATTATTACTTATCCGATTAAAATATTATTATTTTAATTTTTCTTAGAATAACGAACCCTAGAGACCCGATTCGACCCGAATCGAATTTCCCCAACTAACACTCAAGCTATTATCCCCAAAATCAGGATGTTACAACTCTCACCCTCTTAAGAAAATTTCGTCCTCGGAATTCTTACCTCAAGCAAACAAGTGAGGAAACTGCTCCTCCATACTTTTCCTTGTCTCCCAAGTTGCCTCTTCAACACCTCGGTGTCTCCAAAGCACTTTAACCAAATCTATGGTCTTTCCTCGAAGAACCTTTGTATCCACATATAAAATCTTCACCGGTTCTTCCTCGTAACTCATATCCGCTCTTAACTCAATCTCATCAACTGGAACAACATGAGAGGGATATGACCCAAATCTTTTCCAAAATTACAATTTAGTCACTAGTGCATAATTATACTTAATTAAAAATCAAATCAAAGTTCAAATAATATTCCTTTAACTTTAAAACACCATTTTAATATTTTTAAAACCATTTCACAAAATTATTACTTATCCAATTAAAATATTATTATTTTAATTTTTCCCGGAATAACGAACCTTAAGGATCCGATTCGACCCGAATCGAATTTCCCCAACTAACACTCAAGCTACTATCCCCAAAACCAGGATGTTACACAGAATTTGGGCAGAGAAAGAATAACCTATTCCATGTTATTTACTATGCTAGTAAAACCCTTAATAATGCCTAGATCAATTACACCACCACGGAGAAGGAATTACTAGCAGTGGTCTTTGCCTTTGATAAGTTCCGATCCTACCTTATTAGAACAAAAGTGAGTGTCCACACCGACCATTCGACAATCAAGTACCTGTTCTCAAAGAAGGATGCCAAGCCCAGACTGATTAGATGGGTCCTTCTTTTACAAGAATTTGACATAAATATCAAGGACAGAAAAGGTACGGAAAACCAAGTAGCCGATCATCTTTCCAGATTAGAAGCTGGGGAGAAAACTAACACACTAGACGAAATACAAGACACATTCCCAGACAAACACATATTACACATCTCGGCAGAAGCAGAAACATCTATCGAGGCAGAGACCGTGGCAGTATATAACTGTGCTTCCATGGTGATAACTAAGTATATTTCGGCAACATTGATAGAAGACATTGCCGCAGTCACTGCCACTCCCTGGTATGTTGATCTTGTCAATTACTTAGCTAGTGGTGTTCTGCCTTATAACCTTAACCATAATGAAAAAAAGAGGTTTCATCATAATGCAAAATAGTACTTCTGGGACGACCCTCTTTTGTTCAAGCAATGTTCAGATCAAGTTATAAGAAGATGTGTTCCAGAGGACGAGCAAAAGAAGTGCTCCAGCAATGCCATGATTCACCCTGTGGTGGACATTTTGGAGGAAACAGAACAACCGCCAAGGTGCTTCAATCAGGCCTTTGCAGCCCATATTAGAAGTAGAACTATTTGATGTTTGGGGCATAGACATTATGGGACCATTCACATCATCTCAAGGGAATCTCTACATCCTAGTAGCAGTGGATTACGTACCAAAATGGGTCGAAGCAATTGCCACACCACATAATGATTCCAAGATTGTTCAGAAATTTCTCAAGAAAAATATCTTCACCAGATTTGGAGTACCTAGAGCGATAATTAGTGATGAAGGTAAACACTTCGACAATAGACTCATTGTCGCAGCCTTGGAGAAATTAGGCGTCACGCACAGAATTGCTACGACCTACCACCCACAGACAAATGGGCAGGCCGAGATATCAAACAAGGAATTAAAGCAAATCCTTGAAAAGGTGGTAAACCCATCTCGAAAGGATTGGTCTCATCGTCTCGATGATGCCCTGTGGGCAAATAGGACAGCATACAAGACCCCATTGAGAACATCTCCATACAGGCTTGTATTTGGAAAAGCATGCCATTTGCCCGTGGAAATTGAGCACAAAGCTTAATGGGCAGTGAAAAATTTGAACATGGAATGGGAGAAAGCTGACCAGAAAAGACTGCTAGACCTCAATGAGATAGAAGAATTCAGAGCAGCAGACTATGAAAATGCCAAGATCTACAAAGAAAAGACTAAAAGATGGCATGACCGTAAGCTACTGCCAAGGCAGTTCCTGCCAGGGCAGCAAGTCCTCCTTTTTAATTCTAGGCTCAAACTGTTCCCAGGAAAACTCAAGTCCAAATGGTCAGGCCCATTCGAAGTTGTTCAGGCCTCTCCACATGGTGCAGTATTGATCAAATCAAAAAGGGATGAGCATGAGTTCAAAGTGAATGGCCTACGCTTGAAGCACTATTCTGACCTACATTATATGAGGACTATTGAGACCATCACCTTAGGAGATGCACTTGCACGCACTCCTATCATGACTTAATTTAATTATCTTGTCTTTATTTTATTGTCTTTTTAGGATTAGATTTATTTAGCATTTTTCTTTCTCTTCTTGTTTTATATTTTTATTGTTGGTGTTTATTTTATTTAGGAAAGGAATCAAGAATGAAGGTGAAGACATTCATAAAAGAACAAAAAAAAGAAGAAGATCCACTGCCGTAGTAGTGAACAGTGTAAGGGCCGCAGCAGTTACCAACGGGCAGAATTGCATAACGGCTAGTTTGGAGTAATTTTAGCCGTGGCAGTCAATGCCAACGGTTAGAAAACGGCTAGTTGGGTTAAAACACGACAGTACAAGGCCGAGGCCTATATAAACACATTCTCACTTTGAACAATTCACTCTTGCATTCTTGATTTCTTAGAATTCTTTGCTTATCTCTCTCAAATTTCTTAACAACTTTCACAAACTTCTTTGCTTATCTCTACCAATGGCAGCCTACAATAGATTCGCACCAGCCGCTGTTGAAGAACGCTTCAACAGATACTTTGTTACAAGGCAATTATGGGAAGAACAGGGATTCCAGCATTCAGATGCGGAGAACTATGGAATCGAGCATTACTTGTTCGATAAAATAGCATATCAAGAATGACAAATCTTTTGCTTATAATCCGCCCAGGCCAACGCCACCATTGTGAGAGAATTTTACGCGCATGGGCCAAGCAAAGATTCACTCTATGTCCACTACCGGGGCAGACCAGTTCAACTTGATGCCAACACCATCAATTTGTTCTATGGCCTCCAACCTGCTCATGATGACCATTCAACATTTATGGCGGACATAAGCCAAACGGATTACGAACTCATCAAAGAAGATTGGTTCATTCAACACCATCAATCTAAGGCCCGAGGCAAAGTTGTGGAACACATTCGTAAAACGATGCCTCATCCCAATATCCCACAACAGCACAGTCGACAGAAGAAGATTGGTTCTAATTCAATCCATCATCAATAAAAGAAGCATTAATGTGGGAGAGTTGATCCTAAGGGAAATATACGAATGCGGAAAGAAGGACCAAGGCCATTTTATGCCCCTGGACCATCACAACCGTTCCATGCACCGGACCCATCTCAGCCAACAGAGGCTGCCGTGGCAACATCAACCAGTAGAAGGTCGTCCAAGAGGATAGCAGCAGGCTCTCCTATAAACATTAGGAGTTTCTCGTCAGAGATGGAATCTTTCATGCTGCAACCTCACTTCACTGTCGGGCCCAGCACTCAGCCCGCCTGGGCAGATAACATGGAAGTTGAAGACGCGGGCGAGACCGAAATAATGCCCACCGAAGAAATGGGGGACGAAGAAGAAGGAAAAGAAGTCAACGCCCCATTGCAAAGGATGCCACCTACCAGAATCCAACCGCCCAGAACAGCCAAAAATCAGCAATCACCAGCACATGGATCAAAAACTAAACTATCAGCAACAAGGCCAAGGAAACTCATCATCCGCAGCAGTTCTTCGAAGGATTTTTAATCCTTTTATACCTTTATGCTGTTTTTATTTTTTTTCCTTACTAATCTTCATGTTTGTTTCATGTCTTTTGCATATGTTTAAGCATTGGGGACAATGCTCAGTTCGAGTTTAGGAGTGTAGATTCACTGCCGAGGCAATAAACTGTCGCGGTTCTGCCATGAAAGGGAGCAATTTAAGTTTATTTTTTTTAAAACCTTACTTGAAATATTGTCCATACTCCTGCACTGCTCTACATCATTACCTTAGTTTATTCTCCTTAGGCTATATAAATCTTTCTCCTTACCATGGCTAGGTCTTGTTTAGAAGGATTAACCTTAGGATGCTTAAGGACTAAAACTTAGAAGCTTGTTATAGGATTGACTCTAAAAACACTTTTGGGACGTGTGTGATTATATGAATTCTTTTAATGAACTTAGGAGATAAAGGCTTAGACTTATGGAATGATGACTAGAGGTGCCAATCACCAGCTCTAGAACTTACTCTTCTTCATGCTAGAGGTGCCTGAAATTGGCTCTAGTATGGTAAAAAAACTATTGTTTTTCAAGTATATTGATGATAAAACGCAATCCTTGAGAAGCCCGAAATTGGCTCAAGTCGTTGTTGTTATAAGAAGAGATCATAAATTCCAAGTCTATTTGTCTTGAACTTAGAGTTTGTCTAAGAAAGCCTTTAATCAAACTTGTCCACAAGAACTCACACACTCACAAAATCTTATAGCTCAATTCCGGGTAAGTCCTTGGGTAACCGAAAGGTTAAGACCTAGAATAGGCATAGTCATGGTGGGGAGAATAGATGAACAAGTAAGACTAATAGAGAATAAGGTATGACAATTAGATGGTTTGCATTGCTTGAGGACAAGCAATAGTTCGAGTTTGGGGGTGTGATAAGTCCTCAAAAGACTATCACTTTTACATCTTTCGTGGACAATAATTACTCAATCTACACCTATTTGGACTAATGCATAAGCCGAATGTGTGATATATGGATGTTTTACATTCATAACAAATAAGGATGATATTTATAGAAAATCTAAGCTTTAATGCATCTTTGTGCATTTGTAAGAAAACTTGGACCCTGATCGAACCAGACACAGATGAAAGCTTCTACTGATGGAAGCTAAGCAAACTCAAAGCCAGAACTCCGTCGGGGCAGCAGATGCATCCTGCCGAGGCGGGGAATTTCTTAAGACCAAAAGTCAAAGTGATGATCGATTTGAAGAGCTTAAAAAGCTAGATTTTTCTAGACACTTGGCGCAACAATTGGAGTTCGAGAAGACGGTGTAAAGATGGAAAGAACCAAATTAAGATATTCACCTTTTCAAGGAAGGAAACATCCAAATTTACTAAACTTCTTCCCCAAGGCTGATGTTGCCCTAGTTTTAGCCTATATAAAGGATGTTCCGTCCAAGAGAAAAAGGGGAGGAGAGTTCACAATAGACTTTAGAGATTTTTTTGTTTTTCATTATGTTCTAAATTCTCTTAGGGTTTAGGTGAAAGTTGTCGAGTATTTGTGAGAGGACATTGAACTTTGTTTCCTTGTTTCATGCAATAAAGTATTAAGGTTTGCTTATTCTTTGTCATTCATTATTCTTGCATTCAATCTCGAGAGAGAAGTTTGTGAGAGATTTATTTTTCTACTATCGTTAGAGTTAGATTTATGAAAGGAATAAGTACGGTATTTTTCTAGCTGGAAAAGACTAACTCGGTCTAGGGATAGGTTAGAGTTTCAGCGGCTAAAAGAAGTGTGGGATTGGTTGGTGGTTATAATTGATTCACGCCGGGAGGTATCATCAAGGACTAGTCATCAACAGTACTTCGACTTAGGGATAAGCGGGGTCATCCGAGGACACTTTTCCGAACCTTGATTAAGTCCACCAAAGAGCAAGAGATTGCCGCGGCGGACGTACCCTTCGCAGTTGACGCAGTAGAACTGCAGAACTTTCGAGGCAATGTAGTGTAGTTGCATTAGACGGAAACAAGTCAATTGAATCCACAATACGACATAACTGAATCTTGCCCATTCTCTCAATCTGATTTTATTCTCTATTTTCTTTTTATTATTCAAGTTGTTTTCATTCAATTCAGGACAACCAAATTAATCTGTGTTTTTATTTTATTTCTTTTATAGAGCGAGAAGAGCAAAGGAAACATATTAAGTACACCAATCCCTGTGGAGACGAAACTCGATATTCATCACTTTATTACTTGCGACGTGTTCACTTGCACAAATTGCGCAACCCTTTTTACACGCAACACAGGGTTTCAATAGCCATGTTGCAAATCGTGCATACTCTCGTACCAAGATTAGCTTGGGCATTTTATGTCCAGATGGAAGTGCATCATGACATAATTGTCATCCAAAGGTGCGAACCTTAGGTAGAGTAGGCAATTTAGAGTGAATTTTCCAAAGCTTAAAGGGCCTATTAACTGGCCCTAGCTGTAACTGCAAAAATTGGTAACCAGATCGTACCGTATAGATACCAGAGTCATGGTGACCCCAAAGGGTGGTGTCTTTGATGTCATTAATAATTGGTACATTAAGGATGTTATTAGCATCTTCATGGGAGAAGTAGTCTCTTACTTTTGATTCATCCCAGCGAGGTAAATTAGGCACCATGAAGGTACCTGCTCGAAGAGGGACTTCATCATTCACCTCATAATCACCATAAAGGTGTACAGGCTGAGACCACCCCAGTTGTCAAAGTGGATCTGAACTTGACTGGACATGCCTGGCCATTTGAAGAAACCATTGCGAAATTTAGAGATAGCTATGCTAAGACCTTTCCAGGCAAAGGAAGATCTCCGAGTGTGATCAGATTCAAGGATAGAACCCGTTGGGTAGTACTTGCATTTGTAGACCTGACTAAGGAGGTTATCAGGGTCATAAATCAAACGCCACATTTGTTTTCCTAGTAAAGAAACATTAAAGTGGTGTAGATCACGAAATCCTATACCTCCTGTTGCTTTTGGCAGACAGATGGTGTCCCAATGGAGCATATGCCAACCTCATTTGTCAGCTTTCCCAGACCACCAATATCGGTGTATCGAAGTGGTCATGTCATCAATAATGTTTTATGGTAGAAGATAGCAAGACATAACATACTGAGGTATAGATTGTATAACTGATTTGATGAATATTTCTCTACCACTAAAGGAGAGGAGATATTTATCCCATTTACTCAGGCGAGCATTCATTTTTTACCTAGTGAACCCCAAGGTTGCTGTCTTGTTCTTTCCTATTAGGAGAGGGACTCCCAGATAAATACCTGGGTCATCCACTTCCCTTACATGAAGGATAACATTTATTTCCGACCGAAGCAATGTGGATGTATTCCGAGAAAAGAAAATAGTAGACTTTTCAAAATTCACCGCCTGCCCAGACGAAGTAGTGTAAGTATGTAGAGCATCCTTAAGGCGTTGAGCTTCTACAGTTGTATTTTTAATAAATACGACACACTCATTCGCAAAGAGGAGGTGGTTGACGCGTGGCCCATTCCTGCTGGCAAAAAGTCCAGGGAGCTTGGTATCAAGGGCAGTGATGGGAAAAATTGTAGGATAACATAAAATATAGGGAACGCCAAAGAAAACAAAGTGATACAGAAACACAAAGATAAGTAAAAAAGAAATAAAAACATCCATACAGCAAAACAAAGTAATAAAAGTTTTATTAATCTAACGTAAGGAAAGCCTTATAAAGAAAGGACTGAAAACAAAGGCTAGGCAACCACGCACTCCTAACTGGATCCTAAGATGGACCAATAAATTGATTAACCTAAAAACAAGAATGAAAAGAAAAACGACATCATGCTTGGAGAAAGCACGTTGCGAAACATGAACTGTTTGGGTGTTGCCAAGACCCGGACAGTTCCAACATAAGAATATCATTTTGCTCGGCGGGGTTGATCAAAATTGTAACCTCCTTAGCCCGGCCTAGACGGAACCAACACTAACGGGTTACACGGAGAATATCGAACCAAACCCGCAAAGGTCCGATTCGATAAACAACCCTGAAAACCGATATATTTTTTTTCTTAACTAGATGCATAATTAAGTTCCTATGTGTGTCAGGATCATGCAGCATTCGGTTCACAATTGATCATTCAACTCGCATACAAGTACATAAGGACCAAAATGCAAATAATTCCAATAATAAACCGGAAATTCAACCTACCATAGTTCAATTAAACATGCAGAGCATACTCACAACAAAATTCTGATCAATCGGAGCAGTATAGTTTCATCAATTCCATGGTTCAATTTTTAGGGACCTAGTTGTAAAGCTCACAAATCATAGGGACTAAAACCAACATTAATTAATCGATACGAAATTAAGTGAACTTTCATGCATCAAGGTGATATCATAACTCAAAATGATATTCATAGCATCCCTATTCGAATACAAGAAGACGAACGACAACACCCGAAGTTTCAACACTTAAATTCTTCCTTTTTGGTCATGGGTATCGATACCACCAAGCATGGTATCGATACCATGACATGGTTGTGGCTAATTAAGCCTTCGAAATCCAAGGGTATCGATACCTCCATGGGTGGTATCGATACCTTGGTGTCTAGTGAGGTAATGGCATTGAACCATGGTTTGATGCTGCCCCAAAATTGCCTTGGGGTATCGATACCACCAGAGGGTGTTTCGATACCCCCTGTCCAGAATCACCAATTAGGCAATTTGGTTGAATTAAACCCCATCTAAACACATCCATTTATAACCCCCAACTTTATGCATACTCCCTAAGTATATTAAAAGCACCCTTAAGCATACAATTACCCATATCAATGACCCCCAAATAATCTATAGGCATGCTTCCTATGTTATGATTAAAAGCAAGAACATTCATGCATGTACATGCTACAAACAATCCGAAACAATTTCGCAATTCATCAAACCAAGTCAAGGCAATATAAGGTCTTATTACAAGTCATTAACCAAAGTAAAACACACTCTCACATGCACTACACCAAACTTGGTATGTAGCGGCGTTATTTGTGGCGTTTGTAGAGTAAACGCCGCTAACTTTTTACATATTGTGGCATTTACAGAGAAAACGTCACAAAAAACAATTATTGCGGCGTTTTTAGAACAAACGCCGCTAGTGGATGATATATAGCGGCGTTTTGTGATAAAACGCCGCAAAAAACTATAATATTGTAGCGTTTATTGAACAAACGCCATAATAAAGTTCATTTATTGTATGTTAGTGGCGTTTATATGAAAAACGCCACAAATATTTTTTCTTTAGCGGCGTTTATATAAAAAATGCCACGATTTATTTTTTCTTTAGCGGTGTTTATGTTAAAAAACGCCACAATAAATTTTTCCTCTAGCGGCGTTTATGTTAAAAACGCCACAATAAGTTTTTCTTTAGCGGCGTTTTTATTGAAAACGTCACAATATATTCTTCTTTAGCGGCGTTTATATTAAAAACGCCACTATAAGTTTATTTTTTTATTAGGTTTAAACGATATATATATATATATATATTAGTTTATTTTTTCTCATTCAGCCGCGTCACACAACTCATTTCCCAGATTAAAGTTTTAAACCCTAACACATTCCTATCTCCCACCGACACTCCCTTCCCCGACCACTCAATAGCGGTTGTTGCTTCTTGTTTCGTCGCCACAGTTATTTAAGCTCCATTTTTTATGGTGGCTAAGGTTCATCATTTCCTCCTCTCATTCTTTTTTGTTATTATTTCTGTTTGTGGATCTAAATTAATTGAAATGATTTTGTCACTTAAGCTGCAATTATGTGTTATTCTTTCATTTAAGGAAGTTAAATTTGTGGAGGAGATCTTGTGAGTTGATTTCGAACTCTGATTTCGTTTTGTTTTATGATTTGTTATAGGAGAAGTTATACAAATTTAAGATTATGACTACAATTGAAGTTTCTAGATTGACTCTTAAGAGATAAGCTTATTTCCGATTCGGTTTATAACTCGCCTGTAGTGTGGTTTCTTGTGGGTTCGGTTTGACTGATAAATCTGATTTCTGCTTCCACAATTGTCTTTCCCGGACACTTGTAGGAGCAACACAGGTGTGAGATTCAAGGCTTCTGCAGAGCCTTTAGCTCTAACTCGGGGTGACAAAATGAAAAGCGGATGTGATTTGTTTGACAAAATGAAAAAGAGGTTCCTTGGTTTCAAAAGCCATAAGTATATGTAAGCTGTGAAATCTTGAACGAGTTGTTTTAGCTTTGAATTAGAAAGTGGACTGTCCATTGATCGGATGTTATGTTTGAGCAGGATAAAAAGAGGTTCCTTGTTTTTGCTTTTCCGGTATCTGCACTTAAGAATTGACATTGTAAATTCTCTATTTCACTTTTCTTTCCTTTTCTGTTTTGGGCAGAATGGTCCATCGAAAACTAATGTTGCATTGGAGTTTGCTGTAAATTCCTTTTATATAGCAATCTAATTTATCATTAGCATTTTTCAGATTAGAAAGTTATTCTGCATGCATTGCTTACTTAGATAAACTCACTTGATTAGTGTGCTTGAGCTTCAGATAAAATTTGATATCACTATTTTCTACTTTTAGATTGAATGTTACTGGAATTTAATACTTGTTTTAAATTTAGTTCTGTATCAATTATTCACTTGTCATCTTAAGATAACAATTTGTCTCTTGGTTACTTTTTAGTTGATTTAGCTTTACTCTTGCACTTAAAAATTCATTACCTTTAATTTTAAAGAAAAACTAAATACAAATACTCAAGAACTCTCTGATTTATGGTAAACTTGGTATTCTTTGAGTTGCAATCGGTTTATTGATTTATTAGGTGATTAAGAAAATTATGAAGATGGATGAGGTTCAATCTTTCAATGTTCCTGTAGATTCTGTTGTTTTTTATATAAACTTTTTATTTGAAAGAATCATAATTTAGGATAGCAGTAAAAAGTTTGTTCCCTATTTGCCTAAGTATATTTACACATATTCTTTGTTCATTAGAATTGATCTATCTTTAGTAATTCTTTTTTATATTTACTTGGTATTCTTTGTTCATTACCTTTAATTTATGAAGGCCTCTAATAAATGTTGGTCCTATTGTTGAATGTTCAGTACATCTAAACTTATGTAGAATGTGCATTGCACTATCAGCAGTGGGTAATGTGAGAATTTTACAGTGATAATCATGTTTTTTGTCATATGTTGCAACTGCAAGTAGGAAAGAACAACAGAAAGTAGATCCTAACATTTTTTATTAGAAAAAGTTGCTCGACTATAAAAGATTTACAACTGATAAATCCATTAATTTAATTTAGAGAATATTATAATAAGTTTTTTTTTCAATTATTATCATCCAAAAGTATGTCAAAGAACAATTACAGAAGAGAAAGTTGTATTTTTGTTTATTTATTATTTGATTATTAAAATAATATAGTATTATTTATATTTTGATTTTAATTTTTTTTTATATATAGAGTTATTTGCGGCGTTTGTAAAGACAAACGCCACAAGAAAATCGTTCTTTAGCGGTGTTTGTCTTTACAAACCCCGCAAGAAAATCGTTCTTTAGCGGCGTTTGTCTTTACAAACCCCGCAAGAAAACCGTTCTTTAGCGGCGTTTGTAAAGACAAACGCTGCAATAAAACTGTTCTTTAGCGGCGTTTGTCTTTCCAAACGCCGCTAAAGACAAACGCCGCTAAAGAACTGGACCTGTTGTGGCGTTTTTTGTTTAAAAACGCCGCAAACTATTGCGGCGCTGGTTTTAGCGGCGTTTCTTGTGGCGTTTGAAAATGCGCCAGAAACGTTTTTAGCGGCGCTTGAAAACGCCACTATAGAACTAAAAAAACGCCGCTAAAACCTATTTTGCTGTAGTGATGGGGTAGGTTTACACATTGTCGTGCCCTTATTTATTTGCCAATCATACCAAAAATGTGAAGTCTTTTCCCCTTGGTCCTCTTGCTCCGAAAGTAGCCTTAAATGTCCTTATTTTTCTGCAAAGATGAAAAGAGAGCTTAAGCAAAACATGCTTAGTGAGGAAGCTCTAATAAAATCATCAATGCATAAATTTTAAAAAAAATCATTTTTTAAAGAACATGCTTGCATCTTTCATGCTCAATTGAATTATGTGGAACCAAATCATGCTCATCAATATAAACAAATCATTTCTTATGTCATGCATATTGATACCAAATTGTTTCATGTTTGCATATTGGCTTCCTAGTGAACACTTATTGTGAACTTTAAGCTCACCGAATACACGGATCCTTTTTCCCATATTTGGAGACGCTTGGTCTTAACATGCATCGATCGGACACATAGTCACCCTTGTATACATGTTACCCCCATTACGCATGGTCGAACACAAAGTCACCCTTGTTTACATATAGGCAAGATCTACACGCACGGTCGGACACAAAGTCACCCATGTTTACGTGTAGGCATCATCATTATTCTCAATATTTTTATAGTACACTCAACCTAATGACATGTCATTTGTATTCGTATCTAAGGTTAGTGTCACTAAGCCAATATAATTCTCAATCATGCATGTTAACTTGCTGCTCATAATGCACTCATTAAATGTTCATCATGTGAACCAAAATCATGCTCAACGGCGTAATCAATTATAAGGAAATAACCACATATTGTTCTAATTTATTTTCATGCTTTCATAAGCCATGAATGCCTTTTCAAACCATGCATTTTCAGCAATTAACACATGCATGCATTATTCAAAATCAAAGTCATGCACTTCCAAAATTTCATGGAATTATCATTCATAAAAACCATTACCGAAATAGCCGAAACTTAAGGTAATGCATCAACATTGTTTAAATCAGTTACTCTTGAACTATGGAAAGTTTTCACACTATTCCATAGTCCCCAAAATAGAACCGAACCAATGTGATTCACTTTTAACCCGAAATCACTCACCGACAAGCGAAACAAGCCCTCGCCGATGCTCCGACGGCAACGCCAATGCACCAGCCACTTACGGACCTTCTTGCACTTCCTCTACAACATTAAAAACAGAGCATTTTCACATCATAACACGCTCAAAACAGCAGCCACATCAAACCTCTCCAAAACTATCGAAAACTTAGCCGAAAAGACCGAAAACTAAGCCGAAACTTATCCGAAACAACATCAGCCCTTAAGCTTATGAATCTAACATCTAATCCACCTCAATTATGAACTAAAAATACTTTCAAACCATCCTTATACCTCCAGCAAAACCAGAACACTCAAAACAACCCCTAAAATAACCGAAAACCACCTTAAAACATCACCTATTACATTATTCTGGGATTAATTTGATATTAAATCATTACAAGACTCAATCAAACATTTAATTGACATAATATCATAATTAAATCACCCTAATTCCAGCACTAATTGAGATCTAAAAAGATTTCACCAAAAACCTCCACAAATTCATAGATCTTGGATTAAAAACACAAAAATTAAATATCAATTGTTGATGAGCAAGCCAATACTTGGTAACTTCAATAAAGAACCTTAGAAAAAGAGTAGAAACCAGAATTTTACCTTAGAGATTAGATCCACCAAAAAGATGAGAAATTCTCCCTTGATTTCCTTGAAAATGGATGCTGATTTTGCAAAATTGATGAGTAGGTTTTGTAGAGAATAAAAAGATGAGTAAAATGAATTAAATCTTGTTGAAAATGAAGAAGAAATCAGCAAGTAGTTGAAGAAATTTGGAGAAGAAGATGAAGAGAAAATTTGAGAGAAAAGATGAGAAAATGGGAAGTTACAAAAGAAAATGAAAAAAATAACCTTTTTATAAAAAATTAATTAAAACAAATTTGTTGGATAATCTTTAATTAAAAATAAATTGGGTTAATGGCCCTCTAAGGATTCTAAGTATGGCTTACTTTCCAATTTAGTCACTAAAAATCTTAATTTCCGAAAATTTCCAATTAAATCCCTAAACTTTTCCTAAAAATTACAATTTAGTCACTAGTAAAAAATTAAGCCTAATTAAAATATCAAATTAAGGCTCAATAATATTCCTTTAACTTTAAAACACCATTTTAATATTTTTAAACCTTTCCGCAAAATTATTACTTGTTCGATTAAATTATTATTATTTTAATTTTCCCGGAATTAATGAACCGAAGAATCCGATCCGATTCGACTCGAATCGAATCCCCCAAACCAACATTCAAACTACTAACCCCAAAATCGGGATGTTACAAAAATCAACCTCCGCCGGAGAGTTTTTTGCGCTACTCATCCCAGCTTTTTCAATAGGTGCCTTGCTTGTCGCTCTGGGCCGTTTAAGCCTATTACCCCCATCTGAAGGCGGAGTCCTCTTGGTACCTCTACTTGAAGTAGGACGAACCACTTGTTTAGGAGTAGGCGCAGTCTCAAGCTATTCGGTTGCCTCCTGGAATTCATGGTCATTGGCGAGTTGAGCCTCCAAGTCTTGGAGTTCAGGTTCCAGTAAGCTCACCTCCCTAGTGTCGTCATTAGTCTTTTGTCGGGTAGTAATGTTAGATCCATGATCAGGAAAAATTATTTGTAATGGTTGTGGAGGACGTCGACGAACGGATAGTTTATTGGCAACGGTTAGGAGGAGTCGAGGTCCCGTCGGGATAGGCTGTGAAGGTTCGATACTTGGAGCAGACTCATATTCATTAACTGAAGGAGATGGAATAGGGGACTTACCTTTGGCATTGATATTGGAAGGAGAAGACGACATAGGGACTTTATCTATGTTATTGGTATTGGAGGTTTGGGAGGATGTTGGCTTTGGTGTAGCTATGGGGTTATTGGAGATGTAACGGATTCGACCTTTTTGTGTTTGTTGCGCATCTTTCTTTTTAGGAACATAGCGAAGCCAATCTCCATATTGAAGTTGTTCAGGTCTAGCCTCGACCGGGATGGTACAAAAATTCATTGAATGGAAAATTTTTCCATAACAATGACATATAGTAGGGAGACGTTCGTATTGAAGTGGGCAAAATCTGGTAGAAGCACCCCACCAATTGCAACGCAACGTCTAATCGATTTTGAGGCGTCTAAGGTTAACCCAACTCGAAGGTATTCGATCATGTTAAAATCAATTTTCCTTGTATCAATCTTTGTGACAGTTCCAATAATGGCCCCGAGTGATTCCCCGGTATTATGGGCAGATTCCTCCGAAGCAAAAAGGATAGGGGGAATGTTATATATACGTACCCAAATATTCATTGCTGTGAAAGAATGTTCCTCAAGGCTAGTATTGGGATTGTATTGCGCAAGGGCTAGCCAGTCATCTTTGTAGGTCCAAGGCCCCTTGGCCAGGATATCCTCTTTAATCTTCTCATCTTTGAAGCAGATGAGAAACAATCGTGGTTTCAAGGTTCTCATTGAAAGTAGTTTAGCCGGAGTCCAGATTCCGATAAAGGCTTTAATAATCACCTAATCATCTATATCCTTTGAAGTTATAAGATTCCCTAGTAAAGTTGTTTGTGTATCCTCTTCAGAAGATTCCCAAGTTAAACTGGTTTGAAAGACAGTGGATTGTTATTCTTCAGTGAATTGGATATTTCCGAGTTGTTGGAGAAAAGTTTTAGAATCCATGGGTAGATAATTGGGTAAAGTAAAGATTTAGTTGAGAACAGAGAGGGGTGGTAAGCGTTGGTGTAAAAATATTATGAATGATGAATTGTGAAAGGGAATGATGGTCTTATATAGGGAAGAGAGGAGTGATTGAAGGACATCAGTACTATTTACTTTAAAATAGGTGATAAGAATTTGAATATAAATAAAATACATTGTGAAAAAGAAGATAAGATTTCCAAAAAGAAAGGTGTTAGAAAATTGAAAGTATGTGGTAACCCTAATAATAATAAAAGAAGTATTATTAGAAAAATATATAAAGTAATAGAGAGATTGAGATAAATAAGGATTATCGGAACAAAATATTATGGAATAAATTGTAGAAATTTGATAATAAGTAAAAAAACTTATTTAAAAAAGAAAAGTAAATAAGAACTCCAAAATTGTTAGGAATTTGAAAGTACGTGAAAATCCTAATAAAAAAGTATTATTAGGAGACCTCTACATAATTGGTATAAAAGACTGACAACTTGTATAAAAAGGTCGATAAGCGATTTGTACCCACGAAGTCGAAGTGACAATATAAAACCGTGGAGGGTTTAGATAATATAATACACCATAAATGGTGTTGGAAAAATCCCTATACAAAGGTGGTATATGCCGAATAAAATTTAAGATGTCAAGAGATAAAAGATAGCATGAAAGATAAGACAAATGCAAGAAAGAAATACCTATATAATATAGGAAACAAGATCGACCATGAGGTTTACCAAAACTTACCTGTCGACAGAGTTGTAGCTGGTAGCACCACATCAAAATAAAGACATGGAAAATATAAGAAAGTATAGTAAACAAGATGAACGTAATAAGCATAATAAATATAAGAAAGAATAGCACCATATCGGTATTGCTTCGGATTGATCCAATGGTACTGTAACTCCAAAAAACCGAAGTAATAAACGTAATAAGATATATAGCGATTAAAAGCATGATCCATGAATACCGGAAGTAACCAGCACTGGAACCAAAAATAATAAACCAGACTCGATGAAACCCTCTCTGCCGAGTCGAAACGGGGTGGAGTTGCCTGAGACCAAACCAACCCCATTCGATACTCACGTGTATACACAGGAAAAAAACTGCGTGACCTTGGTTGGAAGAAAGAAAATACAAGGGAACAGGATAAGAAAGAAGAAGGCAGCGTACCTGGGTTCGTAGATGTAGAGATCCAGAGAAAGACTTGGTGGAGACGACCCGAAAACCCCAGATACGCTTGTTGTCATAAAGAAAAAAACATATGACCTGGAACCGATTATATAGCTTTCCATGAAGAGAAAGGCCACAACATATCGAGAGATGGAAATGTGTAGAAGGAGAACCGGTAAACAGTCCATACTGTCCGGCACAATATGCCGTGACCATGCTTGAGCTTTCTTGTGTGAGGGAGCTTGGGAGCCAATCAAACTGGAAACATTGCCAAGGTTCTGGTTTGGGTGACATGTATTGTGATGAACCAATGCCATGGTTCAGGCGAAGATCGAGAGCGAGAAGAAACAATTGGTAGAGTTTGTGATCATAAAGGATAAATAAATAGATTAAAAGTAAAAAGTAGGTAGATCTGTTTAATTTGGAGTAGGACTTCATCCTTCAACCCTTACCTGAAAGTTGAGTTGAGATAAAATATCCTAACCGAAGTAGTACAGAGTTACACGGCTTCTACTTGCTGAAAATTTGGTCCAAATCTGGGACTACGCTTCTTGCTGGAAAGAGGAGCATCCGAAAACAAAGGATGCTGGGTCGAAAGAGATAGGATGGAATTGAAAACGGGTAGACAACTTCTGAAGGAGGCACCGAGCCGCATACTAGAACAACATTCATTGTTTGCCTCATCCGTGATTGTCGGTAATAGTAAACCAAATACAAACCTAAACAGGGAAGTGCCTATGTGGACGTTCATCTCCCATGACTGTGTAGTAACCGAGATCTGTAAAGAGTTGAAATCTGTAGAGAATAACCAGTAAAAGGTTAGGGATGGAACACCATTAATGGTGTTGGAAAGGTCCTGTGGGAAGGGTAGTTGGTGTGCCATAGGATGATGTATATTGATTCTCAAAAATGGTGGTAAAGGCTTTATCGTTCGAAAGGGAGGTCCACTAGACCGGCATCTTCCCAAGGGAGCCGAACGTAAGTGGTGAGCCGTAAACGGGGAACTGGGTTGGATAATCATAAAGGAATCTGGAAAAAACATTCTTAAGAAAATTAGAGTATAAAGTAATCGAAATAGAAAAAAAGCAATAAACCTAAAAAAATATTTTTGTTATACCTTGGAGTATTTGATGATGATGGTGTTGCTTCTTCCTCTTCGGAAAGAGGTGTTGCTGATGGTCGGCTGATCAGCAGAGGGATAAACGGCGATCGGTAGTAAAGGGGAAAGGCGGCTAACATGAAAAGAAGGGAGAGGGTGAGGGAGGAGGGGAGAAGAGAGAAAGAAAGAAACACCCAACTGTTTCAACCCGTCGAGTAAAAACCATTGGCATTTTAACAGAGTAAAAATGCTCTAAAATTGATATTAAGTTTTATAATTTGATTTAAAGTCCCATAATTAACTATTAGAACTCATTACATTTGATTTATTCTTATTTTGAGTCCGTTTTTTTAGGTTTAAAGTGTGCATATCTAATTGAGCTTATAGTGAACACATTGGAATTTAAACCGAAAAAAATACTCTAAACTTGAGATTAAGTTGTTTGATCATACTCAAAATCCCATAATTAATTACTTGAACTTATTAAATGTGATTGAATCTCATTTTGTACGTGTTTGTTAGTTTAAAGCGTTTTTGTCTAATCAGGCTTTAAAGTGAACACGTTATAACTTTAACCGAGTAAAATACTCTAAAAAGGAGATTAAGTTGTATAATTTATTTTAAATTCTTCTAATTAAGTATTTGAACTCATGAAATTTAATTTATTATTATTTTGCGATTATTTTGTTATGTTTAAAGTATGCCTATCTAAATGGGTTTTATAGTGAGCACATTGAAATTTAAACTAATGGAACTATTCTGTTACATGTTGATATAAAATGCAGCGGATAGACGATGGTAGTGGTATGATGTTGGATAGATTTTTCCTTGGAACCCTTCTAATCGTAATTGAATAGGCAAACACCTGCAAACGAAACGAATCTCTCCGGTGATTTGATGATATGTTGTTTTCCTAGGCACCCTCCTATCCGTGGTTAGATAGGCAAACACCATAATCGGCTTTAACTCACCCTCCTAAACGCGATTGCTTTGGCAAGCGAGAGTGTGAAGATAATCTCCCTCATAAAAACTTGAAGTAATTATGTTGAAAAAGATTTCTGATAAGAAAAATAGCAAGGCGAATCTATCATCATTGCAAATAAAATGGCCCAAGACCAAGAGTTTTGTAACTCAAAAATTCATATTCTTTATGTCTTTACAAGAGAAGAGGTTGTCCCCTTTTATACTCTGAAGGAGACCTTAGAATTTCCTAATAGATAGCTGATCAATCCCTAAATATCAACATATTGATAGCTTAATAGAATAAATCCCCTAAAATCAGCTTATGGATAACTAATTAAAATGAATCCTAAGGAATAAATTAAAATACTAATAATAATGGTCAAAGCTTTATAATCTAGCTTTGAATTAATTTATTTTAATGTCTAATTCATCCAAAAGATTTATATATTAGCTTTTGGGCTGAATTTTACAAAATCTTATAATAATCCCGTATCTAGTTTTCTGCATGCGTCGTCTTCAATAAAACGAATATATCTTGAGTTCCCAATGTCCGATTGATGCGTTTCAAGATGCGTTGAAAAGGTAATTGAATGACGGTCAATTTGTTAGAAGACAACTCTGCCCAGAAATACACGTATCCAATCCGAAAAATCCTCTTAAGTTAACTTACTTTCCAGACTTTACCAACATATTTAGTTTTCTGCTCGATTTGCATTACTTTATGCTACTCATTCATGTATCAATTATTCTCCTTATCTTTTCTAAATGAATTAATTAGATCCTACATTTTCATGCAAGGAATGAGTTCATTTGCAGCGGAAACTAAAGAGAAACGAGTCCTAATTTAATCGAACAAGTTTTAGGGACCTAATTGTAATTTTCTAGATATTTGTGATCTAAAGTATACTAGATGCATTTAATAACCTATAGGGCATAAACCTCATAATCCCACAACATTTCTAGATGCCAATTGTCCTAGTTCCATGCTCTTAACACAAATTGAAAGCAATATTCATTAAAGTCATAATTCAACATGAATATGCAAAATTCAGATGTGAATCAAATCCAAAGACTTTATTAACATAAAAGCAACATACGAACATGCAAACTTAAGTATTCAACTTCTAAGACATAAGGTTCCTCATCATCATTGCTCCCTAAACTACCTAAGGTTCAAAATATAAAAACAACATACTTGAGCTATAAAATGAATTAAAAAGCGTTAAGAGTTTTTCCTTGCTTTCCCGGATGACTAACTCACTTCTTGTCTACATTACAAGGAAAAGAGAGAGGTTAAGCTTATGCTTAGTGAGTGAATTATAAAACAATTTAACTACTTGTAATGCAGCCCATATTATACGGAAAAACAGTTTGAAAACAAGTCATGCTCAAGAAAACCTTTTGTGATTATTATGTCACTAAGATATTCAAAAATACGCAAGTGTTTATCACATGGCATACGCCACAAAACAAGTCTTACATGCTTAACAAGCAATGCTTCAAAACACTTGAGCTCTTTTAGTAAAACACATGCAATTTATATATTGCACAAAAATCAATAAAACGTTTACACTTGCGTTTTTCACATGTTGGTTAAGTGACACGAATGGAGTTACCTCAAAACGTTGGGATAAACGGACAAATGCAATGACATCGTTCACCAATTCACACAGATTGACTATCACAATCTAAAGATCCACATGCGAACGGCATCGTTCACCAATTCACATAGATTGACTATCACAATCTAAAGATCTCACCTTGGTGTCCGGGATAGTTCGCCATACCCGAATGTGATAAGGTAACAGTTATATCACACAACATTAGGCTAACCTCTAATGCATCACTTAAGGAATTTACACACGTACGAATTTTTATATTTATAGTGCATCGTACATCCTATTGATCGATCAACTTATCCCAGGACCATCACTTAATATCCAACACAAAACAAAACCAAATGCTCAAGTTTAATATTAAAATAGTAGAAAAATCACATGAATTCCTCTATTTCATGCACAATGTGCATAAACTGATAAAAACCATCTTTTACTTATTATGAAAACAAACCGAGGAATCATTAAAACCAATTTAAAAACAGCATGACTAACACATAGAAAAATAGCATAATATGGGAAAACCGATTTACGAGAGCAAACAAAAACTTATTCCGGAGTATATGGAGGTTTCTCAAACATTCCCTAAACTCCCAACATTTTGATAACAAAGTTAAAACATTGCCAAAGCAGCCCACTCTCAAATCCACTCACCGATAACTAAAACTTGCTCGACAAATCACCCAAAAACGCGATTCGGCTTTCCGATCTCTCTCAAACTTGTTCCTCTACCTCTTTACCTAATTCAAGCATAAAAACCAGAGGGTTTGGTGCATTAAAACGCACCAAAATATCGCTCAAGTCGGACCAATACATGGCGGCCCCTAAAAACACCATAAAACCTAATTGAAACTCTCCGAAAACCTCTCCAAACACAACCTAAAACTTATGTCCGGGATTAGATACTTAAAAGTCAACTTAATTACATATAAACACTTCAAGATTCATATATTTAGGCATCAAAAACATCCATGGAAAACCCTTGAACGAAAATCAAGAAAATAATGAGATTTTTATCAAGAAAACCGATTTTATTGATTAAAGACTTTAAAGATTGTTTCAATCAGCCAAGAACTTAGGAATTTCATTAAAGAACTTTAGGTTTAATAGGTTTGAATGATTCTCACCTCCAAAATTGATCCAACCCCTTCTAAGGTTTAGAAAGTAGAAAAACCGAAGAAGAACGAAGAGAATTTGAAGAAGAAAAATATTGAAAAATAAACCAACAAAATTTTATTAAAAAGAATGGATATTTACATTGAAAAGATGATGAAAAGAAGATGAAAAGGCTGCCTTAGACAAGAAGAAACCAAAATTTAAAGAAGGGATATTTTTAAAAAGTGAATTTTTAGGTTTTGGATCAAAATTAGAGAATTTTGATTACTTAGGTTAAAACAAGTGGTTAAAGGTTGTTTATATAGGCTCTTGGAAAGCCTAGATCAAATAGTATTAGGATTATATCAAATTACCTTAAAGATCCAAACTTTTGGCTTAGTTTATAAAATTATCCTCAAGTTTCCAATTTTTACAAAATAGTCACTAATTTCAAAATCTTATGGATTCAAGGGTCAATTTTCAAAATTCATTTTACCTAAGTCAAATATATATTAAATAATGATTTTATAATATTTTTCCATAATTTATTTTCATTAAAAACCAATTTTTAAGAATTTAATCCCGAACTAGGCTAAACTGGCCCACCTACTTCTAGGCCCAATTTTGGGGTGTTACAACTCTCCCCCACTTAAGAAATTTCTTCCTCGAAACTTTCACCGTGAAAAAAGGGTAAGAAAACTGCTCTTCACATTTTCCTTTCACTCCCACGAGACCTCTCAACACCATGATGCCTCTTAACATATTCTGACTTACATAACTACCTCAAGCCTATTCCCACACACCAGGCAACAACCCAAACTTTTCACCAAATCATTCTCAAGACAACAAAACATGACAACTTCCTCTAAAACATGAGAAAACTTTCGACTACTATGACCTTACCGAAAGAACTAGAAACACTCACTCCAAGGTTCATGTTTTCTACAAGTATATCTAAAGTTTTAAATTGCTCTCGTTAAAGGGTTTTCTTCCTTACTAGTATTTCTATGAAATAAAAACAAAATTTAAAACCAAGTGAGTCATCCAAAAGCAAGGTGTCTAATAGCTCAAGCCAATCCAAACCTAAAGTAGCAAGAGCAATGGGAACCTTATGACCAACATGTTTAACTATAAACATAACATGATTTAATCTTAGTAGCATTTAAGCAAACACCGTGCATATCATATAAGCATATAAAGCAAACACCGTGCAAAACATCAAAGCATATTAAACAATCATTGTGCATAAACAACATAGCATAAATGTTTGACAATCAAATCCTAAAGTTTCATAAAACTCCCAAAGATTCATAAACCTAGGATCTAATACCAACAAATGTAACCCCCTCAACCCGGTCTAGACACCACCTGACTTGAACGAGCTACACGGGGAATACCGAGGCTAATCCAAAGACTCGCCCCGATAAAAAACCCTAAATTATTCTCCTTTATCTTTTCTAAATGCATTAATTAGTTCCTACATGTTCATGCAAGTACTGAGTTTATTTGCAACGGAAATTAATGTGAAACGAGTCCTATTTTAAACGAACAAGTTTTAGGGACCTAATTGTAATTTTCCAGAAATTTGTGATCCAAAAAGTGTACTAGATGCATTTAATAACCTATAGGGCATAAATCATATAATTTAACAAGATTTCTAGATAATTGACATCCTAGTTCCATGCTCTCAACACAAATTGAAATCAATTTTCAACAAAGTCATAATTCAACATGCTTAGGCACAATCAATGTATGAATCAAATCCAAAAGACTTCATTAACATAAAAACAATTATACCAATGTGTAAGATTCAATATTCAAATAATCGATTGATATGTCATAAGGTTCCTCATCACCATTGGTTCCTAAACTACCTAAGGTTCAAAATATAAAAGCAACATACTTGAGCTATAATATGAATTAAAAAGAACTAAGAGTTGTGAGAAAGGGGCCATGGTGTCCGTAGATGCAACGGATGATGATGGTTTGTATGTGATCGGTGGTTAGGGATTTGTTGTTTGAATAGGATGAACAAAAATATTTTTCAGAGAAAACAATGTGTTTCTCTGTATTTTCTTATTATAATTCAATATCAAATGATTACATAATAAGTCTTTAAATAGGCTAAAATAGAGTTTTAATATAACTAAAATTATACTTTATCTCTAATTTAAATAATATTTATTCCTAATTTAAATAAAACTTCTAATAAATCTGAACTACTAATTAGGAATAAACTCTAATTAAATATTAAATAAAAACTCTAGCACTAGACTCCTCAAGCTCTAACACTTCTTGAATAACTAACACTCCCCCTCAAGCTAGTGAACAAACGTAGTAAAGCACCAGCTTGGATCTTGGATGTGATGCCCTACCCTTTTTTTCTTTTGTTGTTTCTTCGAGAAAAATACTCCTTATTCTCGGGTTAGGAGTCTTTGATTTAGATGCTCCAGCACGCGGTTCTTGATTAAAAGATCTGATATGAATGATGTACAAAGTGATCAAAAGAACCTACACTCCACTCAAGCTGATAGTTACACAGACTAGAGTTTCAGCTTGGATCTTTGATGTAGAATCCTTAAATAATATTATCTAGTTTTCAAAGCTAAACTATAAATTTTCATCTATCTTTTTGGATGGATGGCTAAGATAGAACCAAATAGTTTTTAAGGCTAAACTATAACCTTTTCATCTATCTTTTTAATTGGCTAAGATAGAACCATTAAATAAAGAACCAACAAAATTAAGCGAGTAGAAATTTCACCAGAGATGTAAGACTTTCATGAGGGAGAAGCCAATGAACGAATGTGGTCTAATGATAGCAGCGAAAAAAATGATCTGTATCTGAAAAATCAAATTGTCGATTTGTTTCTAATTACATATGACAACAATAGTGACAACATCAAGACCGTTATTGGCTTTGATACCATGTGAGAAAGGGGCCATGGTGCCCGTAGATGCAACGGATGATGATGGTTTGTATGTGATCGGTGGTTAGGGATTTGTTGTTTGAATAGGATAAACAAAAATATTTTTCAGAGAAAACAATGTGCTTCTCTGTATTTTCTTATTATAATTCAATATCAAATGATTACAGAATAAGTCTTTAAATAGGCTAAAATAGAGTTTTAATATAACCAAAATTATACTTTATCTCTAATTTAAATAATATTTAATCCTAATTTAAATAAGACTTCTAATAAATCTAAACTACTAATTAGGAATAAACTCTAATTAAATATTAAATAAAAATTCTAGCACTAGACTTCTCCTCAAGCTCTAACACTTCTGGGATAACTAACAAGAGTTTTCCTTGCTTTCTCGGATGACCAACTCACTTCTTGTCTGCATTACAAGGAAAAGGGAGAGGTTAAGCTTACGCTTAGTGAGTGAATTGTAAAACAATTTAACTACTTGTAATGCAACCCATATTATACGGAAAAATAGTTTAAAAACAAGTGATGCTCAAGAAAACCATTTGTGACTATTATGTCACTAAGATATTCAAAAATCCGCAAGTGTTTATCACATGGCATATGCCACAAAACAAGTCTTACATGCTTAACAAGCAATGCTTCAAAACCCTTGAGCTCTTTTAGTAAAACACATATAGTTTATATATTGCACAAAAATCAATAAAACGTTTACACTTGCGTTTTTTACATGTTGTTTAAGTGACACGAATGGAGTTTCCTCCAAACGTTGGGATAAACGAACACATACGAATGGTATCGTTCACCAATTCACACAGTTTGACTATCACAATCTAAAGATTCACATACGAATGACATCGTTCACCAATTCACACAGAATAACTATCACAATCTAAAGATCCACATGCGAATGACAACGTTCACCAATTCACACAGATTGACTATCACAATCTAAAGATCCCACCTTGGTGTCCGGGATAGTTCGCCATACCCGAATGTGATAAGGTAACAGTTATATCACACAGCACTAGGCTAACCCCTAATGCATCACTCAAGGAATTTACACACGTACGAATTTTTATAATTATAGTGAACTGTATATCCTATTGATCAATCAACTTATTCCAGGCCCATCACTAAATATCCAACACAAAACAAAACCAAATGCTCAAGTTTTCCATTAAAAAAAGTAGAAAAATCACATGAATTCCTCTATTTCATGCACAATGTGCTTAAACCAATAAAAAAACATCTTTTACTTATTTTGAAAACAAAACGAGGAATCTTTAAAACCAATTTAAAAATAGTGACATGAGCATTTGTTCACATGCATAAATACATATGCACAATTATTTAACGAGCATGACTAACACATAGAAAAATAGCATAATATGGGAAAACCGATTTACGAGGGCAAACAAAAAACTTATTCCGGAGTATAGGAAGGTGTCTCACACATTCCCTAAACTCCCAACATTTTGAAAACAAAGTTAGAACACTGCCGAAGCAACCCACTCTCAAATCCATTCACCGATAACTGAAACTTGCTTGACAAGTCACCCGAAAACGCGATTCGGCTTTCCGATCTTCCTCAAACTTGTTCCTCTACCTCTTTACCTAATTCAAGCATCAAAACCAGAGGTTTTAGTGCACTAAAACGCACCCAAACATCCCTCAAGTCGGACCAATACATGGTGGCCCCTAAAAACACCATAAAACCTAACCGAAACTCTCCGAAAACCTCTCCAAACATCACCTAAAACTTATGTCCGGGATTAGATACATAAAACTAATCTTAATTACATATATACACTTCAAGATTCATGTATTTAGGCATCAAAAACAGCCATGAAAAAACCCTTGAACGAAAATCAAGAAAACCGATTTTATTGACTCAAAACTTTAAAATTGTTTCGATCAGCCAAGAACTTAGGAATTTCATTAAAGAACTTTAGGTTTCAGAGGTTTGAATGATTCTCACCTCCAAAATTGATCCCACCCCTTCAAAGGTTTAAAAACTAGAAAAACCGAAGAAAAACGAAGAGAATTTGAAAAAGAAAAATATTGGAAAATAAACCAACGAAATTTTATTAAAAAGAATGGATATTTACATTGAAAAGATGATGAAGAGGCTGCCTTGGAGAAGAAGAAACCGAAATTTAAAGAAGAGATATTTTTAAAAAGTGAATTTTTGGGTTTTGGATCAAAATTATAGAATTTTGAATACTTAGTTTAAAACAAGTGGTTAAAGGTTGTTTATATAGGCTCTTGCAAAGCCTAGATCAAATAGGATTAGAATTATATCAAATTACCTTAAAGATCCAAACTTTTGGCTTAGTTTATAAAATTATCCTCAAGTTTTCAATTTTTACAAAATAATCACTAATTTCAAAATCTTATGGATTCAAGGGTCAATTTTCAAAATTGATTTTACCTAAATCAAATATATATTAAATAATGATTTTATAATATTTTTCCATAATTTATTTTCATTAAAAACTATTTTTTAAGAATTTAATCTCAAAATAGACTAAATTGGCCACTAACTTCTAGGCTCAATTTCGGGTGTTACAACACGCACACTTCAAGCCCAACAAGAAGATAAAAAAATGATATCAAATAAAAATTTATGTGTTCAAATATTTATTTATGGATTTTTGAACCTAATTATACACCTTAATCTCAAATTTTTAGCTTTTTAATGGGTTAAAATTCGAGCAGATTCACTATAAAAACCATTTAGACACGCAAGCTTTAAACCCAACAAAAAGATCAAAAAATTATATTAAATCAAATTTTATGAGTTCAAATAGTTAATTATAGACTTTTGAACCTAATCATACACATTAATCTCAAATTTTGGTTTTTTACACGATTAAAATTTTAGCAAATTCACAATAAAGACCATTTAGACAAGCACACTTTAAAACCAACAAAAAGATCCAAAAATGATATTAAATCAAATTTAAATTCGAACAGATTCACAATAAAGCACATTTAGACACGCACGCTTTAAACCCAACAAAAAGATCGAAAAATGATACTAAATCAAATTTTATGAGTTCAAATAGTTAATTATGGACTTCTAAACCAAATTATAACATTAATCTCAAATTCTTAGCTTTTTACTCTATTAAAATTCGAACAGATTCACTATAACGCCCATTTAGACACGCACGCTTTAAACCCAACAAAAAGATCGAAAAATGATATTAAATCAAATTTTATGAGTTTAAATAGTTAATTGTGGATTTTTCAACCTAATTATACACCTTAATCTCAAATTTTTATCTTTTTAATCAGTTAAAATCCGAACAGATTCACTATAAAGCTCATTTAGACACACACGTTGTAAACCAAACAAAAAGATCGAAAAATGATGTTAAATCCAAATTTATTAGATCAAATATTTAGTTATGGATTTTTGAACCTAATTATAAACCTTAATCTCAAATTTTTAGCTTTTTACTCTGTTAAAATTCGAACAGAATCACTATAAAGCCCATTTAGACACGCACGCTTTAAACCCAACAAAAAGATCTAAAATGATATTAAATCCAAATTTATGAGTTCAAATAGATAATTTTGGATTTTTCAACCTAATTATACACCTTAATCTCAAATTTTTATCTTTTTAATCGGTTAAAAATCGAATAGATTCACTATAAAGCCCATTTAGACACGCACGCTTTAAAACCAACAAAAAGATATAAAAATGATATTAAATCCAAATTTATGAGTTCAAATATTTAGTTATTGATTTTTGAACCTAATTATACACCTTAATCTCAAATTTTTAGCTTTTTACTCGGTTAAAATTTGAACAGATTCACTATAAAGCCCATTTAGACATGCACGCTTTAAACCCAACAAAAAGATTAAAAACTGATATTAAATCAAATTTTAAGAGTTCAAATATTTTATTATGTATTATTAAACCTAATTATACACCTTAATCTCAAATTTTTAGCTCCTTAATCGGTTAAAATTCGAACAGATTCACTCTAAAGCCCATTTAGACACACACGCTTTAAACCCAACAAAAAGATCTAAAAATGATATTAAATCCAAATTTATGAGTTTAATTAGTTTATTATGGATTTTTGAACCTAAATATACACCTTAATCTCAAATTTTTAGCTTTTTACTCGCTTAAAATTCGAACATATTCACTATAAAGCCCATTTAGACACGCACGCTTTAAACCCAACAAAAAGATCTAAAAATGATATTAAATCCAAATTTATGAGTTCGAATATTTAGTTATGGATTTTTGAACCTAATTATACACCTTAATCTCAAATTTTTAGCTTTTTACTCTATTAAAATTTGAACTGAATCACTCTAATGCCCATTTAGACACGCACGCTTTAAACCCAACTAAAAGATCGATAAATGATATTAAATCAACTTTTATTAGTTCAAATAGTTTATTATGGATTTTTTAACCTAATTATACAACTTAATCTCAAATATTTAGCTTTCTAATCGGTTAAAATTCAAACAGATTCACTATAAAGCCAATTTAGATACTCACGCTTTAAACTCAACAAAAAGATCGAAAAATGATATTAAATCAAACCTTATGAGTCAAATATTTAATTATGGATTTTTGAACCTAATTATATACCTTAATCTCAAATTTTTAGCTTTTTAATCGGTTAAAATTCGAATAAATTCACTATAAAGCCCATTTAGACACGCACGCTTTAAACCCAACAAAAAGATCAAAAAATTATATTATATCCAATTTTATGAGTTCAAATAGAAAATTATGGACTTTTGAACCTAATTAAACAGATTAATTTCAACTTTTTAGCTTTTTACTCGGTTAAAATTCGAAAAAATTCACCACAAATCCCATTTAGACACGCACATTATAAACAAAACAAAAAGATCAAAAAAATGATATTGAATCAAATTTTATGAGTTTAAATAGTTTATTATGGATTTTTGAACCTAATTATACACCTTAATCTCAAATTTAAAGTTTTCTAATCGGTTAAAATTCGAACAGATTCACTACAAAGCACATTTAGACTCTCACGCTTTAAACTCAACAAAAAGATCGAAAAATGATATTAAATCAAACTTTATGAGTCAAATATTTAATTATTGATTTTTGAACCTAATTATATACCTTAATCTCAAATTTTCAGCTTTTTAATCGATTAAAATTCTATCAAATTCACTATAAAGCCCATTTAGACACGCACGCTTTAAACCCAACAAAAAGATCAAAAAATTATATTAAATCCAATTTTATGAGTTCAAATAGTTAATTATGGACTTTTGAACCTAATTAAACAGATTAATCATAAATTTTTAGCTTTTTACTCGGTTAAAATTCGAACAAATTCACGACAAAGCCCATATAGACACACACATTATAAACACAACAAAAAGGTCGGAAAAGGATATTAAATCAAATTTTATGAGTTCAAATAGTTAATTATAGACTTTTGAACCTAATCATAAACCTTAATCTCAAATTTTTAGCTTTTTACTCGGTTAAAATTCGAACAAATTCACTATCAAGCCAATTTAGACATGCACGCTTTAAACCCTGCAAAAAGATCAAAATATGAAATTAAATCAAATTTTATGAGATCAAATAGTTAATTACGGAGTTTTGAACCTAATTATACACCTTAATCAAAAAAAAATTATCTTTTTAATCGGTTAAAATTCGAACAGATTAAAAAGATAAAAAAAATGATATTATGGATATTAAAAAGATCAAATTTTTATCTTTTCAATCTCAAATTAGTCGGTTAAAATTCGAGTAGATTCACTATAAAGCCCATTTAGACATGCACGCTTTAAACCAAACAAAAAGATCAAAAAATGATATTAAATCAAATTTTAGTAGTTCAAATAGTTTATTATGGATTTTTGAATCTAATTATACACCTTAATCTCAAATTTATAGCTTTCTAATCGGTTAAAATTCGAACAGATTCTTTACAAAGCCCATTTAGACACTCACGCTTTAAACTCAACAAAAAGATCGAAAAATGATATTAAATCAAACTTTCTGAGTCAAATATTTAATTATGGATTTTTGAACTTAATTATATACCTTAATCTCAAATTTTTAGCTTTCCAATCAATAAAAATTCAAACAGATTGACTATAAAGCCCATTTAGACACGCACGCTTTAAACCCAACAAAAAGATCTAAAAATGATATTAAATCCAAATTTATGAGTTCAAATATTTAGTTATGGATTTTTGAACCTAATTATACATCTTAATCTCAAATTTTTATCTTTTTAATCGGTTAAAATTAGAATAGATTCACTATAAAGCCCATTTAGACATTCACGCTATAAACCCAACAAAAAGATCGAAAAATGATATTAAATCCAAATTTATGAGTTCAAATATTTAGTATTGGGTTTTTGAACCAAATTATACACCTTAATCTCAAATTTTTAGCTTTTTACTCGGTTAAAATTCGAAAAGATTCACTATAAATCCCATTTAGACATGCACGCTTTAAACCCAACAAAAAGATTGAAAAATTATATTAAATCCAAATTTATAAGTTCAAATATTTACTTATGGATTTTTGAACCTAATTATACACCTTAATCTCAAATTTTTAGCTTTTTACTCGGTTAAAATTCGAACAGATTCAGTATAAAGCCCATTTAGACATGCATGCTTTAAACCCAACAAAAAGAACGAAAAATGATATTAAATCAAATTTTATGAGTTCAAATATTTTATTATGGATTTTTTAACCTAATTATACACCTTAATCTAAAATTTTTAGCTTTTTACTCTGTTAAAATTCGAACAAAATCACTATAAAGCCCATTTAGACATGCACGCTTTAAACCCAACAAAAAGAACGAAAACTGATATTAAATCAAATTTTATGAGTTAAAATTGTTAATTATAGAATTTTGAACCTAATTATACACCTTAATCTAAAATTTTTAACTTTTTACACTGTTAAAAATCGAACAGATTCACTATAAAGCCCATTTAGACACGCACGCTTTAAACCAACAAAAAGATCTAAAAATGATATTAAATCCAAATTTATGAGTTCAAATATTTAGTTATGGATTTTTGAACCTAATTATACACCTTAATCTCAAATTTTTAGCTTTTTACTCGGTTAAAATTCGAACAGATTCACTATAAAGCCCATTTAGACATGCACGATTTAAACCCAACAAAAAGATAGAAAACTGATATTAAATCAAATTTTATGAGTTCAAATATTTTATTATGGATTTTTTAACCTAATTATACACCTTAATCTAAAATTTTTAGCTTTTTACTCTGTTAAAATTCGAACAGATTCATTATAAAGCCCATTTAGACACGCAAGCTTTAAACCCAGCAAGAAGATATAAAAATTATATTAAATCCAAATTTAAGAGTTTAAATATTTAGTTATGGATTTCTGAACCTAATTATACACCTTAATCTCAAATTTTTAGCTTTTTACTCGGTTAAAATTAGAATAGTTTCACTATAAAGCCCATTTAGACATGCACGCTTTAAACCCAACAAAAAGAACGAAAATTGATATTAAATCAAATTTTATGAGTCAAAATTGTTAATTATAGAATTTTGAACCTAATTATAAACCTTAATCTAAAATTTTTAGCATTTTACTCTGTTAAAATTCGAACAGATTCACTATAAAGCCCATTTAGGCACACACGCTTTAAACCCAACAAAAAGATCTAAAAATGATATTAAATCCAAATTTATGAGTTCAAATATTTACTTATGCATTTTTGAACCTAATTATACACCTTAATCTCAATTTTTTAGCTTTTTACTCGGTTAAAATTCGAAAAGATTCACTATAAATCCCATTTAGACATGCACGCTTTAAACCCAACAAAAAGATCGAAAACTGATATTAAATCAAATTTTATGAGTTCAAATATTTTATTATTGATTTTTCAACTTAATTGTACACCTTAATCTCAAATTTTTATCTTTTTAATCGGTTAAAATTCGAATAGATTCACTATAAAGCCCTTTTAGAAAAACACGCTTTAAACACAACAAAAAGATCTAAAAATTATATTAAATCCAAATTTATGAGTTCAAATATTTAGTTATGGATTTTTGAACCTAATTATACACCTTAATCTCAAATTTTTAGCTTTTTACTTGGTTAAAATTCGAACAGATTCACTATAAATCCCATTTAGACATGCACGCTTCAAACCCAACAAAAAGAACGAAAACTGATATTAAATCAAATTTTATGAGTTCAAATATTTTATTATGGATTTTTGAACCTAATTATACACCTTAATCTCAAATTTTTAGCTCCTTACTCGGTTAAAATTCGAACATATTCACTCTAAAGCCCATTTAGGCACACACGCTTTAAACCCAACAAAAAGATCTAAAAATGATATTAAATCCAAATTTATGAGTTCGAATATTTAGTTATAGATTTTTGAACCTAATTATACACCTTAATCTCAAATTTTTAGCTTTTTACTCTATTAAAATTCGAACTGAATCACTCTAATGCCCATTTAGACACGCACGCTTTAAACCCAACTAAAAGATCGATAAATGATATTAAATCAAATTTTATTAGTTCAAATAGTTTATTATGGATTTTTTAACCTAATTATACAACTTAATCTCAAATATTTAGCTTTCTAATCGGTTAAAATTCAAACAGATACACTATAAAGCCAATTTAGATACTCACGCTTTAAACTCAACAAAAAGATCGAAAAATGATATTAAATCAAACTTTATGAATCAAATATTTAATTATGGATTTTTGAACCTAATTATATACCTTAATCTCAAATTTTTAGCTTTTTAATCGGTTAAAATTCGAACAAATTCACTATAAAGCCCATTTAGACATGCACGCTTTAAACCCAACAAAAAGATCAAAAAATTATATTAAATCCAATTTTATGAGTTCAAATAGAAAATTATGGACTTTTGAACCTAATTAAACAGATTAATCTCAACTTTTTAGCTTTCTACTCGGTTAAAATTCGAAAAAATTCACCACAAATCCCATTTAGACACGCACATTATAAACAAAACAAAAAGATCAAAAAAATGATATTGAATCAAATTTTATGAGTTTAAATAGTTTATTATGGATTTTTGAACCTAATTATACACCTTAATCTCAAATTTATAGTTTTCTAATCGGTTAAAATTCGAACAGATTCACTACAAAGCACATTTAGACTCTCACGCTTTAAACTCAACAAAAAGATCGAAAAATGATATTAAATCAAACTTTATGAGTCAAAATTGTTAATTATAGAATCTTGAACCTAATTATACACCTTAATCTCAAATTTTTAGCTTTTTACTCGGTTAAAATTCGAAAAGATTCACCATAAATCCCATTTAGACACACACGCTTTAAGCCCAACAAAAAGATCTAAAAATGATATTAAATCCAAATTTATGAGTTCAAATATTTAGTTATGGATTTTTGAACCTAATTATACACCTTAATCTCAAATTTTTAGCTTTTTACTCTGTTAAAATTCGAACAGATTCACTATAAATCCCATTTAGACATGCACGCTTAAAACCCAACAATAAGATCGAAAAATGATATTAAATCAAATTTTATGAGTTCAAATATTTTATTATGGATTTTTCAACTTAATTGTACACCTTAATCTCAAATTTTTATCTTTTTAATCGGTTAAAATTAGAATAGATACACTATAAAGCCCATTTAGACAAACACGCTTTAAACCCAACAAAAAGATCTAAAAATGATATTAAATCCAAATTTATGAGTTCAAATATTTAGTTATGGATTTTTGAACCTAATTATACACCTTAATTCCAAATTTTTAGCTTTTTACTCTGTTACAATTCGAACAGAATCACTATAAAGCCCATTTAGACATGCACACTTTAAACACAACAAAAAGAACGAAAACTAATATTAAATCATATTTTATGAGTTAAAATTGTTAATTATAGAATTTTGAACCTAATTATAGACCTTAATCTAAAATTTCTAGCTTTTTACTCTATTAAAAGTCGAACAGATTCACTATAAAGCCCATTTAGACACGCACACTTTAATCCCAACAAAAAGATCTAAAAATGATATTAAATCCAAATTTATGAGTTCAAATATTTAGTTATGGATTTTTGAACCTAATTATACACCTTAATCTCAAATTTTTAGCTTTTTACTCGGTTAAAATTTGAACAGATTCACTATAAAGCCCATTTAGACATGCACGATTTAAACCCAACAAAAAGATAGAAAACTGAAATTAAATCAAATTTTATGAGTTCAAATACTTTATTATGGATTTTTGAACCTAATTATACACCTTAATCTCAAATTTTTAGCTTTTTACTCTGTTAAAATTCAAACAGAATCACTATAAAGCCCATTTAGACATGCACGCTTTAAACCCAACAAAAAGAACGAAAACTGATATTAAATCAAATTTTATGAGTTAAAATTTTTAATTATAGAATTTTGAACCTAATTATATACCTTAATCTAAAAATTTTTAGCTTTTTACTCTGTTAAAATTCGAACAGATTCACTATAAAGCCCATTTAGGCGCACACGCTTTAAACCCAACAAAAAGATCTAAAAATGATATTAAATCCAAATTTATGAGTTCAAATATTTACTTATGGATTTTTGAACCTAATTACACACCTTAATCTCAAATTTTTAGCTTTTTACTCGGTTAAAATTCGAAAAGATTCACTATAAATCCCATTTAGACATGCACGCTTTAAACCCAACAAAAAGATCTAAAAATGATATTAAATCCAAATTTATGAGTTCAAATATTTAGTTATGGATTTTTGAACCTAATTATACACCTTAATCTCAAATTTTTATCTTTTTAATCGGTTAAAATTAGAAAAGATTCACTATAAATCCCATTTAGACATGCACGCTTTAAACCCAACAAAAGATTGAAAAATTATATTAAATCCAAATTTATGAGTTCAAATATTTACTTATGGATTTTTGAACCTAATTATACACCTTAATCTCAAATTTTTAGCTTTTTACTCGGTTAAAATTCGAACAGATTCAGTATAAAGCCCATTTAGACATGCATGCTTTAAACCCAACAAAAAGAACGAAAAATGATATTAAATCAAATTTTATGAGTTCAAATATTTTATTATGGATTTTTTAACCTAATTATACACCTTAATCTAAAATTTTTAGCTTTTTACTCTGTTAAAATTCGAACAAAATCACTATAAAGCCCATTTAGACATGCACGCTTTAAACCCAACAAAAAGAACGAAAACTGATATTAAATCAAATTTTATGAGTTAAAATTGTTAATTATAGAATTTTGAACCTAATTATACACCTTAATCTAAAATTTTTAACTTTTTACACTGTTAAAAATCGAACAGATTCACTATAAAGCCCATTTAGACACGCACGCTTTAAACCAACAAAAAGATCTAAAAATGATATTAAATCCAAATTTATGAGTTCAAATATTTAGTTATGGATTTTTGAACCTAATTATACACCTTAATCTCAAATTTTTATCTTTTTACTCGGTTAAAATTCGAACAGATTCACTATAAAGCCCATTTAGACATGCACGATTTAAACCCAACAAAAAGATCTAAAAATGATATTAAATCCAAATTTATGAGTTCAAATATTTAGTTATGGATTTTTGAACCTAATTATACACCTTAATCTCAAATTTTTTAGCTTTTTACTCTGTTAAAATTCGAACAGATTCATTATAAAGCCCATTTAGACACGCAAGCTTTAAACCCAGCAAGAAGATATAAAAATTATATTAAATCCAAATTTAAGAGTTTAAATATTTAGTTATGGATTTCTGAACCTAATTATACACCTTAATCTCAAATTTTTAGCTTTTTACTCGGTTAAAATTAGAATAGTTTCACTATAAAGCCCATTTAGACATGCACGCTTTAAACCCAACAAAAAGAACGAAAATTGATATTAAATCAAATTTTATGAGTCAAAATTGTTAATTATAGAATTTTGAACCTAATTATACACCTTAATCTAAAATTTTTAGCATTTTACTCTGTTAAAATTCGAACAGATTCACTATAAAGCCCATTTAGGCACACAGGCTTTAAACCCAACAAAAAGATCTAAAAATGATATTAAATCCAAATTTATGAGTTCAAATATTTACTTATGGATTTTTGAACCTAATTATACACCTTAATCTCAATTTTTTAGCTTTTTACTCGGTTAAAATTCGAAAAGATTCACTATAAATCCCATTTAGACATGCACGCTTTAAACCCAACAAAAAGATCGAAAACTGATATTAAATCAAATTTTATGAGTTCAAATATTTTATTATTGATTTTTCAACTTAATTGTACACCTTAATCTCAAATTTTTATCTTTTTAATCGGTTAAAATTCGAATAGATTCACTATAAAGCCCTTTTAGAAAAACACGCTTTAAACACAACAAAAAGATCTAAAAATGATATTAAATCCAAATTTATGAGTTCAAATATTTAGTTACGGATTTTTGAACCTAATTATACACCTTAATCTCAAATTTTTAGCTTTTTACTCGGATAAATTTCGAACAAATTCACTATAAAGCCATTTAGACATGCACGCTTTAAACCCAACAAAACGATCGAAAACTGATATTAAATCAAATTTTATGAGTTCAAATATTTTATTATGGATTTTTGAACCTAATTATACACCTTAATCTCAAATTTTTAGCTCCTTACTCGGTTAAAATTCGAACATATTCACTATAAAGCCCATTTAGACACACACGCTTTAAACCCAACAAAAAGATCTAAAAATGATATTAAATCCAAATTTATGAGTTCGAATATTTAGTTATGGATTTTTGAACCTAATTATACACCTTAATCTCAAATTTTTAGCTTTTTACTCTATTAAAATTCGAACTGAATCACTCTAATGCCCATTTAGACACGCACGCTTTAAACCCAACTAAAAGATCGATAAATGATATTAAATCAAATTTTATTAGTTCAAATAGTTTATTATGGATTTTTTAACCTAATTATACAACTTAATCTCAAATATTTAGCTTTCTAATCGGTTAAAATTCAAACAGATACACTATAAAGCCAATTTAGATACTCACGCTTTAAACTCAACAAAAAGATCGAAAAATGATATTAAATCAAACTTTATGAATCAAATATTTAATTATGGATTTTTGAACCTAATTATATACCTTAATCTCAAATTTTTAGCTTTTTAATCGGTTAAAATTCGAACAAATTCACTATAAAGCCCATTTAGACAAGCACGCTTTAAACCCAACAAAAAGATCAAAAAATTATATTAAATACAATTTTATGAGTTCAAATAGAAAATTATGGACTTTTGAACCTAATTAAACAGATTAATCTCAACTTTTTAGCTTTTTACTCGGTTAAAATTCGAAAAAATTCACCACAAATCCCATTTAGACACGCACATTATAAACAAAACAAAAAGATCAAAAAAATGATATTGAATCAAATTTTATGAGTTTAAATAGTTTATTATGGATTTTTGAACCTAATTATACACCTTAATCTCAAATTTATAGTTTTCTAATCGGTTAAAATTCGAACAGATTCACTACAAAGCACATTTAGACTCTCACGCTTTAAACTCAACAAAAAGATCGAAAAATGATATTAAATCAAACTTTATGAGTCAAAATTGTTAATTATAGAATCTTGAACCTAATTATACACCTTAATCTCAAATTTTTAGCTTTTTACTCGGTTAAAATTCGAAAAGATTCACCATAAATCCCATTTAGACACACACGCTTTAAGCCCAACAAAAAGATCTAAAAATGATATTAAATCCAAATTTATGAGTTCAAATATTTAGTTATGGATTTTTGAACCTAATTATACACCTTAATCTCAAATTTTTAGTTTTTACTCGGTTAAAATTTGAACAGATTCACTATAAAGCCCATTTAGACATGCACGATTTAAACCCAACAAAAAGATAGAAAACTGAAATTGAATCAAATTTTATGAGTTCAAATACTTTATTATGGATTTTTGAACCTAATTATACACCTTAATCTCAAATTTTTAGCTTTTTACTCTGTTAAAATTCAAACAGAATCACTATAAAGCCCATTTAGACATGCACGCTTTAAACCCAACAAAAAGAACGAAAACTGATATTAAATCAAATTTTATGAGTTAAAATTTTTAATTATAGAATTTTGAACCTAATTATATACCTTAATCTAAAATTTTTAGCTTTTTACTCTGTTAAAATTCGAACAGATTCACTATAAAGCCCATTTAGGCGCACACGCTTTAAACCCAACAAAAAGATCTAAAAATGATATTAAATCCAAATTTATGAGTTCAAATATTTACTTATGGATTTTTGAACCTAATTATACACCTTAATCTCAAATTTTTAGCTTTTTACTCGGTTAAAATTCGAAAAGATTCACTATAAATCCCATTTAGACATGCATGCTTTAAACCCAACAAAAAGATCTAAAAATGATATTAAATCCAAATTTATGAGTTCAAATATTTAGTTATGGATTTTTGAACCTAATTATACACCTTAATCTCAAATTTTTATCTTTTTAATCGGTTAAAATTAGAATAGATTCACTATAAAGCCCATTTAGACATTCACGCTATAAACCCAACAAAAAGATCTAAAAATGATATTAAATCTAAATTTATGAGTTCAAATATTTAGTTTTGGATTTTTGAACCAAATTACACACCTTAATCTCAAATTTTTAGCTTTTTACTCGGATAAAATTCGAACAAATTCACTATAAAGCCATTTAGACATGCACGCTTTAAACCCAACAAAACGATCGAAAACTGATATTAAATCAAATTTTATGTGTTAAAATTGTTAATTATAGAATCTTGAACCTAATTATACACCTTAATCTCAAATTTTTTTAGCTTTTTACTTGGTTAAAATACGAAAAGATTCACTATAATGCCCATTTAGACACACGCATTAAAACCAACAAAAAGATCTAAAAATGATATTAAATCCAAATTTATGAGATCAAATATTTAGTTATGGATTTTTGAACCGAATTATACACCTTAATCTCAAATTTTTATCTTTTTAATCAGTTAAAATTCGAATAGATTCACTATAAATCCCATTTAGACACGCACGCTTTAAACCCAATAAAAAGATCGAAAAATGATATTAAATCCAAATTTATGAGTTCAAATATTTAGTTATGGATTTTTGAACCTAATTATACACCTTAATCTCAAATTTTAAGCTTTTTACTCGGTTAAAATTCGAACAGATTCACTATAAAGCCCATTTAGACATGCACGATTTAAACCCAACAAAAAGATAGAAAACTGATATTAAATCAAATTTTATGAGTTCAAATACTTTATTATGGATTTTTTAACCTAATTATACACCTTAATCGCAAATTTTTAGCTTTTTACTCTGTTAAAATTCGAACAGATTCATTATAAAACCCATTTAGACACACACGCTTTAAACCCAACAAAAAGATCTAAAAATGATATTAAATCCAAATTTATGAGTTCAAATATTTAGTTATGGATTTTTGAACCTAATTATACACCTTAATCTCAAATTTTTAGCTTTTTACTCTGTTAAAATTCGAACAGATTCACTATAAATCCCATTTAGACATGCACGCTTTAATCCCAACAAAAAGATCGAAAACTGATATTAAATCAAATTTTATGAGTTCAAATATTTTATTATTGATTTTTCAACTTAATTGTACACCTTAATCTCAAATTTTTATCTTTTTAATCGGTTAAAATTCGAATAGATTCACTATAAAACCCTTTTAGACAAACACGCTTTAAACACAACAAAAAGATCTAAAAATGATATTAAATCCAAATTTATGAGTTCAAATATTTAGTTTTGGATTTTTGAACCAAATTACACACCTTAATCTTAATTTTTTAGCTTTTTACTCGGATAAATTTCGAACAAATTCACTATAAAGCCATTTAGACATGCACGCTTTAAACCCAACAAAACGATCGAAAACTGATATTAAATCAAATTTTATGTGTTAAAATTGTTAATTATAGAATTTTGAACCTAATTATACACCTTAATCTCAAATTTTTTAGCTTTTTACTTGGTTAAAATTCGAACAGATTCACTATAAAGCCCATTTAGACACACGCATTAAACCCAAAAGAAAGATCTAAAAATAATATTAAATCCAAATTTATGAGTTCAAATATTTAGTTATGGATTTTTGAACCCAATTATACACCTTAATCTCAAATTTTTATCTTTTTAATCGGTTAAAATTCGAATAGATTCACTATAAAGCCCATTTAGACACGCACGCTTTAAACCCAATAAAAAGATCGAAAAATGATATTAAATCCAAATTTATGAGTTCAAATATTTAGTTATGGATTTTTGAACCTAATTATACACCTTAATCTCAAATTTTTAGCTTTTTACTCGGTTAAAATTCGAACAGATTCACTATAATGCCCATTTAGACATGCACGATTTAAACCCAACAAAAAGATAGAAAACTGATATTAAATCAAATTTTATGAGTTCAAATACTTTATTATGGATTTTTTAACCTAATTATACACCTTAATCGTAAATTTTCAGCTTTTTACTTTGTTAAAATTCGAACAGATTCACTATAAAGCCCCTTTAGACACACGCATTAAAACCAACAAAAAGATATAAAAATGATATTAAATCCAAATTTATGAGATCAAATATTTAGTTATGGATTTTTGAACCGAATTATACACCTTAATCTCAAATTTTTATCTTTTTAATCGGTTAAAATTCGAATAGATTCACTATAAAGCCCATTTAGACACGCACGCTTTAAACCCAATAAAAAGATCGAAAAATGATATTAAATCCAAATTTATGAGTTCGAATATTTAGTTATGGATTTTTGAACCTAATTATACACCTTAATCTCAAATTTTAAGCTTTTTACTCGGTTAAAATTCGAACAGATTCACTATAAAGCCCATTTAGACATGCACGATTTAAACCCAACAAAAAGATAGAAAACTGATATTAAATCAAATTTTATGAGTTCAAATACTTTATTATGGATTTTTTAACCTAATTATACACATTAATCGCAAATTTTTAGCTTTTTACTCTGTTAAAATTCGAACAGATTCATTATAAAACCCATTTAGACACACACGCTTTAAACCCAACAAAAATATCTAAAAATGATATTAAATCCAAATTTATGAGTTCAAATATTTAGTTATGGATTTTTGAACCTAATTATACACCTTAATCTCAAATTTTTAGCTTTTTACTCTGTTAAAATTCGAACAGATTCACTATAAATCCCATTTAGACATGCACGCTTTAAACCCAACAAAAAGATCGAAAACTGATATTAAATCAAATTTTATGAGTTCAAATATTTTATTATTGATTTTTCAACTTAATTGTACACCTTAATCTCAAATTTTTATCTTTTTAATCGGTTAAAATTCGAATAGATTCACTATAAAACCCTTTTAGACAAACACGCTTTAAACACAACAAAAAGATCTAAAAATGATATTAAATCCAAATTTATGAGTTCAAATATTTAGTTCTGGATTTTTGAACCAAATTACACACCTTAATCTCAAATTTGTAGCTTTTTACTCGGATAAATTTCGAACAAATTCACTATAAAGCCATTTAGACATGCACGCTTTAAACCCAACAAAACGATCGAAAACTGATATTAAATCAAATTTTATGTGTTAAAATTGTTAATTATAGAATTTTGAACCTAATTATACACCTTAATCTCAAATTTTTTAGCTTTTTACTTGGTTAAAATTCGAACAGATTCACTATAAAGCCCATTTAGACACACGCATTAAACCCAACAGAAAGATCTAAAAATGATATTAAATCCAAATTTATGAGTTCAAATATTTAGTTATGGATTTTTGAACCGAATTATACACCTTAATCTCAAATTTTTATCTTTTTAATCGGTTAAAATTCGAATAGATTCACTATAAAGCCCATTTAGACACGCACGCTTTAAACCCAATAAAAAGATCGAAAAATGATATTAAATCCAAATTTATGAGTTCAAATATTTAGTTATGGATTTTTGAACCTAATTATACACCTTAATCTCAAATTTTTAGCTTTTTACTCGGTTAAAATTCGAACAGATTCACTATAAAGCCCATTTAGACATGCACGATTTAAACCCAACAAAAAGATAGAAAACTGATATTAAATCAAATTTTATGAGTTCAAATACTTTATTATGGATTTTTTAACCTAATTATACACCTTAATCGTAAATTTTCAGCTTTTTACTTTGTTAAAATTCGAACAGATTCACTATAAAGCCCATTTAGACACACGCATTAAAACCAACAAAAAGATATAAAAATGATATTAAATCCAAATTTATGAGATCAAATATTTAGTTATGGATTTTTGAACCGAATTATACACCTTAATCTCAAATTTTTATCTTTTTAATCGGTTAAAATTCGAATAGATTCACTATAAATCCCATTTAGACACGCACGCTTTAAACCCAATAAAAAGATCGAAAAATGATATTAAATCGAAATTTATGAGTTCAAATATTTAGTTATGAATTTTTGAACCTAATTATACACCTTAATCTCAAATTTTTAGCTTTTTACTCGGTTAAAATTCGAATAGATTCACTATAAAGCCCTTTTAGACAAACAGGCGTTAAACACAACAAAAAGATCTAAAAATGATATTAAATCCAAATCTATGAGTTCAAATATTTAGTTATGGATTTTTGAACCAAATTACACACCTTAATATCAAATTTTTAGCTTTTTACTTGGTTAAAATTCGAACAGATTCACTATAAAGCCCATTTAGACACACGCATTAAACCCAACAAAAAGATATAAAAATGATATTAAATCCAAATTTATGAGATCAAATATTTAGTTATGGATTTTTGAACCGAATTATACACCTTAATCTCAAATTTTTATCTTTTTAATCGGTTAAAATTCGAATAGATTCACTATAAATCCCATTTAGACACGCACGCTTTAAACCCAATAAAAAGATCGAAAAATGATATTAAATCCAAATTTATGAGTTCAAATATTTAGTTATGGATTTTTGAACCTAATTATACACCTTAATCTCAAATTTTAAGCTTTTTACTCGGTTAAAATTCGAACAAATTCACTATAAAGCCCATTTAGACATGCACGATTTAAACCCAACAAAAAGATAGAAAACTGATATTAAATCAAATTTTATGAGTTCAAATACTTTATTATGGATTTTTTAACCTAATTATACACCTTAATCGTAAATTTTCAGCTTTTTACTTGGTTAAAATTCGAACAGATTCACTATAAAGCCCATTTAGACACACGCATTAAAACCAACAAAAAGATATAAAAATGATATTAAATCCAAATTTATGAGATCAAATATTTAGTTATGGATTTTTGAACCAAAGTACACACCTTAATCTCAAATTTTATCTTTTTACTCGGTTAAAATTCGGACAAATTAACTATAAAGCCCATTTAGACATGCACGCTTTAAACCCAACAAAAAGATTGAAAACTGATATTAAATCAAATTTTATGAGTTCAAATTTTTTATTATTGATTTTTGAACCTAATTATACACCTTAATCTCAAATTTTTATCTTTTTAATCGGTTAAAATTCGAATAGATTTACTATAAAGCCCTTTTAGACAAACACGCTTTAAACACAACAAAAAGATCTAAAAATGATATTAAATCCAAATTTATGAGTTCAAATATTTAGTTATGGATTTTTGAACCAAATTACACACCTTAATATCAAATTTTTAGCTTTTTACTCTGTTAAAATTTGAACAAATTCACTATAAATCCCATTTAGACATGCACGCTTTAAACCCAACAAAAAGATCGAAAACTGATATTAAATCAAATTTTATGAGTTCAAATATTTTATTATTGATTTTTCAACTTAATTGTACACCTTAATCTCAAATTTTTATCTTTTTAATCGGTTAAAATTCGAATAGATTCACTATAAAACCCATTTAGACAAACACGCTTTAAACACAACAAAAAGATCTAAAAATGATATTAAATCCAAATTTATGAGTTCAAATATTTAGTTCTGGATTTTTGAACCAAATTACACACCTTAATCTCAAATTTTTAGCTTTTTACTCGGATAAAATTCGAACAAATTCACTATAAAGCCATTTAGACATGCACGCTTTAAACCCAACAAAACGATCGAAAACTGATATTAAATCAAATTTTATGTGTTAAAATTGTTAATTATAGAATTTTGAACCTAATTATACACCTTAATCTCAAATTTTTTAGCTTTTTACTTGGTTAAAATTCGAACAGATTCACTATAAAGCCCATTTAGACACACGCATTAAACCCAACAGAAAGATCTAAAAATGATATTAAATCCAAATTTATGAGTTCAAATATTTAGTTATGGATTTTTGAACCGAATTATACACCTTAATCTCAAATTTTTATCTTTTTAATCGGTTAAAATTCGAATAGATTCACTATAAAGCCCATTTAGACACGCACGCTTTAAACCCAATAAAAAGATCGAAAAATGATATTAAATCCAAATTTATGAGTTCAAATATTTAGTTATGGATTTTTGAACCTAATTATACACCTTAATCTCAAATTTTTAGCTTTTTACTCGGTTAAAATTCGAACAGATTCACTATAAAGCCCATTTAGACATGCACGATTTAAACCCAACAAAAAGATAGAAAACTGATATTAAATCAAATTTTATGAGTTCAAATACTTTATTATGGATTTTTTAACCTAATTATACACCTTAATCGTAAATTTTCAGCTTTTTACTTTGTTAAAATTCGAACAGATTCACTATAAAGCCCATTTAGACACACGCATTAAAACCAACAAAAAGATATAAAAATGATATTAAATCCAAATTTATGAGATCAAATATTTAGTTATGGATTTTTGAACCGAATTATACACCTTAATCTCAAATTTTTATCTTTTTAATCGGTTAAAATTCGAATAGATTCACTATAAATCCCATTTAGACACGCACGCTTTAAACCCAATAAAAAGATCGAAAAATGATATTAAATCCAAATTTATGAGTTCAAATATTTAGTTATGGATTTTTGAACCTAATTATACACCCTAATCTCAAATTTTAAGCTTTTTACTCGGTTAAAATTCGAACAAATTCACTATAAAGCCCATTTAGACATGCACGATTTAAACCCAACAAAAAGATAGAAAACTGATATTAAATCAAATTTTATGAGTTCAAATACTTTATTATGGATTTTTTAACCTAATTATACACCTTAATCGTAAATTTTCAGCTTTTTACTTTGTTAAAATTCGAACAGATTCACTATAAAGCCCATTTAGACACACGCATTAAAACCAACAAAAAGATATAAAAATGATATTAAATCCAAATTTATGAGATCAAATATTTAGTTATGGATTTTTGAACCGAATTATACACCTTAATCTCAAATTTTTATCTTTTTAATCGGTTAAAATTCGAATAGATTCACTATAAATCCCATTTAGACACGCACGCTTTAAACCCAATAAAAAGATCGAAAAATGATATTAAATCGAAATTTATGAGTTCAAATATTTAGTTATGAATTTTTGAACCTAATTATACACCTTAATCTCAAATTTTTAGCTTTTTACTCGGTTAAAATTCGAATAGATTCACTATAAAGCCCTTTTAGACAAACAGGCGTTAAACACAACAAAAAGATCTAAAAATGATATTAAATCCAAATCTATGAGTTCAAATATTTAGTTATGGATTTTTGAACCAAATTACACACCTTAATATCAAATTTTTAGCTTTTTACTTGGTTAAAATTCGAACAGATTCACTATAAAGCCCATTTAGACACACGCATTAAACCCAACAAAAAGATATAAAAATGATATTAAATCCAAATTTATGAGATCAAATATTTAGTTATGGATTTTTGAACCGAATTATACACCTTAATCTCAAATTTTTATCTTTTTAATCGGTTAAAATTCGAATAGATTCACTATAAATCCCATTTAGACACGCACGCTTTAAACCCAATAAAAAGATCGAAAAATGATATTAAATCCAAATTTATGAGTTCAAATATTTAGTTATGGATTTTTGAACCTAATTATACACCTTAATCTCAAATTTTAAGCTTTTTACTCGGTTAAAATTCGAACAAATTCACTATAAAGCCCATTTAGACATGCACGATTTAAACCCAACAAAAAGATAGAAAACTGATATTAAATCAAATTTTATGAGTTCAAATACTTTATTATGGATTTTTTAACCTAATTATACACCTTAATCGTAAATTTTCAGCTTTTTACTTGGTTAAAATTCGAACAGATTCACTATAAAGCCCATTTAGACACACGCATTAAAACCAACAAAAAGATATAAAAATGATATTAAATCCAAATTTATGAGATCAAATATTTAGTTATGGATTTTTGAACCAAAGTACACACCTTAATCTCAAATTTTATCTTTTTACTCGGTTAAAATTCGGACAAATTAACTATAAAGCCCATTTAGACATGCACGCTTTAAACCCAACAAAAAGATTGAAAACTGATATTAAATCAAATTTTATGAGTTCAAATTTTTTATTATTGATTTTTGAACCTAATTATACACCTTAATCTCAAATTTTTATCTTTTTAATCGGTTAAAATTCGAATAGATTTACTATAAAGCCCTTTTAGACAAACACGCTTTAAACACAACAAAAAGATCTAAAAATGATATTAAATCCAAATTTATGAGTTCAAATATTTAGTTATGGATTTTTGAACCAAATTACACACCTTAATATCAAATTTTTAGCTTTTTACTCTGTTAAAATTTGAACAAATTCACTATAAATCCCATTTAGACATGCACGCTTTAAACCCAACAAAAAGATCGAAAACTGATATTAAATCAAATTTTATGAGTTCAAATATTTTATTATTGATTTTTCAACTTAATTGTACACCTTAATCTCAAATTTTTATCTTTTTAATCGGTTAAAATTCGAATAGATTCACTATAAAACCCATTTAGACAAACACGCTTTAAACACAACAAAAAGATCTAAAAATGATATTAAATCCAAATTTATGAGTTCAAATATTTAGTTCTGGATTTTTGAACCAAATTACACACCTTAATCTCAAATTTTTAGCTTTTTACTCGGATAAAATTCGAACAAATTCACTATAAAGCCATTTAGACATGCACGCTTTAAACCCAACAAAACGATCGAAAACTGATATTAAATCAAATTTTATGTGTTAAAATTGTTAATTATAGAATTTTGAACCTAATTATACACCTTAATCTCAAATTTTTTAGCTTTTTACTTGGTTAAAATTCGAACAGATTCACTATAAAGCCCATTTAGACACACGCATTAAACCCAACAGAAAGATCTAAAAATGATATTAAATCCAAATTTATGAGTTCAAATATTTAGTTATGGATTTTTGAACCGAATTATACACCTTAATCTCAAATTTTTATCTTTTTAATCGGTTAAAATTCGAATAGATTCACTATAAAGCCCATTTAGACACGCACGCTTTAAACCCAATAAAAAGATCGAAAAATGATATTAAATCCAAATTTATGAGTTCAAATATTTAGTTATGGATTTTTGAACCTAATTATACACCTTAATCTCAAATTTTTAGCTTTTTACTCGGTTAAAATTCGAACAGATTCACTATAAAGCCCATTTAGACATGCACGATTTAAACCCAACAAAAAGATAGAAAACTGATATTAAATCAAATTTTATGAGTTCAAATACTTTATTATGGATTTTTTAACCTAATTATACACCTTAATCGTAAATTTTCAGCTTTTTACTTTGTTAAAATTCGAACAGATTCACTATAAAGCCCATTTAGACACACGCATTAAAACCAACAAAAAGATATAAAAATGATATTAAATCCAAATTTATGAGATCAAATATTTAGTTATGGATTTTTGAACCGAATTATACACCTTAATCTCAAATTTTTATCTTTTTAATCGGTTAAAATTCGAATAGATTCACTATAAATCCCATTTAGACACGCACGCTTTAAACCCAATAAAAAGATCGAAAAATGATATTAAATCCAAATTTATGAGTTCAAATATTTAGTTATGAATTTTTGAACCTAATTATACACCTTAATCTCAAATTTTTAGCTTTTTACTCGGTTAAAATTCGAATAGATTCACTATAAAGCCCTTTTAGACAAACACGCTTTAAACACAACAAAAAGATCTAAAAATGATATTAAATCCAAATCTATGAGTTCAAATATTTAGTTATGGATTTTTGAACCAAATTACACACCTTAATATCAAATTTTTAGCTTTTTACTCGGTTAAAATTCGAACAAATTCACTATAAAGCCCATTTAGACATGCACGCTTTAAACCCAACAAAAAGATCGAAAACTGATATTAAATCAAATTTTATTTGTTAAAATTGTTAATTATAAAATTTTTAACCTAATTATACACCTTAATCTCAAATTTTTTAGCTTTTTACTTGGTTAAAATTCGAACAGATTCACTATAAAGCCCATTTAGACACACGCATTAAACCCAACAAAAAGATATAAAAATGATATTAAATCCAAATTTATGAGATCAAATATTTAGTTATGGATTTTTGAACCGAATTATACACCTTAATCTCAAATTTTTATCTTTTTAATCGGTTAAAATTCGAATAGATTCACTATAAATCCCATTTAGACACGCACGCTTTAAACCCAATAAAAAGATCGAAAAATGATATTAAATCCAAATTTATGAGTTCAAATATTTAGTTATGGATTTTTGAACCTAATTATACACCCTAATCTCAAATTTTAAGCTTTTTACTCGGTTAAAATTCGAACAAATTCACTATAAAGCCCATTTAGACATGCACGATTTAAACCCAACAAAAAGATAGAAAACTGATATTAAATCAAATTTTATGAGTTCAAATACTTTATTATGGATTTTTTAACCTAATTATACACCTTAATCGCAAATTTTTAGCTTTTTACTCTGTTAAAATTCGAACAGATTCATTATAAAACCCATTTAGACACACACGCTTTAAACCCAACAAAAAGATCTAAAAATGATATTAAATCCAAATTTATGAGTTCAAATATTTAGTTATGGATTTTTGAACCTAATTATACACCTTAATCTCAAATTTTTAGCTTTTTACTCTGTTAAAATTCGAACAGATTCACTATAAATCCCATTTAGACACGCACGCTTTAAACCCAACAAAAAGATCTAAAAATGATATTAAATCCAAATTTATGAGTTCAAATACTTAGTTATGGATTTTTGAACCAAATTACACACCTTAATATCAAATTTTTAGCTTTTTACTCGGTTAAAATTCGAACAAATTCACTATAAAGCCCATTTACACATGCACGCTTTAAACCCAACAAAAAGATCGAAAACTGATATTAAATCAAATTTTATGTGTTAAAATTGTTAATTATAGAATTTTGAACCGAATTATACACCTTAATCTCAAATTTTTATCTTTTTAATCAGTTAAAATTCGAATAAATTCACTATAAATCCCATTTAGACACGCACGCTTTAAACCCAATAAAAAGATCTAAAAATGATATTAAATCCAAATTTATGAGATCAAATATTTAGTTATGGATTTTTGAACCGAATTATACACCTAAATCTCAAATTTTTATCTTTTTAATCAGTTAAAATTCGAATAGATTCACTATAAATCCCATTTAGACACGCACGCTTTAAACCCAATAAAAAGATCGAAAAATGATATTAAATCTAAATTTATGAGTTCAAATATTTAGTTATGGATTTTTGAACCTAATTATACACCTTAATCTCGAATTTTAAGCTTTTTACTCGGTTAAAATTCGAACAGATTCACTATAAAGCCCATTTAGACATGCACGATTTAAACCCAACAAAAAGATAGAAAACTGATATTAAATCAAATTTTACGAGTTCAAATACTTTATTATGGATTTTTTAACCTAATTATACACCTTAATCGCAAATTTTTAGCTTTTTACTCTGTTAAAATTCGAACAGATTCACTATAAATCGCATTTAGACACACACGCTTTAAACCCAACAAAATGATCTAAAAATTATATTAAATCCAAATTTATGAGTTCAAATATTTAGTTATGGATTTTTGAACCTAATTATACACCTTAATCTCAAATTTTTAGCTTTTTACTCTGTTAAAATTCGAACAGATTCACTATAAATCCCATTTAGACATGCATGCTTTAAACACAACAAAAAGATCGAAAACTGATATTAAATCAAATTTTATGAGTTCAAATATTTTATTATGGATTTTTTAACCTAATTATACACCTTAATCTAAAATTTTTAGCTTTTTACTCTGTTAAAATTCGAACAGATTCACTATAAAGACCATTTAGGCACACACGCTTTAAACCCAACAAAAAGATCTAAAAATGATATTAAATCCAAATTTATGAGCTCAAATATTTACTTATGGATTTTTGAACCTAATTATAGACCTTAATCTCAAATTTTTAGCTTTTTACTCGGTTAAAATTCGAAAAGATTCACTATAAATCCCATTTAGACATGCACGCTTTAAACCCAACAAAAAGATCGAAAACTGATATTAAATCAAATTTTATGAGTTCAAATATTTTATTATTGATTTTTCAACTTAATTGTACACCTTAATCTCAATTTTTTATCTTTTTAATCGGTTAAAATTCGAATAGATTCACTATAAAGCCCTTTTAGACAAACACGCTTTAAACACAAAAAAAAGATCTAAAAATAATATTAAATCCAAATTTATGAGTTCAAATATTTAGTTATGGATTTTTGAACCAAATTACACACCTTAATCTCAAATTTTTAGCTTTTTACTCGGTTAAAATTCGAACAAATTCACTATAAAGCCCATTTAGACATGCACGCTTTAAACCCAACAAAAAGATCGAAAACTGATATTAAATCAAATTTTATGTGTTAAAATTGTTAATTATAGAATTTTGAACCTAATTATACACCTTAATCTCAAATTTTTAGCTTTTTACTTGGTTAAAATTCGAACAGATTCACTATAAAGCCCATTTAGACACACGCATTAAACCCATCAAAAGGATCTAAAAATGATATTAAATCCAAATTTATGAGATCAAGTATTTAGTTATGGATTTTTGAACCGAATTATACACCTTAATCTCAAATTTTTATCTTTTTAATCGGTTAAAATTCGAATAGATTCACTATAAAGCCCATTTAGACACGCACGCTTTAAACCCAATAAAAAGATCGAAAAATGATATTAAATCCAAATTTATGAGTTCAAAAATTTAGTTATGGATTTTTGAACCTAATTATACACCTTAATCTCAAATTTTTAGCTTTTTACTCGGTTAAAATTCGAACAGATTTACTATAAATCCCATTTAGACATGCACGCTTCAAACCCAACAAAAAGAACGAAAACTGATATTAAATCAAATTTTATGAGTTCAAATATTTTATTATGGATTTTTGAACCTAATTATACACCTTAATCTCAATTTTTTAGCTCCTTACTCGGTTAAAATTCGAACATGTTCACTATAAAGCCCATTTAGACACGCACGCTTTAAACCCAACAAAAAGATCAAAAAATACTATTAAATTGAAATTTACGAGTTCAAATATTTTATTATGGATTTTTGAAACTAATTATACACCTTAATCTAAAATTTTTAGCTTTTTACTCTGTTAAAATTCAAACAGATTCACTATAAAGCCCATTTAGACACGCACGCTTTAAACCCAACAAAAAGATATAAAAATGATCTTAAATCCAAATTTATGAGTTCAAATATTTAGTTATGAATTTTTTAACCTAATTATACACCTTAATCTCAAATTTTTAGCGTTTTACTCGGTTAAAATTCGAACAGATTCACTATAAAGCCCATTTAGACATGTACGCTTTAATCCCAACAAAAAGATCGAAAACTGATATTAAATCAAATTTTATGAGTTCAAATATTTTATTATGGATTTTTGAACCTAATTATGCACCTTAATCTCAAACTTTTAGCTCCTTAATCGGTTAAAATTCGAACAGATTCACTATAAAGCCCATTAAGACACGCACGCTTTAAACCCAACAAAAAGATTTAAAAATGATATTTAATCCAAATTTATGAGTTCAAATAGTTTATTATGGATTTTTGAACCTAATTATACACCTTAATCTCAAATTTTCAGCTTTTTACTCTGTTAAAATTCGAACAGATTCACTATAAAGCCAATTTAGACACGCACTCTTTAGACTCAAGAAAAAGATCTTAAAATGATATTAAATCCAAATTTTTGAGTTCAAATATTTAGTTATGGATTTTTGAACCTAATTATTGTTGCGTGTAAAAAGAATGTGCAATTGGTGCAAGTGTACACGTCTCAAGTAATAAAGTGATAAGTATTATCGGATATCGTCTCTACAGGGATTGGTATATTTAATATGCTTTCTTGCGTCTTCTTGCTCTGTAGAAGGATTAAAATAAAAACACAAGTGAATTGGGTTTGAGTAAACTAAATAACTTGAAAAATAAAGCAAACTAAATAAAGAGAAAGTAATCAGAATGAGAAGATGGCCAGGATCCAGTTGTGTTGTATTGTGGATTCAATTGACTCGTCTCTGTCCAATGCAATCACACAACACTGCCTCGGCAGCACTGCAGTTTTACTTCCTCGACAGCGATTATGTTGTCCGCCGCGGCAATCCCTTGCTCTTAGGTAGACTTTACCAAGAGTCGATAAAGTGTCCTTTGATGACTCCGCTTATCCCTAAGTCGAAGTACTGTTGATGATCAGTCCTTGATGATACCTCCCAGCGTGAATCAATTATACTCACCAACCAATCCCACACTTCTTTTAGCCGCTGAAACTCTAACCTATCCCTAGGCCGAGTTAGTATTTTTCAGCTAGAAAAATACCGTGCTTATCCCTTTCGTGAGCCTAACTCTCCCAATGTTAGACAAATAAATCTCTCATAAACTTCTCTCCCGAGCTTGAATGCAAGAACAATGAATGGCAAAGAATAAGCAAATCTTGATATTTTATTGCATTGAAACAAGAAAACAAAGTTCAATCTCTTCTCACAAATACTAACAACCTTCACCTAAGCCTAAAAGAATTTAGAACATAATAAAACAAAGAAAACTCTAAACTAATTTCTCTCTAGCGTTGTCTATCTTTCTCTTTGGTCGACTATGGTTTATATAGACTTGATCTAGGCAAACCTTTCCTAAGTAGGAATACAACTTGGAGTGAAACACAAGTCAAGTACATAAATAAAATAATTGTTTTATTTCCAAGTTTATTCCCACAAGGATTCTTTTCCGCGTGGCCTTTGATTTGGGCTTTCTGCTTGCTTCCCAGCTCCGATCCTTGTGTTGTTTGTCCAGAAACGTCCACCTCATTTTTCTCTTCAAGTCGCCTATAATATCAATACTTGTCCTTCAGCTACTGTCGCGGCCTTAGGTTCTACTTCGGCCACACTTACTATTGCGGCAATGGATATTCCTGCAATTCAATAAAAGGTGTCGTAACGTCTGCATTATCTATGAATATTCTCTTCATAAGTTACAAAAGTAGAATATCTAAATATCTCACATTAAGTACATTCTTTAGTCCAAGTAGGTGTAGATTAGGTAATTATTTTCCATGAAAGGTGTAAAAAATGATAGTGAATTAAGCACTTATCATACCCCCAAACTCGAGCTATTGCTTGTCCTCAAGCAATGCAAACAATCAAATTGCCAAACCTTATTCTTTTTTTTTGTCTTACTTTTTCATCTATTCTCCCCACCATAACTATGCCTATTCTTAAGCCTTAACCTTTTGGTTACCCAAGGACTTTACTCGGAAACAAACTATAAGATTTTGTGAGTGTGGTTGTTTTTATGGACAAGTTTGATTAAAGGCTTTCTTAGACAAACTCTAAGTTCAAGACAAATAGACTTTGGAATTTATGATTTCTTCCTATAGTACCAACACTTGAGCCAATTTCAGGCACCTCAAGGGTTGTGTTTTAAATCCTATAGATTTTATATATATATATATATATATTTAGCATGAACTAGAGCCAATTTCGGGCACCTCTAGTTAGCCTTCCATAAATCCAAGTCTTTATCACCTAAGTTCATTAAAAAAATTCCTAAAATCACACAAGTCCCAAAAGTGACCTTAAAATTAATCTTATAGCAAGTTTCTAAGTTTCTTCCCTAAGTATCCTAAAGTCAAGTCTTCTAAACAGGGCCTAACTATGGTAAGGAGAAAGATTTCTAAAGCCTCAAAAGAATAAATTAAAGCAATATTGAAGTAGAGCAGTGCAAAAGTATAGGCAATAATTCAAGTAGGGTGGTGGAGAATTTTTTTAAAAAAAAAAAACTTAAATACTTCCTTTCATGGTAAGGCCGCGACAGTGAATTGCCTTGGCAGTAGATCTACACCCCAAACTCAAACCAAGTATAGTCCTCAATGCTTATTACCATAGCACAGAACAGGAAACAAAGTATGCAAATGAATAAGTAAATATATAGAAGCAGCATAAAGATGTAAAATTTAAAGGAACTCCGAAGAGCTGCTTGTGACAATCAATTTCCGTGGCCTTGCTGCTGAATGTTTTGTTTTTGGGATGGTGATGGTTGAGCTTTGGCCTGCCGGGGCGGTTGGACTCGTGTGGGTGGTGTCCGTTGCATAGGAGCATCTACTTCCTCTCCTTCTTCCTCGTCGATAATTTCTTCCGTGGCCATTATATTCGTCCCGCCTTCATCTTCTACATTGATTGGGTCTGCCCAGGCGGGATGAGTTTTGGGCCCGACAACTATTGAGGTCTGATGCACATAAGTATCAATCTCTGCCGAGAGACTGCCCATTATGATGGGGGATCCTGGTGGCGTGCTAAAAACAGCTCTACTCTTGGATGGCCATCGGCTGGCAGATGACGCCACGGCAGGCGCTGCTGGTCGAGATGGGCCTGCGGCATGGAATTGCTACTGAGGGCCAGGAGGGTAGAACGGCCTCGGACCTCTTGGTGCTAGAGTGGTCTCGGTGTAGGGTGCAACCGTGACAAACATACTGGTGGGGAAGTCCGGGAACTGGGCCCCTTGGTGTGGAAAATTACTTACCATCATATGGGCGAGGGCTGTGTTGAAATCCCGCTGATATTCCATAAATCTTTGCTGCCTGATGTCCATTGCTTCCATTCTATGGAGCAGCTCCTGGTAGTTGTCTGTTGGGGCGGAGCTGTGTGAAGCGGCAGGTATATCTGCCGTGTACTAGGGGGTTGCTTGGATTGGTTCTGCTTGTGTGATCTGCATGATCCTGTGGCAGAACTCCCTTGTCCAGCCGTGCCTATGGACAGTGATCTCGTCGGTATCCTCTTTTGGAACGCCCGCGGCATTGTAGATGCCCGTGATTAGGCAGGGAAAATACAAAGGCCCTTTCTCCTTTCGGCCACACTCATAGATTTCTTGGATTATTAGCTCTCCCACGTTGATGTTGCGTTTTTTAATGATGGACTGGATAAGAACCAGCCTCCGCTTGTCGACGGTGCTGTTGTGGGAGGTGGGGATGAGTTTTCTCTTGACAAACGTGTTCCACAGCTTGGCCTCGGGTTTTAGGTTTTGCCTTGCCACAGAACCATGGTGGGAACCGGTTTCCCAACTACTGTTGGCATAACACAGATCGTCCTTGATGAGCTCGTAATATTCATTTGTGATGTCTTCCATGAATGCAGAATGGTCATCACGATCAGGGGTTAAGCCGTAGAACAGATTAATTGTCTCGACATCAAGTCGGACCGGCCGGCCTCGGTAGTGCACATACAGAGAGTCCTTGCTCGGCCCATGAGCATAAAATTCCCGCACTATTGTTGCATTGGCTTGAGTAGGTTGCAAGCAAAAAATTTCCCATTCTTGATATTTGATCCTATCAAATAAGTAGTGCTCGATACCATAATTTTCTTCATCAGAGTGCTGGAAGCCTTGCTATTCCCATAACTGCCGAGCAACAAAGGAGCGGTTGAAACGTTCAGCCACATACGCGGGAGCAAATCTGTTGTAGGTAGCCATTTAGAGTTGTGAGAAATTGAGAGAAAATATTTGAGAGCAAAAAGAAATAAAGATTTCAAGAATGCAAAAGTGAATAGTTCATTGTGAAAAGGTGCTTATTTAGGCCCTGGTCGTGCTAGCCGTTTCTAGCCGTTGGCATTTACTGTCGCGGCCCTGGAATTGCGCAAGATTAGCCGTTAGGCTATTTCTGCCCGTTTGACTGCTACGGCCCTGACACTATGCTCTGCTGCGGTAAAGTGCAGACTGTTTCACTGTGCATCTTGATTCTTTTCCTAAAATTTAAAAAAAAATTAAAACAAAACATTAGAAATAAAAATGCAGGAAAATAATAAAACTCGGAAATTATAAAAACGTTTAAACTAAAACTACTCCTAAAAATGCAAGAAAAATAAAATAAAATAAAATTATAAAATTAGTTCACAATAGGAGTGCATGCAAGTGCATCTCCTAAGGTGATGGTCTTCACAAGCCTCATATCATGTGTTCTAGAATAGTGCTTCAAACGCTGGCCATTCACTTTGAACTCATGCCTATCTTTTTGTGATTTTATCGTTACTGCCCCATGTGGATAGGCTTGAACAACATCAAATGGGCCTAACCATCTGGACTTGAGTTTGCCTGGGAACAGTTTGAGACTGGAATTGAAGAGAAGAACTTGCTTTCCCGGCAGGAACTGTCTCGGCAGTAATTTTTGATCATGCCATCTTTTGTTTTTTTCCTTGTAGATCTTAGCATTTTCATAAGCAGCTGCTCGGAATTCTTCAATTTCATTGAGATCTGATAGTCTTTTCTGGCCAGCTTTTTCCCATTCCATGTTTAGATTCTTGACTGCCCAGTATGCTTTATGTTCAATTTCCACGGGCAAATGGCATGCCTTTCCAAATTCAAGCCTATATGGGGATGTTACCAATGGGGTCTTGTAGGCTGTCCTATATGCCCACAGGGCATCATCTAAATGGTAAGACCAATCCTATCGAGATGGGTTGACCACCTTTTCAAGGATTTGTTTTAATTCTCTGTTTGATATTTCAGCTTGCCCATTTGTCTGTGGATGATACGCTGTGGCAATCCGATGTGTGATGCCTAACTTCTTTAGGGTCGCGACAATGAGTCTATTGTCAAAGTGCTTACCTTCATCACTAATTATTGCTCTAGGAATTCCAAATCTAGTGAAGATATTTCTTTTGAGGAATTTCTTCACAGTCTTGGAATCATTGTGTGGTGTAGCAATTGCTTCGACCCATTTAGAGACATAATCCACTGCTACCAGGATATAGAGATTGCCTTGAGATGATGGGAATGGTCCCATAAAATCTATTCCCCAAACATCAAACAATTCTACTTCCATTATGGGCTGCAATGGCATCTCATTACGTCTAGAGATGTTGCCCGTACGTTGGCATCGATCATAGTGCTTATAATAGAGTTGGGCATCTTTAAAAAGTGTGGGCCAATAAAGGCTTGACTGAAGTACTTTGGCTGTTGTTCTATTCCCTCCAAAATGTCCTCCACAAGGCGATTCATGGCAGTGCCGGAGCACTTCTTGTTGCTCTTCCTCGGGGACACATCTTCTTATAACCTGGTCTGCACATTGCTTAAACAAAAGAGGGTCGTCTCAGAAATAATTCTTTGCATTATGCTGAAACCTCTTTTTTTCATTATAATTAAGGTTATAAGGTAAAACACCACTAGTTAAATAATTAACAAGATCAGCATACCAGGGAGTGGCTGTGACTGCGACAAGGTCTTTTATCAATGTTGCCGAGATATAGTTACTTACCGCTGTGGTAGCACAGTTGTATACTGCCGCGCGTGTTGCCTCGACACTGTCTTTTGCTACTGGTGAGACTTGCAGGATGTGCTTGTCTTGGAATGCATCTTGTATTTCTTCCAGTGGTATGTTTTTCTCCCCAGCTTCTAACCTGGAAAGATGGTCAGCTACTTGGTTTTCCGTACCTCTCCTTTCCTTAACTTCTATTTCAAATTCCTGCAAAAGAAGAATCCATCTAATTAGTCTTGGTTTGGCATCCTTCTTTGAGAAAAGGTACCTGATTGTCGAATGGTCTGTGTGGAATGTCACTTTTGTTCCGAGAAGGTAGGATCGGAACTTATCAAAAACAAAGACTACTGCTAGTAATTCCTTCTCCGTGGTGGTGTAATTAACTGGGCCTCATTAAGGGTTTTACTAGCATAGTAAATAACATGGAAAATATTGTTCTTTCTTTGCCCAAGTGCTGCCCCGACAGCATGATCATTAGCATCATACATTATTTCAAAGGGCAAGGCCCAATCTGGGGGAACTACTATCGGTGCAGTGATCAGCTTCTCCTTGAGTGTCTCGAATGCTTCACTACATTCTTTACTGAATTCAAACTTCCTATCCTGTTCAAGTAAAGCACATAGAGGTTTAGAAATTTTTGAAAAATTAGCAACAAACCTTCTATAAAAACCTGCGTGACCCAAGAAGCTTCTAACTCCCTTGACTGAGATTGGTGGAGGCAATTTTTTTATCACATCGATCTTGGCTTGTCAACTTCTATTTCTTGTGAAGAAATTTCTTGACCCAAGACAATACCTTCCTTGACCATAAAATGACATTTTTCCCAGTTAAGTACTAAGTTGGATTCCTCACATCTTTGCAGCACTTTTGCTAGATTGCCGAGGCAATGTTCGAAGTCATCTCCAAAGACTGAAAAATCATCCATGAATACTTCCAGGAAGTCTTCCACCATATCATGAAAAATTGCCATCATGCATCGCTGAAAGGTTGTCGGTGTATTACAAAGGCCGAACGACATTCTTCTAAATGCATATGTTCCATACGGGCAAGTAAAGGTAGTTTTTGCCTGGTCCTTAGGGTCTATAGCAATTTGGTTACAACCTGAATAACCATCAAGAAAACAATAAAAAGGCTTACCAGCAAGTCTATCAAGCATTTCATCAATAAAGGGTAATGGGAAGTGATCCTTCTTTGTTGCCTTATTTAACTTGCGATAATCCATACAAACCCTCCAACCGGTCACAGTCCTAGTTGGGATTAGTTCATTGTTTTCATTGGTTATCACGGTCATGCCTCCTTTCTTAGGTACACATTGAACCGGGCTCACCCATGCACTGTCAAAAACAGGGTAGATGATACCAGCATCAAGCCATTTGATTATCTCCTTGCGTACTACCTCTTTCATGGCATGATTGAGTCTCCTTTGGGCCTCAACAGTAGGTTTATGATCCTCCTCTAAAAGGATTTTGTGCATGCAAACTGCTGGGCTTATTCCCTTCAAATCATCAATTGACCACCCAATTGCCTTCTTGTGTTGCTGCAGCATCACTATCAAGCTTTGTTCCTGTTTAGCCTGTAACTCAGCAGAAATAATTACGGACATTGTGTGGTTGTGTCCCAAATAAACATACTTCAATTTATCAGGTAACGGTTTTAATTCTATCTTTAATGGTTCCTCATTCGAATGGTTTTCGTCTTTACCTGGATAATTTAAAGGTTCAAAGTACTTACCTGGGTGGTGTGCTGTCCATTTAACTTCCTTAGCTTCAGGCATACTGTATAAAACAGTGTTATAATAGTCATCCACTATACTGCCGAGGCAGCGCTGTGAAGAGTTACTGTCACTGCTACCGGGGCAGTGTTTGTTGAGACAAGGCATTGCACTGTCTACATCTTTGGTACAAATTACTTGGCATTCCTCTGGATCATCATGTCTCTTTAAAATCTGGAAAACGTTAAGTGTGACCTTCTGGTTGTTGAATCGCATTATTAATTCTCCTTTCTCCACGTCAATAAGGGTGCGTCCAGTAGCTATGAAAGGTCGGCCCAGGATAATTGGTGCATTGTCATCTGCTTCACAATCAAGAATAAGGAAGTCAGCTGGAAAAATAAATTTATCTACTCTTACCAGTATGTCCTCGATTTTTCCTTCCGGTTGCACATATGAGATATCCGCAAGTTGGAGCATCACTGTCGTAGGTTTTGCCCTTCCTATTCCAAGCTTTTGAAATACAAATTTTGGCATTAAGTTGATGCTTGCTCCCAAATCACACAAGGCCTTTCCTTCATAGTGGCTTCCTATCGCGCATGGTATAGTAAAACAGCCAGGATCTTTCAATTTAGGGGGCATGCGATTATGCAGCATGGCCAGGTATCCTTCGGTTGCGGCAACAGTTTCAAATTCACCAAGCCTTCTTCTTTTAGAAACAATGTCTTTTAAGAATTTGGCATAGTTTGGCATTTGTTCTATTGCTTCAACTAATGGTAAATTTATATGTACTTGCTTTAGGATGTCTAGGAACTTTTTAAATTGGTAATCCTGTTTTTGTCTTTTCATCCTTTGTGGAAAAGGTGGCGGGGGTCGCATTTTCTCCAATGTCTCATTAGTTTGGAATTTAATACCTGGTACCACTGGTGTTGGTGCTGCCTCGGCCGCTTAGCGTGGAGTTGCCTATTTTTATCTTCCAATCGACTACAATATTGATGCTGGAGCTTCAGTTGCTGCCGTAGCCCAGCTTCTGCCTCGGCCTCAACCCTGCCTCGGTAGTACTTGTTCCTGCATGTATAGAAGATATCGTAAATTCTACATTTTTTTGTAAATATTAGCTTTATGAGTTATAATAGCAGAATATCCGAATATTGCATATTAAGCTCATGCATTAGTGCAAGTAAGTGTGAGATAAGTGCTTATTGCCCATGAAAGGTGTATAAAATAATGATATTTTGAGCACTTATCAGGCAGCAACATGGCCGAGGCAGGACCTGATGCCGAGGCAGCAGCAGAAAGACAGGAAGCGATACTGTAGGCAATCGAAAGAGAAAAATCCACTAGACGTTTTTGGACATGCAACACATGGATCGGAGCTGATTAGCACAAGGAAAAGCCCAAGACAAGGCCACGCGGGAAAGCTTCTTAGTTGGAATAAACTTGGAAATATTTTATTTATGTACATGACTTGTTCCCTACTCCAAGTTATACTCTACTTAGGAAAGGTTTGCCCTAGGCCAAGCCTATATAAGACCTAGTCGTCTAAGAGAATAGGAGAGTCGATTCATAGAAAGTTCATCCTAAGACTCAATGTTTTCTTTCTCGCAAATTATGTTCTAAGTTTTCTTAGGGTTTAGGTGAAGGTTGTTAAGTATTTGTGAGAGGAGATTGTACTTTGTTCTTTGTTTCAATGCAATAAAACTATCAAGGTTTGCTTATCTTTTGCCATTCTTTGTTCTTGCATTCAAGCTCGGGAGAGAAGTTTGTGAGTAATCCATTTATCTAGACTCGGGAGAGTTAGATTCACGAAAGGGATAAGTACGGTGTTTCAATCGGGAAATACTAACTCGGCCTAGGGATAGGTTAAGAGTTTCAGTGGCTAAAAGAAGTGTGAGATTGGTTGGTGGGTATAATTGATTCACGCCGGGAGGTATCATCAAGGACTAGTCATCAATAGTACTTCGACTTAGGGATAAGCGGAGTCATCCAAGGACACTTTGCCGAACTTTGGTAAGGTCTACCCACAAGCAAGGGATTACCGCGGTGGACAAGTATCGTCGCTGCCAAGGCAGTAATCTGCAGTACTGCCGAGGCAGTGATATACAATTGCATTGGACAGAGACAAGTCAATCAAATCCACAATACAACGCAACTGGATCTTGACCTCTCTCTATTAATCAAATCTCAATCTTTTACTTAGTTGTTTTATTTAGTTTCATCCAAACCCAAATTACTTGTGTTTTTATTTTATTCCTTTTTACAGAACAAGAAGACGAAGAAGGCATATTAAGTAAACCAATCCCTGTGGAGACTATACACGATTATACTTATCACTTTATTACTTGCGACGTGCTCACTTGCACTAATTGCGCACTTTTGACACGCAACACATGAGAATTGATAAATGCTTTGGCTAAAAGATGTTTTCATTATTGTCCATTGGTATTGGTTATGTTTTGGAAATCAATCATTTCATGAGTTTTAGTAATATCTATGTTTTTGGTAACAAATCCAATGATTGATAATGTTGCATTGATTTTATGAAAGATGCATGTGAAGGAATGGTTTTCCAATGCATGAATTGAATTTGAAAGTGATGCATGCATGTGTTAGCTGCTGTATATGCATGGTTAATGATGGTTTCCATGTCTTTTAAAGCATGAGAATGATTTGGATTAAAGTATGGTTATTTCCCTTTCCCCAAATAAAGCCGTTGAGCATGATTTGGTTCATTTTGTTGAACATATATTTAGTGCATTGTAAAACAACAAGCTACCATGCATAATGAGTATGATATTGGCTTAGTGACACTAACTTTAGATGCGAATACAAATGACATGTCATTAGGATTGAGTGCACTATAAAGATTATGAAAATAAAGATAATGCCTACACGTAACAAGGGTGACTTTGTGTTCAACCGTGCGTGGTAGAGCTTGATGAGGGTGACTTCGTGTCATGTCAAGTGTGACTTTGTGTCATGTCGAGACTAAGGGTCTCCAAAACAGAACAATGGATCCGTGTATTCGGTGAGTTTCAGGTTCACAACAAGTGATCACTAGAAAGCCAATATGCATGACTTATGATTGAGATTTTTGTGTATTGAAATGCATGAGATTGTGACACATATTGATATAGAATTATTAGAATATAATGTTTTAAAGTCATAAGTTTCACAAGCATGTGTTCTTGATTAAACTTTGTGTATGGATATGAGCATGAGAGAATAGATTAAGCGTTGCTATATGTTTAGCATGTAAGACTTGTACCTTGCACATTATTGAGTGCTTGATATAAGCTTTGCTAGGTGAATAGCATATAAGACTTGTGACTTGTGATGGTGCATAGAGATGCATATGTATTAAGAAGGGCCATAAGTTTAACAATTGTTTTTAAAGCATGAAAGCACTGAAAGTTTTAGCTTTGTAATACATGAAATGAATGTTACTTGATAAAGAAGTTATTTCGATTTTGCAAACCATGTTTGAGATACTTTTAGTGAGCATGATATGGCATGATTTAAAGAGTTTATTGATGGACTTATGGCTGAATTGTAAAGGTGTTTTCTTTATGTTTTACCCCTCACTAAGCTTGCTTACCCTCTCTTTTACCTTACAATGCAGAGACATTAATCGAGGCGGCCAAGGAAAGCAAGTTTCCAAGTGTATGTCGATGAATAGCTCAAGTATGTGTTCTAAAATGTAGTAGTAGTAAGAGAGCAATGGGGTATAGTTACATTGTTGTAAGAATTGGCTTTTGATTGGTAAACGTTGCCTTGATTATTTGAACTTGAGAATGTATTGAATGTTGAACAATGTGATTGTCTTGTAAGTAGAAGCATCTAGAGAAGGTATGTTGAATGCTTTGAATCTTATGTTAGAATTAGATTGTGATGCATCTAGCTTGGATGCTAAATGGTTAGGCTTAGGCAAAGCATTTGGTGAATGATGCATGCTCTTTGAGACTTACTATGATGATTGGTGCTGAACATGTTTAATCATGAATGGTCCTTGGTTTTGAATCTATGATAGTGAGCATGCCTATAGGTATTTTGGAGTCTTAGATGATGGTAATTGTGTGTTTTAATTGCTTGTTATGATTAGGGAATAATGCATTTAGATGTTGGCAAATATTGGTTATGTTTAGGATAGGTTGGATTGTCTTTAAATGCTCAAACTTGTGCTCTCGGCAAAGGGGTATCGAAACACCCCAGAAGGGTATCGATACCCCATGTTCTTTGGTGGATACTGGAAGCCCGAGCATCGATACTGCTTAAGGGCAGTATCGATACCGCTGGCTGTTGGCCGTTAAAATGGTTGTTGCCACGTCATGGTTTCGAAACTCCTTTCACCTGTTTCGATACCTCAGTGATAAAAATGAGCTTTGGGGCTTGAATTTCATGTTAGACTCGTATGCTTTCTTGTACTCATGTACGGTTGTTACAATTATCACTTTGGATCGAAATAATACCATATTGCATGTAAACAACTTAATAAACAATTGGTTGATTTAAATCGGAGTTGTTATATATAAATTAGAAATTTTGCATCTTAGACTTTATTCTATGAAGCATCTAATTGATGCTGTTGAAATGCTCTGCATGACTTGAATTGTTTTGACAAGTGCTCTATGCATGATCGACTAGACCTCGATGAAATTAAAAGTATTCTCGTTCCGTCCTTAATTTTAGCATATGTGCTTATTGTATGCTCAAGTGTGGTTTGATTGTTTCCGATCTTATCTTGCATAAAACCGACACATGTAGGGATTTAATTATGCATCTAGAAAAGAAAAAAAATATAACGGTTTTCAGGGTTGTTTATCAAATCAAGCCTTCACGGGTTTGGTTCGGTATTTCCCATGTGACCCATTAGAGCCGGTTCCGTCTAGGCCGGGCTAAGGGGGTTACAGGGGTTGTCTTGTTGAGTTTTGATTTGGTTTAGAAGAGTTTTAAATTCGGTTTTTAAGTGAAGTGTTGTTAAAGGATAGTTTGAATCGATTTCGGTTTGTTGGTAATCAAATCAAGGGGTCCGAATCTGGAAAAGAATAAAAATTTGGATTTTCCTAGAATTTTCTGGATTTTTCCAGATTTTCCCGGGAAAATCCTAGGAAAACCCGACCCAACACAACCCATAACCCGACCCGCTAACATCATCGCTGATGTCATTGCTGATGTCATCGCTGACATCACTGTTGACATCAGCGTTGACCTTGCTGCCGGCAGCATTGACCAGTGCTGACGTCAGCGTTGACTTTTTTAACCCAGTCCCACTTTATGTTTTTCAACGTTCTGAGTTCAATGGCACAGTCTGTTTTTCGAAATTCGAACCCGAAGAGTCATTTTTAAGCATTTTTAGTTCGAACGTTTATCTAGATGTTGTCTTTATCGGATTCTGAAATAGTTTATGTTTGGTTCAAGTGACGTGGATTCCGACCCCGAGCAGCTACCTCCTTCTCCTCCTGGACGTCCTCCTATTTCTCAAACATTGGGACACGCTCGTGAGTTTTGTTTTTATTTTCTGTTTAGTGTACTATCGGTATAGTGGCATAGTAGTGTGCCTAATATTTTGTTACTTGTAGGTTCTACACGTACTCATTCTAGTGGCAGAGCCGAGTCCAGTAGACTTCGTTCTCGGTGTTGAGCTTCTGTTTCAGGTGTGTCTCTCCCGACAACTTTGTTACTATTCTGTGTTCAGATTTTGTTAAACCCTGTATGATCATGCATCATTCTGTAATTTTCTGAAATACTTCGTCATGCTTTACTCTGAGTTTATAATATGATTTCTGATTTTGAGATTATCATGCATACCTCCTGTTAGAATTTAGGAACGCATATGATTCTGTATTTGTTCATTACATTGCATCTGGCTGGGTTATATGTACGGGGAAGTTCAATGATTTTTATCACTTCTGATCAGTGGCTCCACCTACGGGTCGAGATACCACTTCTGTTCAGTGGCTCCACCTATGGGTCGAGTTTCCACTTCTGTTGGTGTGACGGAGTTAGAGTGGTTCAGGGGAACCTCTTCTTCTGTTGGCGTTCGGAGTTGGGTGCATATCATGCATACACTACATCATCTGCATTATTCTGTTCTATGACCCTGTTTATCTATTCTAGAGACACACTAGGCTCCCTAGCTTACACCCTTTCAGTTTCTGTTTTAGATACCCGGTCTTAGGTCTCGGTACTTGGAGAACTATTGAATCTGACAAATTCTATGATCCGTATGTTTACAATATTTCAGACTTTTTTATATTTCAATTAATATTTTCTATAATGGACTTTAATTATTTATTCGGATTTCTGGACTGTTAATGTTTATTAAACTTTTGGGTTAAACCTTTTAAATTATGATTTATTGTATTTATCAGTATTTCAATTAATTTGATTCAATTAAATTATCAGATTTCATCGATTTCAATATTAAAACCCTAACTTGCGAAACAAGTTTTAGTAACGTAAACCCTAACTTGTAATCTAAGAAATTAGGTTAATTTTAGGGGTTACAATGGTGATCAACCCCGCCAAGTCATGTGAAACTATTATGTTGGAACTGTCAGGGTCTTGGCAACACCTAGGCAGTTCTCGCTTTACAACGTGCTATCTCAAAGCATGATGCCTATTTTCTTTTCCTTTGTGAAACAAGGTTAAATAAACATAATATGGACCGTATTAGGATTAAGTTAGAAATGCAAGGTTGCATTGCCGTTGAATCCAACCTTCCTGTACAAGGCTTATTATTATTTGGAATAATAAAAATTCTATTGATTTGCTTTCTTACTCAGATCGTCATATTGATGTTATTATTTCCTTTGGTCAAACACAATTCCATTTTTCTGGATTACATGGTTACGCTGAAACTGGGAACAAGTACAAAACCTGGAAACTAATAGATACTTTACAATCTACCTCTTCCCTTCCTTGGCTTTTAGGAGGGGACTTTAATGAAATCCTCTATGATAATGAAAAACGTGGCGGAATCCGTCGTGCGCAATCACAAATTAATAATTTTAGAGACTATCTTACTAAGAATGACCTTTTTGATTGTAAGCCAATGTTAGGATGGTTCACTTGGAATAGATCTGGACGTAATATGGAAATAATTATGGAAAGAATTGATAGTTTCCTTGGGAATTCTGATTGGTTTAATTCCTTTCCTAACTACCAAGCTATATCTTTCTTCCAGGCACGATCAAACCATTTCCTAATCTTACTTGATACTAATCCACCTCAGGCTCTCTGACCCAACCACTCACAAAACTTTTTTTCGCTTTGAGAATTGTTGGGCTGATAGCTCAGAAGTTTCATTACGAATTAGAGAGATTTGGTCTAACCTTTCTCGCTCGACTCTTGATAAATTTAAGGATATTAGGCGATTTCTAGCCTCTTGGCAAATAAACAAACGTATTAAATCCAATGAATGTATCACTCAACTTAATGATTTCATTAATATGTGCCTTAAACGACATATCTCTGATGCGGACATCCAAAACTTTACTTTTGCTAAAAGCGAGCTTGATAGCTTGTTAAACGCAAAAGAAATATATTGGGCCCAACGAGCTCGTACACAATGGTTAGAACATGGTGACAAAAATACTTCCTTCTTTCACGCCAGAGCAAATAGTCGACAGCAGAAGAATCATATTGTTGGGCTTTTTAATAACCAGAATATATGGCAAACACATACAACAGATATCATGTCTACTGCTATTGACTACTTTCGAAACATCTTTTCGTCCTCATCTCCTACTATTGCATCTTCCATTATGGATAACATTCCCACTATTGTAACTGAACCGATGAATAATGACCTTCTTAAGGACTTCACAGCAGATGAAGTTACCATTGTTTTCCGTGATATCGATCCTCGGAAAGCTCCAAGAGTTGATGGTTTCCCAAGTGGATTCTTTAGGAAGCATTGGGAGATCCTTGGCCAGGATTTTATAAGCCTTTTCCTTAGACTCTTACGAGGGTCGATTAATATGGAAGAGGTCAATCGTACTGTCATTGTTCTTATACCCAAGATCAGCGAACCCACAACAATGCGCAATCTTAGACCTATTAGCCTCTACACAGTCATTTACAAGACAGTTGCGAAAGTACTTGTTAATCGTCTGAAATCTATCATACCTCTATGCATAAGTGGTAATCAAGCTGCTTTTGTCCAAGGGCAGAACATCACTAACAATATTCTCATTGCATATGAGCTTATCCACACCTTATATACCGATGAGACCTCGCTTGCCAAAGGTGCTAGCTTAAAGCTAGACATGGAAAAGGCATTCGACCGTGTTGAATGGCCTTTCCTTGAGCAAGTCATGCTTAATCTCTTTTTTAATACCTACTGGGTTTCTCTTATTATGAGATGTATATCCTCGGTTTCCTTCCAAGTATGTGTCAACGATTCCCTTTCACGACCCTTTAAACCTCATAGAGGTCTGCGACAAGGGGACCCTCTATCTCCTTTCCTTTTTCTGTTCTGTACCCAAGGCCTATCAGCATTGCTCAATGCTGAGCAAGAAAGTGGTAATCTCCTAGGACTTTGTGTTAGCAGGAATGGGCCTCGCATTAACCACCTCCTTTTTGCGGATGACTGCGTTGTATTCATCAAGAATACAGCTACAGAAGCTCAACGACTTAAAGATGCTTTACACACTTATGCTACTTCGTATGGGCAGGCGGTGAAATTTGAAAAGTTTACTATTTTCTTTTTCCGGAAAACCTCCACGCCGCTTCGAGCGGAAATTAATGATATCCTTCACTTAAGAGAAGTTGATGATCCAGGCATTTATCTGGGAGTCCCTCTCTTAATAGGAAAAACAAGACTGCGACCTTGGGTTTTACCAGGGACTAAATGAATGCCCGTATGAGTAAGTGGGATAAACACCTTTCCTTTAGTGGTAGAGAAATTTTCATCAAATCAGTCATCAAATCTATTCCTAGTATGTTATGTCTTGTTGCCTTCTACCAAAAAACATCATTGATGATATGACTACTTCGATACGCTGATATTGGTGGTCTGGGAAAGCTGACAAACGAGGTTGGCATTGCTTCCTTGGGACATCCTCTGTATGCCGAAAGCAGCAGGAGGGATAGGTTTTCCTGACCTTCACCACTTCAATTTCGCTTTACTAGGTAAAAAATTTTGGCGTTTAATATGTGAACCTGATAACCTCTTAAGTCAGGTCTACTAATGCAAGTACTATCCCACAGGTTCTATCCTTGAATCTAATCATAATCAAAAATCTTATTTTGCCTGGAAAGGAATTAGCATAGCTATCTCTAAGCTTCGCAATGGTTCCTTCAAACGACCAGGCATATCCAGTCCACTTCAAATCCACTTTGAAAAATGGGGCGCCTCCCAGCCTGTGCACCTTTATGGTGATTATGAAGTGAATGACGAAGTCCCTCTTCGAGCAGGTACCTTCATGGTGCCTAACCTACCCCGATAGGACGAGTCAAAGGTAAGAGAATACTTTTCCTATGAAGATGACAATATCATCCTTAATGTGACCATTATTAATGACATAAAAGACACCACCCTTTGGGGTCACCATGACTCTGGCATCTATATGGTACGGTCTAGTTACCAATTTCTGCAGTTACAGACAGGGCTAATCAATAGGCCCTCTAAACTCTGGAAAATTCTATACAAACTGCCCACTCTACCAAAGGTTCGTTCCTTTGGATGGCGCTTATTTCATGATGCTTTACCAACGGGCCATAAACTCCTCCAAGCAAATCTTGGCACGGGGGTATGCCCGATTTGCAATATAACTCCTGCAGTTTATTACGGATTTTTTAACCTAATTATACACCTCAATCTCAAATTTTTATCTTTTTAATCGGTTAAAATTCGAACAGATTCACTATAAAGTCCATTTAGACACACACCCTTTCAACCCAACAAAAAGATTAAAAAATTATTTTAAATCAAAATTTATGAGTTCAAATATTTAATTATGGATTTTTAAACCTAATTATACACCTTAATCTCAAATTTTTAGCATTTTACTCGGTTAAATTTCGAACAGATTCACTATAAAGCCCATTTGGACACGCATACTATAAACACAACAAAAAGATCAAAAAATGATTTTAAATAAAATTTAATGAGTTCAAATAGTTTATTATGGATTTTTGAACCTAATTATACACCTTAATCTCAAATTTTTAGCTTTTTAATCAGTTAAAATTCGAATAGATTCACTGTAAAGCCCATATAGACACGCACGCTTTAAACCCAACAAAAAGATCAAAAGATGATATTAAATCAAAATTTATGAGTTTAAATATTTAATTATGGATTTTTGAACCTAATTATACACCTTAATCTCAAATTTTTAGCTTTTTAATCGGTTAAAATTCGAACAAATTCACTATAAAGCCCATTTAGACACGTACGCTTTAAACCCAACAAAAAGATCAAAAAATGATATTAAATCAAATTTTATGAGTTCAAATAGTTAATTATGGATTTTTGAACCTAATTATATAGCTTAACCTAAAGTTTTTAACTTTTTACTTGGTTAAAATTCAAACAGATTTATTGTAAAGCCCATTTAGACATGCACGCTTTAAACCCAACAAAAAGATCGAAAAATGATATTAAATCAAATTTTATGAGTTTAAAATGGTTAATTATAGACTTTTGAACCTAATCATACACCTTAATCTCAAATTTTTTGCTTTTTACTAGGTTAAAATTCAAACAGATTCACTATAAAGCCGATTTAGACACTCACGCTTTAAACACAACAAAAAGATCAAAAAATTATATTAAATCAAATTTTATAAGTTCAAGTAGTTAATTATGGATTTTGAACCTAATTATTCAACTTAAACTAAAATTTTTAACTTTTTACTCGGTTAAAATTCAAAAAGATTTATTGTAAAACCCATTTAGACACGCACGCTTTAAACCCAACAAAAAGATCGAAAAATGATATTAAATCAAATTTTATGAGTTTAAAATAGTTAATTATAGACTTTTGAACCTGATCATACACCTTAATCTCAAATTTTAGCTTTTTACTCGGTTAAAATTCGAAAAGATTCACTACAAAACCTATTTAGATACGAACGCTTTAAACCCAATAAAAAGATCAAAAATTGTATGAAATCAAAATTTATGAGTTCAAATAGTTAATTATGGATTTTTGAACCTAATTATATAGTTTAATCTCAAATTTTTAGCTTTTTACTCAGTTAAAATTCGAACAGATTCACTATAAAGCCAACTTAGACACACACGTTTTAAACACACAAAAAAGATCGAAAAATGATATTAAATCAAATTATATGAGTTCAAATATTTAATTATGGATTTTTGAACCTAAATATACACCTTAATCTCAAATTTTTAGCTTTTTAATCGGTTAAAATATGAACAGAATCACTATAAAGCTCATTTAGACACTCATGCTTTAAACCCAATAAAAAGATCAAAAAATTATATTAAATCAAATTTTATGAGTTCAAATAGATACTTATGGACTTTTGAACCTATTTATACACCTTAATCTAAAATTTTTAGCTTTTTACTCAGTTAAAATTCAAACAGATTCACTATAAAGCTCATTTAGGCACATGCTTTAAACCCAACAAAAAGATCAAAAAAATTATAATAAATCAAATTTTATGAGTTCAAATAGTTAATTATGGATTTTTGAACCTAATTATACGGCTTAATCTAAAATTTTTAGCATTTTACTAGGTTAAAATTTGAACAGATTCACTATAAAGCCCATTTAGACACGCATGCTTTAAACCCAACAAAAAGATCGAAAAATGATATTGAATCGAAATTTATAAGTTCAAATAGTTTATTATGGATTTTTGAACCTAATTATACACCTTAATCTCAAATTTTTAGCTTTTTACTCGGTTAAAATTTGAACAGATTCACTATAAATTTCATTTAGACACTCACGCTTTAAACCCAACAAAAATATCAAAATAATGATATTAAATCAAATTTTATTAGTTCAAATAGTTAATTATGGACTTTTGAACCTAATTATTCAGCTTAATCTCAAATTTTTAGCTTTTTAATCGGTGAAAATTCGAACAGATTCACTATAAAGCCCATTTAGACACACACGCTTTAAACCCAACAAAAAGATAAAAAAAAATTATATTAAATCAAATTTTATGAGTTCCAATAGTTAATTATGGACTTTTGAACCTAATTATTCAGCTTAATCTCAAATTTTTAACTTTTTACTCGGTTAAAATTTGAACAGATTTACTTTAAAGCCCATTTAGACATGCACGCTTTAAGCCCAATAAAAAGATCGAAAAATGATATTAAATCAAATTTAATGAGTTCAAATAGTTAATTTTAGACTTTTGAACCTAATCGTATACCTTAATCAAAAATTTTTAGCTTTTTACTCGGTTAAAATTCGAACAGATTCAATATAAAGCCCATTTAGACATGCATGCTTTAAACCCAACAAAAAGATAAAAAAATGATATTAAATCGAAATTTATGAGTTCAAATATTTAATAATGGATTTTTGATCCTAATTATACACCTTAATCTCAATTTTTTAGCTTTTTACTCGGTTAAAATTTGAACAGATTCACTATAAAGTCCATTTAGACAAGCACGCATTAAACCCAACAAAAAGATTAAAAAATTATATTAAATTAAATTTTATGATCTCAAATAGTTAATTATAGAATTTTGAATCTAATTATACAGCTTAACCTAAAATTTTTAACTTTTTACCCGGTAAAAATTTAAACAGATTTATTGTAATACCCATTTAGACACGCACGCTTTAAACCCAACAAAAAAATCGAAAAATGATATTAAATCAAATTTTATGAGTTTAAAATAGTTAATTATAGACTTTTGAACCTAATCAAACACCTTAATCTCAAATTTATAGCTTTTTACTATAAAGCCCACTTAGACACTCACGCTTTAAACCCAACAAAAAGATTTACTCTAAAGCCCATTTAGACATGCACGCTTTAAACCCAACAAAACGATCGAAAAATGATATTAAATCAAATTTATGAGTTCAAATAGTTAATTATGGATTTTTAACCTAATTATACACCTTAATCTCAATTTTTTTTATCTTTTTAATCGGTTAAAATTCGAACAGATTCACTATAAAGCCCATTATACACGCATGCTTTAAACCCAACAAAAAGATCAAAAAATGATATTAAATCAAATTTTATAATTTAAAATAGTTAATTATCGACTTTTGAACCTAATTATACAGCTTAATCTCAAATTTTTAGCTTTTTTTCAAGGTTAAAATTCGAACAGATTCACTATAAAGCCCATTTAGACACGCACGCTTTAAACCCAACAAAAAGATCGAAAAATGATATTAAAATCAAATTTTATGAGTCAAATAGTTAATTATGGATTTTTTAACCTAATTATACACCTTAATCTCTAATTTTTATCTTTTTGATCGGTTAAAATTCGAAGAGATTCACTATAAAGCCCATTTAGACACACACGCTTTAAACCAAACAAAAAGATCGAAAAATGATTTTAAATCAAATTTTATGAGTTCAAATATTTAGTTATGGATTTTTAAACCTAATTATACACCTTAATCTCAAATTTTTAGCTTTTTTTCACGGTTAAAATTCGAACAGATTCACTATAAAGCCCATTTAGACACGCACGCTTTAAACCCAACAAAAAGATCGAAAAATGATATTAAATCAAATTTTATAAGTTCAAATAGTTTATTATGGATTTTTGAACCTAATTGTATAGCTTAATCTTGAATTTTTAGCTTTTTAATTGGTTAAAATTCGAACGGATTCACTATAAAGCCGATTTAGACACTCACGCTTTAAACCCAACAAAAAGATGAAAAAATTATATTAAATCAAATTTTCTGAGTTCAAATAGTTAATTATGGATTTTTGAACCTAATTATATAGTTTAATCTAAAATTTTTAGCTTTTTAATGGGTTAAAATTCGAACAAATTCACTATAAAGCCCATTTAGACACACACTTTAAACCCAACAAAAACATCCAAAAATGATATTAAATCATATTTTATGAGTTCAAATAGTTAATTATGGATTTTTGAACCTAATTATACAGCTTAATCTCAAATTTTTAGCTTTTTACTCGGTTAAAATTTGAAAAAATTCTCTACAAAGCCCATTTAGATAAGCATACTTTATACCCAATAAAAAGAACAAAAAATTATATTAAATCAAATTTTATGATTTTAAATAGTTAATTATGGACTTTTGAACCTAATTATATGGCTTAATCTAAAATTTTAAACATTTTACTTGGTTAAAATTCGAACAGATACACTACAAAGCCCATTTATATATGCACGCTTTAAACCCAATAAAAAGATTAAAAAATTATATTAAATCAAATTTTATGATTTCAAATAGTTAATTATGGACTTTTGAACCTAATTATACAACTTAATCTAAAATTTAAACATTTTACTCAGTTAAAATTCGAAAAGATTTACTGTAAATCCCATTTAGACATGCACGCTTTAAACTCAACAAAAAGTTCGAAAAATGATATTCGATCAAATTTTATGAGTTCTAATAGTTAATTATGAACTTTTGAACCTAATTATACACCTTAATCTAAAATTTTTAGCTTTCTAGTTGGTTAAAATTTGAACAAATTCATTATAAAGCCCATTTTGACACGTGTGCTTTAAACCCAATAAAAAGATCGAAAAATGATATTAAATAAAAATTTATGAGCTCAAATATTTAATTATGGATTTTTTAACCAAATTATACATCTTAATTTCAAATTTTTAGCTTTTTACTCGGCTAAAATTTTAACAAATTCACTACAAAGCTCATTTAGACAGGAACACTTTAAACCCAATAAAAAGATCAAAAAATTATATTAAATCAAATCTTATGAGTTCAAATAGTTAGTTATGGACTTTTGTACCTAATTATACAGCTTAATCTCAAATTTTTAGCTTTTTACTCGGTTAAAATTCAAAAAATTCACTATAAAGCCCATTTAGACATGCACGCTTTAAACCCAATAAAGAGATCAAAAAATGATATTAAATCAAATTCTATGAGTTCAAATAGTTAATTATGGACTATTGAAGCTAATTATACAGCTTAATCTCAAATTTTTAGATTTTTACTCGGTTAAAATTCGAACACATTTACTGTAACGCCTATTTAGACACGTACATTTTAAACCCAACAAAATGATCGAAAAATGATATTACATCAAATTGTATGAGTTCAAATAGTTAATTATGGACTTTTGAACCTAATTATACATCTTAATCTCAAATTTTTAACTTTTTACTCGGTTAAAATTCGAACTGATTCACTACCAAACCCATTTAGAGATGCACGCTTTAAAACCAATAAAAAGATCAAAAAAATATTTTAAACAAATATTATGAGTTCAAATAGTTAGTTATGGACTTTTAAACCTAATTATACAACTTAATCTCAAATTTTTAGCTTTTTACTCGGTTAAAATTCAAACATATTCACTACAAAGCCAATTTAGACACGCACACTTTAAACCCAATAAAAAGATCAAAAAATTATATTAAATCAAATTTTATGAGTTCTAATAGTTTGTTATGGACTTTTGAACCTAATTGTACACCTTAATCTAAAATTTTTGCTTTCTAATTGGTTAAAATTCGAAAAAATTCACTACAAAGCCCATTTAGACAAGAACGCTTTAAACCCAATAAAAAGATTAAAAAATTATTTTAAATCAAATTTTATGAGTTCAAATAGTTAGTTAGGGACTTTTAAACCTAATTATATAGCCTAATCTCTGTTGTGAATAAAATAAAGAACAAGAAGAAAATAGACAAAAGAGAGAGACAAAGGGAAAGATTTTATTGTATTCTCCAAGTTGAGTTGTGTACAAAGCTTTCTCCAAAAGTCTATATTTGTAGGCATGGATGGAAACCCTAATTCCAATGGGTATTAAACCCTAATAATAAAGCCCATTAAAACTTTCTATAATACATGGATATTCACCATAAATAAAATATTCTTAACACTCCCCCTTGAATATCCATGAAGATATTGTGCCTCGTTAAAACCTTACTAAGATAAAAACCCTGTGGGAAAAAATGATTAGTGAAGGAAAAAGAGTACAAATATCTTTAATACACAAAATATGTTGCCTCATTAAAAACCTTTTCCAGGAAAACCCAATGGGACAAAACCATGGATAAGGAAAAGATTACAACACGTGTTTTACTCCCCCTCATAAACGCATCAGACAAGATCTTTGACACGACGCAATCCAATATTGTATGTTAACTTCTCAAATGGAGCAGTAGGGAGCGCCTTAGTAAATGGGTCTGCCAAATTATCACATGAATGAATTTGTTGCACATCAATATCTCCATTCTTTTGTAGATCATGAGTGAAGAAGAATTTTGGTGAGATGTGTTTTGTTCTATCACCCTTTATGTATCCTTCCTTAAGTTGGGAGATACATGCTGTATTATTCTCATATAAGACTGTCGGAGAAATTTTTCGAGAGAGTAAACCACAATTTTCTCGAATATGTTGGGTTACAGACCTTAACCACACACATTCACGACTAGCCTCATGGATAGCCAAAATCTTAGCATGATTAGAAGAAGTGGCGGTAATAGTTTGTTTCATTGAACGCCAAGAAATTGTTGTACCACTGTATGTAAATACATAACCAGTCTGTGATCGATCATTATGAGGATAAGATAAGTATCCTACATCCGCAAAACCGACCAATTCTGTTTTGGATATATTAGGGAAAAATAATCCCATGTCTTTCGTACCTTGAAGATAACGAAATATATGTTTAACCCCATTCCATTGTATTCGGGTTGGACATGAGCTAAATCTTGCCAATAAATTGACAGCGAATGATATATCAGGTCGTGTATGACTAGAAAGATACATCAAAGCACCAATAGCACTTAAGTATGGAACTTCTGGACCAAAAATGTCCTCATCCTTCTCTCGAGGACGGAATGGATCTTTGTTGACATCAAGTGACCTAACAACCATGGGGGTGCTCAATGGATGTGCGTTATGCATGTAAAACCTCTTTAGCATTTTTTTCTCTGTATGTTGATTGATGCACAAGGATTCCATCCTTTAAGTGCTCAATATGTAATCCAAGATAGAATCTTGTTTTTCCGAGATCTTTCATTTCAAATTCTTTGTTTAAATATTCCACTGTTAAAGAGATCTCTTCAGGAGTTCCAATGATATCCAAATCATCAACATACACGGCAATAATGACGAATCAGGAGCTAAACCTCTTAATAAAAATGCATGGGGAAATTGGATCATTCTTATACCCTTTCGCTAATAAGTATTTATTGAGGCGATTATACCATATGCGCCCAGATTGTTTTAATCCATAAAGGGATCTATTCAATTTAATTGAATAATGTTCTCGAGAACCTGAATTAACTGCTTCAGGCAGTTTAAATCTTTCCGGAAGTTTCATATAAATATCATTATCAAGAGGCCCATATAGATAGGCTGTAACAACATCCATTAAGCGGAAATTAATTCTTTCTTTTACTGCCAGACTAATCAAAAATCGAAAAGTGGTTGTATCCACCACTAGGGAATATGTTTCTTCATAATCAATTCCAGGTCTTTGTGAAAATCCTTGTGCAACCAAACGAGCTTTATATCTCGCAATTTCCCTTTTTTATTTCTCTTTCTCACAAAGACCCATTTATACCCCACGGTTTTTACACCTTTTGGTGTACGAACCACAGGCCCAAAGACTTCTCTTTTTGAAAGATATTTGAGTTCCGCTTCAATTGCCTCTTTCCATTTTGGCCAATCATCTCTTTGCTTACATTGTCCAATTGACAATGGTTCATGATCCACATTATCATCCAAAATCTCTAGTGCTATATTGCATGCAAAAGTATTATCAATATCAGTTTTATTTCGGTTCCATTTGTTACCAGACATGACATAATTTATAGAGATCTCATCATTATCAGGTACCTGAGTCATGACTGATGTCTCTTCTGGAGACCTTTTAATCTCTTCTCGAGATATTTCATGATTCGTTGATTCCATAATTGGACCATCACAGGATATAGCTCCTTTTCTTTTTTGAGGAATCTTATCTTTGGAACCTACTGGTCTACCACGCTTCAAGCGTGCGTTTGACTCGTTAGCAACTAGAGTTTGTCCTTCTGGGACATCAATTTTAACAGGAGCATTCACAGCTGGAATATGTGACTTTGTCACTCTTTTAGGGTCAACAAAAGCATCTGACAATTGATTTGCTAAGTTTTGCAAATGAATTATCCTTTGAACTTCTAGATCACATTGTTGGGTACGTGGATCAAAGTGAGATAACGATAATTCATTCCAACTTATTTCATTTTCCAGCTGTTTATTTTCTCCCCTAATGTCAGGAAAACCGATTCATTAAAATGACAATCGACAAATCGAGCTGTAAATAAAATTCCCGTCAAAGGCTCAAGATATTTAATTATCGAGGGGGATTCAAATCCGACATGTATTCCCAATCTCCATTGAGGACCCATCTTTGTGCGTTGTGGTGGAACAATCGGAACATAAACCGCACATCCAAAAATTCTAAGATGAGAAATATTTGGTTCTTGACCAAAAACCATTTGTAATGGGGAGAAATTATGATAACTTACTAGCCTGATGCGAATCAGTGATGCCGCATGTAAAATGGCATGCCCCCAAGCAAAAATTGGTCGTTTGGACTTCATCAATAACGGTCTTGCAATTAATTGAAGTCGTTTAATAAATGATTCTGCAAGACCATTTTGTGTATGAAAATGAGCGACAGGATGTTCAACACTAATTCCAATCGACATGCAAAAATCATCAAAAGCCTTAGAAGTAAATTCACCAGCATTATCAAGACGAATTGTCTTTATAGGAGAATCTGGAAAATGTGCTCGTAGTTTAATTAATTGAGCAAGTAACCTCGCAAATGCCAAATTGCGGGTCGATAACAAGGATACATTTGACCATCTAGTCGATGCATCAATTAAAACCATAAAATATCTAAATGGTCCACAAGAAGGGTGTATGGGCCCACATATATCACCCTGTATCCGTTCTAGAAAGTTAATAGATTCATAATCTATTTTAGTTGGTGATGGTCGAATAATTAATTTGCCTTGAGAGCAAGCATCACATAAAAAGGCATTACTTTGAAGAATCTCTTGGTTCTTCAATGAGTGACCACATGAATTCTCAATAATTCTTCACATCATAATCGAACCGGGATGGCCTAACCGGTCATGCCAAATAATAAAGTTATCAGTAAACTTATAGTTTACAATAGCATGTGCTTCAATTGCACTAATTCTTGTGTAGTACAATCCGAATGACAGTGCATGTAATTTTTCTAGCACTTTCTTATTGCCTTGAGTTATATTCGTAATGTAGAGATATTCAACATCTCCTTGACTAATACTCTCAATATGATATCCATTTTTGCGAATATCTTTAAAACTTAATAAGTTTCGTTCCGACTTTGGAGAGTATAGCACATCTTGAATATGGAATAAAGTTCCATTTGGCAATAACATATGCGCTTTTCTGGAGCCTTTTATGATATTAGCACTTCCGGATATAGTACTCACATTATTCCCTTGCATTGTTAAATGGGAAAAGAATTTCTTATGCTTAAGTATTGTATGAGTACTTGTACTGTCTGTTAAGCATAAGTCGTCACCATATTTTGCAGATTGTATTTGTGACGTAATCATATTCAGGTAAATTTTTAAAGAGACTTGAAATAAAATCTTATGAGCAAACTCGTGCTGATAACGTGTTGTGAATAAAATAAAGAACAAGAAGAAAATAGACAAAAGAGAGAGACAAAGGGAGAGATTTTATTGTATTCTCCAACTTGAGTTGTGTACAAAGCTTTCTCCAAAACTCTATATTTATAGGCATGGATGGAAACCCTAATTCCAATGGGTATTAAACCCTAAAAATAAAGCCCATTAAAACTTTGTATAATAAATGGATACTCACCATAAATAAAATATTCTTAACAATCTCAAATTTTTAAATTTTTACTCGGTTAAAATTCAAACAAATTCACTACAAAGCCAATTTAGACACGCACGCTTTAAAACCAATAAAAAGATCAAAAAATTATATTAAATCAAATTTTATGAGTTCTAATAGCTAATTATGGGCTTTTGAACCTAATTATACACCTTAATCTAAAATTTTTAGCTTACTAATTGGTTAAAAATCGAACAGATTCACTATAAAGCCCATTTAAACATGCACGCTTTGAACCCAACAAAAGATCAAAAAATGATATTGAATGAAATTTTAAGATTTCAAATAGTTGATTATGGACTTTTGAACCTAATTATACATTTTAATCTCAAATTTTTATCTTTTTACTCGGTTAAAATTCGAACAGATTTACTATAATTGGTTAAAATTCGAACAGATTCACTATAAAGCCCATTTAGCCACGCACACTTTAAACCCAACAAAAAGATCGAAAAATGGTATTAAATCAAAACTTATGAGTTCAAATAGTTAATTATGGACTTTTGAACCTAATTATAAACCTAAATCTAAAATTTTTAGCTTTTTACTCGGTTAAAATTTGAACAGATTCACTATAAATTCCATTTAGACACTCACGCTTTAAACACAACAAAAATATCAAAAAATGATATTAAATCAAATTTTATTAGTTCAAATAGTTAATTATGGATTTTTGAACCTAATTATAAAGCTTAATCTAAAATTTTTAGCGTTTTACTCGGTTAGAATTCGAACAGATTCACTAGAAAGCCCATTTAGGCACTCACGCTTTAACAGGACAAAAAGATCAAAAAATATATTAAATCAAATTTTATGAGTTCAAATAGTTAATTATGGACATTTGAACCTAATTATAGAGGTTAATCTCAAATTTTTAGGTTTTTACTTGGTTAAAATTCGAACAGATTCACTAGAAAGCCCATTTAGATTTGCACGCTTTAAACTCAATAAAAAGATCAAAAAATTATATTAAATCAAATTTTATGATTTCAAATAATTAATTTTGGAATTTTGAACCTAATTATACAGCTTAATCTAAAATTTAAACGTTTTACTCAATTAAAATTCGAACAAATTTACTGTAAATCCCATTTAGACACGCATGCTTTAAACACAACAAAAAGATCAAAAACTGATATTAAATCAAATTTTATGAGTTCTAATAGTTAATTATGGGCTTTTGAACCTAATTATACACCTTAATCTAAAATTTTTAACATTTTACTCCATTAAAATTCGAACAGATTTACTATAAAGAAAATTTAGACACGCGCACTTTAAAACTAACAAAAAGATCGAAAAATGATATTTAATAAAAATTTATGATTTCAAATATTTAATTACTGATTTTTGAACCTAATTATAAAGCTTAATCTCAAATTTTTAGCTTTTTAATCGATTAAAATTCGAACAAATTGACTATAAAGCCCATTTAGATACGCACGCTTTAAACCCAATAAAAAGATCAAAAAAATATATTAAATCAAATTTTATGAGTTCAAATAGTTAATTATGGACTTTTGAACCTAATTATAGAGCTTAATCTCAAAATTTTAGCTTTTTACTCGGTTTAAATTCGAACAGATTCACTATGAAGCCCATTTAAACACGCACGCTTTAAACCCAACAAAAAGATCAAAAAATGATAATAAATCAAATTTTGTGAGTTCAAATAATCAAATTTTATGAGTTCAAATAGTTAATTATGGACATTTGATTGTAATTATAAAGCTTAATCTAAAATTTTTAGCTTTTTACTCGGTTAAAATTCGAACAGATTTATTGTAAAGCCTATTTAGACACACACACTTTAAATTCCAACAAAAAGATCAAAAAATGATATTAAATCAAATTTTATGAGTTCAAATATTTAATTATGGACTTTTGAACCTATTTATACAACTTAATCTCAAATTTTTAGCTTTTCACTCGGTTAAAATTCGAACAGATTCACTACAAAGCTCATTTAGATAGGCACGCTCTAAACCCAATAAAAAGATCAAAAAATTATATAAAATCAAATTTTATGATTTCAAATAGTTAATTATGGACTTTTGAACCTAATTATACATATTAATCTAAAATTTTTAACTTTTTACTTGGTTAAAATTCGAAAAAATTTACCACAAAGCTCATTTAGACACGCACGCTTTAAACCCAAGAAAAAGATCAAAAAATGATATTAAATCAAATTTTTTCAGTTCAAATAGTTAATTATAGACTTTTGAACCTAATCATACACCTTAATCTAAAATTTTTAGCTTTTTACTTGGTTAAAATTCGAACAGATTCACTAGAAAGCCCATTTAGACACTCACGTTTTAAACCCAACAAAAAGATCAAAAAAATATTAAATCAAATTTTATGAGTTCAAATAGTTAATTATGGACTTTTGAACATAATTATAGAGCTTAAATTCAAATTTTTAGCTTTTTACTCGGTTAAAGTTGGAACAAATTCGCCACAAAGCCCATTTAGACACGCATGCTTTAAACCCAACAAAAATATCAAAAAGTGATATTAAATCCAAGTTTATATAACACCCCGACCCGGATGTCACATTGGGCCTCTGGCCCAAAACCTGTATTTCAAAATTTATTTCGAAAGCCCAACAAATAAATCAATCCAAGTCCAACATCATTTCACAAAATCCATTTTGGGCTAAAATATAAATCCGGAAATAGTTTAAAATACTAGGAGCTCCAAAATATTACAACCCATTAAAAACATTCAACTCGAATAATAAACAGAGTTACAGAATACATATAGGGTCCGAACAAGTATTAGCCCACTAAATCTAATAATTGTACTTTGACAACACGGTCGATGCTGAAATCCAAACCTTGATGGTTCTCCAAAAGAACTGGCTTCACCTAACCTACGCACGAAAACACATTTCGAACGCTGAGCTACAAAAGCTCAATGGGTACGTCGAACTTGGCCCAGAATCATGCATATCATAAGCAGTAAAGCAAAGCATATAAATATCGTGCATGATATGATGGTCTAGCATGCTTGCCTAACACATGGCATAAACAATGTATAATATCGCACACAGCATATACATGTCACATCACAAATAACACACAAGAGTGAGGCCCACGTTCACACAGTATCGGGATCCTACACTCATGATTGAGGCCGCCCTCAAATCCTATGCCCAGAATGTTACATCGGGCATCTTCGAACGAAGCCGCCCAACGTTTGGAAATAAGGGATAGAGGTCACCCAACCAATCTCATGCTCGGAATGTTACATCGAACATCTTCGAGTGAGGCCGCCCAACACTCAGAATAAAAGTCTTCAATACATCACCCGGAATGTTACATCGGATGGCCTTCAACGTATTGCAACACTTTTGGATATTCGTACTTTCATCAAACAAGGGCTCAACACACACAAATGATCCACCTAGGATCTTCATATCAAAACATATCAAGACTTCTCATAACTTAGTCTTTCGGGGTTAAAATTATCAATCTTGAATTACAATCCACTTATAGCTTTTAAGATTATGCGAGACTTTTAATATAATTATCGAACCTCAATTCTCCACTCAAACTTGGCAAGATTACACAGGGGTATCGATACCCTTAGGTAGGGTATCGAAACACCTTGTATCGATACCCACCCAAAGAGGGTATCGAAACACTGGTATCGATACTGGTACTGATACCCTTTGACCAATTTTAAAGTCAATGAAAAGGGGAATCTCCGCTTCGATACTGGTATCGAATCGGAGATGCCACTGGAGGGTTTGGTATCGATACCCCCTCCCTGTTAGCCTATTTTCTCTTAGGGGTATCGATACACGGGTCACTGGTATCGATACCCCCTACACGATTTACAGGTCTGCACTTAATAATTTCTAAGGATCATTCCCAAACTTGATCTAATCAATCCTAAAGTGTTCCTAAACAGTCTTAGGAAGGTTTAGGATATTTTAACATCAATTTTTAGTCATTAAACACATAAGCACGAATTTCACCATTAATGGTTCTAAAGCTTCAACCAAACACTCATGTATAGAAATCTATATGTATGCACACTACAATGATATGGATGACGGTAGGAAGAGTTAGGAGTACCAACCTCAAGCAAAAACAACAACAAAAGTAGCAAACCCGAGCTCCAAGCTCACCCTCAAGATTTCTCCTTCCTCAAGCTTGAAGATGGCTCTTCCACTTGTTTCTCTACAAAGGGAAGGATAACAACAACTTACAACCACCCTAAGATGATCCTCAAAGCTTAAAAACACTTACAAACTAGAATTTAAGATCTCCAAAACCCAAATCCCGTACTCCACTCAAAACACCTCTTAAACCTCCATCCTCACCAAACCAATACTTTTTACCTCTTTTAATAGATCTCCAACAGCCCTAAAACTTACCCTTCAGCACAGAAACATGATTCCACTATAAAACCCTCAAAAGCCTTACCTTTGATGATTGTTGCAAAGATAAAGGATGAAGAAAATGAGGTTGTAAGGGATGATCTTATACCCTCTGCAAAGTGCAAAAATAATACCCCTAAACCCCCCTTTTTCATCCTTTAACCATTTACCAAAAAGTCTTCAACACTAACTCTTAAGCCTAACAACCAACAAGCCCAACAAGCCTAAGGCCCAACTAAACAAGCTCAGGGCCTAAAAACAGAAGCCCAAACTCTCGGGTTAACCCGACACTCGAATCCGAAATTCGGGTCGTTACAACTCTCCCTTCCTTAAAGAAAATTTTATCCTCGAAATTTACCTGTCGGGAAGAGATGAGGATACTGAGCTCTCATGTCCTTTTCTGCTTCCCAAGTTGCTTCCTCAATTCTGTGATTCCTCCACAACACTTTTACCAAAGGTATGCACTTGTTCCGAAGCTCTTTAACTTCTCTGTCTAAGATTCCGATAGGCCTTTCCTCGTAAGTCAAATCTGCATTAACTTCGATTTCCTCAAGCTGAACCACATGCGAAGGATCAGAACGGTAATATCTCAACATAGACACGTGAAACACATCGTGTATACGTGCCAACACTGGGGGTAAGGCAAGCCGATAAGGTATCGGTCCAACCTTTTGAAGAACCTCATAAGGCCCCATGTACCTTGGACTCAACTTCCCCTTGCGACCAAACCGGATGATACCTTTCCACGAAGATACCTTGAGAAACACTTTCTCACCAAGCTCATACTCGATGTGCTTACGCTTCTTATCCGCATAAGCTTTTTGTCTGTCAAAAGATGCTTGTAACCTCTCTTTGATGATCTGAACTTTTTCTTCGATTTCCTTAACAAGCTCTGAACCCACTATCTTTCTCCCATTAAACTCTATCCAACAAAAAGGTGTCCTGCACCTACGCCCGTGCAAGGCCTCGAAAGGAGCCATCTTGATGCTTGACTGATAACTGTTGTTGTAAGCAAACTTTACCAACGGTAACTGCTCCTCCCAACTATGAGCAAAGTCCACAACACAACACCGAAGCATATCCTCCAAGATCTGGATAACTCTCTCAGATTGTCCATCGATCTGAGGATGAAAAGCTGTACTGAAGTGCAACTTGGTATCTAAAGCCTCGTGGATAGACCTCTACAACCTCGCTGTGAACCTCGGATCCCTATCCGATATGATCGATGAAGGTACACCATGCAACCTCAATATCTCCTTTATGTACAACTAAGCCAACTTTTCTAAACTGAATTCCATCCTTACCGATAAGAAGTGAGCCGACTTGGTCAACTGGTCAACTATAACCCATATAGCATCATGCTTTCTTAACGTCATCGTTAAACTGGTGACGAAGTCCATGGTCACTCGATCCCACTTCCATTATGGAATCTGGATAGGCTGAAGCAACCCTGAAGGAACATGATGTTCCGCTTTCACTTGTTGACACGCCAAACACCTGGTTACAAACTCTGCCACATCTCTTTTCATGCATAGCCACCAAAAGAAAGGACGAAGATCCTGATACATCTTGTTACTATCCGGATGCATAGAAAACGGACTACGGTGATCTTCTCTTAAGATCCCTTAGATCCTCTAAAGCTGGTACACACAACCGACCTTGAAAGTACAAGAACGCACCATCTCCTCATCTAACACATGTGCCTTCATTATCTCCTGAACAAGCGTGGGCTCCACATGCAACTCTGCCAACAAACTCCCATCATCTTTCATCCTCAACCAAGCAAACAAAGCTCTCAAGTCCGATATGGACTTCTGACTCAATGCATCGGTGACCACATTCGCCTTTCCGGGATGATACTCTATGACACAGTCATAGTCCTTCAACAACTCTATCCACCGACGTTGTCTCAAATTCTACTCCTTCTGTGTAACCAGATACTTCAAACTCTTGTGGTCGGTATAGATGTAGCATTTCTCCCCGTAGAGATAATGCCTCCATATCTTCAAAGCGAAGATAATTGCTGTAAGCTCGAGATCATGTGTAGGATAGTTCCTCTCATGGGGTTTCAACTGCCTCGAGGCGTAAGCAACCACCTTACCCTCTTGCATGAGCATACATCCTAACCCATTCAAGGAAGCATCACTAAACACCACATAATCTTTCCCCGGTTTCGGTTGTGTCAAGACCGGTGCCTATGTAAGGTAAGCCTTAAGCTGCTCAAAACTTTGTTGTCTCCTTTCGTTCCACACAAACGGAACACCTTTCTGAAGCAACTTGGTCAATGGTACCGCTATGATAGAGAAACCCTTAACAAACCTCCTATAGTATCCGGCAAGCCCAAGAAAACTACAAACTTCAGATACATTCCTTGGTGGTTTCCATTCCACCACAGCTTGGATTTTCTGGGGATCTACTCGGATTCCATCCGCTGCAACTACGTGGCCAAGAAACGCCACCTCTGACAACCAAAACTCACACTTACTAAACTTGGCGTACAGACACTTATCCCTCAACACCTGAAGAACAACCCTTAGGTGGTAGTCATGCTTCTCCTCTGAGCATGAATACACCAAGATGTCATCGATAAACACCACCACAAATTGATCTAGATACGGCTGAAAGATCCAGTTCATCAAGTCCATAAAAGCTGCAGGTGCATTCGTGAGCCCAAACGCATCACTAAGAACTCATAGTGTCCTTACCGCGTCCTGAAAGCGGTCTTTTGGACATCCTCTTCCACCACTTTCAACTAGTCAAACAGGTCATCGATCCTCGGTAAAGGGTAACGATTCTTGATCGTGACCTTGTTGAGCTGACGGTAGTCGATGCACATCCTCATCGATCCGTCCTTCTTCTTCACAAACAAAATCGACGCTCCCCACGGTGACATACTCAGTCTGATAAAACCCCTATCAAGCAACTCCTGGATCTACTACTTCAACTCTCTCATCTTCGCCGGTTCCATACGATACGGTGCTATGGACACTGGTGTCATTCTTAGAAACACCTCTATCCGGAACTCTAACTCACGGTCGGGAGGTAAACTAGGCAACTCCTCTAGAAAAACATCGGCATACTCACAAACTATCCTCAAACTCTCTAAAGTTGGACTTTCAACGCTCACATCCACCACGTGAGCTAAGAAAGCCTCACAACCCTGCTGGATCAACCTTTAAGCTGACAAAGCTGACACAACATTCGATAAACACGGGTTCCTCTCACCCCTCACAACAAGCTTAGAACCATCAGCTACTCGAAGCTTCAAACTCTTAGATCTGCACCCCAAACTTGCGTCGTGTTCGAACAACCAATCCATCCCAAGGATTGCGTCGAACTCCTGAAAAGGTAACACCATAAGATCGACCGGGAAGATAGACCATTGCACCTCGATCGGACACCTCCGATAAACCTTATCCACCAACACATCTAACCCCAACGGGCTTGTCACACGAACTCTTACCTCAAGATACTCCGCTGGTAACCCCCACTGTTGCAATATCCCACTACGGATATACGAGTGGGTAGATCCCGAGTCCACAAGAGCAACTATAGCGACAGAAAACAAACTGAACGTACCTGAGATCACATCTGTCACAACATAGTCCTCCTGTGCCCTCACCGCATACTGTCTCGCCGGTGCTCTAGTAGTGGACTGAAAGGTGCCTCCTGATGCATGGCTAGCTCCGCCACGCGAGAAACCACGACCCCTTTGAGCCTGAAACATGGTCCTCTAAGCCTGACCTGGAGGAGATGTCACAACTTCAGGACAGTCCTTCACAAGATGATCCACAGACCCACACTGAAAACAAGCTCTGGCATTTCCCCAACACTCTCCTCGGTGGGTCCGACCACAACGTCTATGTAACCCCCTTAGCCCGGCCTGGACGGAACCGGCACTAACGGGTCACACAGGGAATATCGAACTAAACCCGTTAAGGTCCAATTCGATAAACAACCCTAAAACCGATATGTTTTTTTTTCTAGATGCATAATTAAGTTCCTATGTGTGTCGAGGTCATGCGTAACGAAAAACAGAAACATTTGATTCACGATTGATCTACTCAATTCGCATATCAGTACACAAGGATCAAAACGCAAATAATTCTTAATTCCAATAATAAACCGGTAATGCAATCTACCATAGTTCAATTATACATGCATAGCATACTCATAACAAAGTTCAGATCAAACGGACCATTATTGCATCGTCAATTTCATGTTTCATACAATAGGGACCTAATTGTAAAGCTCACAATATTATAGGGACTAAAACCAACATTAATTTACCAATGCGAATTCAAGTTAACATCATGCATCTTGGTGATATTACAACTCTCAATATTATTCATTGCATCTATATTCGATCGTGGAAAGACATCCGACCCTAAACATGATTTTTTTCCACACTTAAAGTGTCATTTTTGGGTCTCGGTATCGATACCTAAGGTCTCGGTATCGGTACCCTATCGTGGAGCTAGCCTCCTTGCACTTCGAAGGCTATTGGTATCGATACAACCTCCAGCGTCCAGTGGAGTAATTGCATCGAACCATGGTTCGAACCACCCCAAATTAAGCCTTAAGGTATCGATACTGGTATCGATACCCCCTGTGCACTTTGACAAATTTGAACATTCTAAGTTAATTCCACCCAATCAAGCATAACCATTAATCACCCTTAACTATATGCATAATTTCCTAAGCATAATGAACAATTTAGAGCATTCATTTACCACATCAAAGACCCCAAACAATCTATAGGCATGCTTCCTAAAATATGATTTAAAATCAACAATGTTCATTCATGTACATGTCTCAATAATCCAAACAACACCATGGTCCATCAATTGACAATCCAAACATTAGAGGTCTTATTACAACATTAACCAAAGAAAAAATCACACACTTCAAGAGGGTTTGATTTACACATTGCCAAGCCCAAATTATTTGCCAAAACATACCAAAATTGAGGCAAATCTTCCCCTTGGTTCCCTTGCTCCGAACGTAGCCTCGAATATCTCTATTTTTCTGCAAAGATGAAAGGAGAGCTTAAGCAAAACATGCTTAGTGAGGAAGCTCTAAATAAAATCATCAATGCATCAAATTAAAACCTTATTCAAAAACCATAACTTGTAATGCCTTTCTAAAATCCAAGCATGCTTAACAAATCATGTTCATGTTCAATACCAAAAACCTTCCTTGAGTATGCATGGCATTATCAATTCATTTCACAAATGATGCACAATGTTCCAAATATGTTCATGTTTGTATGTTGGCTTCCTAGTGATCACTTAATGCGAACCTTAAGTTCACCGAATACACGGATCCATTGATTAGAGACCTTTAGTCTCGTCATGACACAAAGTCACCATTGACATGACACGAAGTCACCATTGACATGACACGAAGTCACCATTGACATGACACGAAGTCACCATTGACATGACACGAAGTCACCATTGACATGACACGAAGACACCATTATCAAGCTCTACCACGCACGGTTGGACAAATAGTCACACTTGTTACATGTAGGCGACTCTACCACGCACGGTTGGACACAAAGTCACCCTTGTTACGTGTAGGCATTTTTCCTTTATTTTCATAATATTTATAGTGCACTCAATCCTAATGACATGTCATTTGTATTCGAATCTAAAAGTAGTGTCACTAAGCCAATATCAAGTCCAAGTATGCATGCTAATTTGCTGCTCATAATGCATCCATAATGTGTTCAACAAATGAACCAAAAGTCATGCCCAATGACACCATCATATGTAAGGCAAATAACCATATCATATTCCACTTCATTTTCCATGTTTTCATAAACCATGGATGTCTTTATAAACCATGCATTTCCAGCAATTAACACATGCATGCATCATTTCAAAATCAAATATATGCAATTCCAAAATCATATTGAATCATTGTTCACATATATGTCATTACCGAAAATAACCGAAAATCGAGGTAATGCATCAACATCATTTAAAACACTTACTCTTGAACTATGGAAAGTTTTCACACTATTCCATAGCCCCCAAAACAGAACCGAATCTTTGCGAAACACTTTAAAACCCGAAATCACTCACCGACAAGCGAAATGAGCCCTCGTCGATGCTCCGATGGCAACGCCTACGCACCAGCCACTTATGCACCTTCTTGCACTACCTCTACAACATTAAAACCAGAGCATATTCACATTACAACATGCTCAAAACAGCAGCCACATTTAACCCTCACAAAACTATCGAAAACCTTGCCGAAAAGACCGAAAACTAAGCCGAAACGCATCCGAAACACATCAGCCCAAAACCTAATGAATCTAACATCTAATCCACCACAATTATGATCCAAAAGCACTTACAAACCATCCTTATACCTCCAGCAACATTAGAACACTTAAAACAGCCCCTAAAACAACCGAAAACCACCTTAAAACAACACCGATTGCATTATTCCGGGATTAAATTAATGTGCCATCAATTCAACACTTAATGAATCATTTAATTGACATAATATCATAATTAAATCAATCTAATTACAGCATTAATTGAGATCTAAAAAGATTTCACAAAAACCTTCACAAAACTCATAAATCTTGAATTAAAAACACAAAATTAAATATCAATTGTTAATGGGCAAGCCAATACTTGGGAATTTCAATAAAGAACCTTAGAAAAAAGAGTAGAAATCAGAATTTTACCTTAGAGATTTGCTCCACCAAAAAGATGAGAAAACCTTCCTTGATTTCCTTGAAAATGATGTTGATTTTGCAAAAATTGATGAGTAGGTTTTGTAGAGAATGAAAGGATGAGTAAAATGAAATAAATCTTGTAGAAAATGATGAAGAAATCAGCAAGTAATTGAAGAAATTTGGAGAAGAAGATGGAGAGAAAATGAGAGAAAATCTTGAGAGAAAAGATGGGAAAATGGGAAGTTACAAAAGAAAATAAAGTTGTCATCTAAAATAAAACAATTTAAAAACAATTTTGGTGGATAAATCATTAATTAAAAATAAATTGGGTTTATGGCCCTCTAAGGATTCTAAATATGGCTTGCTTTCCAGTTTAGTCACCAAAATTCCTAATTGCCAAAAATTACTAATTAAATCCCCAAAACTTTCCCAAAAATTACAATTTAGTCACTTGAAAAAAAATTAGCCTAATTAAAAATCAAATTAAAATTCAAATAATATTCCCTTAACTTTAAAACACCTTTTTAATATTTTTAGAACCATTTCAAAAAATTATTACTTATCCAATTAAAATATTATTATTTTAATTTTTCCCGGAATAACGAACCCTAGGAATCTGATTCGACCCGAATCGAATTTCTCCAACTTACACTTCAACTACTAACCCCAAAACCGGGATGTTACAACTCTCCCCCTCTTAAGAAAATTTCATCCTCGAAATTCTTACCTGAAGCAAACAAGGTAGGAAACTGCTCCTCCATACTTTTCCTTGTCTCCCAAGTTGCCTCTTCAACACCTTGGTGTCTCCACAACACTTTAACCAAATCAATGGTCTTCCCTCGAAGAACCTTTGTATCCACATCTAAGATCTTCACCGGTTCTTCCTCATAGCTCATATCCGCTCTTAACTCGATCTCCTCAACCGGAACAACATGAGAGGGATCCGATCTATACTTACGAAGCACCGATACATGAAAAACATCATGCATCCTACTCAACTCTTCCGGCAACCTCAATCGATAAGCAACAGGACCAACACACTCCAACACCTCATACGGCCCAATGAAACGAGGACTCAACTTACCCTTACGTCCAAATCTTATCACTTTCTTCCATGGTGAAACTTTTAGAAACACTTTGTCCCCGACATCATACTCTATCTCTCTACGCTTCAAATCGGCATAAGACTTCTGTCTATCTGAAGCCTCCTTGAGCTTAGCACAAATAAGCTTAACTTTCTCATCCGTATCTTTCAATACTTGCGGTAAAGAAACATACTTTTGTCCAACTTCCTTCCAACACAAAGGTGTACGACACCTACGCTCGTATAATGCCTCAAACGGTGCCATCTGTATACTTGCCTGATAACTATTATTGTAAGCAAACTTCACCAAAGGCAACTGCTTCTCCCAAGAACCTTGAAACTCAATGATGCAACATCTCAACATATCCTCCAAGGTCTGAATAACACGTTCAGACTGACCATCCGTCTGTGGATGATAAGCTGTACTAAAGTTAAGCCTAGTACCCAAAGCAACTTGCAAACCTCTCCAAAACATAGAAGTAAAATGCGGATCTCTATCCGATATGATCGACTTAGGCACACCATGCAACTTCACCACCTCAGAAACATACAACCCCGCTAACTTATCCATAGAATACGTCGTATGTATGGCGAGAAAATGTGCACACTTCGTAAACCTATCAACAATCACCAATATAGAATCCTTTTTGGACGACGCTAATGGCAACCCTGTCACAAAACCATAGTCACTCTCTGTCACTTCCATTCCGGCACTTGAACTGGTTGTAACAACCCTGTAGGAAATTGATGTTCAGCTTTCACCCACTGACACACCACACAATGACACAAACTCCGTCACCTCCTTCTTCAAACCAACCCAAAAATATACACTTTTGAGATTTCTGTATATCCTCACACTACCCAGATACACAGCAAACGGACTAGTATGAGCTCCTACCAAGATAGCTTGTCTCAGCTCAACACCATCTGGCACCACAGTCCAACCTTTAAAACACAAAACCTCATCATCATCAAAATGATATTCGGTCGGTCTACCTTCAGCGACATCTTCCACAAAAGGTACCAAAGCCTCATCCTCCAACTGTTTCATCTTTATCATCTCTACGAAAACAGGCTTTACCTACGACTCCGTCACAAAACCATTTTCCTTTGAAATATTCCACTTAGCAAACATAGCCCTCAACTCCACCGCTGTCTTACGGCTCAAAGCATCAGTTACCATATTAGCTTTTCCCGGATGATACTCACTAGACAATCAAACATTTACCCTCTTCGGACACACAAAAAATTCGTCCTTCATACTGAAGCAACAACACACAAACCACCACACTACTTCAGCTTTCACAGAAAACATACTCAAAAGAGAACTCTCTTTCTTCTTTTTTTTTCTTTTTTTTTTTGATTGATAATCAAGTCTTAGCAACCACAACAGTTTCCATACCACATAGTCGAACTAACACTCTTTTCAACATCCTCAAACATACAAGGTAACCATATAAACCTTTCATCAACCTACGGTCCACACAACGATGCTCAACCAACAAGCCTCATACTGGCTTAACATAAAACCGTTAAACATGGTCTCAAGCAAACTCCATCGATGGCTACACCTTCATTAAGAGACATAGTCCCAGTATACCATCCTTCCACCTATGGATGACAAATCCCAATACTCAAACAAAAGCCAATGTTGTTCCCAAAACCTCGAATCTAAACATGCTAGAACATACCACATATCCAACCAACCATTGGAACTTAGGACTCCAAGAGAACCGTACTCAAATAAACGATCATTCCAGCCACACCTAGAAAACCTCATCTCACCCTCAAAATTTTACTACCAAAGTCATGATGATTCTTCCCAACTTACCAGTAGGACAAACAATCACCCATAACTCAACCATATCCATAACAAGCCCACTCAAAAACACTTGCTCCTAACTTCTATTACAATATCGTACCACCAAACGCATAGAAAAGATTACCACATACCCTTATCAAGACACCACTCCAACTCGGCAACCTTCGAAACAACCATGTGGCCCAGATAACCTAAAAGGTTCTTGACACAAAAACTTAACCTTGCCAACCACATCCTCAACTACACCCTTACCAAACATCTGATCACGTCTTACCTCCGATCAACTTAACTAAGTCAGAGCCCCACTTACCGCTCCACTATTTTACCAGGACTCTCACATAGATTTAACCCAAACAACTTTTCTCGTAACTCCACAGCAATCCTGGTCCATCCCACAAAACAAACCCCCTTCATAGACATCCTTACACAAACCAAGCCACCCACGATAGCTAACATTGAACAAAACATGCAACACCAGGAGCCTACCACCTTCGTGTCGACACCCAACATCGTACTTATCTCAAAGTTAGTACCTCCAACCCAAGCTTAAGCCAACACAACAAACACAACAACATAACTCAAACTTCGAGGTCCGCGTGTCGCTAACTACCTCAACACCCAACGCAAAACTCTTCCCCAAACCTTATCTTATTGATAAAGTCAACTCTTATCCCACCTATACCACAACAAAATCCAAACTGGTCAAACTCTTCCTTCCACTCACCCCAACACCTCTTATTTTATAACCTTACCAAGGTTGTAACCACACTGATGAATCATCCACTAACATAAACCTACTGGACATAACTCTCACTACACTTTCAATAAAAGCAAGCCGAAAAGACCAAGTAACGGATATAGATTATAAACTGTCCAGCGGTCCTTGTCACACAACTCAAACACCATTACAATCTAACTTTAGCTGAGGTAAACCCAACCTAACTCCTTATACACACAATATGTGCACTTCCCCACCTTTACGGCACAACTAAAACCTTGCAAGATCACAACAAAACCATGATTCAAACCCATGATACCACAACTCCCATACTAATATATATGTTATTGTATTCTTTCATCAAGACTTGACCCAATACTCCTCAAGGCAAAACACTCGATCATCACAACCCTTAACCTAACCACACGTTAGACCATACAACAGAAGACTCCATGTAGTTTTTTTTTCACTAATCATGACGATAAACATATCCCTTTTCTTTTAAAACAAATCTACACTCTTTAAGAAAACAAAACACCAAACCGTCTTACATCACACAACATGCCACAACCTTCTCACAACCCTCAAACTCTAACTGGAGAGAATTTGCAAAACTCAACCTTCCATTTCTTAATGACCAACTCAAAACTAACTATAACTCAGGGTATCCCCCTCGGTTTCAAATATTCACAACTCTGAGCCCAAAAGACCCATTCCTCATCCAAGACTATTCCCTATCCAAAAGGGTAACTTGCCCACAATACAACAAGCTCAAGACCAAAAGGAAGCCTTTTCAACAACTTTTTTTTTAACAAACCTACACCTAAAAAGAACCAACCCAGCACCACTTCCATCTTCAAAGGAGATACTCGCAAGTGTGAACAAATGTATGTATGATTCCCTATATGCCCTCATCAATGCCTGTGCAAGTGCATGTAAATGCAATTTCTAATGTCATGCTCGAGAATGCATGCATGCCCTACAATATCTATAGATATTTACATATATGTGCTCTTACACTATGCATGATTATTTGTTCACACTCACAAATAACATCCTTGATTCCAACAATTTCAACTACTAACTTGCTAACTATTTCCAAGTCAGGTTAGCAGCAGCCACTCCTCTTCAGCAGACTGAAATACACCCGTCAAAGCCTGAACGCACAGTGCAAACTCAATTTCTAAACTGACCTCTCCGTATAACCAGATGCAGCAACTACGAGTGAAGGGGGAAAACGCTCTTCCCTAGCAGTCGTTTCACCCTCAAAATGACCATTAGTGATCATACTAGCACTAGCTCAAGTCTCACGTCTCAGAGGCATATTCCAAACTTTAAACACAAATTTAAACGTATAATCAAAACATAATATCAAAACATATTAGACTTACATTCGGGCAAGATCCAAGGGAAACCTGAAGCATTTGAAAATGTATTGGCATTGGCAATGTGTAACCGTTATCCCTTTTTAACCATCATCACTCAAAGTACAACCATCATGCTTAAATATTCAACAAGTTAACAACGTAACAAGTTTAATCACACACTTTAACAAACCTAACCACACACTTTAGCAAACCTGGCTCTGATACCACCAAATGTAACCCCCTTAGCCCGGCCTGGACGGAACCGACACTAACGGGTCACACGGGGAATATCGAACTAAACCCGTTAAGGTCCAATTCGATAAACAACCCTGAAACCGATATTTTTTTCTAGATGCATAATTAAGTTCCTATGTGTGTCGAGGTCATGCGTAACGAAAAACGGAAACATTCGATTCATGATCCATCTATTCAATTCGCATATCAGTACACAAGGATCAAAACGCAAATAATTCTTAATTCCAACAATAAACCGGTAATGCAATCTACCATAGTTCAATTATACATGCATAGCATACTCATAACAAAGTTCAGATAAACGGACCATTATTGCATCGTCAATTTCATGTTTCATACAATAGGGACCTAATTGTAAAGCTCATAATATTATAGGGACTAAAACCAACATTAATTTACCAATGCGAATTCAAGTTAACATCATGCATCTTGGTGATATTACAACTCTCAATAATATTCATTGCATCTATATTCGATCGTGGAAAGATATCCGACCCTAAACATGATTTTTTTCCACACTTAAAGTGTCATTTTTGGGTCTCGGTATCGATACCTAAGGTCTCGGTATCGGTACCCTATCGTGGAGCTAGCCTCCTTGCACTTCGAAGGCTATTGGTATCGATACCCCCATAGGTGGTATCGATACTCCAACGTCCAGTGGAGTAATTGCATCGAACCATGGTTCGAACCACCCCAAAAATTAAGCCTTAGGGTATCGATACTGGTATCGATACCCCCTGTGCACTTTGACAAATTTGAACATTCTAAGTTAATTCCACCCAATCAAGCATAACCATTAATCATCCTTAACTATATTCATAATTTCCTAAGCATAAAGAACAATTTAGAGCATTCATTTACCACATCAAAGACCCCAAACAATCTATAGGCATGCTTCCTAAAATATGATTTAAAATCAACAATGTTCATTCATGTACATGTCTCAATAATCCAAACAACACCATGGTCCATCAATTGACAATCCAAACATTAGAGGTCTTATTACAACATTAACCAAAGCAAAAATCACACACTTCACGAGGGTTTGATTTACACATTGCCAAGCCCAAATTATTTGCCAAAACATACCAAAATTGAGACAAATCTTCCCCTTGGTTCCCTTGCTCCGAACGCAGCCTCGAATATCTCTATTTTTCTGCAAAGATGAAAGGAGAGCTTAAGCAAAACATGCTTAGTGAGGAAGCTCTAAATAAAATCATCAATGCATCAAATTAAAACCTTATTCAAAAACCATAACTTGTAATGCCTTTCTAAAATCCAAGCATGCTTAACAAATCATGTTCATGTTCAATACCAAAAACCTTCCTTGAGTATGCATGGCATTATCAATTCATTTCACAAATGATGCACAATGTTCCAAATATGTTCATGTTTGTATGTTGGCTTCCTAGTGATCACTTAATGCGAACCTTAAGTTCACTGAATACACGGATCCATTGATTAGAGACCTTTAGTCTCGTCATGACACAAAGTCACCATTGACATGACACGAAGTCACCATTGACATGACACGAAGACACCATTATCAAGCTCTACCACGCACGGTTGGACAAATAGTCACACTTGTTACGTGTAGGCGGCTCTACCACGCACGGTTGGACACAAAGTCACCCTTTTACGTGTAGGCATTTTTCCTTTATTTTCATAATATTTATAGTGCACTCAATCCTAATGACATGTCATTTGTATTCGAATCTAAAAGTAGTGTCACTAAGCCAATATCAAGTCTAAGTATGCATGCTAATTTGCTGCTCATAATGCCTCCATAATGTGTTCAACAAATGAACCAAAAGTCATGCCCAATGGCACCATCATATGTAAGGCAAATAACCATATCATATTCGACTTCATTTTCCATGTTTTCATAAACCATGGATGTCTTTATAAACCATGCATTTCCAGCAATTAACACATGCATGCATCATTTCAAAATCAAATATATGCAATTCCAAAATCATATTGAATCATTGTTCACATATATGCCATTACCGAAAATAACCGAAAATCGAGGTAATGCATCAACATCATTTAAAACACTTACTCTTGAACTATGGAAAGTTTTCATACTATTCCATAGCCCCCAAAACAGAACCAAATCTTTGCGAAACACTTTAAAACCCGAAATCACTCACCGACAAGCGAAATGAGCCCTCGCTGATGCTCCGATGGCAACGCCTACGCACCAGCCACTTATGCACCTTCTTGCACTACCTCTACAACATTAAAACCAGAGCATATTCACATTACAACATGCTCAAAACAGCAGCCACATTTAACCCTCACAAAACTATCGAAAACCTTGCCGAAAAGACCGAAAACTAAGCCGAAACGCATCCGAAACACATCAGCCCAAAACCTAATGAATCTAAAATCTAATCCACCTCAATTATGAACCAAAAACAGTTACAAACCATCCTTATACCTCCAGCAACATTAGAACACTTAAAACAGCCCCTAAAACAACCGAAAACCACCTTAAAACAACATCGATTGCATTATTCCGGAATTAAATTAATGTGCCATCAATTCAACAGTTAATGAATCATTTAATTGACATAATATCATAATTAAATCAACCTAATTACAGCATTAATTGGGATCTAAAAAGATTTCACAAAAACCTTCACAAAACTCATAAATCTTGAATTAGAAACACAAAATTAAATATCAATTGTTAATGGGCAAGCCAATACTTGGGAATTTCAATAAAGAACCTTAGAAAAAAGAGTAGAAATCAGAATTTTACCTTAGAGATTTGCTCCACCAAAAAGATGAGAAAACCTTCCTTGATTTCCTTGAAAATGATGTTGATTTTGCAAAAATTGATGAGTAGGTTTTGTAGAGAATGAAAGGATGAGTAAAATGAAATAAATCTTGTAGAAAATGATGAAGAAATCAGCAAGTAATTGAAGAAATTTGGAGAAGAAGATGGAGAGAAAATGAGAGAAAATCTTGAGAGAAAAAATGGGAAAATGGGAAGTTACAAAAGAAAATAAAGTTGTCATCTAAAATAAAACAATTTAAAAACAATTTTGGTGGATAAATCATTAATTAAAAATAAATTGGGTTTATGGCCCTCTAAGGATTCTAAGTATGGCTTGCTTTCCAGTTTAGTCACCAAAAATCCTAATTGCCAAAGTTACTAATTAAATCCCCAAAACTTTCCCAAAAATTACAATTTAGTCACTTGAACAAAAATTAGCCTAATTAAAAATCAAATTAAAATTCAAATAATATTCCCTTAACTTTAAAACACCTTTTTAATATTTTTAGAACCATTTCACAAAATTATTACTTATCCAATTAAAATATTATTATTTTAATTTTTCCCGGAATAACGAACCCTAGGAATCCGATTCGACCAGAATCGAATTTCCCCAACTTACACTTCAACTACTAACCCCAAAACCGGGATGTTACAGTCTACAAGTCTGAACACTAACACTCCTCTGTAAACTCTCTGGACCCCCAATAGAAGAAGACACAGATTGCCTCCTACCCCCCACTGACTGTGATCTTTGGTTCGACCTCAAACCCTAATTCGATGCTCCTCTATTCTGGTTCCAACGGCTCCTACTCCTACCGGAGTGAGATTGAGAGTTACCCGCATGAGTCTAACTAGCTCCACCGGTGATACCTTGGCCAACAAAAGGCCCATAGGTAAACCCCTGAACTTGCTCCAATGACTTGGCACTGACAGCCAACTTAGAAAACACCTTCGGCGGTGCAACAGTGAGATATGTATGGATCTCCTTCCTCAGACCTCTCAAGAACCTCTTACACCTCATCTTTTCTGTAGCAACAAGCTCTGGAGCATACCGGTTCAACTGAAAAAACTTCTGCTCATAAGCAAAAACCAAACGGTTCCCCTGAACAAGATGGGTAAACCGCTCCCCTAGGGTGTCGATGTGAGTCTCACCCACATACTTCCTCTCAAACTCCTCAAGGAAGTCCTCCCACTTAGGACGATGAGGATACCAACCTTGTTCCACCGTCTCCCACCACTCTGTCGCGTTGTCCTTCAAAAGCGACAACACACACGACAGCTTGTCCTTTGACCTCAGCTTCATCTGTATCATTATCCACCTTGTGTCATGAAACCACTGATCTGCTTGTATGGGATTATCTTGTCCCGTACCAAAGAAGTCAATGGCTCCTTGCCTTCGCACCCTCTCAACCGATGCCTCACGAGGCATAGAAGATGGTCTCGGTATAGCTCTCACGATCCTACGCAAGGTCTGATTCAATTGAGCAAAGTAGTTGCCCCCTGACCAACTGCATCATCCGATGGAACCTCCTCATCGGGCTCATACTCATAGTCGGAGTCTCCCCCACGAGAACCTCGACTTTGTTCCTGATCCCTCACACGTCTCAGCATACTTAACCACTTCTGCACGAACAACAACAACAAACAAGAGTAAACCATCAAAATTTCAGCTTTAAAGGAAATACGATATTGACTCGTGAGCATGTACTTGTCTACACCTATATAACACACTAGACATCCCCGGGGAATTCCTTCAACCAACTCAACCTAAGTTCTGATACCACTAAATGTGACACCCCGACTAGGATGTCACATTGGGCCTCCGGCCCAAAACCTGTATTTCAAAATTTCTTTCGAAAGCCCAACAAATAAATCAATCCAAGTCAAACATCATTTCACAAAATCCATTTCGGGCTAAAATATAAATCCGGAAATAGTTTAAAATACTAGGAGCTCCAAAATATTACAACCCATTAAAAATATTCGACTCGAATAATAAACAGAGTTATAGAATACATATAGGGTCCGAACAAGTACTAGCCCACTAAATCTAATAACTATACTCTGACAACACGGTCGATGCTGAAATCTAAACCTTGATGGTGCTCCACAAGAACCGACTTCACCAAACCTACGCACGAAAACACATTACGAACGCTGAGCTACAAAAGCTCAGTGGGTATGCCGAACTCGGCCCAAAATCATGCATATCATAAGCAGTAAAGCAAAGCATATAAATATCGTGCATGATATGATGGTCTAGCATGCTTGCCTAACACATGGCATAAACAATGTATAATATTGCATACAGCATATACATGTCACATCATAAGTAACAAACAAGAGTGAGGCCCACGTCCACACACCATCGGGATCCTACACTCATGATTGAGGCCGCCCTCAAATCCTATGCTCGGAATGTTACATCGGACATCTTCGAACGAGGCCGCACAACGTTCAAAAATAAGGGATGGAGGCCACCCAACCAATCTCATGCTCGGAATGTTACATCGAACATCTTCGAGTGAGGCCACCCAACACTCGGAATAAAAGTCTTCAATACATCACCCGAAATGTTACATCGGATGGCGTTCGACGTGTTACAACACTTTCGGATATCCAGATTTCCATCAAACAAGGACTCAACACAAACAAATGATCCACCTAGGATCTTCATATCAAAACATATCAAGACTTCTCATAACTTAGTCTTTCGGGGTTAAAATTATCAATCTTTATTTACAATCCACTTATAGCTTTTAAGATTATTCGAGACTCCTAATATAATTATCGAACCTCAATTCTCCACTCAAACTTGGCAAGATTACACAGGGGTATTGATACCCTTAGGTAGGGTATCGAAACACCTTGTATCGATACCCACCCAAAGAGGGTATCGAAACACTGGTATCGATACTAGTACCGATACCCTTTGACCAATTTTAAAGTCAACAAAAAGAGGAATCTCCGCTTCGATACTGGTATCGAATCGGAGATGCCACTAGAGGGTTTGGTATCGATACCTGTATCGATACCCCCTCCCCGTTAGCCTATTTTCTCTTAGGGGTATCGATACACAGGTTACCGGTATCAATACCCCCTGCATGATTTACAGGTCTGCACTTAATAATTTCTAAGGATTATTCCCAAACTTGATCTAATCAATCCTAAAGTGTTCCTACACATTCTTAGGAAGGTTTAGGATATTTTAACATCAAATTTTAGTCATTAAACACATAAGCACGAATTTCACCATTAATAGTTCTAAAGCTTCAACCAAACACTCATGCATAGAAATCTATATGTATGCACACTACAATGATATGGATGACGGTAGGAAGAGTTGGGAGTACCAATATCAAGCAAAAGCAACAAACCCGAGCTCCAAGCTCACCCTTAAGATTTCTCCTTCCTCAAGCTTGATGATGGCTCTTCCACTTGTTTCTCTACAAAGGGAAGGATAACAACTTACAACCACCCTAAGATGATCCTCAACGCTTAAAAACACTTACAAACTAGGATTTAAGCTCTCCAAAACCCAAATCCCATACTTCACTCAAAACACCTCTTAAACCTCCATCCTCACCAAACCATCACTTTCTTAACTCTTTTTATAGATCTCCAACAGCCCTAAAACTTACCCTTCAGCATAAAAATGTGATTCCACCATAAAACCCTCAAAAGCCTTACGTTTGATGATTGTTGTAAAGATAAAGGATGAAGAAAATGAGGTTGTAAGGGATGATCTCATACCCTCTGCAAAGTGCAGAAATAATACCCCTAAACCCCCTTTTTATCCTTTAACCATTTACCAAAAAGTCATCAACAATAACTCTTAAGCCTAACAAACAACAAGCCCAACAAGTCTAAGGCCCAACTAAACAAGCTCGGGGCCCAAAAACCGAAGCCCAAACTCTCGGGTTAACCCGACACTCAGATCTGAAATCTGGGTCATTACATTTTATGAGTTGAAATAGTTAATTATGGACTTTTGAAGCTAACTATAAAGATTAATCTAAAATTTTTAGCTTTTTACTCGGTTAAAATTCGAATAGATTTACTGTAAAGCATATTTAGACACGCACTCTTTAAACCCAACAAAAAGATCAAAAAATAATATTAAATCAAATTTTATGAGATCAAATAATTAATTATGGACTTTTGAGCCTAATTATATAGCTTAATCTCAAATTTTTAGCTTTTTACTCGGTTAAAATTCGAACAGATTCACTAAAAAGCCCATTTAGACATGCACGCTATAAACCCAATAAAAAGATCAAAAAATTATTTTAAATCAAATTTTATGAGTTCAAATAGTTAGTTATGGACTTTTGTACCAAATTATACAGCTTAAACTTAAATTTTTACATAATTACTAGGTTAAAATTCGAACAAATTTACTACAAAGCACATTTAGACACGCACGCTTTAAACCCAACAAAAAGATCGAAAAATGATATTAAATCAAATTTTATGAGTTCATAAAGTTAATTATGGACTTTTGAACCTAATTATACAACTTAATATCAAACTTTTAGCATTTTACTCGGTTAAAATTCGAACAGATTCACAACAAAGCCCATTTAAACATGCACGCTTTAAACCCAACAAAAAGATCGAAAAATGATATTATATCAAATTTTATGAGTTCAAATAGTTTATTATGGATTTTTGAGCCTAATTGTACAGCTTAATTTAAAATTTTTAGATTTTTACTCGGTTAAAATTCTAACAGATTTACTAAAAAGCCCATTTAGACACGCACGCTTTAAACCCAACAAAAAGATCGAAAAATGATATTAAATCAAATTTTATGAGTTCAAATAGTTAATTATGGACTTTTGAACCTAATTATATAGCAAAATATCAAATTTTCAGCTTTTTACATGGTTAAAATTTGAACAGATTCAATAGAAAGCCCATTTAGACGCTCACGCTTTAAACCCAACAAAAAGATAAAAAGAATATATTGAATCAAATTTTATTAGTTCAAATAGTTAATTATGGATTTTTGAACCTAATTATACACCCTAATCTAAAATTTTTAGCTTTCTAATTGGTTAAAATTCGAACAGATTCATTATAAAGCCTTTTTAGACACCTGCGCTTTAAACCCAACAAAAAGATCGAAAATTATATTAAATAAAAATTTATGAGTTCAAATAGTTAATTATGGATTTTTAAACCTAATTATACAACTTAATCTCAAATTTTTAGCTTTTTACTCGGTTAAAATTCGAACAAATTCACCACAAAGCCCATTTAGACACGCAAGCTTTAAACCCATTTAGACACGCACACTTTAAACCCAAAAAAGAGATCGAAAAATGGTATTAAATCAAATTTTATGAGTTCAAATAGTTAATTGTGGACATTTGAAGCTAATTATAAAGCTTAATCTAAAATTTTTAGCTTTTTACTCGGTCAAAATTCGTACAGATTTACTGTAAAGCCTATTTAGACACGCACGCTTTAAACCCAACAAAAAGATCGAAAAATGATATTAAATCAAATTTTATGAGTTCAAATATTTAATTATGTACTTTTGAACCTAATCATACACCTTAATATCAAATTTTTAGCTTTTTACTCAGTTAAAATTCAAACAAATTCGCTAGAAAGCCCCATTTATACACTCACGCTTTAAACCCAACAAAAAGATCGAAAAAATATATTGAATCAAATTTTATGAGTTCAAATAGTTAATTATGGACTTTTGAACCTAATTATAGAGCTTAATCTCAAATTTTTAGCTTTTTAGTCCATTAAAATTCAAACAAATTCACCACAAAACCCATTTAGACACGCACGCTTAAAACCCAACAAAAAGATCAAAAAATGATATTAAATCAAATTTTATGAGTTGAAATAGTTAATTATGGACTTTTGAAGCTAATTATAAAGCTTAATCTAAATATTTCAGCTTTTTACTCGGTTAAAATTCAAACAGATTTACTATAAAGCCTATTTAGACATGCACACTTTAAACCAATAAAATGATCAAAAGATGACATTAAATCAAATTTTATGAGTTCAAATAGTTAATTATGGACTTTTGAACCTAATTATACATCTTAATCTCAAATGTTTAGCTTTCTAATCGGTTAAAATTCGAACAGATTAACTAGAAAGCCCATTTAGACACGCACGGTATAAACCCAATAAAAAGATCACAAAATGATGTTAAATCGAATTTTATGGTTTCAAATAGTTAATTATGGAATGTTGAACCTAATTATACACCTTAATCTCAAATTTTTAGCTTTTTAATCGGTTAAAATTCGAACAAATTCCCTACAAAGCCCATTTAGACATGCACGCTTTAAACCCAATAAAAAGATCAAAAAAAATTTTAAATTAAATTTTATGAGTTCAAATAGTTAGTTATGGACTTTAAAACCTAATTATACAGCTTAATCTCAAATTTTTAGATTTTTACTCGGTTAAAATTCGAACATATTCACTAGAAAGCCAATTTAGACACGAACACTTTAAACCCAATAAAAAGATCAAAAAAATATATTGAATCAAATTTTATTAGTTCAAATAGTTAATTATGGACTTTTGAACCTAATTATACACCTTAATCTAAAATTTTTAGCTTTCTAATTGGTTAAAATTCGAACAGATTCATTACAAAACCTATTTAGACACGCACGCTTTAAACACAACAAAAAGATCGAAAAATGATATTAAATCAAATTTTATGAGTTCAAATATTTAATTATGGACTTTTGAACCTAATCATACACCTTAATATCAAATTTTGAGCTTTTTACTCGATTAAAATTCAAACAAATTCACTAGAAAGCCCCATTTATACACTCACGCTTTAAACCCAACAAAAAGATCAAAAAAAATATATTGAATCAAACTTTATGAGTTCAAATAGTTAATTATGGACTTTTGAACCTAATTATACAGCTTAATCTCAAATTTTTAGCTTTTTAGTCCATTAAAATTCGAACAAATTCACCACAAAACCCATTTAGACACACACGCTTAAAACCCAACAAAAAGATCAAAAAATGATATTAAATCAAATTTTATGAGTTGAAATAGTTAATTATGGACTTTTGAAGCTAATTATAAAGCTTAATCTAAATTTTTTAGCTTTTTACTCGGTTAAAATTCAAACAGATTTACTGTAAAGCCTATTTAGACATGCACACTTTAAACCAATAAAATGATCAAAAAATGATATTAAATCAAATTTTATGAGTTCAAATAGTTAATTATGGACTTTTGAACCTAATTATACGTCTTAATCTCAAATGTTTAGCTTTCTAATCGGTTAAAATTCGAACAGATTCATTATAAAAGCCTTTTTAGACATGCGCGCTTTAAACCCAATAAAAAGATCGAAAGATGATATTGAATAAAAATTTATGAGTTCAAATATTTAATTATGGAATTTCGAACCTATTTATAAAACTTAATCTCAAATTTTTTGCTTTTTACTCGGTTAAAATTCAAACAAATTCACCACGAAGCCCATTTAGACAAGCACGCTTAAAACCCAACAAAAAGATCAAAAAATGATATTAAATCAAATTTTATGAGTTCAAATAGTTAATTATGGACTTTTGAAGCTAATTATACAGCTTAATCTAAATTTTTTAGCTTTTTACTCGGTTAACATTCGAACAGATTCATTATAAAGCCTATTTAGACACGCACGCTTTAAACCCAACAAAAAGATCGAAAAAATATATTGAATCAAATTTTATGATTTCAAATAGTTAATTATGGACTTTTGAACCTAATTATACAGCTTAATCTCAAATTTTTAACTTTTTAGTCCATTAAAATTCGAACAAATTCACCACAAAGCCCATTTAGACACGCACGCTTAAAACCCAACAAGAAGATCAAAAATGATATTAAATCAAATTTTATGAGTTGAAATAGTTAATTATGCACTTTTGAAGCTAATTATAAAGCTTAATCTAAATTTTTTAGCTTTTTACTCGGTTAAAATTCTAACAGATTCACTAGAAAGCCCATTTAGACGCTAACGCTTTAAACCCAACAAAAAGATCAAAAAAATATATTGAATCAAATTTTATTAGTTCAAATAGTTAATTATGGACTTTTGAACCTAATTATACACCTTAATCTAAAATTTTTAGCTTTCTAATTGGTTAAAATTCGAACAGATTCATTATAAAGCATTTTTAGACATACGCGCTTTAAACCCAACAAAAAGATCGAAAAATGATATTAAATAAAAATTTATGAGTTCAAATATTTAATTTTGGATTTTTGAACCTAATTACAAAACTTAATCTCAAATTGTTAGCTTTTTACTCGGATAAAATTCGAACAAATTCACCACAAAGCCCATTTAGACACGCACGCTTAAAACCCAACAAAAAGATCAAAAAATGATATTAAATCAAATTTTATGAGTTCAAAAAGTTAATTATGTACTTTTGAAGCTAATTATACAGCTTAATCTAAAATTTTTAGCTTTTTACTCGGTTAACATTCGAACAGATTTACTATGAAGCCCATTTAGACACGCACGCTTTAAACCCAGCAAAAATATTAAAAATGATATTAAATCAGATTTTATGAGTTCAAATAGTTTATGGATTATTGAACCTAATTATACAGCTTAATCTCAAATTTTTAGCTTTTTACTAGGTTAAAATTCGAAAAAACCCACCACAAAGCCAATTTAGACACGCACACTTTAAACCCAATAAAAAGATCAAAAAAGTATATTCAATCAAATTTTATGAGTTCTAATAGTTAATTATGGACTTTTGAACCTAATTATACACCTTAATCTAAAATTTTTAGCTTTCTTATAGGATAAAATTTGAACAAATTCATTGTAAAGCCCATTTAGACATGCATGCTTTAAACCCAACAAAAAGATAAAAAAAATTATTCTAAATCAAATTTTATGAGTTCAAATTGTTAGTTATGTACTTTTAAACCTAATTATACAGCTTAATCTCAAATTTTTAGCTTCTTACTCGGTTAAAATTCGAACAAATTCACTATAAAGCCAATTTAGACAGGCATGCTTTAAACCGAATAAAAAGATAAAAAAATTATATTAAATCAAATTTTATGAGTTGTAATAGTTAATTATAGACTTTTGAACATAATTATACACTTTAATCTAAAATTTTTAGCTTTCTAATTGGTTAAAATTCGAACAGATTCATTATAAAACCCATTTAAACACGCACGCTTTAAACCCAACAAAAACATCAAAAAATGATATTGAATGAAATTTTTTGATTTCAAATAGTTGATTATGGACTTTTAAACCTAATTATACATCTTAATCTCAAATTTTTAGCTTTTTACTCGGTTAAAATTCGAATAGATTTACTGTAAAGCCCATTTAGACACGAACACTTTAAACTCAACAAAAAGATCGAAAAATGGTATTGAATCAAAATTTATGAGTTCAAATAGTTAATTATGGAATTTTGAAGATAATTATACAGCTTAATCTAATTTTTTTTAGCTTTTTACTCGGTTAACATTCGAACAGATTCACTATAAATTCTATTTAGACACTCACGCTTTAAACCCAACAAAAAGATCAAAAAATGATATTAAATCAAATTTTATGAGTTCAAATAGTTAGTTATGGATTTTTGAACCAAATTATAAAGCTTAATCTAAAATTTTAGCTTTTTACTCGGTTAAAATTCGAACAGATTCACCACAAAGCCCATTTATATACGCACGCTTTATACCCAATAAAAAGATCAAAAAATTATATTAAATCAAATTTGATGAGTTATAATAGTCAATTATGGACTTTTGAACCTAATTATACACCTTAATATAAAAGTTTTAGCTTTTTACTCGGTTAAAATTAGAACAAATTTACTACAAAGCCCATTTAGACATGCACGCTTTAAACCCAACAAAAAGATCAAAAAATGATATTAAACAAACATTTATCAGTTCAAATATTTAATTATGGATTTTTGAACCTAATTATACAGCTTAATTTCAAATTTTGAGCTTTTTACTAGGTTAAAATTCGAACAGATTCACAACAAAGCCCATTTATGAGTTCAAATAGTTTATTATGGATTTTTGAGCCTAATTATACAGCTTAATCTAAAATTTTTTGCTTTTTAGTCGATTAAAATTCTAACAGATTTACTAAAAAGCCCATTTAGACACGCACGCTTTAAACCCAACAAAAAGATCGAAAAATTATATTAAATCAAATTTTATGAGTTCGAATAGTTATGGACTTTTGAACCTAATTATATAGCTTAATATCAAATTTTTAGCTTTATACTCGGTTAAAATTCAAACAAATTCACTAGATAGCCCATTTAGACGCCCACGCTTTAAACCCAACAAAAAGATCAAAAAAATTTATTGAATCAAATTTTAATAGTTCAAATAGTTAATTATGGATTTTTGAACCTAATTATACACCTTAATCTAGAATTTTTAGCTTCCTAATTGGTTAAAATTCGAACAGATTGATTATAAAGCCTTTTTAGACACGCGCGCTTAAAACCCAACAAAAAGATCGAAAATGATATTAAATAAAAATTTATGAGTTCAAATAGTTAATTATGGATTTTTGAACCTAATTATACAACTTAATCTCAAATTTTTAGCTTTTTACTCAGTTAAAATTCGAACAAATTCACCACAAAGCCTATTTAGACACGCACACTTAAAACCCAACAAAAAGATTAATAAATGATATTAAATCAAATTTTATGAGTTCAAATAGTTAATTATGGACTTTTGAAGCTAATTATACAGCTTAATCTAAAATTTTTACCTTTTTACTCGGTTAACATTCGAACAGATTTACTGTAGAGACCATTTAGACACGCACGCTTTAAACCCAGCAAAAAGATTAAAAAATGATATTAAATCAGATTTTATGAGTTCAAATAGTTAATTATGGACTTTTGAACCTAATTATACAGCTTAATCTCAAAATTTTAGCTTTTTACTCTATTAAAATTTGAACAAACTCACCACAAAGCCAATTTAGACACGCACACTTTAAACCCAATAAAAAGATCAAAAAAATATATTAAATCAAATTTTATGAGTTATAATAGTTAATTATGGACTTTTGAACCTAATTATACACCTTAATCTAAAATTTTTAGCTTTCTAATTGGTTAAAATTCGAACATATTCACTATAAAGCCCATTAAAACACAAAAGCTTTAAACCCAACAAAAAGATCGAAAAATAATATTAAATCATATATTATGAGTTCAAATAGTTAATTATGGACTTTTGAAGCTAATTATACAGCTTAATCTAAAATTTTTAGCTCTTTACTCGGTTAAAATTAGAACAAATTTACTACAAAGCCCATTTAGACACACACGCTTTAAACCCAACAAAAAGATCGAAAAATGATATTAAATAAAATTTTATGAGTTCAAATAGTTAATTATGGATTTTATAACCTAATTATACAGTTTAATCTCAAATTTTTAGCTTTTTACTCGGTTAAATTTCGAACAGATTTACTACAAAACCCATTTAGACACTCACACTTAAAACCCAACAAAAAGATCAAAAAATGATATTAAATCAAATTTTATGAGTTGAAATAGTTAATTATGGACTTTTGAAGCTAATTATACAGCTTATTCTAAAATTTTTAGCTTTTTACTCCGTTAACATTCGAACTGATTTACTATAAAGCCCAATTAGACACTCACGCTTTAAACCCAACAAAAAGATCGAAAACTGATATTAAATTAGATTTTATGAGTTCAAATAGTTAATTATGGATTTTTGAACCTAATTATACAACTTAATCTCAAATTTTTAGTTTTTTACTCGGTTAAAATTCGAACAAACTCACCACAAAGCTCATTTAGACACGCACGCTTTAAACCCAACAAAAAGATCGAAAAATTATATTAAATCAAATTTGATGAGTTATAATAGTCAATTATGGACTTTTGAACCTAATCAAACAACTTAATCTCAAATTTTTAGCTTTTTTACTCGGTTAAAATTAGAACAAATTTACTACAAAACCCATTTAGACACGCACGCTTTAAACCCAACAAAAAGATCGAAAAATGATATTAAATAAAAATTTATCAGTTCAAATATTTAATTATAGATTTTCGAACCTAATTATACAACTTAATCTCAAATTTTTAGCTTTTTACTCAGTTAAAATTCGAACAGATTCACAACAAAGCCCATTTAGACACGCACGCTTTAAACTCAACAAAAAGATCGAAAAATGATATTATATCAAATTTTATGAGTTCAAATAGTTTATTATGGATCTTTGAGCTTAATTATACATCTTAATCTAAAACTTTTAGCTTTTTACTCGGTTAAAATTCTAACAGATTTACTAAAAAGCCCATTTAGACGCGCACGCTTTAAACCCAACAAAAAGATCGAAAAATAATATTAAATCAAATTTTATGAGTTCAAATAGTTAATTATGGACTTTTGAACCTAATTATAGAGCTTAATCTCAAATTTTTAGCTTTTTACTCGGTTAAAATTCGAAGAGATTCACTAGAAAGCCCATTTAGACACACACGCTTTAAACCCAACAAAAAGATCAAAAAAATATATTGAATCAAATTTTATTAGTTCAAATAGTTAAATTATGGACTTTTGAACCTAATTATACAACTTAATCTAAAATTTTTAGATTTCTAATTGGTTAAAATTAGAACATATTCATTATAAAGTCTTTTTAGACTCGCGCGCTTTAAACCCAACAAAAAGATCGAAAAATGATATTAAAAAAATTTATGAGTTCAAATATTTAATTATAGATTTTTTAACCTAATTATACAGCTTAATCTCAAATTTTTAGCTTTTTACTCAGTTAAAATTCGAACAAATTCACCACAAAGCCCATTTAGAGACGCACGCTTAAAACCGAACAAAAAGATCAAAAAATGATATTAAATCAAATTTTATGAGTTCAACTAGTTAATTATGGACTTTTGAAGCTAACTATACAGCTTAATCTAAAATTTTTAGCTTTTTACTATGTTAACATTCGAACAGATTTACTGTAAAGCCCATTTAGACATGCACGCTTTAAACCCAGCAAAAAGATTAAAAAATGATATTAAATCATATTTTATGAGTTCAAATAGTTAATTATGGATTTTTGAACCTAATTATATAGCTTAATCTCAAATTTTTAGCTTTTTACTCGTTTAAAATTCGAACAAACTCACCACAAAGCTCATTTAGACACGCATGCTTTAAACCCAATAAAAAGATCGAAAAATGATATTAAATCAAATTTTATGAGTTCAAATAGTTAAATATGGACTTTTGAAGCGAATTATAAAACTTAATCTAAAATTTTTAGCTTTTCACTCGGTTAAAATTCTAATAGATTTACTGTAAAGCCTATTTAGACACGCTTTAGACACGCTTTAAGCCCATTTTTAGCTTTTTACGCGATTAAAATTCGAACAAATTCACCACAAAGCCCATTTAGACACGCAGGCTTAAAACCTATAAAAAAGATCAAAAAATGATGTTGAATCAAATTTTATGAGTCTAAATAGTTAATTATGGACTTTTGAAGCTAATTATACAGCTTAATCTAAAATTTTTATCTTTTTACTCAGTTAAAATTTGAACAGATTTACTACAATGCTTATTTAGACACGCACGCTTTAAACCCAATAAAAAGATCAAAAAATGATATTAAATCAGATTTTATGAGTTCAAATAGTTAATTATGGATTTTTGAACTTAATTATACAGCTTAATCTCAAATTTTTAGCTTTTTACTCGGTTAAAATTCGAACAAATTCACCACAAAGCCCATTTAGACACGCAAGCTTAAAACTTAACAAAAATATAAAAAAAATGATATTAAAACAAATTTTATGAGTTCAAATAGTTAATTAGGTAATTTTGAACTTAATTATACAGCTTAATCTAAAATTTTTAAATTTTTACTCTGTTAAAATTCGAACAAATTTACTCTAAACCCATTTAGACACGCACGCTATAAACCCAACAAAAAGATCGAAAAATGATATTAAATCAAATTTTATGAGTTCAAATAGATAATTATACACTTTTGAACCTAATCAAACACCTTAATCTCGAATTTTTAGCTTTTTAACTCTGTTAAAATTTGAACAGATTTACAAGAAGGCCCATTTACACACTCACGCTTTAAACCAAACAAAAAGATCAAAAAAATATATTAAATCAAATTTAATAAGTTCAAATAATTAATTATGGACTTTTGAACATAATTATAGAGCTTAATCTCAAATTTTAGCTTTTTACTCGGTTAAAATTCAAACAAATTCACCACAAAAACCATTTAGACACGCACGCTTGAAACCCAACAAAAAGATCAGAAAATGATATTAAATCAAATTTTATGAGTTGAAATAGTTAATTATGGACTTTTGAAGCTAATTATAAAGCTTAATCTAAAATATTTAGCATTTTACTCGGTTAAAATTTGAAAAGATTTACTATAAAGCCTATTTAGACACGCACACTTTAAACCCAACAAAAAGATCGAAAAATGATATTAAATCAAATTTTATGAGTTCAAATAGTTAATTATGGACTTTTGAACCTAATTATACAGCTTAATCTCAAATTTTTAGCTTTCTACTCGGTTAAAATTAGAACAGATTTACTACAAAGTCCATTTAGACATGCACGCTTAAGACCCAATAAAAAGATCAAAAAACTATTTTAAATCAAATTTTATGAGTTCTAATAGTTATTTATGGACTTTTAAACCTAATTATACAGCTTAATCTCAACTTTTTAGCTTTTTACTCAGTTAAAATTCGAACAAATTCACTACAAAGCCAATTTAGACACGCAAGCTTTAAACCGTATAAAAAGATCAAAAAATTATATTAAATCAAATTTTATGAGCTCTAATAGTTAATTATGGACTTTTCAACCTAATTATACACCTTAATCTAAAACTTTTAGCTTTCTAATTGGTTAAACTTTGAACAGAGACACTATAAAGCCCATTTAAACACGCACACTTTAAACTCAAGAAAAAGATCAAAAAAGTATGTTAAATCAAATTTAATGAGTTCAAATTGTTAGTTATGGAATTTTGAACCTAATTATACAGCTTAATATCAAATTTTTAGATTTTTACTCGGTTAAAATTCAAACAAATTCACTACAAAGCCAATTTAGACATGCACGCTTTAAACCCAATAAAAAGTTTAAAAAATTATATTAAATAAATTTTATGTGTTCAAATAGTTAATTATGGACTTTTGAACCTAATTATACAGCTCAATCTCAAATTTTTAGCTTTTTACTCGGTTAAAATACGAACAAATTCACTACGAAGCCCATTTATACACGCACGCTTTAAACCCAACAAAAAGATCAAAAAATAATATTAAATCAAATTTTATGAGTTCAAATAGTTAATTATGGACTTTTGAAGCTAATTATAGAGATTAATCTCAAATTTTTAGCATTTTACTCAATTAAAATTCGAACAGATTCACTATAAAGCTCATTTAGACATGCACGCTTTAAACCCAACAAAAAGATCAAAAAATTATATTAAAATCAAATTTTATGAGTTCAAATAGTTAATTATAAACTTTTGAACCAAATTATACAGCTTAATCTCAAAATTTTAGCTTTTTACTCAATTAAAATTCGAACAGATTTATTATAAAGCCCATTTAGACATGCACGCTTTAAACCCAACAAAAAGATCGAAAAAAGATATTAAATAAAATTTTATGAGTGAAAATTGTTAGTTATGGACTTTTGAAGCAAATTATACAGCTTAATCTAAATTTTTATCTTTTTACTCCGTTAAAATTTGAACAGATTTACAACAATGCTCATTCAGACACGCACGCTTTAAACCCAATAAAAAGATCAAAAAATTATGTTAAATCGAATTTTATGAGTTCAAATAGTTAATTATGGACTTTTGAAGCTAATTATACAGCTTAATCTCAAATTTTTAGCATTTTACTCGGTTAAAATTCAAACATATTCACTACAAAGCTCATTTAGATACGTACGCTTTAAACCCAATAAAAAGATCAAAAAATTATATTACATCAAATTTTATGAGTTCGAATAGTTAATTATGGACTTTTGAAGCTAATTATATAGCTTAATCTAAAATTTTTAGCTTTTTACTCGGTTAAAATTTGAAAAGATTCACTATAAAGCCCATTATACATGCACGCTTTAAACCCAACAAAAAGATCGAAAAATGATATTTGATAAAATTTTATGAGTGCAAATAGTTAATTATGGATTTTTGAAGCTAATTATACACCTTAATCTAAAATTTCTAGCTTTTTACTCGGTTAAAATTCGAACAGAACTAGAAAGCCCATTTAGACACTCATGCTTTAAATCCAACAAAAAGATCAAAAAAATATATTAAATCAAATTTTATGAGTTCAAATAGCTAATTATGGACTTTTGAACCTAATTATACAACTTAATCTAAAATTTTTATCCTTTTACTAGATTAAAATTCGAACAAATTTACTACAAAGCTCATTTAGACACGCATGATTTAAACCCAGCAGAAAGATCGAAAAATGATATTAAATTAAATATTATGAGATAAAATTGTTAATTATGGAATTTTACTCGGTTAAAATTCGAACAGATTTGTAGCGACCCTTTTTAAAATCGGGGTTTGGAAATAAAATGTCGCTAGTGAAAAACTAGGTCAAAATTAGAATATTAGGCATTAAATTGAAATGTTATTGGAAAAGGAAATTTTGACTTGAAAAGGAGAAATTATGTTAAAATTAAGGTTTTAGGGACTTTGGAAATAAAAAAAATGTGTTTAAAACGCTTAAAAACAAATTAGAAATGTTAAAAAACAATTTGAAAATTAATTGAAAAATATTTGAAAACAAAAGGAGTCGCCATCGGTCACTTTGGTAGACTGGACACCGTAAAACTAGAGATTCGAAATCAAAAGGGTTCGGGAGTCGGTTACGGTTAAAAAAGGTGTTAGCATTTTAAACCGCCCAAAATTGGTACCTTAAAGAATATTTACCGCTTAATTAATATTAAAATTTCTAAATTAAAGTGGCGATTAAGTTGGTATTTAATTATAAATTCGGGTTTATTTTAACGCCTCTTTACTCGAAGATAGACGCATACACCGTCACCACTTCGTTTGGTGTCGGGCCCGCTACGACCGAGTAAAGTATTAATTAATTCATTAATTAAGAGATTGATTGTGAATTCAAACTAAAGACTAATAAAGTATACAATAAAATAGATATATACATGATACATGAAAATAAACAAACACATGAATAAGTAGACAAATAAATAAGCAAAACAAAATAAAAATGACACAGATGATTAAATAAACAAGATGACATATGCAAACATAATGAAATTAAACAATCTATGAAAATTGAAAACGACTAAAAAAAAGAGTAAATGAGTGCAAAGTATGTTACAAATACATGCCATTTTAACATTAATGTACGAAGCATAAAAACATGTAATAAGAACATAAACACGTGAGATACAAGATAAAAAGGAAACTAACTATGTCACAAATTAATATTTATAACCAATATGAACCAAAGTAAGGCACAAAATATATGCAAAAAGGAACATGCTACCATATCAATACATGTGTAAAGGTAGAAACAAAGTCTCATATTCACATGATAAACAAGGTAATATCATTAAAATAAATAAATAACCAACATGCATGCGTGAAGCTAACTATACCAAAACAAATATAAGTGGAAGGTGCAACAAAACATGAGTAATTGACATAAAGAATAGCACTTATGGAATTTAATACACATAAAAAGGGAATACACAATAAATAAATAAATAAAAAAGCATGACCTGTGTACTAAACCATGGAATATATGAGGAATGTTTCTTTTACTATGCATAATGATGGTTACAAATCATGACAAATAAATATTACATATATTTAGCATATATAACGGGCAATGATATCAATTAACAATGATAAATATAGTAATAAAATGCATACCACAATTATAACTATAAATGAAATATAATATGAACAAACATGGAATAATCTAGATAGTAAACATAATAAAAAAGAAAGATATGCCATGAAATCAGGGATAAAATAAACTAGACATGAAGCAAAATGGGTTGGTAACTAAAACAAGAACCGAAGACAACAATTTTCTATCCAAAAAAATAATCATGTATGTCATCTCATATGCATGTATATACACCAAGAAAAATGTAAGCAACCTAAACATCTAAGTTTATGTACAGCACCACAAACAGTAAAACAAGAGGCAGACATTAGTATATGCGCGTATTAAAAATACATTAAAGATTTCCATGTTATTAAAAACAAATGATATATTAAATAAAGAGAAAATGCCTGTATATATAAAAAAAAATGAATAACAACATATAAAGATAAATTAATTTAATAAAAGAAATATACTACTAAAATGACTAAAATAAAATAAATTCAAAATTGTGGGGGTCATGGGAATTATTTTAAAGATGTGGAATGGCTTAAGAATAACCTCAAAGACACGTAGGGACTTTAAAATAATAAAACCATTTCAGAAATAACCGATCATGGCCAAATAGGGACCAAATTAGAAATCTTTGAAAACTTGGAAGGGCTGTGGGCATGGTTTCCCTTACACGGATGGGTTTATGAAAGTATTAGACCATTTTTAAAATACTTAGTGAGTATAAAACATACTCCGAATTTTAAAACAAAACCTTTTCTCTCATTTTTTCAAATCCGAAAATCCATTTTCTCTGAAATGTTCTTCATTCCTCAAGAACACGAAGAACAATCTTCATGTTCTTATTGCTTTCCAGAAACCGGCAGCCCTAAACCCAGAAATCGCCGCTATTTCCAGATTTCGACCACCACCCACGGTGGTCGGCGACCTAAAAAATTCTTCCTTTCTCCTTCTTTTTAAACCGATTTGGAAACTCCTTTCAAAGCCCTTTCGAATGTATCATCAAAACAAAAGAAAACTCCCACGTTTATAAACCTAGGACCGAAATCGGTACCCAAAAACACTAAAAAAAATTTTCGAAACCGAAAAGGAAAGAATCAACCCCGGATCTTCTTCGTTTCGGTTCACTCTGAACGACACTAAGGCCGTGGGATTATCACCGATTGAGGAAGAAGATGAAGGGAGATCGAAACCGTGAAGGTAAAACACACGAAACCCTAGATCTATTTTATGTTTATGTGCGAAAGAAAAAGAAGTTAGGAAAATTACCACTGAAAATCTCTGTTTTCTATTACTTTGAGTGGTTCCGAATGGATTACAATCGTTGGGGTTTCACTTCCTTTATAGCCCCTTTTAATTACATGGATTAGGAAAAATAAAGAACACTTATTCCTAATCTATTCTCTGATATGCGGAAGTCCTCTGATAATGTTTGCTTGTCTCTGATTTTTGCTGCATTTGACCAATCATCTCTCTGTAATTTTGTTTTTCTGTCTCTAAAATTCATTGTTGCATTCGAAATTAGCACTGAAAAATTGGTACAATCTGACATTTTGTTTGTTGCATGTACGTGGCGGCCGTAGGAGAGGAGGGGACCACCGGAGGCTCAATCGGACGGCGAGGGAGATGAACGGTCGATTGGGAGCCGAATAGTCAGAGTGGGGGATCTGGAAGGTTCTTCTTCATCCATGACCGTTGGATCATAGATCTGATCCAACGGCTCACAACCAGCTGCGCAAGGAGGAACACATCAATTAGGGTTTTGTTAGTAACCGGTTTGGGCTGGTGGTAAACCGGTTTGGGGCTTACCGGGCTTGTGTAATTTAATTTAATCTGGACTTGTTTATTTAAGATTTGGGTTATAATTTGTAATGGACTGTTATAAATGAATAAATATGGACTTTTATTTTATTATGGGTTTAATTTATAAATATGTTATTTAATAATAATAAATAAAATAATAACAGTAAAAATAATAACAAAAGATAATAATAATAATAATAATAATATAAGTCTAAATATAATAATAGAACTATTATTTAATCATAATATGATAGTATTTTTTTTGGGTTTTGGCTTTAAATAAAGATAAAAGAAAATAATGAAAGACAACCATATAAAGCTATTATAGTAACGATAAAAAGATAATAACTTAATATGATAATAGAATAATATAAATAATATAATTAGTATTTTTGTATTTTTTTCAAATAATATATTATATTAACTATAAATTAGTAGTTATAATATTTTTGTGTTTTTCTCTTTTTTCTTCTTTTTGTTATTTTTTCGTAACAAAAATAAATAGATAATAGTAGTAATATTTTTGAGATTTTTTGGTTTAATATTAATTGAAAATAATCGCAGCCCGTTATTTAGAATAAGCAAAAACAAAAATAAAAATAAATGGGTTTACCCCGGATAAAATTAGTGATTACAGTTGCCCATCTTTGCTTATCGTTGTGAAACAATGATAAAGCAAAGACCTTAAACACTAATTTTATCCGACTTCCCTATGTTGAGATGCTCTGATTTCTGATCATTGCAGCATCTGACGGTCCCTCGATTTGAGCGTATACCGTAATGGGCGACCCTTCTCTTCGAGCGTATGTCGCAATGTATGACCCCTCTCTTTGAGTGCATGTCATGGTGTACGGTCCCTCTCTTCGAGCATATACCGTGATGGACGACCCCTCTCTTCGAGCGTATGTCGCGATGTATGACCCCTCTCTTCGAGTGCATGTCATGGTGAACGGTCCCTCTCTTCGAGCATATACCGTGGTGGACGACCCCTCTCTTCTAGCGTATGTCGCGATGTATGACCCCTCTCTTCGAGTGCATGTCATGGTGAACGGTCCCTCTCTTCGAGCCTATACCGTCTTGGTATTAAGAAATCCTTCGTTAATCTCTATATATAGTCTCTTCATTTTCTTCTTCTTCTTCTTCTTCTTCTTTCTTTTTTTCTCTCTTATATTCTCTTTTTTTTTTCTTTCTTCTTTTCTTTTTCTCCTTCTTTTTTCTTTTCTTTTCATTTTCATTTTTTCTCTTTCTCTTCTTCTCTTTTTTCTTTACTTTTTTTTTCTTTTTCTTTTTTCATCTTTTCTTTTACTCCTCTTTTTTTTCTTTTTCTCTTCTCCTCCTCCTCTTTCTTCTTCTTCTTCTTCTTCTTCTTCTTCTTCTTCTTCTTCTTTTCGTTCTCTTTCTCTTTTTCTTCTTCTCTTTTTTCGAACAAGGTATCTCAACCTCATATCGTCTATTGTCGAAGGCCTCATGATTTTTTGAGATTTGTTTCTTCCCTAGTGAGGCAGATCAAGCTCCTTATTAATCTTCAAAATTCCTGTTTAGAATGCACAAAATGCAATGATGGAATGAAATGATAACGATGCATGGATATCTAACCTGAATGATGTATGAATATTTAACCTAAATGATGCATTAATGTTACTTTCTTCTTCTTCTTTTTTTCTTCTTCTTTTCTTTTATTCTTTTTCGAACCTCATATTGCCCATCACTGAATAAATCCAAGAACTTCTGATTCTTTTTTGAAATTTTAGTGAGCCATGGATCAAATTCCTTAGTAATCTTCAGAGCTCTTTTTCTTCTTTTTTCCCTTTCTTTTTAATCTTTTTTTTTTATCTTTTTAAATGAAATGATGGTATGAAATGGAATGCTCATGATGCATGAACATCTATCCTAAATGATGCATGAATGCTATTTTTTTCTTTTTTCTTAGAGGATAAACCCTCGTTTCACATTTTCACTCAACACTAAATTCATCGGGCTTTCATCCTCGTTGGATCCTCATTCTTTGCCTCGTCTTGAAAGGGGATCGTTGTCTTGCATCGGTCAGAACGAGATCTCTCATTTTGTGATCCAATTATCTTCTTTTAGCACTTATCTAGGGGCCTTTACTTCTCTTTTCCTCTCTTTTTTCCTTTTTTCTTTTTTTCTTTCTCAAGGAATAGGGCGGACACATGCCCCAAACTTTCTAGGGTTCAATTTCGGATAAAAGATCATCCTCATATTTGCTGTTTTTTTATTCGACTCTATGAGAGGCCAGGACTGATTTGCGTTGATGGGTCAGAATCTTCTATTCAATTATGCCTTATTTCTTTGAGCTTTGTCTCAACCATAGTTTTTCGATGAGTGTTCACGACAAGTCTTCTATTTTAATATTAGAGCAAACGCGTGCCCCCAACTTTACAAGTCTACTTCTTCAGTTAAGACTTATTCCATATTTCTGAAATCATACAAAGCACTATGGTAGAAACTAGCAAGCATCTAAAATTTGGGCAATTCCTATTGTTCTCTTCTCAAACAAATGTGGTTATTCTCTTATCTTTGGTTAGCTACAAAACCCATGAATTAATTATCTCTGAACACTCTTCTTCTAAGTTTATGGTGGCAGCTCTCAACTTCATATTCATACTTAGATCGTTAAGGCCTATCTTCGACACGTTTCTTGGGGGTTATTCTTCTTGGATCCTACTTGACTTCTGTCTCTGGGTCAACTGGTCGACTATCTTTATGCCCCGAATATAACTTTCGTCCCAAAGGCTTGATATTCGTTTCTGCTCAAACCGTAACCCTCAATAAGCTTAGGCAATCTTTGCTTATTCATGTTGACCCGAGTTCTGAAAATGTATCATCTTACAATCAAAGTGATCTTTTCGGGAGACACTTGGTACCACACATTGCCCCCTCTTCTTGGGTCGTATCAAAGATGACCGTTTGCATCAACTATCTTGCATTTTGTAAATCTCTTGAAAGCTCTTTTATTTGATAATTATATACAGAATAATATCTGAATATGTTACACAAAAAATTAGAAAAGAAATAAAAAAGGTTCCTTGGATATCAAGTGCTTTAAACTCAATCCTTAAACTTTAGTTCTTCAACCTTCGGAAGTTGTGGCGATATTCGAAGTTTTTAGATTCCTTTCAAATTGCTTGGTTCATCCTTATGATTATCGTATTTGCTTGATCTATTCGAAAACTACTCCTTCTAGTTCTCAATATCTTTCTCCTCTTATATATTCAAACTTTTCGTACTTGCCCCTACTAGCGAAGTATACGAGTATCTTCTCAAGAATTCTAAGTGTGCTTCAGATTGCATCTAACTATATGAGCATTTTCTTTTTCTTTTTATCTCTTTTTTCTTCTTCTCTTTTTTATTTTTCTTTTTTCCCTTTTTTTCTTTTTTCTTCTCTTTTCTTTTTCATTCACATCAGTTGTTTTTTCTTTTTTCTTTTAATTCGGGAAAATCAATTCATCACAGTCCTTTGTCTCGAAGGTAATGATGGAGCATACAACAAAACTCCGAGTTACTACTCGGCATAGTCATGAATTTGAAAATATTATCATCACTCATGAAGCGAAGACTTTGGATGGTGCTTTGCTACCTTATTAAGCCTATCACTTCAGAGGAGTGCCTCGAATAATTTCACACTCTTAATCGAATAAGCCTATTACCAGGTTTCGAACATTGGAGTGTTTTTTCTTTGTTCTCTCATTTCTTCTTCTCTTTTTTCTCTTTTTTCTTTTTTCCTTCTTTCTCTTTCTCTTTCTCTTTTCTTTCTTTCCCCCTTTTTTTTAGATGCAATCCTTATGCTCTTCGGAGAATTCTTGAGATCAACCGATTTTATTGGGTCTTTCTCTAGGAGATTTCTTTATCATTGAACATCCCTAAAGGAGTAGTAATCTTATATCTCTTGCTTTACTGACCAGAGCTGGTGAGAAAGGAATCATACCCCATCGTAATCACAACATTCCAATAGTTTTGTAATTGAGTCATAAGCACGTGACATTCAAGGAATTTTTTGAAGATAAAGGGATATATATACAAAATAATTTGACAAAAGGCATCTCTTGATTGAAATTAAAAATATGTGGCCTTTACATGAAGTCATTGCTACTTTTAGGCTAATAGTAGCAAGTTTGATTTAAACATAAGATAAAAACAACAAATGCAAGCTATCAATGCAAGCTATCATCTAAGACATAAAAAAAACAAACTGAGATGCGACTAATACTCCTTCTGGCTTGGGCATTACTCTTGAACCACCCTAATCAATTTTCAGAACTCCGGTGTTGATCAAGTTTTGCACAACCTTCTTGAACACTATGCAGTTCTCTATCGAGTGTCCTACTACACCGTCGTGGTATTCGCAATGTGCATTAACATCATACCAAGCAGGATATGGTGGTTTGAAGGGAGTGACAAAAGTAGGTCGAACCAGGTTGGCCTCATACAGGATTAAGTACATCTCCTTGTAGGAAAATGGTAGAGGGGTAAATGTCTTCTTTGCTTTCTGAGCTGTGTTTCTTGCATGTGGTGGGAAACTCCTGAAGGTCTCAAGAGTTGGGTGGGAACTTCCACAGTTCATCTGGCTTTCTTGCCCCTTAAAACACCCTTCTAGACTCCCATCCACCGAAGAAGACAAAATTTTCCTGAGAGCGACTTCGATTTTGTCTAACGCTAATTCAGTGGGACAAACAGAAGCATTACAAGCTACCTCGTATTGCTGAAGGATAGCTTGGTCTTTATCAGATAGGGTCATTTCTTTACTACCTTGACTCTCACTTTCTTGCATGAAAGAGCCTTCTATCGGACCTTTTCCCTTGATCGTGGCAGCCATCATGCCCCTTAACTCACTGAATTGCGCTCTAGCTTCATCTTGAAAACTCTTCATGCCTAGCAGTATCTCATTCTGATTCTTGATCACTAACTCATGAAGTTCTTCAAGTTTGCTCACTCTCGCCATAAGATCATTCATGTTCTTGAAGTCGTATTGCTCTAAGGTCTTCCCCTTGTCCTTCCTAGCGTCAAACATGAATGTCCCCCTTGGGACGACTCCACGCTAGCAAAGCTCTTATCCATTTGCCCGGTGTAATTCTTGAGAAGCTGCCACATGGTGCCCAGGATTAATCCTCTTGTATTATTAATTAATGCAAGTTATATGTTTAAAAATGTATGAAAATGCATGAATGAATGCAAGTAAAGGCGCCAATTCTGTTGTTGGTCAATATTTGAACAACTTCCACTAAATTTGGTAAGGGGTATTGGTTTGAAGCAAAGGTCTCTGACAAACTTTTAATTGCTCAATGACTTCATATAGCTAAAGGAGACTTTTATCTCGGGAAAATGAGTGAAGGGTATACTTTAGCTTTTGTGAATGGGATATTCATAGGTCGACCTCTATACTTGAACCATCATTGTATGTTGTATTATTATTACCTTTGAATAAACTATGGTGACAAATAACTACCCTTGCAACTTCATGCTGGTTGTCTTCCTTAGGAGGAAAGCTACAACACTAAGAATACTTCATCGTCATTGTAGACTTGATTGAGTACACTTGGGGTTACATAATCTTCTAAAGTGATGTTTAGCTCTTAAGATAATCTTACCCTCGTTAGGAAAAACACTACAGTGAAAGCTTCTAGTTTGAGCAAACCAACTGAATTGACACCTTTATGTTATGTAATGTTGATGCAACAATTAACATGATGTATGCTATGAGATGTATGGCATGAAATGTATGCATGAATGCAATTAAAGGTATTGGTCACACTAGTGATCGCCCTTTGAGCAACTTTCATCGCTTAATGCCCCTTTTGTATTTTCTTTTTCTCTCTTTTCTCTCTCTTTTTTTACTTATTTTATCTTTTTTTTCTTTTTTCTTTCTTCTTTCTTTCGATTTTTCTTTTTTCTTTTTCTCTTTTTCTTATTTTCTTTTTTTTCTCTTTCTTCTAATCTTCTTTTTTTTATTTCTATTCTTTTCTTTTCCTTTTCTCTCAATTTTTTCTTTTTCTTTTTATTTCTCTTATTTTCTCTTCTCTCTCCTTTTCTTTTTTTTTTTAATTTCTCAATTTCTATTTCTTCTTTTCTTTCTTTTTTCATTGTTTTCTCTATTTCTTTTTCTTTCTATTTTCAATTCTTTTCTCTTTTTCTTCTTTTCTTCATCTCTCAAATTTTTATTGTTTCTTTTTCTTTCTAATTCTTTCTCTTATTTTTTTTGTTTTTTCTCTAACTAGAATGAAAGCCTCTAATTGGACATATCACTTAGATCAACTTTAAATGTGAAATGTTTATGCAAAAATCATACAAAAGGTTATTGCAAAATAAAAACAATAAACAAACCAAAGAAACAAGAGGTAAAACAACCCTATTTACTTCATCTACGACCCTAGGTTTTTCACATAGTTCTAAAGGGTGGGTTTTCTATGTTCTCTACATGCAGTCTTGGTACTAAACAGTACCCGAATTGTCCTTGTTGTCCTCTTCTAAGAGTAACAAGGACCCCGATCTTCACCCATTATAGGCTCATTTCAATCGAGTTCAATTCGAGAGGACCCTTTCGCTATGCCCATACGGGGAAACAATATTCCCACGAAAACATAGGGTAGTCGAGCCCCGAAGGTACTTTGCTAGGCTCATACGAAGGAACAATATCCTTACGAAAGCTCTTAGCGTTTTCCCCCACTTAAAGAACGGGTATAAATGTTGGGTTTATGAACGTTAAAATAAACTTGCCTTTATAAGTAAATATAAACTTACTTGCCACTTTAATTTACAACTTCTAATATTAATTAAGCGGTAATGAAAAGGCCTGACTCTCTAAAAATTTTAAAAACGTCCCCAGCAGAGTCGCCAACTGTAGCGACCCTTTTTAAAATCGGGGTTTGGAAATAAAATGTCGCTAGTGAAAAACTAGGTCAAAATTAGAATATTAGGCATTAAATTGAAATGTTATTGGAAAAGGAAATTTTGACTTGAAAAGGAGAAATTATGTTAAAATTAAGGTTTTAGGGACTTTGGAAAGATTTAAAAAAAATGAGTTTAAAACGGTTAAAAACAAATTAGAAATGTTAAAAAACAATTTGAAAATTAATTGAAAAATATTTGAAAACAAAAGGAGTCGCCACCGGTCACTTTGGTAGACTGGACACCGTAAAACCAGAGATTCGAAATCAAAAGGGTTCGGGAGTCGGTTACGGTTAAAAACGGTGTTAGCATTTTAAACCACCCAAAATTGGTACCTTAAAGAATATTTACCGCTTATTTAATATTAAAATTTCTAAATTAAAGTGGCGATTAAGTTGGTATTTAATTATAAATTCGGGTTTATTTTAACGCCTCTTTACTCGAAGATAGACGCATACACCGTCACCACTTCGTTTGGTGTCGGGCCCGCTACGACCGAGTAAAGTATTAATTAATTCATTAATTAAGAGATTGATTGTGAATTCAAACTAAAGACTAATAAAGTATACAATAAAATAGATATATACATGATACATGAAAATAAACAAACACATGAATAAGTAGACAAATAAATAAGCAAAACAAAATAAAAATGACACAGATGATTAAATAAACAAGATGACATATGCAAACATAATGAAATTAAACAATCTATGAAAATTGAAAACGACTAAAAAAAAGAGTAAATGAGTGCAAAGTATGTTACAAATACATGCCATTTTAACATTAATGTACGAAGCATAAAAACATGTAATAAGAACATAAACACGTGAGATACAAGATAAAAAGGAAACTAACTATGTCACAAATTAATATTTATAACCAATATGAACCAAAGTAAGGCACAAACTATATGCAAAAAGGAACATGCTACCATATCAATACATGTGTAAAGGTAGAAACAAAGTCTCATATTCACATGATAAACAAGGTAATATCATTAAAATAAATAAATAACCAACATGCATGCGTGAAGCTAACTATACCAAAACAAATATAAGTGGAAGGTGCAACAAAACATGAGTAATTGACATAAAGAATAGCACTTATGGAATTTAATACACATAAAAAGGGAATACACAATAAATAAATAAATAAAAAAGCATGACCTGTGTACTAAACCATGGAATATATGAGGAATGTTTCTTTTACTATGCATAATGATGGTTACAAATCATGACAAATAAATATTACATATATTTAGCATATATAACGGGCAATGATATCAATTAACAATGATAAATATAGTAATAAAATGCATACCACAATTATAACTATAAATGAAATATAATATGAACAAACATGGAATAATCTAGATAGTAAACATAATAAAAAAGAAAGATATGCCATGAAATCAGGGATAAAATAAACTAGACATGAAGCAAAATGGGTTGGTAACTAAAACAAGAACCGAAGACAACAATTTTCTATCCAAAAAAATAATCATGTATGTCATCTCATATGCATGTATATACACCAAGAAAAATGTAAGCAACCTAAACATCTAAGTTTATGTACAGCACCACAAACAGTAAAACAAGAGGCAGACATTAGTATATGCGCGTATTAAAAATACATTAAAGATTTCCATGTTATTAAAAACAAATGATATATTAAATAAAGAGAAAATGCCTGTATATATAAAAAAAAATGAATAACAACATATAAAGATAAATTAATTTAATAAAAGAAATATACTACTAAAATGACTAAAATAAAATAAATTCAAAATTGTGGGGGTCATGGGAATTATTTTAAAGATGTGGAATGGCTTAAGAATAACCTCAAAGACACGTAGGGACTTTAAAATAATAAAACCATTTCAGAAATAACCGATCATGGCCAAATAGGGACCAAATTAGAAATCTTTGAAAACTTGGAAGGGCTGTGGGCATGGTTTCCCTTACACGGATGGGTTTATGAAAGTATTAGACCATTTTTAAAATACTTAGTGAGTATAAAACATACTCCGAATTTTAAAACAAAACCTTTTCTCTCATTTTTTCAAATCCGAAAATCCATTTTCTCTGAAATGTTCTTCATTCCTCAAGAACACGAAGAACAATCTTCATGTTCTTATTGCTTTCCAGAAACCGGCAGCCCTAAACCCAGAAATCGCCGCTATTTCCAGATTTCGACCACCACCCACGGTGGTCGGCGACCTAAAAAATTCTTCCTTTCTCCTTTTTAAACCGATTTGGAAACTCCTTTCAAAGCCCTTTCGAATGTATCATCAAAACAAAAGAAAACTCCCACGTTTATAAACCTAGGACCGAAATCGGTACCCAAAAACACTAAAAAAAATTTTCGAAACCGAAAAGGAAAGAATCAACCCCGGATCTTCTTCGTTTCGGTTCACTCTGAACGACACTAAGGCCGTGGGATTATCACCGATTGAGGAAGAAGATGAAGGGAGATCGAAACCGTGAAGGTAAAACACACGAAACCCTAGATCTATTTTATGTTTATGTGCGAAAGAAAAAGAAGTTAGGAAAATTACCACTGAAAATCTCTGTTTTCTATTACTTTGAGTGGTTCCGAATGGATTACAATCGTTGGGGTTTCACTTCCTTTATAGCCCCTTTTAATTACATGGATTAGGAAAAATAAAGAACACTTATTCCTAATCTATTCTCTGATATGCGGAAGTCCTCTGATAATGTTTGCTTGTCTCTGATTTTTGCTGCATTTGACCAATCATCTCTCTGTAATTTTGTTTTTCTGTCTCTAAAATTCATTGTTGCATTCGAAATTAGCACTGAAAAATTGGTACAATCTGACATTTTGTTTGTTGCATGTACGTGGCGGCCGTAGGAGAGGAGGGGACCACCGGAGGCTCAATCGGACGGCGAGGGAGATGAACGGTCGATTGGGAGCCGAATAGTCAGAGTGGGGGATCTGGAAGGTTCTTCTTCATCCATGACCGTTGGATCATAGATCTGATCCAACGGCTCACAACCAGCTGCGCAAGGAGGAACACATCAATTAGGGTTTTGTTAGTAACCGGTTTGGGCTGGTGGTAAACCGGTTTGGGGCTTACCGGGCTTGTGTAATTTAATTTAATCTGGACTTGTTTATTTAAGATTTGGGTTATAATTTGTAATGGACTGTTATAAATGAATAAATATGGACTTTTATTTTATTATGGGTTTAATTTATAAATATGTTATTTAATAATAATAAATAAAATAATAACAGTAAAAATAATAACAAAAGATAATAATAATAATAATAATAATAATAATAATAATAATATAAGTCTAAATATAATAATAGAACTATTATTTAATCATAATATGATAGTATTTTTTTTGGGTTTTGGCTTTAAATAAAGATAAAAGAAAATAATGAAAGACAACCATATAAAGCTATTATAGTAACGATAAAAAGATAATAACTTAATATGATAATAGAATAATATAAATAATATAATTAGTATTTTTGTATTTTTTTCAAATAATATATTATATTAACTATAAATTAGTAGTTATAATATTTTTGTGTTTTTCTCTTTTTTCTTCTTTTTGTTATTTTTTCGTAACAAAAATAAATAGATAATAGTAGTAATATTTTTGAGTTTTTTTGGTTTAATATTAATTGAAAATAATCACAGCCCGTTATTTAGAATAAGCAAAAACAAAAATAAAAATAAATGGGTTTACCCCGGATAAAATTAGTGATTACAAGATTCACTACAAAACTCACTTAGATACGCACGTTTTAAAACCCAATAAAAAGATCAAAAAATTATATTAAATCGAATTTTACGAGTTTAAATAGTTATTTATGGACTTTTAAACCTAATTATACAGCTTAATCTCAAATTTTTAGCTTTTTACTCGGTTAAAATTCGAACAAATTCACTATAAAGCCAATTTAGACACGCACGCTTTAAACCGAATAAAAAGATCAAAAAAATTATATTAAATCAAATTTTATGAGTTCTAATAGTTAATTATGTACTTTTGAACCTAATTATACACCTTAATCTAAAATTTTTAGCTTTCTAATTGGTTAAACTTCGAATAGAGTCACTATAAAGCCCATTTAAACACGCATGCTTTAAACCCAACAAAAACATCAAAAAATGTTATTGAATGAATTTTTTGATTTCAAATAGTTTATTATGGACCTTTGAACCTAATTATACATCTTAATCTCAAATTTTTAGCTTTTTACTCGGTTAAAATTCGAACAAATTCACTACATAGCCCATTTAGACTTGCACGCTTTAAACCCAATAAAAAGATCAAAAACTTATATTAAATCAAATTTTATGAGTTCAAATAATTAGTTATGGACTTTTGTACCTAATTATACAGCTTAGTCTCAAATTTTTTTAACTTTTTACTAGGTTAAAATTCGAACAAATTCACTACAAAGCTCATTCAGACACGCACGCTTTAAACTCAAGAAAAAGATCAAAAAATTATATTAAATCAAGTTTAATGAGTTCAAATAGTTAGTTACGGAATTTTGAACCTAATTATACAGCTTAATATCAAATTTTTAGATTTTTACTCGGTTAAAATTTGAACAAATTCAATACAATGCCCATTTAGACACGCACGCTTTAAACCCAACAAAAAGATCAAAAAAATAACATTAAATCAAATTTTATGAGTTCAAATAGTTAATTATGGACTTTTTAACCTAATTATAGAGATTAGTCTCAAATTTTTAGCATTTTACTCAATTAAAATTCGAACAGATTCACTATAAAGCCCATTTAGACACGCACGCTTAAAACCCAACAAAATGATCAAAAAAATATATTAAATCAAATTTTATGAGTTCAAATAGTTAATTATGGACTTTTGAACCTAATTATAGAGCTTAATCTCAAATTTTTAGCTTTTTACTCGATTAAAATTCGTACAAATTCACTACAAATCCCATTTACACACGAACGCTTTAAATTCAACAAAAAGATCGAAAAATGATATTAAATAAATTTTATGAGTGCAAGTAGTAAATTATGGACTTTTGAAGCTAATTATACAGCTTAATCTCAATTTTTTAGCTTCTTACTCGGTTAAAATTCGAACAAATTCACTACAAAGCCCATTTAGACACGCACGCTTTAAACCCAACAAAAAGATCAAAAAATGATATTAAATCAAATTTTATGAGTTCAAAAAGTTAATTATAGACTTTTGAACATAATAATACACCTTAATCTCAAATTTTTAGCATTATACTCGGTTAAAATTCGAACAAATTCACTAGAAAGCTCATTTAGACACGCACGCTTAAAACCCAACAAAAAGATCAAAAAAATATATTAAATCAAATTTTATAAATTCATATGGACTTTTGAACCTAATTGTACAACTTAATCTAAAATTTTAAACATTTTACTTAATTAAAATTAGAACAAATTTACTGTAAAAGCCCATTTAGACACGCAAGCTTTAAACCTAGCAAAAAGATCGAAAAATGATATTAAATCAAATTTTATGAATTCAAATAGTTAATTATGGTCTTTTGAATCTAATTATACAACTTAATCTCAAACTTTTAGCTTTTTACTCGGTTAAAATTCGAACTGATTCACTAGAAAGCCCATTTAGACCCGCACGCTTTAAACCCAACAAAAAGATCGAAATATGATATTAAATAAAATTTTATTAGTTCAAATAGTTAATTGTATACTTTTGAACCTAATTATACAGCTTAATCTAAAATTTTTAACTTTTTACTCCGTTAAAATTCGAACAGATTCACTAGAAAGCCCATTTAGATACGCACGACTTAAACCCAATAAAAAGATCAAAAAATTATATTGATCAAATTTTATGAGTTCAAATAGTTAATTAAGGAATCTTGAACCTAATTATACAGCTTAATCTACAATTTTTAGCTTTTTACTTAGTTAAAATTCGAACAAATTTACTGTAAAGCCCATTTAGACCCGCACGCTTTAAACCCAACAAAAAGATCAAAAAATGTTATTAAATAAAATTTTATGTGTTCAAATAGTTAATTATGAGCATTTGAACCTAATCATACACCTTAATCTGAAATTTTTAGCTTTTTACTCGGTTAAAATTCGAACAGAATTACTACAAAACCCATTTAGACACTCATGCTTTAAACCCAATAAAAAGTTAAAAAATTATATTAAATCAAATTTTATGAGTTCAAATAGTTAATTATGGACTTTTGAACCTAATTATACGGCTTAATCTAAAATTTTTAGCTTTTTACTCGGTTAAAATTCGAACAAATTTACTATAAAGCCCATTTAGACAAGTACGCTTTAAACCCACCAAAATGATCAAAAAATGATATTAAATCAGATTTTATGAGTTCAAATAGTTAATTATGGACTTTTGAACCTAATTATACAGCTTAATCTAAATTTTTTAACTTTTTACTCGGTTAAAATTCGAACAGATTTACTATAAAGCCAATTTAGACACGCACGCTTTACACCCGTCTAAAAGATCGAAAAATGATATTAAATCAAATTTTATGAGTTCAAATAATTAATTATAGACTTTTGAACCCAATCATACACCTTAATCTCAAATTTTTAGCTTTTTACTCAGTTAAAATTCAAACAGATTTACTACAAAGCTCATTTAAACATGTATGCTTTAAACCCAACAAAAAGATCGAAAAATGATATTAAATTAAATTTTATGAGTTCAAATAGTTAATTATTGACTTTTGAAGCTAATTATACAGCTTAATCTCAAATTTTTAGCATTTTACTCGGTTAAAATTCGAACAGATTCACAATAAAGCCCATTTAGACATGCACGCTTTAAACCCAACAAAAAGATCAAAAAATTATATTAAATCAAATTTTATGAGTTCACATAGTTAATTGTAAACTTTTGAAACAAATTATACAGCTTAATCTAAAAATTTTAGCTTTTTACTCAGTTAAAATTCGAACAGATTCACTAGAAAGCCCATTTAGACACGCACGCTTTAAACCAAACAAATAGATAAAAAAAATATATTAAATCAAATTTTATGAGTTTAAATAGTTAACTATGGACTTTTGAACCTAATTATAGAGCTTAATCTCAAAGTTTTAGCTTTTACTCGGTTAAAATTCAAACAGAATCACTATAAAGCCCATTTAGACATGCACGCTTTAAACCCAAAAAAATATCAGAAAATGATATTAAATCAAATTTTATGAGTTGAAATAGTTAATTATGGACTTTTGAAGCTAATTATAAAGCTTAATCTAAAATATTTAGCATTTTACTCGGTTAAAAATTGAAAAGATTTACTATAAAGCCTATTTAGACACGCACACTTTAAACCCAAAAAAAAGATCGAAAAATGATATTAAATCAAATTTTATGAGTTCAAATAATTAATTATAGACTTTTGAACCCAATCATACACCTTAATCTCAAATTTTTAGCTTTTTACTCAGTACTCAAACTTAACTTCTTTCTGCAACAACTTGGTCAAAGGTGCTACAATCCGGGAAAAAATCCTCCACAAACCGTCTATAATACCTGCAAAACCCAAGAAACTACATACCTCCGTCACATATCTAGGCGGTTTCCAACTCATAACAGCCTCAACTTTCTGCGGATCAACTCTAATACCCTCCGCCGAAACCACATGTCTAAGGAAAACAACCTTCTTGATCCAAAACTCAAACTTGCTCAACTTAGCATAAAGCTGATTATCCAACAAAGTCTGCAAAATAATTCATAGATGCTTATCGTGATCTTCCTCAATACGGGAATACACAAGAATATCATCGATAAAAACTACCACAAATTGATCCAAAAACTCATGGAAAACCCGGTTCATCATATCCATGAAAGTAGCAGGAGCATTCGTCAATACTGAACCCATGATCCAACATTTTTTGTAACTGAACCTTCAACTCTTTCAACTCTTTAGGTGCCATTCGGTAGGGAGTAATAGAGACAGGTAAGGATCCCTCTATTAGCTCAATACTGAACTCGACCTCACGGTTAGGTGGTAACCCATGTAACTCTTCAGGAAAAACTCTAGGAAAGTCACAAACAGTACGTATGTCACATGGCCTAACCTCTTTCATATCAGGATTCATCACATAAGCCAAATAAGCATCAAAACTTTTAAACAAAAGCCTCTGAGGTTGTTAAGCCGAAACAACCTTCGACAGAAACTTAACACCCTCACCAATCATGATTACCTCATATTCGTCAACTAACCTCAAAGACACCCTATTTGTCCTAAAGTCCACAACAACTCTATGTTCTACTAACCAATCCATACCCAAGATAAGATCAAACCCTTGAAACGACAACTCCATAAGATTGATAGCAAAAACATTCCCTTGAACAACTAAGGGACATCTCCTATAAACCTTTTTAACCACTACAGTCTCACCAAAAGAATTAGTAACACTCATACCTACTTTCATGTTCTCTACATGTATGTCTAAAGCTCTAGCATGCTCACTAAGGATATAAGAGTGAGTAGATCAAGAATCTAACATAGCGAACAAAGATAAATATTGCAAGGAAAAAGGTACCTTCAACCACATCTATGTCGTTCTAGACCACCCTGTGGGCATAAACTCTCGCCTGACCCTCGTCAAGGCGCTGTTGTCCCTGATTCTCCTCTCTGCGCTAGAAGCTACCTCTGCCTCTATTTTGATCGCCTCTACGACCTTGGCCCTGATGGCCACCCAAAAACTAAGTACACTCCCCTCTAGTGTGCCCACCACCACCACATTGACAACAAGTACTAGATGGTCCCCAATATTGACCCTCAGGACGACTCCCGTATCTATTACAATCAACAGGTCGAGCCTAACCTCCCTAATAACCACGACCAGCTTCTCCCCCTTTATACTGATTGTTCCGACCATAACTTCCATCTCTCTATTTCTTGAACCTATCCCTATTATTTCAATTCTCAGCGGGCCTCTTACCAGAACCAGATCAAACAGACTTCAAACCCAAGCTCTGCTCAATATCCTTAGCCCGGTCTACTAACACATTAAAGTCCATATAATCTATGGCCAACACATACATTTTGACCTCTCTAACCAAGCGAAAACGAAACAGCTCACAACGAGCTCTCTCACTAGGCAACAACTCAGGAGCATACTGAATAAGGTTAACAAACTACACTTCATACTCAGACACATACATGTCACCCTGAACCAAAGCCATGAACTCCCTCTTTTTCTCATCTAGATATTGAACACCCAAATACTTACGCCTGAAAGCCTCTCCGAAAAACTCCCAATTGATCTCTTCCTTTTCCATACCCTGAGTAGTGGTAGTCCACCACTTATAAGCATCTCCTTGCAACAAAGCAACTGAACAACCCATCTGAACCAAGATATAGTTAGTACTCTTTAACCAACTCTTATAGTCTTTCGGGGACAGTCCCTTAAACTCGACTCTTTCCGAACTACGGAGCCTCTCCAAAGGTAAACCAAGATTAGCTACCATTAGAGCAATTGTGGCATGTATTCCAGCAACTGCAGCCTGAAAAGCTCCCGCTATAGCCTGGACCAATTGATTCATGTCACCGACAGCCGACACAGCATGTGGAGTTGTTGGCGGTTCAATTGGCGGTACAAAAGGTGGTGGCGGTGGCAACTTTTCCTCAACACATACTTCCCTATCATCAATAATGGATCAAATATTCATTCTAAGTTTTCTACGAGGTCCCATATTACTTAATCTATGGAAACAAAAGAATATTTAAAACCAAGTAAGTCAACCGAAAACAAAGTGTCAACTCGCTTAAGTTTTCACAAAACCAACCTAAAGTAGTGGAGCAATGGAAACCTATGTAACATGCTTTATCCAACAATAATTAATCAATCACTGTGCATATAACAGGTCATCAATTTAAACAATCACCGTGCAATATCACATATTAGCATGCTAAGCAAACATCGTGCAATATAACATATCATAAACAATCAATAACATAACCCAATGACTAATAAGCCTAATCTTTGATACCAACAAATGTAACCACCTCGACCCGGTCTAGACGCCACCTGACTCGAACGAGTTACACGGGGAATACCAAGACTAATTCGGATACTTTCCCCAATAAATGACTCTATATTTTTTTCTTTTTATCTTATTTATATGCTTTAGTTAGATCCTACATGTTCATGCAAGAACTGAGTTTAATTATAGCGAAAATTAATGTAAACCGAGTCCTAATTTAACTGAACAAGGTTTAGGGACCTAATTGTAAATTCCCATAACCAATTGTGAAATTTATGTTACCAATATAAAATTAAGTTCATTAAATTCTTATGTCTCAAATTTCAACTTAAAACGAAGTCTACAAGTCACTTAATTGATTATTTGATATTTAGTGACAAAAACGTGAATGTTTCAAGTTATCTTTTATCTTATAACGACTTTAACAAACATAGGTATCGAAACGCCTAGTCCCAACATCGATACCTATGTGTCAACAAGACGGGGTATCGAAACGGACTATTAATGTTCCGATACACCTTTCGATTTCTCGACCAATGCCATGCGAGACAAGCCCGCGTTTCGATACAATCATGAACCAGTATTGATACGATTTGAAACTGTAAAACTTTTTTTATCGATACCAGGGTCAAGTGTATCGAAAGACGTACCTATTTTCATCAACCTATTTCTTAACTGGTTCTTGTGGTTTCGATACATAGGTTAATTTTTCCAAAAAACCATTGTATTTTTGCTTAGGTATCGATACCCTATGAACAAGTATCGAAACCTCTACCCAGAAAACGTAGTTTTCACATGTTCCATACCTTAACCGAAAAACTAAGGTTCTTTATATGCATATAAGACCCTATAGGCATAAACCACACTTCAAACATTAACTCTAGATGCTTGGTTGTCTAATTTCATGTATAAAACACATATTTCATAATATGATTCAAACATAAAAGAACATATTATAACATGTCTTAAAAGTCTCATCAAACTCAAATACTTAACATAATAAGGTAACTCAAACCAATATGTTCAAAAACAGAATTCAAACTCAAAGGTTCTCCATTCCATTACTCTCAACTACCTAGGTTCATGATTTAAGAAAAAGCATACTTGAGATAAAGAAAATACTAAAAATAGGCACGAGCGAGCCTTTTTATTTCCAATTGCTTCCAACAATTACTTATTTGTATTGCAAGAAAAAAGAGAGGTTAATCTTGGAGCTTAGTTATGGTAATAAAACATTTAAAAACACCATTTGTAATGCAACACATAAACACTCAATCTTATCAAAGTAAAAACATGTCATGCTTATTTAAAAACAATGTAATCATGGCCTTCAATGCCAACAGTAAAGCCAACAAGTGTTAACAAAATCATGTCTCACAAGCCAACAAAAAGTTCCGGTAAATTCCATTTTAAATGATATCTCATGCTTTCAAAGCAAAAAAAGGTTAACATGCTATACACCTAGCAAAGCCTATAATTCACATAAAACTTTCAATTTCAAATAGAAAACATAAATTATATTGGTGCTAATGATCCGATTTGTACCACTCTAAATTGTTAGGATAAACGGGCAACCGCATGTTAGTACCACTCTCAGAGAATGCGCATGCTGATACCACTCTCAACATGAATTATCTCACCTTGGTGTCTGGTGAAAGTAGCACTCCTATTAGCCCGGATGTGACAGTACCACTCCCATCATATAGCATTAGACTAAAAGCCAAAATACAACACATAAGGAATTTAAACACGTACGACTTTTGAATATTTATAGTGCACTCTAGACCCTATTGATCGATGAACTTATACCATAACATTCATCACTTAACTAGACAATATGTATATAAAAAACCAATGCTCAATTTAACTTAAAACATAATTAAACATATGCATCCCATTATTATAAGCACCAAGTGCAAAACCAGTAAAAACCATTTTTCTCATGTTTTCAAAACAAAACCATGGGAGCATAAATTTTATGTCAAAATATTTATAAAACAGTAACATGAGCATTAAATCATCATGCATAATCATTTATGCAAAATCAACACTGAGCACGAAAAAGTTCATAGTAAAAACATAGAGTAATATGGGAACCTTTGCGAAAACTAAACGTTTACTTACTTCCGAGTATAGGGAGTTTTTCACGCCTTCCCTACACTTCCAAATATCTATAAAACAAGTTTAAAACACTGCCGAAGCAACAACCGTCATAAACCACTCATCGAAAACCGTTACTTGCTCGCCAAGCCACTGATATGAACCGAAACATCTTCAAACGCGATCTCCTAACTCTTTTCCTGTTTCAAGCATTAAAACCAAGGGGTTTAATGATTCTAAACACACAAAAGAAACACTTAATTCGGATCCCTACATAGCAACCCTTAAAACCTATCAAAACCTTAATTGAAAACTTTCCGAAACACACTAAACATCACCTAAGCCTATAGTCCGGGATTAAGAACTTTAAAACCACATTATAAACATACCATCATGTTCAAAATAAATAATTTATAATCCAAAAACAGTTTGTAAAACCCTTGAACAAAAATTGAGATTTTTAGCAAAAAAAACAATTTTATGAAATTAAAGGATTAAAATGATTTATCCAATCTAATAACTTGGGAATTTCAGTAGAGAACTTTATTTTTATAGAGGATTGATGAAATCTCACCTCCAAAACTGATCCAATCACTTTCCGGGTTCCTAAACATGAAAATGGTGAGAAAACAAGAAAAATTGAAAAACAAAAGCTGTGATATTTATTAAAAACGAAATTAATTAAAAAGGGATGAGTTTTTATCTTGAAAACTTGTTGAACGACGGCCTTGAATGTGGGAAAACGAAAATTAGAAAAATATTTTAAGTTTAGGTTAATAAAAAAGGTTTAGAGCTTAAAATTGGGTTTAATTAAGTTATTTTGATTTAAAATAAAACTTTGAGCTTAATTAATTAAAAATTGGAAAGCCTAGACCAACTAGGATTATAATTGGATTAGAGCTCCTTAAGGAAATTTTTAGCTTGTTTTATAAAACTGTCCTCAAAGTTTCAATTTTTACAAAATGGTCAATAATTTCAAAATCTTAGGGATTCAAGGGTAAATTTTCAAAATTGATTTGAACAAAGTGAAATATATGTTAAATAAAAATTTTAGGATATTTTTCCTAAATTTATTTTGATTAAAAACTATTTTTTAAGTATTTAATCCCGAACTAGGCTAGACCGGCCCACTGACTTCTAAGACCATTTTTGGGGCATTACACTTTTGATCCATGTGAATCCTTGAGACATTTTTCTAACCTTTATAAGTCTTAGCTTAAGTTCTGATCAAGGACCCAAACTTTAGTTATCGAGTAAAAGAACGTGATTGTACCTATTCCTTTGAATTTAATATCAAAGTCTCTCTGATAACTCTTCGTTGTCATTTGTTACCTAAAGCTAAATGATCTTTTAATTTTTTTTCTCTAAACATTCGTGCTTTTGAAAATCTATCGCTAAGTCTAGAAAATTCGAGGACAAAATTTATTTTAAGGGTGGGACAGTTGTAATACCCTAAAAATTATTCCTAATTTTAAAACTCTAATTTTGAAATCCCTAATTTTTAGATTCCCAATTTCTGAAACCCTAATTTTTTTGAGGTTTTTAAATTAATTTTCTAAATTTAAGGAAAATTTTTTGGGATAAGATTGTAAAGTTTTGAAAGTTTTAAATGTAAATTTAAAGTTTAAAGTTAAAGTGATCTTTTGAAATCCTAAAGAGATTGATGGCTAAATATGTAATTTATCCAATTTTGTAAATGTTTTTATTTTTCAACGTGATTTATCTTTTTATTTTTATTTATTATTTAAATAAAATTATATTATTATTTATTATTATAATATATGTTTTGAAATTTGATAAATTTTGGATAACCAAATTGTTTTTAAATTAAATTGTAACCCCCTCGACCCTGTCTAGATGCCACCCGACTCGAACGAGCTACACGGGGAATATCGAGGCTAATCCGGAGACTCGCTCTGATAAACAACCCTATTTTTTATCTTTTCTAAATACATTAATTAGATTCTAAATGTTCATGCAAGGACTTAGTTCATTAGCAGCAAAAATTAATGAGAAATGAGTCTTAATTTAATCGAACAAGTTTTAGGGACCTAATTTTAATTTTCTAGATAATTATGATCAAAATGTAAAATTAAGATTAATAATCCTTAATTAAAAATATTACATGCTTAAGTCTCAAATTTCAGATTAAAATAATATCTACTAGTCATTTAATTGCATTATTAAAGTTTGGCGACTAAGGTGTAAATTTCCAAAGTTTAATTCACCCCTATAATGACTTTAACTGACAGGGGTATCAAAACACCCTTCCTCAGTATCAATATTGTTGTAAAAGAAAAAGGGGTATCGAAACGAGTATTAAAAGTTTCGGAACACCTACGATAATTCGAAAGATTTCTTGCGTAACAAACCCACGTTTCGATACGCCTAAGGAACCGTTTTGATACCATTTGAAACTGTGAAGGTCGGTATCGAAATCCAATAGAACCGTATCGATACGCCTGCTAAGATTTTAATACTGTTCGAAACCATTTCATGTGGTATGGATACATAGGCTTATTTCCCCAGAATTCTGACATATTTTGCCTAGGTATCGATACTCTATGAACGAGTACTGAAACCCTCTGCCCCGAAACAGCTATAGATGCATTTAATCACCTATAGACCATAAACCACATATTTCAACAAGATTTCTAGATGCAAATCATCCTAGTTCCATGTTCTTAATCTAAATTGAAAACAATATTCATACTTCAAATTCATCATGGATTTCTTCATAACTACTTCAAAGTAAAACAATTTCATAAAGAATATCCAAATAAACATATCAAAACAGTACTCCATTGCTCTCATCTACTTTAAGGTTTTTAATTGAATTCAAAACATACTTAAACCTAAGAAAATATAAATAGTTACTCGACTTCCTTGCTTCTTGCTGGCACTTAATCACTTATTTATCTGAATTGCAAGTAAAGGAGAGTGGTTAAGCAAAATCTTAGTGAGTGACAATATAAAAACATAAGTAAAACAACTTGCATGCAGCCCATAAAAGCAAAAGTTTTATAAAAAACATGTCATGTTCAACTCATGAAATAATCACATGGCTATCAATGCCAACAACATGAAAAATAGCACGTATCCATGGCATAAGCCACAAAATCTTTTTCAAATACTTTTGAAAACACATGCTCATTGAGCATTACTTAAGTCTTACATGCTTATAGCAAAGTTTCATTGAAAATACCGTTCAATTAAGAAAACATACTTGCTCATAACATCGTATTGATATTAGTGAAACATTTAGACTATCACTAAACGTTAGGATAAATGGAAACGGCAGACATAGGGCCAATCGCCAACATGCAAAATATGAGAGCCAACCGCTACTCATATCAGGTGTGAAGGTCAATCGCCTAATCACACCCATGATGGAATAAAAACAATCATGAAACACACCTTAACTTCCTGGATAAGCAACACTTACATGTAATACAACACATATATTGTTGCGTGTCAATTATGTGCAATTAGTGCAAGTGAACACGTCGCAAGTAATAAAGTGATAAGTATATCAGATATCGTCTCCACAGGGATTGGTCTACTTAATATGCCCTCTTCGTCTTCTTGCTCTGTGAAAAGAAATAAATAAAGACACAAGTAAATTGGGGTTTGATGAAACTAAATAAAAAGAGAAAATCAGAGAAAGAAAGTGGCCAGCATCCAATTTTGTTGTATAGTGGATTCAATTGACTTGTCTCTGTCCAATGCAATCACACAACACTGCCTCGGCAGTATTGCAGTTTACTGCCTTGACAGCGATGATGCTCGTCCGCCGCGGCAATCTCTTGCTCTTGGGTAGACTTTACCAAAGTTCGGCAAAGTGTCCTTTGATGACTCTGCTTATCTCTAAGTCGAAGTACTGTTGATGACCAGTTCTTGATGATACCTCTCGACGTGAATCAAATGTAATCACCAACCAATCCCACACTTCTCTTAGCTGCTGAAACTCTTAAACTATCTCTAGGCCGAGTTAGTGTTTCCCGATTGAAACACCGTACTTATTCCTTTCGTGAATCTAACTCTCTTGATATTAGATAAATGAATTACTTGCAAACTTCTCTCTCGAGCTTGGATGCAAGAACAAAGAATGGCAAAGAATAAGCAAATCTTGATATTTTTATTGCATTAAAACAAGAAACAAAAGTCAATCTCTTGTCACTAATACTCTACAACCTTCACCTAAGCCTAAAGAAACTTAGAACATAATGAAAAGTAAAAGAGAAATCTAAAATCTAAGCTTTGTACCGAAAAAACTCTCTTCTCCCCTCCTTTTCTTGGACGGCTAGGGATTATATAGGCTTGGTCTGGGGCAAACCTTTCCTAAGTAGAATATAACTTGGAGTAGGGAACAAGTTATGTACATAAATATAATATTGCCAAGTTTATTCCAAATAGGAGGCTTTCCCGCGAGGCCTTTGACTTGGTCTTTCCATGTGCTACCCAGCTCCGATTCATGCGCTGCTTATCTAGAAACGTCCAGCTTATTTTTCTCTTCAAGTAGCCTACAATATCGTTACTTGTCTTTCAGCTGCTGTCTCGGCATCAGGTCCTGGCTCGGCCCCGTCGCTGCCGCGGCAATAGTTTTTCCTGCACAGACACAGTAGTAGAGTAAAACTCGCCTTTTCAATAAATATCATCTTTATGTGTTTCAAAAGCAGAATATCTAGTTATCTCACATTAAGCACATGCATTGGTCCAAGTGGGTGTAGATTTAGTGATTATTGTCCATGAAAGGTGTCAAAAGTGATAGTGAGTTGAGCACTTACCACACCCCCAAACTCGAACTATTGCTTGTCCTCAAGCAATGAAAACCATCAATTTGCCAAACTCTATTCTCTGTTGGTCTTATGTTTCCATCTATTCTCCCCACCATAACTATGCCTATTCTTTAGACTTAACCTTTCGGCTACCAAAGGGTTTACCTAGAAACAAACTATAAGATTTAGTGAGTGTGTGCGTTTTTGTGGACAAGTTTGATTAAAGCCTTTCTTAGAAAAACTCTAAGTTCAAGACAAGTAGATTTGGGTTTAGTGTTCTCTTCTTTTCTAAACAACCAATTCTTGAGCCAATTTTGGGCACCTCAAGGATTGTGTTTTTCTCATCACCAATTCTTTGTTTCTTTTGATATATTTTTTTAGCATACTAGAGCCAATTTCGGGCACCTCTAGCATGAAGAAGAGTAATTCCTAGAGCCGGTGATAGGCACCTCTAGTCACTTGCCCAAGAATCTAAGTCTTTATCACCTAAGTTCATTAAAAGAATTCCTATAATCCAACAAGTCCTAAAAGTGTTTTTAGGATCCATCCTATAGTAAGCTTCTAAGTTTTCTTCCTTAAGTATCCTAAGGTTAAACTTTCTTAACAGGACCTAACCATGGTAAGGAGAAAAATTTCTATAGCCTTCAAGAATAAACTAAGGTAATACTGATGAGAAGTAGTGCAAAAGTGTAAACAGTAATTAAAGTAAGGTGAGGGACATAAAAAAATTTGAAGAAACACTTAAATACTTCCTTTCATGGTAAGGCCGCGGTAGTAGACTGCCTCGGCAGTGGATCTGCACCCCGAAACTCAAACCAAGCATTGTCCTCAATGCTTATAAATGGCACACAACAGGATATAAAGAAGAAAACAAGACAAGTAACAAAAAAACATATATATATTAAGGCAACAAGAATATGTAAAATTTAAAGAGAGTCAGAAGAACTACTGGAACAATTATTTTTCGTGGCCTCACCGCTGACTGCTTGACTTTTGACAATGGAGATGGTTGATTTTTTGCTTGTCTCGGTGGTTGGACTCTTGTTGGTGGCGTCCGTTGCATTGGAGCATCCACTTCTTCTCCTTCCTCCTCGTCGACAATTTCCTCGGTGACCATGATATCTGTCCCACCTTCATTTGTCGCGTCTACCCAGGCATTGTGAATGCTTGGCCCGACAGCGGTTGAGCTTTGATGGACATAGGCATCTATCTCTGCTGATAGACTGCCCATAATGATGGGGGATCTTGGTGGAGTGCTGAAAACTGCCCTCCTCTTTGAAGGTCTTCTACTGGCAGATGCTGCTGCAACAGAGTCTGCTGCCCTGATGGGCCAACTGCATGAAATTTTTGCTGAGGGATAGTTAGGACGAATGGTCATGGTCCTGGGACTAGAGTCATCTCTGTGTAGGGTGCAGCTGTGACAAACTTGTTTGGAGGGAACTCGGGGAACTACACCCCTTGGTCGGGAAAGTTATGGAGCATCATTTGGGCAAGTGTGCTGTTGAAGTCCCTCTGATACTCCATGTATCTTTGCTGCCTAATATCAATAGTTGCCATCCTTTGAATTATCTCCTGGTATGGGTGTGCTGCGGCAGTGGTGTGGGCTGTGTCAGGCATGTCTGCCGTGTACTGGGCCCCGACAACTGTGTCAGCAGTGAACTGTTGAGGGGTTGCCTGGATTGGATCTACTTGTGTGATCTGCATGATTTTGTGACAAAATTCTCTTGTTCACCCTCTCCTATAGGCTGTGAATTCATTTGTTTCGGCCGTAGGTACACCTGCAGCATTACAAATACCAATAATTAAACAAGGGAAATATAGTGGTCCTCTATCCTTCTTACCGCATTCGTATATTTCTCGTAAAATAATTTCTCCAACATTGATGCTCCGTTTGTTGATGATTCATTGGATGAGCACCAATCTTCTCCGGTCCACCGTACTGTTGTGGGAAGTTGGGATAAGGCGTCTCTTGACAAAGGTGTTCCAAAGCTTGGCCTCGGGTTTTAGACTTTGCCTTGCTACTGATCCTCTATGGGCACCGGTTTCCCAATGAGTATTCTCGTAGCAAAGATCATCTTTTAACAGCTCAAAATCTTCGTTGGTGATGTCCTCCATGAATTCAGCATGGACATCACGTTCAGGTGTAAGGCCGTAAAATAGGTTGATTATCTCGGCATCGAGTTTGACAGGCCTGCCTTGGTAGTGGACAAAAAGAGAGTCCTTGCTTGGCCCGTGCGTATAGAATTCTCGCACGATGGTGGCATTGGTCTGAGCAGGTTGTAGGCAAAAGATCTCCCAATCTTGATACTTGATCTTGTCGAACAAATAATATTCAATGTCGTAATTCTCCTCATCGGAGTGTTGGAACCCTTGCTCTTCCCATAACTGCCGAGCAATAAAAGATCTGTTGAAGCATTCTTCAACAGTGGCGGGGGCGAATCTGTTGTATGAAGCCATGGGTAATTATTTTGAAAGTTGAGGTTCTTGGAGATTTTCTTGAAGAAGTTCTGAAAATTGCAAGAAGGCTTGTGAGTAAGCAGAGAGTATTGTGAGAGCAAGATTAACACATATTCTAAAGAAAACAAGAATGCAAGAGTGAATAGTTCAAGAGGGAGAGATTCCTTATATAGGCCTCGGCCTTGTAGCCGTTTAAACCACTAGCCGTTTTGTAGCCGTTAAACTTTTACTGCCGTTCGCATTTACTGCCACGGCGGGGATCTCGCAGACTAGCCGTTACACTGTTCTGCCCGTTGGAACTACTGCGGCTCTGACACTGTTTTCTGCCTCGGCAGAATTTCTACTGTTAACTATTTCTCCTTTATTCTTGCTTATTATCCTAAATAAAACTTAAACACAAACAAGAAAAATAATTAAAGATAAATATACTAAAAATTTAACTCTAAACTAAACTAATTCTAATAATATATAAAAGAAAATTATTAGAGAAAAGAGATCATGTCACTGGTGGAGTGCATGCAAATGCATCTCCTAAGGTGATTATCACTTGTTTGCCTGAATGATGTTTCAGATGGTGGCCATTCTCTTTGACTTCATGTCCATCGCTTTTCGATTTGGTCCTTATTGCACCATGTGGTTTTGACCATTTAGACCTGAATAAGCCTGGACAATGTATTTTCTTGTTGGTTTCTTCCACTTTTGGCTTAATCTTCCTGCCCAATATTGTGCCGAGCATGCTGCCGAGGCAGTTGCTGCTGAAACAAGATATCTTGGTGCCTGCGTCTATGGTGTAGAGTACCTTGCATTCTTCTGCATCACCATATCTTTTCAAATTGTGGAAAGCATTTAGTTTGACTTGTTGGTCATTAACCCTCATTGTCAACTCCCCTTTTTCCACATCTATAAGTGTGTGTCCAGTGGCAAGGAAAGGTCTCCCCAAGATGATCGGTGCATTGTCATCTGCTTCACAATCAAGGACAAGAAAGTCAACAGGAAAAATAAATTTATCCACTCTTACCAGTATGTCCTCGATCTTTCCTTTAGGTTGCACATACGATCTATCCGCAAGTTAAGCATCATTGTTGTGGGTTTTGCCCTTCCTATTCCAAGCTTTTGGAAGAAAGATTTGGGCATTAGGTTTATGCTTTCTCCAAGGTCGCATAGGGCTTTTCCTTCATAGTTGTTACCTATCGCACAAGGTATGGTAAAGCATCCAGGGTCCTTCAATTTTGGTGGCATGCGATTGTGTAGCATTGCCATGCATCCTTCGGTAGCAGCCACTATTTCGAACTCACCTAGTCTCTTTCTCTTAGACACAATGTCTTTCAAGAATTTAGCATAATTAGGCATTTTTTCAATTGCCTCTACTAATGGTAAGTTGATGTGGACTTGCTTTAAAATATCAAGAAATTTCTTAAATTGATGGTCTTGTTTTTGTTTCTTCAACCTTTGTGGGAAAGGTGGTGGTGGTCTCATCTCATACAGGGTTTCTTTAGTTTGAAATTTAAAACCTAGAACCACTGTGTTTGTTGCTGTCTTGGCAGGTTGTTCAGGTACAACCAAGTTTTCTGCTGGGGCAGTGCTTTCTGTTGTGACATGTTCAGCATCCAAGTCCTCTTTGTCATGTTTCTCTAGTGGGACTTTGTCTGCTGGGTTTTCCTTCAGTTGTAGACCACTCCTAGTAGTGATTGCTTTGCATTGTTCATGACCCAGTACCTTAACAACTTCAGTATTGCTAGATAATCCTCCTTGTGGTATAGTGTTTATGTTCTGGGCAAACTGCCCAACTTGAGTTTCCAGTGCCTTAATTGTTGCCTCTTGATTCTGCAACCTCATCTCAGTTCTATTTATGAGTGCATCTGCTCTTTAGATGAAGTTGTTATTCTCTGCCATGTATGATTCAGTTTTCATCTTGAATGCTTTTAGAGAATTTTCCAAGGAACTTATAGGCTGCTGCTGCATCTGCTGCTGCGGCATTGGCTGTTGGACCTGCGGCGGCGGCAGATGTTGCATTGTTTGCTGGAATCCTGGGGGTTGGGTGGTTGGGTTTAAGGCATTGTTAGGATTACTCCATGAAAAATTTGGATGCCTCTTCCATGAGGGGTTGTATGTGTTGAACATCATATTGTTTCGGTTATAATTTCCAACATACATGTTGGATTCTTGATGCTGCATGCATTCAGAAGAATTGTGGTTACCTCCACATACATTGCAAAAAGAATCAATGACCTTAACCTCATGGGTATTTTGCTGTAGATGCATGTTTTGCACCATCTTAGTAAGAGAGGTCAATTGTGCTGCCACTGAATTTGATGTTTCTAACTCATTCACTGTGGCTTGGCGTCTTACTCCTCCTCGCCTAGATGTAGGGAATTGAAAATCATTCTTTGCGAGTTTGTTTAGTATCTCAATAGCTTCCTCAAGTGTTTTATCAAGGAGTGTTCCATTTGCCGAGGCATCTAACATCATCCTTGTCGGGGCATTCGTGGCATTATAGAACATGGTCACTTGTGTCCATAGGGGAAATCCATGCAACAGACGCTTGTGCAGTAACTCTCTGTAGCGCTCCCATGCCTCGTACATAGGTTCATCATGTGCCTGTCGAAAAGAAGTAATTTCATTACGTATACGATCATATAAATTAGTAGGATTGAAACGTGTAATGCAATCACGACAGAGTTCACTCCAAGATCCAATAGATCCTGTTGGAAAGCTATTTAACCAAGCTTTTGCCCTATCCCTTAGTGAATAGGGGAATAATTTCAATCTCAAGACATCTTTATGGACTCCTTGAATTTTGAAAGAATTGCATATCTCCATGAATGACTTGAGATGCTGCCTGACATCTTCAGTCATAAACCCACCAAACTGTCTAATAGTGTTGAGCATATTGAACATGACAGGTTTTAGCTCAAAATGGGCTGCTTCTATCTTTGGTGTAACGACTCCTGGATTTAACCCATTCAAATCCTCTTCTAGGAAATCTCTGACAGTAAGCTACCACGACCCTGGTGGCGGCGGAAGACCTCCATTGCTGGCAGGTAAGTTTTGTCCTGCCGGATGATCTGCCATAGCTCCTTGGATTTGTCTCCTCAACCTTTACCGTGTACATTCGATCTCTGGGTCTAATTCGTACAAAGAGTTGGTTGGGTTGGCCCTGGTCATACACCAAGAGAAACAACAAAGTAAAATAAAAATAAAAATTAAAAAGCAAGAAAATAAAGAAAACAAAATTTAGTTGCCAATCCCCGACAACGGCGCCAAAAACTTGTTGCGTGTCAATTATGCGCAATTAGTGCAAGTGAACACGTCGCAAGTAATAAAGTGATAAGTATATCAGATATCGTCTCCACAGGGATTGGTCTACTTAATATGCCCTCTTCGTCTTCTTGCTCTGTGAAAAGAAATAAAATAAAGACACAAGTAAATTGGGGTTTGATGAAACTAAATAAAAAGAGAAAATCAGAGAAAGAAAGTGGCCAGCATCCAGTTTTGTTGTATAGTGGATTCAACTGACTTGTCTCTGTCCAATGCAATCACACAACATAGCCTCGGCAGTACTGCAGTTTACTGCCTCGACAGCGATGATGCTCGTCCGCTGCGGCAATCTCTTGCTCTTGGGTAGACTTTACCAAAGTTCGACAAAGTGTCCTTTGATGACTCCGCTTATCTCTAAGTCGAAGTACTGTTGATAACCAGTCCTTGATGATACCTCTCGGCGTGAATAAATTGTAATCACCAATCAATCCCACACTTCTCTTAGCCGCTGAAACTCTTAACCTATCTCTAGGCCGAGTTAGTGTTTCCCGATTGAAACACTATACTTATTCCTTCCGTGAATCTAACTCTCTCAATATTAGATAAATGGATTACTTGCAAACTTCTCTCTCGAGCTTTGATGCAAGAACAAAGAATGGCAAAGAATAAGCAAACCTTGATATTTTTATTGCATTAAAACAAGAAACAAAAGTCAATCTCTTCTCACTAATACTCTACAACCTTCACTTAAGCCTAAAGAAACTTAGAACATAATGAAAAGTAAAAGAGAAATCTAAAATCTAAGCTTTGTGCCGAAAAAACTCTCTCCTCCCCTCCTTCTCTTGGACGGCTAGGGATAATATAGGCTTGGTTTAGGGCAAACCTTTCCTAAGTAGAATATAACTTGGAGTAGGGAACAAGTCATGTACATAAATAAAATATTTCCAAGTTTATTACAAATAGGAGGCTTTCCCGTGAGGCCTTTGACTTGGTCATTCCATGTGCTACCCAGCTCCGATTCATGCGCTGCTTATCCAGAAACGTCCAACTTATTTTTCTCTTCAAGTATTCTACAAAATCGTTACATGTCTTTCAGCTGCTGCCTCGGCATCAGGTCCTGGCTCGGCCTCGTCGTTGACGCGACAATAGTTTTTCCTGCACAAACACAGAAGTACAGTAAAACTCGCCTTTTCAATAAATATCATCTTTATGTGTTTCAAAAGCAGAATATCTAGTTATCTCATATTAAGCACATGCATTGGTCCAAGTGGGTGTAGATTTAGTGATTATTGTCCATGAAAGGTGTCAAAAGTGATAGTGAGTTGAGCACTTATCACACCCCCAAACTCCAACTATTTCTTGTCCTCAAGCAATGCAAACCATCAATTTGCCAAACTCTATTCTCTCTTGGTCTTATGTTTCCATCTATTCTCCCCACCATAACTATGTCTATTCTTTAGACTTAACCTTTCGGCTACCTAAGGGTTTACCTAGAAACAAACTATAAAATTTAGTGAGTGTGTGCGTTTTTGTGGAAAAGTTTGATTAAAGGCTTTATTAGACAAACTCTAAGTTCAAGACAAGTAGATTTGAGTTTAGTGTTCTCTTCTTTTATAAACAAACAATTCTTGAGCCAATTTCGGGCACCTCAAGGATTGTGTTTTTCTCATCACTAATTCTTTCTTTCTTTTGATATATTTTTTTAGCATACTAAAGCCAATTTCGGGCACCTCTAGCATGAAGAAGAGTAATTCCTAGAGCCGGTGATAGGCACCTCTAGTCACTTGCCCAAGAATCTAAGTCTTTATCACCTAAGTCCCAAAAGTGTTTTTAGGATCCATCTTATAGTAAGCATCTAAGTTTTCTTCCTTAAGTATTGTCGCGTGTCAAAAGTGCGTGTTTAGTGCAAGTGGACACATCGAAAGTAATAAGTGATAAGTATTTATCGGATTATCGTCTCCACAGGGATTGGTAGACTCAATATGTCTTCTTTGTCTTCTTGTTTTGTAGAAAGAGATAAAAACACAAGTGATTGAGTTTGGATTAACTAAACTAAAATAACTAAGTTAAAGTAAAGAGATTTGAATATTAGAGAGCGATAGATCAGGATCCAGTTGCGTTGTATTGTGGATTTGATTGACTTGTCTCTGCCCAATGCAATCGTATATCTCTGCCTCGGCAGCACTATAGATTACTGCCTCGGTAGCGATAATACTGTCCGCCGTGGCAATCCCTTGCTCGTGGGTGGACTTTACCAAAGTTCGGCAAAGTGTCTTTGGATGACTCCGCTTATTCCTAAGTCTAAGTACTGTTGATGACTAGTCCTTGATGATACCTCCCGGCGTGAACCAATTATACTCACAAACAAATCTTACACTTCTTTTAGCCGCTGAAACTCTTAACCTATCCCTAGGCCGAGTTAGTATTTCGCGATTGAAACACCGTACTTATCCCTTTCGTGAATCTAACTCTCCCGAGTCTAGATAAATGGATTACTCACAAACTTCCCTCCCGGGCTTGAATGCAAGAACAAGGAATAATAAAGGATAAGCAAACCTTGATAATTTTATTGCATTGAAACAAAGACAAAGTACAATCTCCTCTCACAAATGCTAACAACCTTGACCTAAACCCTAAAGAAGCTTAGAACATAATTGAGAGAAAGAAAACAAGTTTATGAGTCGTCTCTCTCTCTCTAGGTATCCGTGTGTATTACATTGGATGGCTAGGTCTTTATATAGGCTAGACCTAGGGCAAACCTTTCCTAAGTAGAATACAACTTGGAGTAGGGAACAAGTCATGTACATAATTAAAATATTTCCAAGTTTAATTCAGCTAAGGGGGCTTTCCCGCATGGCCTTGTCTTGGGCTTTTCCTCATGCTAGCCAGCTCCGATCCATGTGCTTTAAGTCCTGAAAAGTCCCTTGGATTTTTGTCTTCCAATCGCCTACAGTCTTGCTTCCTGGCTCTCAGCTGCTGCCTCGGCATCAGGTCCTGCCTCGGCCTTGTCGCTGCCGCGGCACTGGTTCTTCTGCACAGATATGAAAATGCAGTAAAACGTGTCTTTTCTGTAAATATTATCTCTATAAGCATAACTTCTAAATATATCACATTAAGTACATGCATTGGTCCAAGTGGGTGTAACTTCAGTGATTAATGCCAACAAAAGGTGTAAAAAGTGATAGTGAGTTGAGCACTTATCAAGTATCCTAAGGTTAAACCTTCTTAACAGGACCTAATCATGGTAAGGAGAAAGATTTCTATAGCCTTCAAGAATAAACTAAGGCAATACTGATGAGAAGCAGTGCAAAAGTGTAAACAATAATTAAAGTAAGGTGGGGGACATAAATTTTTTTTGAAGAAACACTTAAATACTTCCTTTCATGGTAAGGCCGCGGCAGTAGACTGCCTCGACAGTGGATCTGCACCCCCAAACTCTTATTTTATTTTATTTTATTTTATGTGGAGCATAATTCTTTCCATAATTATGCTCGGCTAAGTTTTTTTTAGCCAAGGGATTAAGCAATGACTCGATCCAAACGTGAGGATTGAAAAACGCATCAATAATTTTGATTTTTATCTCTCTTATTTTCTTTGAACTTATTTTTAAAATTAAATTGATTTCAAAACTAAAGATTGACTTTAGTTAAGACTTTGATTTAATTACTCGTGTGGGAGGAAAGATCGGCTATTGAAGCAATCCGACTTCTAGGGAACACACTTAGTAAATTGATTGCTAAGAAGAAAACTAAGATTGGATCAGTTATTATTGAAATAACATAATCCAAGTCGGTTTAAATGATTTAAATGATTTTTCTACAAACATTGAGTTGGTGGATTAATCCATGAAACCAATATCAAATATAGACTTAGGTATTCGTTTTAGAAGTTTTGCTTCAAGGATTGAATCTTGAAAGCTAACTACCGACGTAAAATCCCAAAGTGAAAATATTTTTCCGATGATCTATTAAAGTCGAGTCAAAACGAAAGCCTAAGACTAGTTTTTATTATAATTAAATCAATTTATTTATTTTATTCTCTTCATTTACTTAGTTTCATTTTATTCAACAACAACCCCATTTTTTCTTAAAACATCATTCAACATTCTTGGATCACAATTCAAACAAGCGTAATCAGGAAGTTTCTAATCCCCGTGGGATCGACCCTTACTTCTCCTATACTATATTTAATTTTCTATTTATTATTTGACAATAGGTATTTTATTTTGACACTACACAACGCGTGTCACTAATACTAAAACAAGACATGATGCTCAAGTTTTAAGACAAAACAATGAATCACGACTCATGCCTCTCATCAATACGTGCATCAAATGCAAAAACTGATAAAATTTCTTTTATCAAATTTTGGAAACAAAACCATGGGAGAATCAAAACATTATAAAAAAGTATCATGAGCATCTTGTCACGGGCTGCAGGTTGGGGTCCGAGACATTGACATCACATGGTGCGATTTGGCCTGCCCAAGTAATTCCAAGAGCGATGTTGGGCTTGAGAAGACCACCAACGTTGGCCCGATCCAGGGAGAGCCTTATCCATCCAAGGTGTGTGAACACATTGTGTGAACACAGAAGATACTTTCCATAGTTAGGTGGGAATATTCCCAGAATTATGCTTTGTAAATGGATAAGGTTGTATCATAGTCGTCGATGTAAATCTGTATAGACCGTAGGATCAAGGAGAGTTCAACTATAAATAGAGGCCTTCCCCACCTCATTTGTTGTATCAATGTGTATTGAGTTATTCCAAGTTTCCAAGGAATAAAGGCATTTTCTCTAAATCCTCTAAGTGTTCTTGTTTCGTTCTTTCTTTGTTCTTATGCGTTCTTGAAGAGTTCTTCCTCGCTCATCTCTTTTGATCCATTTTCGCTTAGAACGCTTCGCGTTTGTTGATGCTTGGGAAGTTTGATCTTTCGTAAGTGTTAAGAAGGCATACTTAGGCGTTTGTCTTGAGTCACATCGCCTAAGGCCGCATGTTGGGTTGGTTTAAAAGTCTAGCCACATGACAAGTGGTATCAGAGCCTTGTTCGAGCAACATTCTAGCCGTTCGAGGTACGAAGCATCGAGTTTGAGATGGCACCAAAGAGGGAGACTATTGTTGCTGCTAGCCAGAAGGGTGTGGAATCCCAGGCTAACAAAGAAAGTCGGGCTAACTCAAGGGACAAATTGTTTGCACTTGAGAACAAGGTCACTAGGCTTGAAGGATCTGTGAAGGATGCCGTGGAGCGACTCGACGTGGTTGACACATGCCTCGAGGAACTGGATGACCAAGGTGATAAGCTGGAGGAAAAAAGAGATGCTCTCGAAGCCAAGTTTGTGGTATTGAGGGAGGAAATGTTGCGACTCAAGGCAGAAGTTTTGGTTTATCAGGCGGCTATGCGGAACGGTGTGTTAAATTCAACCACACCTAAGACAGTGAAGGACATCCCAAAACCCAAAGAGTTCAATGGAACCAGGTCAGCGAAAGATGTCGAGAACTTCATATGGTGCATGGAGCAATACTTCCGGGGAATGAGCATCACTGATGATGCCGAGAAGGTAAACACTGATGTGGTCTGTTTGACTGATGTTTCCTTATTGTGGTGGCGAAACAAATGTTCCGAATTGATTGACAAGGACATTCTAGTCGGGACATGGAAGGATTTCCAGTCTGAGCTTAAAGAGCATTTTTATCTAAAGAATGCCAACGAGGAAGCTCGAGACAAACTTCACCAGTTGAAGCACGACAGCTTAATTCGAAAATATGTGAAAAGATTTACTGAACTCAAGCTGTAGATTAAAGATTTGAGCAAATCGGAAGGTTTGTATCTCTTCAAATTTGGTCTCCAGAGATGGGCAAGAATGGAGCTGAAGAGAATGGGTGTGCAAGACCTTTCAGGAGCGATGGTTGCTGCTGAATCCATTTCATAATTTGAGATCAAAAAGGAGTCTTCCAAGCCTCGATACAAGGGTAATGGAAAGGGAGACGAGGAATTTCCCGAAGAAAAGAGCATTGAGGGAAAGCCATTCCCTAAGTCCAATCGGTACGACAAGCGATATGAGCGGAAGGATCAAGGAACCGTAAGGTGCTACAATTGTGAGGGTCCTCACGTAGTGAAGGATTGTCCAAACAATAAGAGACGCCTCGATGCCATTGTCCATAAGGACGACTCAGATGGTGAACCAGCGGGTAGACTTGGCGCAATCGCTATCGTAAAAGATGGAAAGCCAAAGGTAACGGGTCGCAAGTGTTACCGATTTAAGGGACCGCATTTAGCGCAAGAGTGCCTTGATCGAGTCAAGCAGTCCAAGGTGGACCAGTTCGAAAGTGATGAGGCTGCGAAGCTTGGCTTGATGACTCTAAGTTCTGCCAAGAAAAAGGCAAGAATCAGAATGGGTTGATGTTTGTCGACATCAACGTGGTGGGACAATCGAAGAGTGCTTTGGTGGATATCGGGGCAAGCGATTTGTTCATGTCCAAGAAGGCTACAGTGGAGCTTGGTCTGAAAGTTGTGGACTCAACCGACAAGATCAAGACTATGAATGCCAAGGAAGCTCCTATTATAGGGACTGTGCGGAATGTTAATCTGCAGATTGGTGATTGGAAGTCCAAGGAAGACTTCAAGGTAATATATATTAATGACTTTGATTTTATTTTGGGACTAAACTTCCTTGACCATGTTGAAGCGATCATCATTCCGTGTGCCAACAATGTGTGCATCTTGGATTTGAGAAAACGATGTGTTGTACCCGTACGACGAGACATCGGGCAAGGGAACAAGAAGTTGAAAGCTATTTAGCATGTCGAGGATGCTCCAAGCCAAGGAGTCATCGTGAAAGAGGCGACTGTTGAGGACATTTCCTTGGTGATGCATGTGTTGCCTAAGCTTGTTGAAGTGGAAGCCGTCGAGGAGTCATTCGTGGACAAGGTGGCTGATGCATCGAACTTCAAGGGTAGCGAAGTGTCGATGGGTTTAGCATTGTGATAAGTGCTCAACACACTATCACTTTCTACTCCTTTTATCGGCATTCATCACCAAATATTCACCCACTTGAACCAATGCATATGCTTAATGTGATATATTTAGAAGTTATACTTAAATAGATACTATTTACAGAAAAAGACACGTTTTACTACGTTTTCATATCTATGCAGGAGAACCAGTGCCGTGGCAGAGACAAGGCCGAGGCAGGACCTGATGCCGAGGCAGCAGCAGGAAGACAGGAAGCAAAGTGATAGGCGATGGAAAGACAAAAATCCAAGGAACGTGTCTGGACTTGAAGCCCATTGATCGGAGCTGGCTAGCACAAGGAAAAGCCCAAAGGAAGACCACGCGGGAAAGCCCCCTTAGCCGAATTCAAACTTGGAAATATATTATTATTATGTACTTGACTTGTTCCCTACTCCAAGTTGTATTCTACTTAGGAAAGGTTTGCCCTAGGTCTAGCCTATATAAAGACCTAGCCACCCAATGTAATAGACATCGGAAATACCTAGGGAGAGCCGACTTCTACTCTTGTTTCTTTCCTCTCCATCATGTTCTAAAACCTTCATAGGGTTTAGGTGAAGGTTGTGGAGCATTTGTGAGAGGAGATTGTACTTTATCTTTCATTCAATGCAATAAAGATTATCAAGGTTTGCTTATCCTTTGTTATTCGTTGCTCTTGCATTCAAGCCCGGGAGGGAAGTTTGTAAGTGATCCATTTATCTAAGCTCGAGAGAGCTAGATTCACGAAAGGGGTAAGTACGGTGTTTCAATCGTGAAATACTAACTCAGCCTAGGAATAGGTTAAGAGTTTCAGCGGCTAAAAGAAGTGTGAGATTGGTTGGTGAGTATAATTGGTTCACGCCGGGAGGTATCATCAAGGACTAGTCATCAACAACACTCTGACTTAGGGATAAGCGGAGTCATTCAAGGAAACTTTGCCGAACTTTGGTAAAGTCTGCCCACGAGCAAGGGATTGCCGCGGCGGACAGCGTTATCGCTGCCCAGGCAGTAAACTGCAGTGCTGCCGAGGCAGAGATATGCGATTGCATTGGATAAAGACAAGTCAATCAAGTCTACAATACAATACAACTGGATCCTGGCCCATCTTTCTCTCTGATATTTCGACCCTTTTATTTTTATTCAATTATTTTAGTTTAATAAATCACACCCTTTCACTTGTGTTGTTATTTTTCTACAGAGCAAGAAGATAAAGAAAGCATATTAAGTATACCGGTCCCTGAGGAGACGATAACTCGATAAATACTTATCACTTATTACTTGCAATGTGTCCACTTGCACTGAACGCGCACTTTTGACACGCGACAAGTTTTTGGCGCCGTTGCCGGGGACTGACAACTAAATTTTGTTTTCCTTATTTTCTTGTTTCTTTTTATTTTTATTTTACTTTTGTTTTTCTTGGTGTATGACCAGGGCAAATCTAACCAACCCCTTATACGAGTTAGATCCTGAGATTGAAAGAACAGGGTTAAAGTTGAGGAGACAAATCCGAGGAGTCATGGCAGAGGTTCAGGCAGGACAAAACATACCTGCCGGCAATGAAGGTCTACCGCCGCCACCTGGGCCGCGGCAGCTGACTGTCAGATATTTCTTAGAGGAGGACTTAAATGGACTAAACCCAGGAGTCGTTACACCCGAGATTGAAGCAGCCCATTTTGAACTTAAACCTGTTATGTTCAACATGTTAAATACAATTGGACAATTTGGTGGGTCTGCAACTGAAGACGCAAGGTAGCATCTCAAATATTTCATAGAAATCTGCAACTCTTTCAAAATCCAAGGAGTCCATGAAGATGTCTTGCGGTTAAAGCTATTCCCCTATTCACTGAGGGATAGGGCGAAAGCTTGGTTGAATAGCATTCCAGCGGAATCTATTGGATCCTGGAGTGAACTATGTTGTGATTTCATTACTCATTTTAATCCTACTAATCTATATGATAGAATTCGTAATGAAATTACTTCTTTCCGGCAGGTTGAAGATGAACCAATGTACGAGGCATGGGAACGCTATAGAGAGCTATTGCACAAGTGTCCGCTGCATGGATTTCCCTTATGGACACAAGTGACAATGTTTTACAACGCCACGAATGCCCCGACAAGGATGATGTTGGATGCCTCGGCAAACGGCATACTCCTGGACAAGGCACCCGAGGAAGCTATCGAAATTTTAAATAAACTCGCAAGGAATGACTTCCAGTTTCCCACATCTAGGCGAGGAGGAGTAAGACGCCAAGCCACGGTAAATGAATTAGATTCATCAAGTTCAGTGGCAGCACAATTGGCCTCTCTTACCAAGATGGTGCAAAACCTACAATTACAAAACAATACCTGTGAGGTCAAGGTAATTGATTTATGTTGTGAATTATGTGGAGGTAACCACAGTTCCGTTGATTGCATGAATCAAGAAACCGGTATGTATGTTGTAAACTACAACCGTAACAATGTGATGTCCAACACGTACAACCCCTCATGGAAGAGGCATCCAAACTTATCATGGAGCAACCCAAAAAATGCCTTAAACCCAATCACCCAATCACCCAACCACTGGGATTTCAGCAGTCAATGCCGCAGCAGCAAGTCCAACAACCATTGCCGCAGCAGCAGATGCAACAACAACCGGTCAATTCATTGGAAAACACGTTAAAGGCCTTCATGATGAAAACCGAGTCATACATGGCGGAAAATAGTAATTTCATCAAGAGGACCGACGCCTTCATGAATAGGACTGAGATGAGGCTACAAAATCAAGAAGCGGCCATAAAAACTCTGGAAACTCAGGTTGGGCAGTTTGCTCAATGTATAAACACTAGACCACAAGGAGGCCTACCTAGCAATACTGAGGTTGCTAAGGTACTAAGCCATGAACAGTGCAAGGCAATCACTACCAGGAGTGGTCTACAGTTGAAAGAAAAGATCCCAGAGAACCGAACCCAACCGGCGGATCAACCAACAGAAGAGGCTGAGCAAACCGAGACTGACAACACTGCCCGAGCAGCAAACACTGCAGCACCTGAGCAATCTGCCGAGGCAGCAAAAATTCCAGTGGTGCCAGGTATACGATTCCAAACTAAGAAAACACTGGATGAGATGAGACCACCACCACCTTTCCCGCAAAGTTTAAAGAAACAAAAACAGGATCAACAGTTCAAGAAGTTCCTCGATATTTTGAAGCAAGTCCACATCAACATACCATTCGTTGAGGCCATTGAACAAATGCCCAACTATGCCAAGTTCTTAAAGGATATGGTATCAAAGAGAAAACGAATAGGTGAGTTTGAGACAGTGGCTGCCACTGAGGGATGCATGGCAATGCTACATAACCGCATGCCACCAAAGTTAAAAGATCCTGGTTGCTTCACTATACCTTGTGCGATAGGAAAGAGTTATGAAGGAAAGATCTTATGCGACCTTGGAGCAAGTATAAACCTCATGCCTAAATCAGTCTTCCAAAAGCTTGGAATTGGAAGGCCGAAGCCTACAACAGTGATGCTCCAACTCGCGGATAGATCCTATGTGCAACCTAAAGGAAAAATCGAGGACATACTGGTAAGAGTTGACAAGTTTATTTTTCCTGTTGACTTCCTTGTCCTTGATTGTGAAGCAGATGACAACGCACCGATCATCCTTGGGAGACCTTTCCTAGCAACTGGACGTACATTGATTGACGTGGAAAAAGGAGAGTTGACTATGCGGGTCAACGACCAACAAGTCAAACTCAACACATTCCACAACTTAAAGAGGTATGACGATCCAGAGGAATGCAAAGCCATCCGCACAGTAAACAATAAGATATCCTGCCTGGGCAATCTGCTCGGCAGGATATTCGGCAAAAAAATCAAGCCCAAGTCAGATGGACAGACAGCACCAAGGAGCGGCCCACAACCGATACAAAATTTGGGCCTAAGGGAGAAAATAAATTTGGGAGATGCATTCGCATTCTCTCCACCAGTAACCTAGCCTCTCCCTTTTTCTTTTCTATATTATATTAGGGTTACTAGTTCTTTTTATTTTTCTAATTATTTTTTCGCTTTCAGTATTTTTTTCTTTTATGTGTTTAATTTTTATTCAGGAATGAAAAGCAAAGATAAGGGAAAAATAGTTCATAGCAGGAACTCTGCCGAGGCAATATAACAGTGTCAGAGCCGCAGCAGTCCCAACGGGCAGAAAAGTGTAACGGCTAGTCTGCCGAGATCCCTGCCGCGGCAGAAAAGGAAACGACAGAAAAAGGAAACGGTTACAACGGCTAGTGATCTCAACGGTCACAAGGCCGAGGCCTATATAAGAAACTCCTTCCTCTTGAACTATTCACTCTTACTTTCTTGCTTTCTTTAGTATTCTTAACAATCCCTCTCTCAATTACTCTCTGCATACTAATCCCTTATGATTTTCCAGTTTCTCTTCAAGAAAACCTCCAAGAACTCAATTCTCTCTTTCTTGATGGCAACTTACAAAAGATTCCCCCCAACCAACGTTGAAGAGCGATTCAATCGATCCTTCATCGCGAGGCAACTTTGGGAAGAACAAGGGTTCCAACACGCGGACGAAGAGAATTATGGTATCGAACACTACTTGTTCGACAGAATCAAGTACCAAAATTAGGAAGTATTCTGTTTGCAACATGCCCAGGCAAACGCCACAATAGTACGGGAGTTCTACGCTCATGGGCCCAGCAAAGACTCTCTCTTTGTTCACTACCGCGGCAGGCCAGTGCAACTCGATGCCGAAACAATCAACAGCTTCTACGGCCTCACCCCGGTCAGCGATCTCCATGCAGACTTCTTCGAAGATATCGCTACCGAGGACTATGAACTGATCAAAGACGATCTTTGTTACGCAAACATTCCATGGGAAACCGGTACCCATCGAGGTTCCATAACAAGACAAAGTTTGAAGCCGGAGGCCAAGATGTGGAACACATTCGTCAAACGACGCCTCATCCCAACATCACATAATAGCACGGTGGATCGCAAGAGATTGATGCTTATCTAATCCATCATCAACAAAAGAACCATCAAAGTTGGAGAAATTATCCTACAGGAGATTCACGAGTGCGGTAAGAAAGATCGAGGACCATTGTATTTCCCTTTCTTGATTACGGGTTTATGTGTTTCTGTAGGTGTACCTATTGAAGAAACCGATGAATACACACCCCCAAGAAGAGGATGGACCAGGGAATTCTTCCACAAAGTCATGCAGATCACACAAGCAGAACCTGTCCAGGCAACACCACAGCAGTTCATTGCCGACACTGCTGCCGGGGCCCAGTACACGGCAGATATGCCTGGTACTGCCTATACCTCTGTCGCAGCAGACCCGTATCAAGAAATCCTGCAGCGCATGGCCGCGATGGATCTTCGACAACAACGGTACATGGAGTACCAACGGGACTTCAATGGAACGCTCGCCCAAATGATGATGCACGCATTTCCGGACCAAGGCGTACAATTCCCGAAGTTCCCTAACAATATGTTCGTTACTGCCGCACCCTACACCGAGACTACACCAGCCCCAGGAGGGCCACGACTGTTCTTCCATCCGGACCCTCAGCCCCAATACCAGGCTACTGGACCATCAAGGCCAGCAGATTCTGCCGCGGCCTCATCTGGTAGCCGAAGGCCATCCAAGCGGAGAGCCGTTTTCAGCACTCCACCAAGATCGCCAATTATCATGGGCAATCTATCCGCCGAGATAGATGCTTATGTACACCAAGGCTCTACTGCCGCCGGCCCAAGCACACACCACACCGGAGGAGCCACTACGATGGGAGGAGGAACGGACGTGATGATAACCGAAGAGATGGCGGATGTTGAAGAAGGAGAAGAAGTAGAAGCCCCGATGCATAAGACCCCACCCACTCGAGTCCAGCCGCCGAGACAAGCAAAGGCGCAACCATCGCCCTCCCCAAGGACAAAGCACATGGCATCTCGGCAATGAAGAAAAATTGTTACGAGCAGCTCTTCGGAGTCGCTCTAAAATTCTTTGTCCTTTATTTCAATATTCAATTGCTTTTACTATCTTTCCTTGTTGCATATAATTCATATTCTGTTTTGTCGTTTATTCCTTCCAAATATAAAGCATTGAGGACAATGCTTGGTTTGAGTTTGGGGGTGCAGATTCACTGCCAAGGCAGCAATCTACTGCCGCGGCTGTGCCAAAAAAGAGAGTATTCCAGTGATTTTTTTTTTAATTTTTATGCTCCCCGCCTTACTTGAATTAACTGCCTACACTCTTGCACTGTTCATCATCAGTAGTGCCTTAGTTTATTCTTTAAGGCTATAAAAATCTTTCTCCTTACCATGTTTAGGTTCTATTAAGAGGGCTTAACCTTAGGATGCTTAAGGATGAAAACTTAGAAGCTTACTATAGGAAGAACCTTAAACACTTTTGGGACTTATGGATTATAGGAATTCTTTTAATGAACTTAGGTGATAAAGACTTAGATTTTTGGAAAAGTAACTAGAGGTGCCTACCACCGGCTCTAGAAAATCTCTTCTTCATGCTAGAGGTGCCCGAAATTGGCTCTAGTATGTATTAAGGAATATCAAAAAGAAAAGACAAAAAGATTTTTAGTGAAAAGAAAAACACAAGTCTTTGAGGTACCCGAAACTGGCTCAAGATTTGGGGTTTGGAAAAGAAGAGAAGACTTAACCAATGTCTATTTGTCTTGAACTTAGAGTTTATCTAAGAAAGCCTTTAATCAACTTGTCCACAAAAATGCACACACTCACAAATCCTATAGTTTGTTTCTAGGTAAATTCTTAGGTAGCCGAATGGTTAAGGCTTAAAGATAGGCCTAGCTATGGTTGGGAGAATAGATGGACATGTAAGACCAAGAGAGAGTAGAGTTCGGCAAATTGATGGTTTGCATTGCTTGAGCACAAGCAATAGTTCGAGTTTGGGGGTGTGATAAGTGCTCAACACACTATCACTTTCTACTCCTTTTATCGGCATTCATCACCAAATATTCACCCACTTGAACCAATGCATATGCTTAATGTGATATATTTAGAAGTTATACTTAAATAGATACTATTTACAGAAAAAGGCATATTTTACTGCGTTTTCATATCTGTGCAGGAGAACCAATGCCGCAGCAGAGACAAGGCCGAGGCAAGACCTGATGCCGAGGCAGCAGCAGGAAGACAGGAAGCAAAGTGATAGGCGATGGAAAGACAAAAATCCAAGGAACATGTCTGGACTTGAAGCCCATTGATCGGAGCTGGCTAGCACAAGGAAAAGCCCAAAGGAAGACCACGCGGGAAAGCCCCCTTAGCCGAATTCAAACTTGGAAATATATTATTATTATGTACTTGACTTGTTCCCTACTCCAAGTTGTATTCTACTTAGGAAAGGTTTGCCCTAGGTCTAGCCTATATAAAGACCTAGCCACCCAATGTAATAGACATCGGAAATACCTAGGGAGAGCCGACTTCTACTCTTGTTTCTTTCCTCTCCATCATGTTCTAAAACCTTCATAGGGTTTAGGTGAAGGTTGTGGAGTATTTGTGAGAGGAGATTGTACTTTATCTTTCATTCAATGCAATAAAGATTATCAAGATTTGCTTATCCTTTGTTCGTTGTTCTTGCATTCAAGCCCGGGAGGGAAGTTAGTAAGTGATCCATTTATCTAAGCTCGGGAGAGCTAGATTCACGAAAGGGGTAAGTACGGTGTTTCAATCGTGAAATACTAACTCGGCCTAGGGATAGGTTAAGAGTTTCAGCGGCTAAAAGAAGTGTGAGATTGGTTGGTGAGTATAATTGGTTCACGCCGGGAGGTATCATCAAGGACTAGTCATCAACAACACTCTGACTTAGGGATAAGCAGAGTCATTCAAGGACACTTTGCTGAACTTTGGTAAAGTCTGCCCACGAGCAAGGGATTGTCGCGGCGGATAGCGTTATCGCTGCCCAGGCAGTAAACTGCAGTGCTGCCGAGGCAGAGATATGCGATTGCATTGGATAAAGACAAGTTAATCAAGTCCACAATACAATACAACTAGATCCTGGCCCATCTTTCTCTCTGATATTTCGACCCTTTTATTTTTATTCAATTATTTTAGTTTAATAAATCACACCCTTTCACTTGTGTTGTTATTTTTCTACAGAGCAAGAAGATAAAGAAAGCATATTAAGTATACCGGTCCCTGAGGAGACGATAACTCGATAAATACTTATCACTTATTACTTGCGATGTGTCCACTTGCACTGAACGCGCACTTTTGACACGCGACACATTGCCGAGGAGCAATGGGGTGTCAAGCTTTAGTGACGAAGGATTGACGGGTAGAGAAAATGTTGAGTCAATGAGAGAAGTACCTCTTGAACACGAGGATAGTTATAAAGATGTGCTTGGTACGGTTGATTTTACAAGACGATGCGAACCAAGGCGAGCAGTCCTTATGGGGGACAACTGAATCAGAGTCCGGTGCTTTTTATGGGGAGAGCGGTTCTTAAAGGGGAAATTCAAGCCATACTCTGAGACAGAAGCAAGCCAAGGTGCGCGAGAAGCTCCAAGATCGAACTCAGACTTGTCCTAGTGAGCGACGAGAGTGTCGCCAAGTTTGGTGGGGGATAATGTCACGGGCCGCAGGTTGGGGTCTGAGAAATTGGCATCACATGGTGCGATTTGGCCTGCCCAAGTAATTCCAAGAGCGATGCTAGGCTTTAGAAGATCACCAACGTTGGCCCGATCCAGGGAGAGCCTTATCCATCCAAGGTGTGTGAACACATTGTGTGAACACAGAAGATACTTTCCATAGTTAGGTGGGAATATTCCCAAAATTATGCTTTGTAAATGGATAGGGTTGTATCATAGCCGTCGATGTAAATCTGTATAGACCGTAGGATCGAGAGGATTTCAACTATAAATAGAGGCCTTCCCCACCTCATTTGATGTATCAGTGTGTATTGAGTTATTCCAAGTTTCTAAGGAATAAAGGCATTTTCTTTAAATCCTCTAAGTGTTCCTGTTTCGTTCTTTCTTTGTTCTTGAGTGTTCTTGAAGAGTTCTTCCTCGCTCATCTATTTTGATCCGTTTCCGCTTACAACGCTTCACGTTTGTCAGTGCTTGGGAAATTTGATCTTCCGTAAGTGTGGAGAAGGCTTACTTAGGCGTTAGTCTTGAGTCACATCGCCTAAGGCCGCACGTTGGGCTGGTTTAAAAGTCTAGCCACGTGACAATCTAATCACTTGCATAATCTCTTATGCACCATTAAAACATGAACATGACAAAACACATAGTAAAGAAAGGCGTAATATGGGATTTTCAAGAGAGCAAAACTTAAAACATTTTCTCCGGAGTATAGGGAGGTGTTTTACACCTTCCCTACACCCCAAACCTTTGAAAACATATTTAAAACACTACCGAAGCAACCCACTCTCAAAATCACCCACCAATTTACCGAAACTTGCTTGACAAGTCACCCGAAAACACGATTCGGCTTTCTGATCTCCCTTAAACTTGTTTCTCTACCTCTTGACCTAATTCAAGCATCAAAACCAGAGGGTTTAGTGCATTATAACACACCCAAACATCCCTCAAGTCGGACCAATACATGGCAGCCCCTAAAAACACCATAAAACCTAACCGAAACTCACCGAAAACCTTTCCAAACACCCCCTAAACCTTATGTAAGGGATTAGATACTTAAAATCTATCTTAATTACATATAAACACTTCAAGATTCATGTATTTAGGCATAAAAAACATCCATGGAAAACCCTTAAATGAAAATCAAGAAAACAATGAGATTTTTATCAAGAAAACCGATTTTATTGATTTAAAACTTTAAAGATTGTTTCTATCAGCCAAGAACTTAGGAATTTCATTAAAGAACTTTAGGTTTCAGAGTTTTGAATGATTCTCACCTCCAAAATTGATCCAACCCCTTCCAAGGTTTAAAAACATGTAAAATCGAAGAAAAAAAAGAGATTTTGAAGAAGAAAAAAATAAGAAAATAAACCAACTAAATTTTATTAAAATAATGGATATTTACCTTGAAAATATGATGAAAAATATGTCTTGGGAAGAAGAAACCGAAATCTTGGAGAAGGGTTTAAAGTTTGATGAAAAAATATACTTTTTCAAGTAAAACTGAAGAAGAAAATTATAAAGAATTAACCAAACAAATTTTTATTGAAAAGATTGAAGTTTAAATTTGAAAATATGATTGAATGGCTGCCAAGAATATGAAAAGTCAGAATTTTAAAAATAGGTTTAGGTTTATGAGATAAAAATAGGTTTTTAAGATTGATATTAAGTTATTTGGGCTATTAATTAAAATTATGGGTTATAGGTTATTAAAATAGACCATTAGAAGGCTTATATCAGCTAGGATTAAGATTGGATCAAAGACCCTTAAATATTCAAAGTTTTGGCTTAAATTATAAAATTTCTTCAAGTTTTCAATTTTTACAAAATAGTCACTAATTTCAAAATCGTTGGGATTCAAGGGTCAATTTTCAAAATTTATTTGACCTAAGTCAAATATATACTAAATAATGATTTTAGGATATTTTTCTATAATTTATTTTAATTAAAAAACATTTTTTAAGTATTTAATCCCGAACTAGGCTAAACCGGCCCACTAACTTCTAAGCCCATGGGGTGTTACATAAATTCTATTTTCATTAATATTAATTATTTCTTTTTGTTAAATTTTTTTCTATAATCAAATTTTTATTAAAAATAATATTTTATTCTAATTATTATTTTATCAAAACTTTTTTAATATTATATATTATATAAAGTCTAGAAAAAGAAAAGAAATCCATTTAAAACTATAAAACCTTATTTTTTATATTTATAATGTGATCTAATGGAATTTTAATTCTAATTGGAATCAGTTATTTCTCTCTCGATATATATACATAGTATTATCTTAAGAGAAAATGATAAATTGTTTTTCTCCATCAAGATTCTCTAAAGTCTCTGTTTTCATTCTTTATTTATGTTCGAGTTTAAAACCATGTTATTAAGTAATTTCATTCCCTTTGGCTAAGGTGTGTTCTCTTACTAGTGCTATATTTTTTTTTCAAAAATATATATTTTTCTGTGACATGCTTAATATTTTATTCTTTGAAAAATATTCGTGTTTTGCTGGAAGATCTAATTTTTTATTATGTCTTTGATTGCATATTTGTGTTTTCGTGCTTACATGTCATTGTGGTTTGATAAATATATAAAACTTTTTGGATTTTGAGATCTCATACTTTTGCGAGTAATTATGATTTTAAACTCTATGAAATTGTGTTTTTGAATAAATTGAGATTTTAGATAAATTATGATTTTGGATTGGACTGTGTTTTATTGTTTTTATCTACACCTTAGGGATACACTAAATTTATTAGGTTACTCCATCCTAATTTCCTCTAATAAATCTTTGGACTTTAAGCAATGTGGTAGAATCTCATGTTTTATTTGGTTATTTTATTATTAATATAAAACTAACTTTTAATTATTAAAATTATTATATTATTTAAGAAACTTTAATGTATTTGGGAACTATGGTGTGCTATTAAAATTCGACCCGTTTTTTCTTGTGTTAAATGCGGTTTCTTCTTGTGCTATTTTTAAATGTGTTCTCTTCTTGTGCTAAATGCGTGTTTCTTCTTGTGTTATTATTAAATGTGTTCTCTTCTTGTGCTAAATGTGTGTTTCTTCTTGTGCTATTATTAAATGTGTTTCTTCTTGTGCTATTGTTAAATGTGTTCTCCTCTTGTGCTAAATGTTTATTTCTTCTTGTGCTATTGTTAAATGTATTTTCTTCTGTGCTAAATTTGTGTTTCTTCCTGTGCTATTGTTAAATGAATTTAAATGAGTATTCTCTTCTTTTGCTTAATGTGTGTTTCTTTTTGTGTTATTGTTAAATGAATTTAAATGTGTGTTCTCTTTCTGTGCTAGATTTAATGTGTTATGTGGTTATTTATTTACTGTAATATTATGACATATGATGTGATACTGTGATTTATGTGTTACACTATGAGACTTTTGAGATCTGTGATATTGATTACATTGCATGTGCATGGGGTGGGGTTGTACGGAGGAAGGTGGTTTTACCACATTGTGTTTGATGAAATAAGGGGTAAGGAGTTCTAGAGAACTACCTCCACTATGACCGGTTGACTTTGCCACCACTGTGTTTGGAGTTTGAAGTATGGGATATGCATTCTCTGTGACCTTGCATTCAACAGATTATCGGAACTGTGTGCCTCGTATATTATAAGAATATCTGTGATGAGACTTTTCTGATTTATGATATTGATTGCATAGTCATGTGCATGGGGAGGGATTGTACGGAGGAAGGTGGTTTTACCACAACTATGTTTAGCGAAACAAGAGGTGATAGGTTCTGGGGAACTACCTCCATTGTGACCGGTTGTCTTTGCCACCACTATGATTGGCGTTCGGAGTATGAGAATGCATTATCTGTGACATTGCATTCATCACTCATTGTGTTTATTTACTATGAATATATATATTGTGCATGTGATTGTAAATTGAGTGATATCGTAATGTTTGTCTACACTTTAGAGACAATTTGGTCTTTATTGCTCATTCTTTTAGTTTTTTTTCCAGATATCTGGCCTTAAGAGTTGGTACTCGGAGATCTCTATCGGATACAATTTATTACTATTTTTAGTATGGTTATTTATACGTACCAATGAGCTCTATAGTATGCCAATTTTATTCAATATCTACTCAAATCTAAGATTCGATAATTAAAGGAATGATCAATACAATGACAATAAAAGTGGTCTAATGATTCAATAACAATATAATTGACCATGTAGGTTTTATTCAATAATCCAGTGAGTTCAATATCAATAACAATGAAAGTAAGGACGGAGCTAGGATGAAGCATTGGGAGGGGCAAAGATCTATTAAAGTTTTAAATCTAAAAATGGGGAGGAGCAAAAACCTTATTTTATTATTATTTGAACTAAGAGGGACCTTAAGTACAATTATACCAAAGAAATCTGGGAGGGGCAAGAGCCCCTCCCAAAGTATATATAGCTTCGTCCCTGAATGAAAGTGGCTCATGTCTATAATATATGACGTTAAAAATTAAGTTTAAGTTGTAAGGATTAGAATTTATGATTATAATTAAATAATTAAGTCTAATCTCTCATCTTCCACTCAACTCATTTACACCTCACGACTACTCACTCACGGGCATATCTTACCACTATTATTATTCTCTACCCTCAACTCGTTGCTTAATTTTTCAATTTTTATGCTTTTATTTGTATTTTTTCCGTTACAGCCTTATATAAAGCGTATTTCTGATATATACTGCCATACACAAAAAAGTTTTCCAAATTGTATAAACATTTGGAAATGCAGACTTCAGTGGCACCCAGAGTTGAGATCTTGACAAGTAGTGAGATTCAATCAATCCCAAAGGAGTATATTAAGCCTTAGGATAATAGGGAATTGTATCTTGTGTAGTTTGGGGATTTTTGCAAGAATTATAAAGGAGACGAAACAATTTAAGAGAAAGAGAGATAATCTTTGTTTCATATTTTTTTAAGATAGTAAATGATCCATTTTTATACAACAAAGAGATTAATAAAGAAAATTATAGCTGGATTTAACTAACTTTAATAGTAAAAACCAAATTAATATTTTAATAGTCCCCAAAAAGTGGAGCATACAAATTTTGTACGTCGAATTTGGAGATAGAACTTCAAAAAATAGGAGTTGAAAGGGATTTGTGAAACAATCTGCTAGCTGATTTGGATTTGAAACAAGAAGTAAGTCGATCATTTCTTGTTGAACTTTCTCTCAAATGAGGTGAAAATCTATTTCAATATATTCAGTTGTTTAGTAATGAATCATATTATCTATAATTTTAATGGTAGAAAGATTGTTGTAGTATAGATTAATCGGAAATGATAAAATGTGTAAAGCAGAAAGTAAGTAAAATTTTCATTGTAAATTACAAGTCACAGATACCAAGGATCTATATTTTACTTCTATGGATGACCAAGAAATTGTCAGTTATTTTTTTGTATTTCCAGAAAACTAATATAGATCCAATGAAAACACAAAATCTTGTAATAAATTGTCTCAAAGCTGGACAAGGAACCCGGTTAAAATAAACCATACCAATAATTCCTTTCAAATATTTAAAAACTTTGTGTTGTTATCATATAAACATTAATGAGCATACATGAATTGATAGAGTTGTTGGACAACAAAACAATTACCAGGTCAAGTATTAGTCAAATAAAATAATTTTCTTATTAGCTTTCTATAAGGGGTTGTGTCGTGCAACAATTTTTTCTCTGTTTTAGAGATCCTTTAAGTAACAATTATTAGAGTTGTAACTAGTTTAGAACCTAAAAAATCAGACTCTTTAAAAAATTTAAGTGTGTATTTTCTGTTAGAATTCAAACTTGAGTTTAACTCTCTAAGTCAGTAAATTAAAGAATTATAATTTTGGGATTTATCAAAGAATGGGTTGGCAACAACTAGAATATCAAGAATTTCTTAATAACGAAGCGATGATAATGGCGGTAAAAGGAAAATATGTGAAAAAAATCTTAAGGAAAAATTATATTATAGGTAAGTCTCACCACATGTCCATGGATCAATCACTAAAAATCATCTATCTCATTAATTTTTTAATGTCATATTTTTTCCCAAGTGAATCTTCACTTGAAAAAATTATTTTTAAAATGTATTAACATTAAATATGAGTGAAGATTCGCTAGGAAAATATAACATGAAAAAAAATGATGAGATAGATAATCTTTAGTGTTTGGTCCCATGATATAATTTCTCATTAAGAAGGTAACGACAAATGAAAAGAAAAATCTTGGATGAACATTCTTTAATTAGTCCCTAGATTATTCTTTATGTCAGTTTAAAATAATATATATACGTTATTATTAGTGAGTGGATGCATGAGTGAATTATACGTGTGAAAAAAACGAGAGAGAAAGAAAGCTTTAAAGCTTTATAGAGTGAAGAAAAACTAGCAGCAACTAGTATTAGAAAAATATGCGTATTTATTTGTTCTTGTAATAATGTTGTATGAGTTATAAAATATATTAAGTGACCATTAACACTTATAACAAATAGATCCAAGTCAAGTTCAAGTTCGAGTTTAAATTCAAATTCGAGTTCACATCACGAGAAGATGGGGCATATAATCCAACCATAAATTTCAAGATTAACAAAAATGAATTATGAAAACTGGAGTATTCAAATGAAGGCGCTACTCAGTTTGCTAGATTTTTAAGACATCATCTGGAATGAATATGCCTATCCGAGAAATGTAACAACAGAAGCGACTTTAACAAATAAGAGAGAAAAAACATTAAAAGATGCTCGTAAAAGAGATCAACGAGCATTATATTATATTTTTTAGACAGTGGATGAGACTAATTTTGAAAAACATCACAGAAGCAACAACCACGAAGCATGCATGATAAATTTTGTAAACATACTCTAAGGAGTTGAGAAAGTAAAAAGGGTACGTCTTGAATATCTCAGAGCCAATTTTGAAATATTGAACATAAAAAGTACGAAAAATCATAGATGACTATGTTAATCGTGTGAAAGCTATAGAAAATGAATTGAAATGGCGAAGCACTCGATAGAATCAGAGTGATGGATAAAATTTTTGATCATTGGCACGTAAATTTGATTAAGTGATTGTCGCAATTGAAGAATTAAGAGATTTAACTTAAATAAAAATCGATGAGCTTGTGGGATTACTCCAAGCCCATGAGTAAAAAATAAAAATGAATGAAGATAGTAAAAATTTGGAACAAGTCCTACATAGTAAATCACACACTAACTAAGGTGGAACGAGCAACATATACACTCGAGTCAAAGGAAATTATGGTGGATATCATGGAAGAGGAACACGTGGACATGGTGGTCGTTCATATGCTAGCAACAAAGCGAATGAAAATTATAAATCATCAAGTCATGGATGAAGATATATAGATTAAGTCAAAGACGGATTTGAACAAAAAGATAAATCCCAAGTATAATGTTGTAATTGTAATAAGTATGAACATGATAATTATAAGTGCAAATCATCTCCAAATCAAGAGAAAAGAATTTATGTAACAGTAGCTAAAGAAGAAAATAATGGTGAATCTTATATATTCCTCACTAAAAGAAATGATGAATCAAAAAAAATTTGGTATTATGATAATTTTGCCATCAATCACATGTTTGGTAGAAAAAAAATATTCATGGAGCTTGACAAAATAATTTATAGACGAGTAAGTTTTGTTAACGATTAACAAACAGAAGTCAAATATGAAGACAAAATCATTATTACACGGAAAATAGAGAAAATAAATATGTATCAGATGTTTATTATGTACCATTTATGAAGAACAATATCATAAGCCTTGGCCAGTTACTAGAAAAGGGATATGAAGTGCAGATGAAGAGTTGTTCACTTTTCATCAAGAACAATAATAGAGAATTTGTTGTCCAAGTTAATATGATGAGGAATCGCCTCTTAACCATTGATATAAAAGCAGGAGATGTGAAGTTTATGAAATCCTAAACAAAAGAAGATTCATGGTTGTGGCATTTGAGTTACGAACATCTTGAATTTTTTGGTTTGAAACTATTGTAGAAATCAAAATAGTGAATGGAATGTCAAAAATTAATCATCCAAATCAATTGTGTGAGGCCTGGATCAAAGGAAAATAACATAGACAAAGCTTTAAATTTAAAAAATTCTAGAGAACAAGAAGACCATTAGAGATTGTACACATTGACATAGTTGGACTTTTTGACATACCATCACTTGAAGAAAATATATATTACCTAATTTTTATTAATGATTATAGTAGAAAATTTTGGGTATATATTCTAAAAGAAAAATCAGAAGTATTGAATAAATTCAAAGAATTCAAAGCAATAACAAGAAAACAAAGCGATCAATACATAAAGATACTCAGATTTAATAGAGGGAGGTGAGTATACAATAAAGTTATTTGAATAATTTTATAAGGAGAATGAAATCATTAAATAGTTGACAGATATATGCCTCAAAAAAGTAGAGTTATGAAAAAAAGAGTTACACATTCTCAACATGTCAAGGAGCATGATAAAAGATAAACATCTATCAAGAAATTTTTGGGCAAAAGCAATTCGATGTGCATTTTACCTATTGAATCGTTGCCCAACAAAGAGTGTGATAATCATGATGTCAATTGAAGCATGGGGCGGTAAAAAAAAAAGAATTGGCCACCTAAAATTTTTTGGATATATCACATATGCCCACGTACTTAAACAGATAAGAAAGAAGCTAGATGACAAAAGAGAAAAATACATTTTCATTGACAATAATGAACAAAGTAAAGCTTATACACTATAATCCTTTGACCAAGAAGTTGATAATCTTAATAAATCTTGAGTTCGATGAAGTAGAATATTGGATATAGAGCTCACAAGAAAAAATTTGATGGATTATTTTTTAACAGAGATAAAGACAAAAATGACTCCATCAACTAAGATGAGCAAGGTGATGATCAAATTACTCAAAAAATTTTGATCCAAGAATCTTTATCAAGAAACAACGGAATAGAGAATTCTAAAGTACATCCAATTAAAGTTTCGAAGATCTACAAGAGAAAGAAGAGTACCAAAAAATACAAGAATTACGACACTGAAAATATTTCACTTTTTTGTTTCTTTGTTAACAATAAACTACGAAGATTTAAAGAAGTCATGAAAGAAAAGGTTACAAACATGTTATTGAAGAATGAAAAGCTTAACCTAAGAAAATCAAGTTTAAGGAGTATTAGAATTCAAACTTGAGTTTAACCTCCGTAAGTCGGTAAGAAAAAGAATTATTATTTGTTAGTTATGAAGGAAGGGGTTAGCAACAATTATAATATCAATAATTTCTTAACAACAAAGCAATGATAATGGCATTAAAAGAAAAACATGTGGCAAAATCTTATGAAGGCCACAACAAATGGAAAGAAAAAAATCTTGGATGGATATTATTTAATTAGTCCTTAGATTGTTCTTTATGTTAGTATAGAATAGTATATATATAGGTTGTTATTAGTTAGTGGATGCATAAATGAATTATATGTGTGAAAAAAATAAGAAAGAAAGAAAGATTAGCTTTATAGAGTGAAAAAAAAAACAAGAAGCAGCTAGTATTAAAAAAATATATGTATTTACTTTGTTCTTGTAATAATATTGTGTGAGTTATAAAATATATTGAGTGCCCATTAACACTTCCAACATTTTTTTGAGGAAGATTAATATCATTAAAAACCGAGCAATCTCTAATTCTAAAAAAATAAAATTTTAAAGTTTTTAATCTTAAAGATGTCACTAAGATAAGTTTTAATAGAAAAAATCTCATTTATACAAGGACTAAGAAGAATAATATTATCGACATAAAAAACGAGATCATAAAAAGAATTACCTTCTCATTTTGTAAAAAGAGAAGTGTCCAAACTAGCATATGTAAAACCTTGTTGAATAAGAAAACATATTAATATTTCATTTCACTTTCGATTTGCTTGTTTCAATCCATATAAACTTTTATTTAGTTTCCAAATTAAACCAACAATATTAGGGTAAAAAATCCATGTAGTAAATCTATATAAACTTTTCCTTATAAGAATCCATAAAGAAAAGCATTGTTTGTATTAAGTAGTTATAAGTACTAAGTCTGAACAGTAGCCACTGCCATTAATATTTTTATAGTTGTCAATTTGAAAATAAGACTAAAAAAGTACTATGGTACTCTATGATAAGTGTTCAAAAGTTCTATTTTTATTACCCTTTTTAATGATATTATTGTTAGACTTAGGCACACTTTTAGTTATATTGCTATTCATTCATGCATATTTATATAATTTCCTTAATTACCGTATTTAATTCATATTTTGGTTAATTTCGTAGAAAAAGATACTGCTTTGGTCTATTTCCTTATTTACAAGAATCAATCCATTGATGATATGCTACCGATTTGGAAGGAATGTCAAGAAGATAAGGTCAATTTTAGAAGACAAGGAAAGATTTAGAAGATTGAAGTAAAGATAGAAAGACTTGATAGTAATTAAGTTTGAAAATAAATTCTCTTTTATAATATTTCCAAATCAATCTTTATCCTATCACCTAAATTGACCAAGCCAAACCTTATAAAAGGAAACTATGGTGTCAAGCAAAAAATGAGTTGAATAGCAGAGTCAAATTTGAGAGTTGATTTGGAGAGAGTAACACATATTTTTATTTCATGATTTAGGATTATTCTTTGTATATCTTTTGAACCCAACCATGAATTGATGTATTTGGTTTGAGTTATTTTGTTTTCTGGTTGTATTTATGTTTGAATTATATCTAAATATTTGAGTTGTTCTTACTCAAGGTTTGCTTATTCTTGATACTTAATTGGTTTACGAGATAATTGGGAAAGGACCTCGTAAAATGATTTATTTATCTAATATTGGGAGAGTTAGATTCATGAAAAAAATAAGCATGGTTCAAAACAAGTGTGTGAGAACTAATCTGGCTTAGGGATAAGTTAAGGATTTCAAAAGCTAATAGGAGAGTAAGATTGGTTATTGTTCATATTTGATTAACGCAAGGATGTATTATCAAAGAATGCACAATTAACAGAGTTTCATGATAACTCCGCAAAAAGGCTATATTTTAAGCCTTTTTACTTAAGTTATTGAGTGTTCTCAAGCTCATGTAGGCTCATTTAGTTGCATTTAGGCTCATATCATTGCATGCAGTTCCATAGTTATGCCTTGGCATTATTGTGTGGCAATGGGTGTTATTTCATGGGAAAGGTAGTTCTTTTGAGTTGTGTTGTGCAGGTAAAGCAAAAATGGGAAGTTGAGGATATTTGCCACGGCATTCGCAGAAGGATAGCGATGGGAAAATGTCGTGGCAAATTTGGAGGACTCCTGTGCTAAGCTAAATGATAAGAAGATATTTTGATAAGAGTGTCAGCTGGTGCCATTACAGCCAGCCAGGGCCATTACAGCCTGGCCACAGCCACCTCAATAGCGGACCACAACCAATATCACAGGACCACGAGTCACCTCAATAGGGGACCACTGTCACCACTGCTATCTCTGTAGAAATGCCATCATGTTAAAGGGGGCACGAATGAAATTTTCACCAGCTTTTAGGGTTTTTCACCCCTTTTAAGGCACAATGACCTACAAGAAAAGGAGAGACCTTTTTGAGGAACAAAAACATAGAAAAAGAGGCATCTTTGGAGTGGTTTACAGAGGTGGAAAGCTTCCACTTTCTCCTCCAAACTCCAGTTGAAGTGTCCTCCATTTATAGAGCTCAAATAGAGTGGCGTGCTAGGCACCCGAGAGGGGCTAGCACGCCAAGGCATCTCGTGGTAGTTGAAGAGCCGGCGGCCTGCGCAACCGAGGGTGTCTTCTAGTCCTCTTTCCTTTGCTTTATTTTTCATATTTTTATGAGGATGATTGTAAATATTTTAGGATGTATGTGGATGATATTTCTTTAACATTTCGCACCACCATGTGTTGCTTTGTTTAGGTGGTTGCACTTATGGATGATTATCTTTTTCTCTTTATTAATATATTGTCTTCTATGTGTTTGTATATTTTCTTTGCTCATTGTTGTTAATCATCTAGGCATTATAAGAGGCACGAGAGTGTCCCGTGTTTAGGTGCATGCTAGAGCACTTGAGAGAGGCGTAGCTATAGATCCTTAGATCATCCGAGAGGAGCTAAGGGAGGATCTACGTGAGCAATGGGTTCTAGACTGCAAATAGAGCTTAATCTAAGTCTAGAGCACTCGAAAGAGGCGTAGGTGAGGGTTTTAACAACTAAAAGGAGTGTGCTTCATCGATAGACTAGTGCTACCCGCGTGACAGGCGAATGCCGTGGCATTTTAGTTTGTCAGGTTCCTATGACTCGAGAGAGAGGTAGCACTTAAGAAACCTCTTTCGAGTAAATGTACACCATAGTGGCTAGATGTTAGTAGAAGTAAGAGTTAAGAAGTCCATAGGATCTTCCACCAATTATTCCCGAGAGAGCTCATCAATAGAGGGTTAATACAACATATTGTTTAAACGTGTTCTTGTATCATGCATTTGTCTCCGCATTTACAAACTGCTTTATTTGTTTACTTATTCTACTACAATCACACTATTATATCTTCAGCACATCACTTCCATACATCTACCCTACCATCACCATTACACCTGCAATGTACATATCCATTTCCATCTGTCTATATCTTTATCTTTGTTTTTTCTTTTTAGTTAGTGACACCTTTTTGCCTTGATAATATTGACTTACTGGTTACCTCGATCTTCATGGGAACGATACTCACTCACCCTTTTATTACTTGTACGACTGTGTATACTTGCACATACGTGTTCGCATAATTTATAGCACTACAAAGCCGGACACCATTTCACGTTAGGGATAATAGAAACCGTTGAAAAATGCTTCGCCGAACTTTAAGGATAGTCACCCAAATTGTCCAAGCAATTCTCTCATCGTAATTTCCCAAGCATTCGAAGAACTGACTAGGCAATCTGATTGAGACCAACTGCCAGAATAATTGAGTGTCGCGGGCACTCATTTACAAAGAAGAATTCAATTCGGACATCACTCTACAACTTAGGATAATCCAACCTCTTCTCTCACCTATTTGATTTCATCTATCTTTTTATTAATTATTTATTTTCCTTCAATTGTTCAATTAAACTCCAATTATCTTTAATTGTGTTTTTATTTACAGTGTGATAACTTAAGTAAAGTGGCCCAAACCAATCCTTGTGGAGACGATATCTAATCTATACTATTACTTGCTACGTGTACACTTGCACCGTTTGTGTTGCACTAAAATCACGCAACAATCTATCCCCAGTTGTTTTGTATAACGCTTAACAACTAACCTAGATTTATAAGGTTCAAGAGAGCTATTAGACCTAAGTTTAGTCTTAAAAACCCACTTATATTCATTAGTGTTTCTATCATTTGATAGAGAAACTAAGGCTCAAGTATTATTTTCTAATGCTTTAATTTTTTTACTATAGTATCTTTACAACAATCATGTAGTAAGGCTTGTTTAAAAGTTTTAGGTTCAACTAAAATTTTACATTATTAATATAAGACAAGTAATTAGTAGATAAATATTGATAAGAAAGCATATGAGTGATAAAGTGAGCAGTTTTCATGTAACCCCCTAAAACTTATGTCCGGGATTAGATACTTAAAAGTCATCTTAATTACATCTAAACACTTTAAGATTCATGTATTTAGGAATCAAAAATATCCTTTTCATCGTCTTTTCAAGGTAAATATCTATTTTTTTCAAATAAATTTCGTTAGGTTAATTATCTATATTTTTTTCTTCAAAATCTCTTCGTTTTTCTTCGGTTTTACTTATTTTTAAACCTTGAAAGGAGGTTGGATTAGTTTTGGAGGTTAGAATCATTCAAACCTCTGAAAACTAAAATTCTTTAATGAAATTCTAAAATTCTTGGCTGATTGCAACAATATTTAAAGTCTTAAATCAATAAAATTGATTTTCTTGATAAAAATTCCATTGTTTTTAATACTTTTCGTACAAGGTTTTTACAGGGATGTTTTTTATGCCTAAATACATGAATATTGAAGTGTTTGAATATAATTAAAATGACTTTTACATATCTAATCCCAAACATAAGGTTTAGGGGATTATATTTGTTGGTATCAAAGTTAGGTTTATGAAACATTTTGGGATGTTTTGTTCTATTGATATGTTGTAATGTTAATTTATGCTTAATGTTGCCTATATACAGATAGTGTTTGAAAATTCTATATTGTTGTGTGAACTTATGCCTAAGATTAGGCTTAAACACCGTACTTGGATTTTTTTTTATATATGAATAGTTGTTTGCAAGCAGGATTAAATTTTGATGTGCTTAGATGTTGCTATATAAATTGTTGTTTGCAAGTATGATTAAATTTTGATGTGCTTAGATGTTTACTATATATGTGGCTATTGATAAAGCATGATACGATTAGGTGTTTGTAAGTTTGATGGAATTTTGTTGCATTATTATGACATTAGTTATATGAAGATGCATTGACCATATTTTAAGGTTGTCTTACATACGAAATTTATAAAAGGATATGTGCTTAGATTTTAAATGTTGCATGCATTTTTGTTGGTTGGTTTTAAAAATGATTTATAAGTTGAACATTCCATGAGATTTGTGGTTTTTGATATGCGATGTAGCATAGGAAACTAGTTTGAATTTGCATTGGTTAATGCATGAAATTTTGGAATGGTTTTATATGATGTTTAATTCATGTTGTGGAAAACACACTTGTTACTTGTTTATAGATTCTTGATGATAATTATAGTTGATGATTGTGCTATTGATGATTGAGTATATATTGTTGGGGTTTATTTTGGGGTACCATTACTCTAAATACTAGGAAATTGTTTTATATTGAACTTGAGATACTTAGAACTTGCTTCGCGCTGGCGTCACAAGTTTTGCAAAATGTTTTTGTACATTAAAATGGTTTTTCTATTTTATTGTACTTGATATGGGATCGAAAAGAAAGCTAAAACTTAATAATAAAGAAGTTATGGGGATTAGAAAGTGTAGATAGGTTTGTATTATGGTTATTTATGGTGTTGTGATATCTGATCTTGAGTCGATTGGGTCCTCGATCGTGGCTGAGTGAAAAATGATTTTGAATTAGTTTAGTTTGAGAATCTATTGTGTATATGTGCACGGTTTTCTGAGTGTTCTAAGATTCTCCGTTAAGTTGCTTGAGCGGTATATTTAATATGATAAGGTTTGAGACAGATGTTGGGTTTCCGGTTAAGTTTCAAGTATTCTCTTATTAATAGACATGTGGCCAGTATAAGTGGGTTATATAAAGGTGTCGTTACATGAATCTTTCGGGGTTTTGGTAAAGATGTTAACGTTTGTAGGGTTTTCTATAGTCGTGTCAGTATTTGGGTGATCGAGTAGTACCATGTAAGATTTTTATTGGTGGGAGTTGTTATGTGTTGTTGTGATGAGCGAGGCTTAGTAGAAAGTTTTGATTATTGCCTTGTGTGTTGTAATGTGCTTGAGAAAGTTATGCTTATTATTAGTAGTTGGGAGTTGTTGCAGTTTGCCGAAAGTCGAATGTCATCCTTAAGTAAGGAAAGGTTAGGTCGCTAGAAAAGAAAAAGGTTTTTTGCTTTTGGCTTGAGGATGCAATGAGTGTTTAGATGAACAATGGTGTTTTTGATGTACCGTTATTTTATGTATCACTTCAAGTTGTGATGACAGGTGGTGTTAGGATGAGACTGAATCTTGTCTTTATGAGATGGATGTTGAGATCTTGGTTTTGGTAGCAAAGGTCCTTTTTGGTAAGATCCTCGTGTGAGTCAGAGAGTTTTAGTGGTATGATGGTATTTGGAAGGAGCATTTTCCTTACCTCTTAAGTGGGGTATAGTTGTAACACCCTAAAATCTTGGGGTAGAAGAAATCGAAATCTTGGAGAAGAGTTTAAAGTTTGATGCAAAACTAAAGTTTTTTGATGTTTAGGATTCAAAATTAGAGAATTTTTATTACTAAGTCTAAAACAAGTGATTAAAAGTTGTTTATATAGGCTCTTGGAAGGTTTAGATCAACTAGGATTAGGATTTGATCAAATCCCCTTAAAGATTCAAAGTTTTGACCCAATGATAATTTTTTCACTAAATTTTCAATTTTTACAAAATAGTCACTAGTTTCAAAGCATCAGGGATTCAAGGGTTAATTTTCATTTATTTGACCAAAAACAAAATTTTAAGAATTTAATCCTAAACTATGCGTAACCGACGATACTAGTGACACGCGTCGTATACTGTCAAAAATAAATTCTTTATTCTCAAATAAATAAAAATAATATAGTAAAGGAGAAGTAAGGGTCGATTCCACAGGGACTAGAAACTTCTTGATTACGCTTGTTTGATCGGTGATCCAAGAATATTGAATGATGTTTTTAAGTAAAAAGGGGGGTTGTCGAATTGGATAAACTAAATAATTGAAGAGAAAATAAAATAAAGAAAGTGATTTAATAAAATAAAAACCAGCCTTAGGCTTTCGTTTTGACTCGACTTTAATAGATCATCGGAAAAATATTTTCACTTCGGGATTTTACGTCGGCATTTAGCTATCAAGGTTCAATCCTTGAAGCAAAACTTCTAAACCGAATACCCAAGTCTATCTTTGATATTGTTTTCATGGATTAATCCACCAACTCAATGTTTGTAGAAAAACCATTTAAATCTCAAGACCGACTTGGATTATGTTATTTCAATAATAAACTAATCCAATATTTAGTTTTCGCTTTAGCAATCAATTTGCTAAATGTGTTCCCAGGAAGTCGGATTACTTCAATAGCCGATCCTTCCTCCCACATAAATGATCAAATCAAAATCTTGACTAAAGTCAATCTTTAGTTTTGAAATCAATTTGAAAAAAATAAGTTCAAAAGAAAACTTCTAAATAAATAAAAAGACGAATTTATTAATGTGCTTTTCAATTCTCACGTTTGGATCGAGTCATCACTTAAGCCCTTGGCTAATTAAAAATTTAGCCGAGCATAATTATGGAAGAAATTATGCTCGACATAAAAATAAAATAAAGTAAAATAAATAAATAAATAAAATAAGAGAAGAAAATAGCCAAAGGAATTTCGAATTAAAGGAGAAATTGAGAGATGTGTTCTAGGCTTACCCAAGGTGGGTATTTATAGTCTTCTACAAACCCTAAAAAATAAGAGATAAATCTAAGATAATCCTAGAAATATTTAAATTCAAATTACAAAGAGATAAATCCTAATTTAAACATCAAAACGCGGCTGATAAGCTATCTGGAACGCTGATAAGCTATAACGCGCTTGCTGACGTCATCTTCTAGAAGCTGCTGATGAAATGCTGCGTCAGATTTCAAGCCCAAAGTCGAGCCCACGAATACAGACTCTATCCAGAAAATAAAAAAACTTCAAAAATCGGCCATTTAAGCCCTTTTTCCAGATTCAGAGTCCTGCACAAAAAGATACGAAAAACAATAAGATCAGTAACAATTTCATCAAACCAAGGAGTAATTATGCACAAAATATTAACTATTCTAAGCACTTATCAAATTCCCTCTCACTTATTCAATTCTTGTCCTCAAGTATTTCTCAACTAATATACCAAAATCATGAGTTGCCAAATCTTAATTCACTACAAGTCTCAAACTCCTCAACGAAAGAAAATCAAGCAATTGATGTAACTAAGAAATAATCAAGCAAGTGGCAAGACTAGAAACAATTTCAAAAGAAACAAGACATTCCAATTCTTAGCTAATTTAATGATGCAAAACTTGATACCCTCACAAGGATTCACTCATTTCGCTCAAAGTGTTTAGGTTCAAAAGAATCTCTCAAGCTGAAATTGATTAAAGCATTACCATAAGCCTGCAAGTAAATCTAATCTCCACTACTAAAATAGAACATGATGCAAAAGTCAAGAAGTCTTAAACAAGATTGTAATGGGGGTAGGGTGAAGGTAGGGAAAAAGGTTGAAAAAGATGGGCTAAGTGTCAAGACAAAAAATATAAAATATAAGAAGTAATCCACGATGTAATTCAAGCGCAAAGAGATGAAAAGAGAAAAATCAAACAACCAATTTTTTTTTTATTTTTCCTTTCCAAGAGTTTTGAAACTTTTTTTCTTTTCTTTTTTTTTGATTCGAAAGTTACACATTGGTACCCTTTATTTTCTTTTTTCTTTTTTGAATTTTCTTTTCTTTTTTTTTCAAATGCACACTTTTTTTCGGATGTACTTATTTTCATCATTTTTTCGAATCCTCTTTCTTTCTTTTTTTTTCGTGGAACAAATATGATCTAATTTCTTGACAAGGGTATAAAAAGATGAGAATATAGAAAAAGAAAAGTTTAAGCTACATTAAACAAGGTGAAAAACAAGAAAAAAGGGTTTAGGATCAAAGTCGTTCACTAAGGGATATAAACAAAGGGTGGGCTATTTTGGGTAGCGAAGGGGTTAAACCTAAGTGCCTCTATCATTCTAAAGCATCATATTCATGAATATAGTCTCAAAAATTATTGCATCACAGGTTCTAGAATACTAAAAATCAATTCGGTTCTCACAAATGAAGAAAAGAGCAAGAATGAAAAGATATGCTCATTAGGCTCAAAATCTCACATAAAAAGGGTAAATGTATCAAGATGCAAAATTTCAACTAACCAATAATGGAACATAAAAGAATCTTAATCAAAAGTAACTAATCATGCCGACAAACTATCATGTATCCTAGGTTCCAACCAAAGTGAGATTAAAATCCATCATGAATATTCAAGAGATGTAACAAATTAAATAAAAGGCAACAAGAGATTTCAAGCATATTAATATCAAAAAAATCCCAATTGCAAGCATAAAATAAACAAGGCATGCAATATTCCCCTCCCCTCACTTAAAGCATTTTGTCCCAAAACATAATATAAAAGTTTAAGAGAGGGAAAAAGAATACTCCCCGATCTAAGGACGACCGCGGCCGCACCGTTTCTTCATTGTTTTCCTCGTAGGAATGTTATGGATTCGGTGTCATGAAAATTTCCATAGGCATCGATTTTGTGGTTAAAGGTGGGGCCCATGGTTTGAATTTTGAAACCAAAATTTATCTTTTGAGTTTGAATTTATTTTCAAATCCTAACCTGATTCAGACTTCAGGTGTTCGTAATTCGAATTCCTCAATTAAGCCGACCAAGGCATTTTCATAATATGGCTTCAACCTCTGCCCATTTACTTTGAAACGAACTCCCGAATCATCTTGAATTTCGATTGCACCATGAGGAAATACTTCAGTTACAATAAAAGGTCCTGTCCACTTTGGTCGCAATTTTCCTGCAAAAATTTTCAACTTAGAATTAAAAAGTAAAATTTTCTGACCAATATTGAAATATTTAAAAGAAATACGACGATCATGGAATTCATTTGTTTTATCCTTATAAATTTGAGCATTGTCGTAGGCGTTGCGTCTAATTTCTTCAAGTTCTTGAATGTGGAGTTTCCTAGCTTCGCCAACGGCATCCATTTGCATTTTACATTCTTTCACCGCCCAGTAAGCTTTATGTTCCAATTCAACGGTAAGTGGCACGGCTTACCAAAGACAAGGCGATATGGGGACATGCCGATAGGACCTTTGTAAGCGGTACGATAGGCCCATAAGGCATCATTTAGCTTCGATCTCCAATCTTTTCTGTTTGGCTTTACAATTTTATCCAAAATGGATTTTATCTCACGATTCAAAACTTCGGCTTGTCCATTCGTTTGAGGATGGTAAGCTGTGGCGATTCTTTGAGTGACACCATATTTCTTCATTAACGCTTCAATGATCCAATTGACAAAATGAGTGCCTTGGTCACTAATTATCGCCTTTGGAGTGCCAAACCTAGCAAAATGCAAGACTTTAGAAATTCGACAGTAGTTCTAGCATCATTATTACGAGTAGCCTTAGCTTCTACCCATTTCGAAACATAATCAACAGCTAGAATTATATAATAGTTACCAAAAGATGAAACAAAATGACCCATATAATCGATACCCCACACATCAAATATTTCGCAGACATGAATGGGATTAAGAGGCATCTCATTTCTAAGACTTAAATTACCGGCTCGTTGGCACTTATCACATGATTTACCAAATTAATAAGCATCACGAAAAATGTTAGGCCAATAAAAACCACATTCAAGTATTTTGTGCGCAGTTCTTTTGGGTCCAAAATGACCCCCACAAGAATAAGAATGACAAAATTGAAGGATTGAATTTACCTCGTTTTCAGCAACACAACGTCGAATTACCTGGTCCGAACAATGTTTCCACAAGTATGGATCATCCCAAATGTACAATCGAGATTCTCGCTTGTTCGGCTTACCTCAGGACGTGGTAGATCAGGCGGAAGTACCCCTGTGACTAAATAATTAACCATGTCGGCGTACCATGGCAACATCGTTCGCTCAAGAAATAAGTGTTCGTCGGGAAATTTTTCCTTGATTGGTTCACCATGTTGGGGAATGGGAAGACGACTTAAGTGATCTACAACTAGATTTTCACATTCCTTTTTATCTTTGATTTGAAGATTGAACTCTTGTAGAAGTAAAATCCACCGGATCAAGCGGGGTTTCGCCTCTTTTTTATTCAACAAATATTTCAGTGCCTAAAAGATATGAACGAAATTTTTCTAAAGCAAAGATAATAGCAAAAAACTCCTTTTCAGTAGTCGAGTAATTTCGTTGAGCGGCATCTAGCGTTTTGGATGCATAGGCTATCACATGGGGTTCCATTTTGAATTTTTGTCCAAGTACAACCCCTACGCTCATAGCAAATTGGGGCTGACACAAGCTTTTCCTTTAATTCGTCAAAAGCATTCATGCATTTCTGATCAAATTCGAAAATTTGATCTTTCTGCAACAAATTGCACAAGGGTTGCGCCACCTTTGAAAAGTTCTTAGTGAACCGACGATAGAATCTTGCATGGCCTAAAAAAGAACGAACATCTTTCACAGTTTTGGGCTAAGGGAGTGAACGAATAATATCGATTTTAGCTTTATCTACAGCACTCCCATTAGAAGAAACAATATGTCCTAATATTAATCCTTTATCAACCATAAAATGACATTTTTCATAATTTAACACAAGGTTAAAATCAAGACATCTTTTTAAGACTTTGTTAAATTTGATAAACATTCGTAAAAAAATTACCATAAACTGTGAAATAATCCATAAATACTGATAAGTGCTCAACTCACTATCACTTTTTACACATTTCATGGACAATAATCACTAAATCTACACCCACTTGGACCAATGCATGTGTTTTATATGAGATAATTAGATATTCTGCTTTTGAAACATATAAAGATGATATTTATAGAAAAGGCGAGTTTTACTATACTTCTGTGTCTGTACAGGGAAAACTAATGCCGCGGCAGCGTCGAGGCCGAGGCAGGACCTGATGCCGAGGCAGCAGATGAAGGACAAGTAACGATAATATAGGCGACTTGAAGAGAAAAATGAGTTAGACATTTCTGGACAAGCAACGCATGAATCGGAGCTGGGTAGCACATGGAAAGCCCAAGTCAAAGGCCACGCGGAAAAGAATCCTAGTTGGAGTAAACTTGGAAATATTTTATTTATGGACTTGACTTGTGTCCTACTCCAAGTTATACTCCTACTTAGGAAAGGTTTGCCCTAGACCAAGCCTGTATAATCCCTAGCCGTCCAAGAGGACAAGGAGATGAGAGTTTTCGGCACAAAGCTTAACATCATAGAGAGAGCCGACTCCATCTTAGATATTAGATTTCTCTTTTACTTTTTATTATGTTCTAAGTTTCTTTAGGCTTAGGTGAAGGTTGTAGAGTATTAGTGAGAAGAGATTGACTTTTGTTTCTTGTTTTAATGCAATAAAATATCAAGGTTTGCTTATTCTTTGTCATTCTTTGTTCTTGCATCCAAGCTCGAGAGAGAAGTTTGCAAGTAATCCATTTATTTAATATCGAGAGAGTTAGATTCACGAAAGGAATAAGTACGGTGTCTCAATCGGGAAACACTAACTCGGCCTAGAGATAGGTTAAGAGTTTCAGCGGCTAAGAGAAGTGTGGGATTGGTTGGTGATTACAATTGATTCACGCCGAGAGGTATCATCAAGGACTGGTTATCAACAGTACTTCGACTTAGAGATAAGCGGAGTTATCAAAGGACACTTTGCCGAACTTTGATAAAGTCTACCCAAGAGCAATAGATTGTCGCGGCGGACGAGCATCATCACTGTCGAGGCAGTAATCTGCAGTACTACCGAGGCAGTGTTGTGCGATTACATTGGAAAGAAACAAGTCAATTGAATCCACTATACAACACAACTGGATCCTAGCCACTTCTTTAATATGTTTATCTTCTCTTTATTTAGTTTTCTTTATTACTCCAACTAGGATATCTCGAAATCAAGTTTCATAGAAAAACCCTAAACTCCTCCATTGTCCCCTTGGGGTTTAGGTTAGATTGTGGAGTAGTTGTGGAAGAAAATTGTACTTTGCTTTCTTGTTTCATGCAATAAAATATCGAGGTTTGCTTATCCTTTGCCATTCTTTGTTCTTGCATTCAAGCTCAGGAGAGAAGTTTGTAAGTAATCTATTTATCTAGACTCGGGAGAGTTAGATACACGAAAGGGATAAGTACGGTATTTCAATCACGAAATACTAACTCGGCCTAAGGATAGGTTAAGAGTTTCAGCGGCTAAAAGAAGTGTGAGATTGGTTGGTGGTTATAGTTGATTCACGCCGGGAGGTATCATCAAGGACTAGTCATCAACAGTACTTCGACTTAGGGATAAGCGGAGTCATCCAAGGACACTTTGTCGAACCTTGATTAAGTCCACCCAAGAGCAAGGGATTGCCGCGGCGGACATACCCTTTACTGCCGAGGCAGTAGAACTGCAATACTGTCGAGGTAGTGTTGTGTAATTGGATGAGACAGAAACAAGTCAATTGAATCCACACTACGAAGCACTCTAACCTACCTCACTTTTCCATCCTTGATTTCTTGATCATTTATCTTTATTGCTTTAATTAGTTTTCTTAGTTATAATCCAACTCAATTATTTGTGTCTTTAATTTTCCATTGTGCAGGAAGAATAAATTGCGTAAGTAAAGTCAATCCCTGTGGGTTCGACATCTTAAATACTACAATCTGACAAAGGTGGATGGACGAATGTTTCTTCATAAAAGCAGGACTTTCTAGCCTCCATCAATAGACATAGTTATGGTGGGGAGAATAGATGAAAGCATAAGACCAAGAGAGAGTAAGGTTTGGCAAATTGCTGGTTTGCATTGCTTGAGGACAACCAATAGTTCAAGTTTGGGGGTGTGATAAGTGCTCAACTCGCTATCACTTTTTACACATTTCATGGACAATAATCACTAAATCTACACCCACTTGGACCAATTTATATGAGATAATTAGATATTCTGCTTTTGAAACATATAAAGATGATATTTATAGAAAAGGCGAGTTTTACTATACTTCTGTGTCTGTACAGGAAAAAATAATGCCGCGACAGCGTCGAGGCCGAGGCAGGACCTGATGCCGAGGTAGCAGATGAAGGACAAGTAACGATATTATAGGCGACTTGAAGAGAAAAATGAGCTGGACGTTTCTGGACAAGTAGCGCATGAATCGGAGCTGGGTAGCACATGGAAAGCCCAAGTCAAAGGCCACGCGGAAAAGAATCCTAGTTGGAGTAAACTTGGAAATATTTTATTTATGGACTTGACTTGTGTCCTACTCCAAGTTATACTCCTACTTAGGAAAGGTTTGCCCTAGACCAAGCCTATATAATCCCTAGCCGTCCAAGAGGAGAAGGAGATGAGAGTTTTTGGCACAAAGCTTAACATCATAGAGAGAGTCGACTCCATCTTAGATATTAGATTTCTCTTTTACTTTTTATTATATTCTAAGTTTCTTTAAGCTTAGGTGAAGGTTGTAGAGTATTAGTGAGAAGAGATTGACTTTTGTTTCTTGTTTTAATGCAATAAAATATCAAGGTTTGCTTATTCTTTGCCATTCTTTGTTCTTGCATCCAAGCTCGAGAGAGAAGTTTGCAAATAATCCATTTATATAATATCGAGAGAGTTAGATTCACGAAAGGAATAAGTACGGTGTTTCAATTGGGAAACACTAACTCGGCCTAGAGATAGGTTAAGAGTTTCAGCGGCTAAGAGAAGTGTGGGATTGGTTGGTGATTACAATTGATTCACGCCGAGAGGTATCATCAAGGACTGATCATCAATAGTACTTCGACTTAGAGATAAGCAGATTCATCAAAGGACACTTTACCGAACTTTGATAAAGTCTACCCAAGAGCAAGAGATTGCCGCGGCGGACGAGCATCATCGCTGTCGAGGCAGTAATCTGTAGTATTGCCGAGGCAGTGTTGTGCGATTTCATTGGACAGAAACAAGTCAATTGAATCCACTATACAACACAACTGGATCTTGGCCACTTCTTTAATCTGTTTATCTTCTCTTTATTTATTGTTCATCAACCCCAATCTTACTTGTGTTTTTATTTTATTTCTTTTCAGAGCAAGAAGACAAAAGAAGGCATATTAAGTAGACCAATCCCTTTGGAGACGATATCTGATATACTTATCACTTTATTACTTGCGACGTGTTCACTTGCACAATTTGCGCACTTTTGACACACAACAAATACCTCGATTCCTTTCTCGACGTAGTCAGAAAATATGCTTACTATACATCTCTGAAATGTAGCTGGAGCGTTACATAGTCCAAACGACATTCGTTGATAGGCGAACGTGCCGAATGGGCAGGTAAAGGTAGTCTTTTCTTGATCTTCAAGTGCCACAAGAATTTGAAAGAAACCTGGAAAAGCCATCAAGACAACAATAATGAGATTTTCCTGCTAAACGTTTTATCATTTGATCAATAAACGGAAGTGGAAAATGATCTTTTCTAGTTAAAGAATTCAACTTCCTGTAATCGATGCATACGCGCCATCCATTTTGCACACGTGTTGGAACTAACTCACCTTCCGAATTTTTAATAACCGTTACTCTAGTTTTCTTTGGAACCACATGGACCGAACTTACCCAATTACTGTCTGATATCGGATAGATGATGTCGGCATCAAGAAGCTTTTGTATCTCCTTTTTCACCACTTCCATCATTGGTGCGTTCAAACGATGTTGTCCTTCCCGAGGTGGTTTCGCTCCCTCCTCGATCTTTATCTTATGCATACAAGTTGAAGGACTACGTCCTTTGATGTCTGCGATGGTCCATCCAATAACTTGTTTGTGTTCGCGCAACACACTTACCAAACTATTTTCCTCTTCTTCCTAAAGTTTACTAGAGATAATTACCGGCAAAGAATTATCTTTTCCTAAAAACGCATATTTTAGGTGATCCGGTAATTCCTTAAGTTCAACTTCAGGTGCCTGCAAAATTGAAGGTAAGAGTTTAGTTTTAGAAGGAGCTAGAGAAAAATTAGATTTAACAAAGGAAATATTTTCCAACTCCCTTTCATCTTCTTCGTAGCGAATTTCTTGATTCCTGAAAAAATTGAAAAAATTAGTTTCTAAATATGTATCAACAAGTGGATCAATAATATCAATAGAGTTAATCTTTGCAACTTGATCAGGATATTTCATTGCTTTGTAAACATCAAATTCTACTACCTCATCGTCGAATTCCATTGTTAAAATACTGTTTATTACATTAATCTTTGTATGAGCAGTACTCAAGAATGGTCGTCCCAAAATAATTTAAGAACAAGTGTTGGTTCTATCGCTTTCCATATCGATGACATAAAAATCAGCAGGAAAAATGAGAACATCGACTTTTACCAGAACATTTTCGAGCAGTCCTTCAGGATATATGATGGAACGATCTGCCAACTGTATAGTGACTCTTGTTTCCTTCAAAGGTTCGTTTTTTATAAACCGAAAGAGGCATAACATTAATTAAAGCTCCTACATCGCACATGGCACGATTAATTAAAACATTCCCAATTTTACAAAGAATAGCGAACATACCTTGATCTTTCATTTTTGGCGGAAGCTTTCGCTGAAAAACTGTAGAAACATTTTCTCCTAGATTTACCTTTTCATTTACGGTTAATTTCCTCTTTGTAGTGCATAATTCTTTTAAAAATTTAGCATACCACGACACTTGTCGGATCACTTTTAATAGAGGTATGTTAACTTGCACTTTTTTGAACACCTTTATAATATCTTTTTCCTCAACTTTTTTGTCACGTTTCGTTAATCGTGACGGAAATGGAGGTGTAACTTCTTTAGAAATGGTAGGGGTAGGAGGTGAAGGAGAAGAAGTTTTACCTTGAGGATCAGAAGTCGACGCTTCCTTCTCCTTCTCTAGTTGTTCAGTGGTTTCCTTCGGTACTTCAGGATTAATAACCGTCCCACTTCTAAGAGTGATAACACTAACATTTTCCTTGGAGGGGAGTTTAACTCTAGGGTTTAACTTTATTTGGGAGGGGAGTTTTCCTTGTGATTCTAGTCGTCCTACGATTTGAGCTAATTGGGATATTTTCTTATCTAGTTCTTGTAGGTGAGTCGCAGTGCTATTTTGAAACTTTTCTTGGAAAGTTGCTAATCGCTCAACAATGGACTCCAATGGTGACTTTGAACTTATACCTATCTCGCAAAGTTTAGTTGCGCTCTTTTTATCTGCAACAAAGGTTTGAACAATGTCAGCTAACTTGTCAATTTTATTTTCTAATGAAACGGTACTTACCTCGTGAACCCATCGAGATGGTTCACTTGCATAATGAAATCGTTGCGAGTTAGCGGCCATGGTAGATATTAACGTTCTAGCCGCGGTAGGAGTCATGTTGACAAGTGCTCCTCCACTTGCCGCATCAATTACCTTCATATCCATAGGCGTTAAACCTTCATAAAAATACTGGAGTAATGTTTGTTCAGACGAACCATGTTGCGGAAAGTTCGCACATAGCTTTTTAAAGCACTCCCAATAATCATATAAGATTTCGGTATCCTTTTGTTGGATACTTCGCCTTAATTCGCATGCTTTAGCTGCTAGAAAAAACCTGTCAAGAAAAAGACGAGCCATGTCAGTCCAGGTTGTAACACAATTAGAAGGTAAATCAAATAACCAATCTTTTGCTATATCGGCTAAAGAAAAAGAAAAGGCGCAGAGTTTAATTTGGTTTTCGGAAACTCCCTGTGGTTTTGTACTTAAAAAAACCATATGAAATTCCTTGAGATGCTTATGAGGATTTTTGCTCGGCAAACCATGATAGGTTGGTAGGAGATGAATTAATCCTATCTTGAGGGTGAATGGTGTATCACCATTTGGGAATGTTATGCAAATCGGCTAATAATCATTAGGTGCCGCATTGAGTTGTTGGATGGTTCGATTTTCGTCTCTCATCGTCACTTTTTATTCCTAATTTACCTGGTCAAAAATCAAACAAAAAATAATTCAGTAACTTTTTCGTAGTCCTCGACAACGGCGCCAATTTTGACACGCGTCGTATAGTTTCAAAAATGAATTCCTTATTCTCAAATAAATAAAAATAATATAGTAAAGGAGAAGTAAGGGTCGATCCCACAGGGACTAAAAACTTCGTGATTACGCTTGTTTGATCGGTGATTCATGAATATTGAATGATGTTTTTAAGTAAAAAGGGGGTTTTTCGAATTGGATAAACTAAATAATTGAGGAGAAAATAAAATAAAGTGATTTAATAAAATAAAAACTAGCCTTAGGCTTTCGCTTTGACTCGACTTTAATAGATCATCAGAAAAATATTTTTACTTCGGGATTTTACGTCGGCACTTAGCTTTCAAGGTTCAATCCTTGAAGCAAAACTTCTAAACCGAATACCCAAGTCTATATTTGATATTGGTTTCATGGATTAATCCACCAACTCAATGTTTGTAGGAAAATCATTTAAATCTCAAGACCGAATTGGATTATGTTATTTCAATAATAACTAATCCAATCTTTAATTTTCGCTTTAGCAAACAATTTGCTAAGTCTGTTCCCAGGAAGTCGGATTTCTTCAATAGCCGATCCTTCCTCCCACATAAATGATCAAATCAAAATCTTCACTAAAGTCAATCTTTAGTTTTGAAATCAATTTAAAAAAGGGTAAACTACTGCGCTAGTCACTTTCGTTTACCTCCAGTACATTTTTAGTCACCGATTTTGAAAAATGACCAGTAAGATCATTATCGTTTTCAGGATGTAAATATTTGATCACCCTGTCGTTAAGTGCCGTTAAACCTAAACAGAAAAATGACATGGCAGCTGATTGAAGATTTTTTTCTACCTTTTATCCACGTGTACTTGGACCGGTTCTTGAAATGCTTTTATCCTCTCTGTAATTCTCTCTCTAATGCTGGTTCATGAAGCTTTTTTATTCTCTCAATAATTTTCTTTAGTGTCGTAGGATAATCAAGACTTTGAACGCGGATAATCGTTTTCAGATCCGATGATTTTCGTATCGACTTCTACCTTCTTTGACCATAAAATAGAGGATTGCTTGATTGGATGATCGAACGTAGATTTGGGGGTTTGGTTTCCGACAACGTTAATGAGATACTTGTTGATTGTTAGATAATAAATACAAGAGGTTTGTCATGTCTCTGTTTGTTTATGTTTTAGTAGCTGTTGCAAGTTGCCTATGTGGAGACTTATGAAATAATAACTGTAATTAGAGCATGTTTTAAGAATTTACAAAAGTAATATGCTCAAAATGCTTTAGTCGTTGATTCAGCTTTACAATCAAAGAGGAAGTAAGTTCTATTTCCCTAAATGTTCTATATATTGATTATGTTACTGTCTTCCATTATGAAACAATGGATGTGGGTTCATTGTTAAATGGGATCGATCTAAGATGTGTATAGCTACAACATCTTTATTTCTTTTAAAATCTGTTTCTGTTTTGTAGAAAAAATTGTGTTGCCGATTCATGTGGCTAATACTTTTACAAAGAGGATGAAAAAACTCTGATCTCCTTCAACTGCAGTGTAGGTATGGTGTTCTGGTTTAACAACACTAGAGAGAGAATTGAAGAGAGGATGAAGGCGTTTTAAGAATCGGTCTCCATACACGTGGATGAAAGGTGGAAAAAAGAAATTTCCGTCAGCTGCCATGTCATTTTTCTGTTTAGGTTTAACGGCATTTAACGATGGGGTGATCAAATGTTTACATATCGAAAATGATAGTGACCTTACTGGTCATTTTTAAAAATTGGTGACTAAAAATGTACTGGGGGTTAACGAAAATGACTATCGCAATAGTTTACCCTTAAAAAAAAGTTCAAAAGAAAACTTTTAAAGAAATAAAAAGAAGTTATTGATGTGCTTTTCAATCCTCACGTTTGGATCGAGTCATTGCTTAAGCCCTTGTCTGATTAAAAATTTAGCCGAGCATAATTATGGAAGAAATTATGCTCGACATAAAAATAAAATAAAGTAAAAATAAAGAAAGAAAGAAAATAAGAAAAGAAAATAACTCAAGAAATTTCGAAATAAAAGAGAAATTGAGAGATGAGTTCTAGGCTTACCCAATGTGGGTATTTATAGCCTTCTACAAACCCTAAAAATAAGAGATAAATCTAAGATAATCCTAAAAATATTTAAATTCAAATTACAAAGAGATAAATCCTAATTTAAACTTCAGAACGCGGCTGATAAGCTATCTGGAACGCTGATAAGCTATCACGCGCTTGCTGACGTCATCTTCTAGAAGTTGCTGATGAAACGCTATGTCAGATTTCAAGCCCAAAGTCGAACCCACGAATCCAGACTCGATCCAGAAAATAAAAAAAAACTTCAGAAATCGGCCATTTAAGCCCATTTTCCAGATTCAGAATCCTGCACAAAAAGATACAGAAAACAATAAGATCAGTAACAATTTCATCAAACCAAGGAGTAATTAAGCACAAAATATTAAATATTCTAAGCACTTATCAACTGGTTTACTGGACCTTTAAACTGACCACTAATATTCTAGTCCCAATTTTGGGGTGTTACAAACCCTTACAAAGTTACTTGGTAATCTCTAAATTTTTGTGAAAGAAGCTATATTTTAGTGGTCGATCACCTTTATGTTGGATTACTTGATTGAGATCTTTAAATGGTTAAGAAAGTGTCTATTGTGATAATAATCGTCCCTAGACCTGAACAAGGCAATTGTCAGGGCAACATGTCCTATTAATCATTATAATTAAAATAATTATTTTTGTTGGAACTGATCGGGTTTAAAAGTTTTTATCATTAAATTATATTAAAAATTAAGAGCCGCTAAAATATAATAATAGTTTTTAAGAAACTTAAATTAAAATGACCCCTTAACTTTAATTATTTTTTAAGTTTAACTATATTTTTATTATTATATTATTAAATAAACTTTAAAAAGTTAAGAAATTAATCGAGCTCATAATTAATTATAAAGTTATTGGTATTTAATTAATCTAGGTATTAGTATATTATAGGGCTATAATTAAGATTATAATAATATTTTTTGTTTTAAATTGAGAAAAATAATTTATATATACCTATAAATAATATTCTTATTGTTCTCGTTTTTTGTATTTTAATTTCTCATAATTTCACCCATTTCTTATGTTATTTCCTCACAACTTACTTTGAACTTTTTATTCATAATTTTTGTTTTGATTTTTCAATAAGACAAAGACTCATTTATTCAAAAAGATTATGGTTTATGAGATTTACTGTTGATATGTTATAACCAATTTTGAGACATAGTTTTAACGACAAAAGCTCAAGTGTTATCATTTTATACTTTTTTCTTTATACTTTTTATTATATAATGTTTACGCGAAAAATTTCGTCCAAATTTTTTTGTGTAAATTGTTCGATATTTAATAAAATTTATTGATGTTTATCATTTGATAATTATTGAGTGTAACAATATTTTTTACAAATAAGTTAATTTATTTTTATATTCTTTAAATTTAATTTTTTAATACTTGTTACTATAAGTCCTATTATTAAATTTACTCTTGATCACCAAAATCTCATAAACTACTCTTATAGAGATAAAAATGTATGTTGATAATACTGTTCGAGAAGAATTAGAAAGTGCCTAATGTGGTTCAAAGTATAAAATGTGCTATATAGTAGATGGAACTGGAGGAAAAAGGAGTTATAGATTGAGAAAATAAAGACTGAGAATTAGCATCTAAGTCTAAAGAGTTAGAAATGTCGGAAGTATTTTGTTCTGGAGAATTACAAAAAAAAATTTTAAAATCTTTCATTAGGACTTTATTGTTATACTTGGGCAAAATAAACTTATTAGCAAAACTTGAAATTTATTGAAAAGAAAAATGTTTTAGAAAAATGACATATCGAGATATAAAAATACTGCTAGATTCAAGATCATATAACAAATAGCCTTTGATGTTTTTAGGATAATTAATAAAAATAATTTTTAGTACGAACATGTAACTTAGTTATAAATTTCGGTATATAGATCCATACGCAAGAGAACAAAAAAATTTAATTCTTTTTAAATGTGTGTTTTTACTATATAATAGAATTCAAAATTAAATACTTAACCTCAAACTTATATTTTAGAGTAAATTCATATAAAACGACTCTTACCATCTACGATAGTTAAAAAATGACCATAGGCCTCCAAACATCTAAGCGAACAAAGTAAAAAATAAATTCAAATAAAGAATCACTAATAGAAAAACACAATTATTTTTATTTGATTATATAACAAACGAAACAATTTGAACAACTTTCGGAAATGAATTTTAGAATGTAAAGAAATGAAATACTTTCTTCCTTTGATTTGAGAGATTTTAATTTAAAATGTATGCCTAGACGCAACTTGGGCGTTAGACGTAGTGAGACATGAAAAAAAAAACGCCTTCACCAACAAAGACGAGACGAAAAACAGAAAGCGTTACAAGGTGAATGCTTTTGTTAAGGCAATAGGCATTACACTTTGTAAAATTAAAAGAGAAATACGTGATCTTTTAAACGATTTACATTCAAATTAAACATCCTATTCTTTTGTTACTTTTCGACATTCAACAAAAATAAAGAAAAAAACCATAGGAGTTCAACTCCTTTGCCACCTTCATGTTTGCTTCAATAATTTTATTCTTTTACTCGCTTTCTTTCTTTTTCTCCTAGTTTGTTGACCCATCTGTCACGACCCGTAAAAAAGCATCACGACCCACCGAGCACCCTTGGGCGGATTCAAGGCAAGCATGCCCCAAGGGAGATGCTAGATTGGCCTAGCAAGGCCTATTCGTTTTCCCACAAGTCAAATTTGATGTTCTAGACATCCTTGGGCCATTTTGAAGCAATTTAGCACCAAGGAAAGCACCATAATAGTCTAGGACGGCCAAGCACAAGCCATAACATACGATTCGTCCGATCAAGTAAATCGTAGCCATCTATTCAGGAGGTGGGAGCCTATAAATAGGGACACCCCTTCATTTTGTACACAACCAGAGAAACCAAGCATACTTGTAAGCATTGTCTTAAGCTTAATACAAAAGTTTTCCTGCAAACTCCTTTGCCTTATCTTGTATTTCTTTGTTTAGCCACCATGTTGCGTGTAAGCAAAGTTTGTTAACATTGATCGGGAAGTGTTAGCACCGCACGGATTAGTTTAAGTGAAATTAAGTCTGTAATAGTTGGTATCAGATTGTGTTCGATCACATTCGGGACATGGCCAAGACGGGGAAAAACCAAGTTACTAGCTCAACTGATGCAGAAGTAACGCAAGAGCAACGAGGGCGCGAGGAGGAAGTTGATCCCATGGTGGCAAGGCCACGAGACAAGTCAAGGGATATGATCTCTAGCATTGAGTCATGCTTAACTCACATGGAGAAAAGCGTTGGGGGAATGGGAGCCCATGTGGACGACCTTCATCAAAGGGTAGAAGGCCTTGAGGCAGAGGACGACGAGATCCAAACAGCCATGAGGGCCATGATGCTCAAGCTAGAGAAAACCATGCTCGCGGAGATAGGCAAGGTCCGCGACCTTCTGATGGATGAGCTCTCAAAGGTATGTTCTTCTCTTGAATATGAGCTAGACAACATGCGGGCCCAAGTCGAGGGACTACAAGGCGATGTTGCATTGTGCAAACGTGCGATGGCAACCGGTCCAAGCACCACTTATTAGGCTAGAAGGGTCAAAGTGCCCAAGCCAAAAACTTTCTCAAGGAAACACAACGCTAAAGAAGTAGACAACTTCTTATGGGGGCTAGAGCAATACCTTATTGTTACCGGAATCATGGACGAGGTAACCAAGGTCCAAACTGCCACCTTATATCTCACTGATACCGCTATGCTTTGGTGGAGGAGAAGGCGTTTAGACTTCGAAAAGGTACGTGCACCATCGCTACCTTTGAAGATTTTAAAAGAGAACTTAAACGACAGTTCTATCCGGAAATTGTCGAAGACGAGGCCCGAGCTCGTTTGTGAAGGCTTAAGAAATCGAGGAGCATCCATGACTATCTCAAGGTGTTCACCAACTTAGTGCTCGAGATACCCGATCTCTACGAGAAAGATTCACTCTTCAATTTCATGGATGGACTCCAATAATGGGCGAAAGCCGAGCTAAGGCGTCGAGGAGTGCAAACCCTCGCCGATGGCATAGCCGTAGCCGAAAGCTTAATTGACTATTCTAGCCACAAGTAGCCCACATCTAAGCCGAAGGATTGGAAGAGTAATCAAGTTGCTGGTTAGAGAGACAAAAGCCCACGTAAAGATGGCCACCATGAGGATCACTCAAACAAGCCAAAGTACTCATCCTCATGGAAAGGCAATGCCAAGAATAAATCGCAAGAAGCTCGTGGCACCATAAAAAAGTCATCACCCAGTAAGTGTTTCATCTGTGATGGTGATCATTGGGTTCGAGAGTGCCCGCAAAGACAAGCACTTAGCACTCTCCAAGCCAAGCATCAAGAAGATAGAGATATCGAGGGGTCTGAGCTCGATGCACAAATGGGATACATGCAACTACTTAATGTGATGCAATCCACCCCAAAGAATGAAGCCAAGGGGTTGCTTTATGTGGACATCATAGTCAATGGGAAAGCGTCAAGAGCCATGCTTGACACAGGTGCGTCCTATAAGTCTATCTCACTCGAAGAGGCCAAGAGGTTAGGTCTCAAAGCAAGAAAAGGGGAAGGATCCATCAAGGCAGTTAACTTTGTCGCCTTACCCATTCAAGGTATCGCCCGAGCGGTCAAAATCAATGTAGGGACATGATCTGACCACCTAGACTTCACAGTAATCTCGATGGACGACAACAAGCTCGTCCTAGGCATTGATTTCTTTGACAGGGCCAAAGCCATTCCAATGACATATTCCAACACCCTATGCATCACGAAGGGTCACCAAGCTTGTGTGGTGTCAACCAATAGGGCCACCAAGCCAAATTATAAAGTGATCTCATCACTTAGAATGAAGGAGCATCTAGAGTTCAAGAATGTTGCACCTCCAAATCTACCAAAAAGCCTACCACCAAGGGGAAATGTGGATCATGAGATCACATCCAAGTCAAGCAAGGCAACATGTCATAAGGGTGCCAAACAAAGAAAGAAGCGGTCAAAGAAAAAAGCACCAACAACCGAGATCAAAGGAAGGGAATTCCAAGACACATACAACACAAAGGTTTGCCCAACACTAGAGCAAGTTGGGACATCGAAGAAGCACTTAGCAAATTGGGAACCAAGACCAGCAGCTTGATGTAAGCGCGACGAGGGCGTCGCAAGCTTAGGTGGGGGAGAATCTCACGAACCGCCAACAAGCACCACGATCCACTGAGCACCCTTGGGCGGATTCAAGGCAAGCATGCCCCAAGGGAGATGCTAGATTGGCCTAAGAAGGCCTATTTGTTTTCCCACAAGTCCAATATGAGGTTCTAGCCATCCTTGGGCCATTTTGAAGCAAGTTAGCACCAAGGAAGGCACTAGAATAGTCTAGTACGGCCAAGCACAAGCCATAACGTTCTAGAAAGGTCCGGGACGTTCTACCCAAGTCTAGACCCAGCAAGGAAGACCTAAAAGACTCGGGAAGGCTCGAGACTACTCTAGAAGACCCTAGAGTTATCTAGAACATTTTAGATACATGTATATATATATATATAGTTGTAGATATTCTAGAATCATGTAGGTCCTAGCAAATATTTTGGGAGGCAACATATGAGCCGTTCGATCAAATAAATCCTAGCCATCCATTCGGGAGGTGGGAGCCTATAAATAGGACCACCCCCTTCATTTTGTACAAAATCGGAGAAATCAAGCATACTTGTAAGCATTCTCTTAAGCTTAATACAAAAGCTTTCCTGCAAACTCCTTTGCCTTCTCTTGTCTTTCTTTGTTTAGCCACCAGGTTGCATGTAAGCAAGGCTTGCTAACATTGATCTGGAACATTTAGCGCCGCACGGATTAGATTGAGTGAAATTAAGTCAGTGACACATCGCTCACTTAATTTCTTTTTTCTCTCTTCAACAATAATCTAGGGTAGTTTTTTATTCTAAACAAGCCTCTCTTATCTTCTCTTCCCTTTTTTCTATTTAATTATTTTAGTTTAATTTAAATTATTTTATATTTTTTTGGTTCCCAGTAATTATATAGACCTTATATATATATAGGTAATAACATACCAATATAGAGTTATATAAAATCAATTTGAATACATAATTTTAAACTATTACAGAACTTTTATAAATGTATATTTAATAAAAATAGACAACCAACAACCTTATTTCTACTCAGATATGATTAATAGTTTTTTTATCTTAATAATTGAGAACTTAATACACTGATAATTCATCTTGGATACTAACATTAGATATTTATAATATATGAATTTATGTGTAGATTATATATCTTGATTCATAATTTTAATATATAATCTTCATGCACTTGAAGATTAATAATATCAATTTGCATTTTATTTCTTAGTTTATTTTTTTAAGAGACTGTATAAAATATAAATAATATTAATTTGAGTATTCAATGATAATATATAGCAACCTAAAAATATATAATCCATTATTTGTCCAAAATTCTCTTAATTGTAAACCCAATTTTAAATAATTTTACAAGACCCGGAAATTTTAAGACCAAGGGCCTTTGGATCGAAAGACCATATGTGGTTAGGATTAATGCTGAAAAAAATTGTCTACATTCCCGATGCGCCCACATGCAGGATCTTCCAAAAGGCCATGCGCATGTTGACAGCACAATTGACTTTTCATATCCTCGACTACTTATCTGACCATTCAACTACCAAAGACCGTCCACTCTTCCGCCGCCGTCTCAACCCAAAAATCTGGCCAAATTTGTTACTGTCATTCGACAACCCATCATCAGCTCCCCAGAAAAGCCGGATATGCCATACTCAAGAAAAGGAAAAAATCCAATCTTAGATCATGGATACAAGAAGCAAGTATAATATCGGAAGGCCAAATCCCAAAAAATCTAGTTGTGATAGATTATCAGATTGTAATTTCAAAAAATGAGCCATCAACCATCTTTTATCAGCAATAATCGAAACAAAAAAGAGGGGATTTCCAGCAAGAGCACAGGGGAAGCATTTTCTTATAACCAATCATCCATTGTAACCGAAATAATCAATTAAAAAGAGAAATTCCAGAAGCATTGTTGGTAACCAAAACATTCATTTCTCTTTATTTTTTTTACATACGAAAAAGTGAAACCACAGATCTTCCCTTTGAATATCTCCCATGTTTGAATCTTCACCGATCTTCGGATTACGCTTCATGGAGGTCAGAGGCCATCGATGATGGCGCAGAAGACCAGTGGTCGATGTCTCGTCTAAATGAGAGTCGAGGATGACTATGGTCAAAAAAGTGATGTCGCATATGTAGTATATCATATTGTATGTTGCATTTTATATTTACGTTATTATTAATGTTATTTTTATTTCATATTTAATTATATTATATTTGTTAGTATATTATGTGATGACCTAAATTAATTAAAGATTAAAATCCATTAAAATATATATAACAACCCCAAAAATATATAATCCATTGTCATTCCAAAAGTCCCTTAATTGCAAACCCAATTATAAATAATTTTACAAGGCTTGAAAATTTTAAGCTCAACATAAAAAAACCTAATAGCTAATTATGGCAAGTTTTTCAATTGCAGTCGCCTTGAATGAGGGCCCTTGGATCGAAAGACCCTTTGTGGTTAGGATTAATGTTGAAGAAAGCGTCCACATTCCCGATGCGCCCGCACGCGGGACCTTCCAAAAGGCCACACACGCATTGACAGCAGACCCAATTTTTCATATTCTCAACTACTCATCTAACAATTCAATTACCAAAGCCTGTCCACTCTATCGCCGCCATCTCAACCTGAAAATCCAACCAGATTTGCTGCTGCCATTCGACAATCCATCATCAACTCCCCAGAAAAGCTGGATATGCCATACTCAAGAAAAGTAAAAAATCCAATTTTAGATCATTGATACAAGAAGCAAGCATAATATCGGAAGGCCAAATCCCAGAAAATCTAGGTGTGATAGATTATCAGATTGTAATTTCAAAAAATGAGCCATCAACCATCTTTTATCTGCAACAATCGAAACAAAAAGGGGGATTGTCAACAAGACCAAAGAGGAAGCATTTTATTGTAATCAATCATCCATTGTAACCGCAAAAAAAAACAATCAAAAAGAGAAATTCCAGAAGTTTTGCAGGTAACCAAAACATCCATTTCTCTTCATTTTTACATAAAAAAACTATGAATCTCCCCTTTAAATATCTCCCCTCTTTGAATCTCCACCGATCTTCGAATTACGCTTCATGGAGGTCGGAGGCCATCGATGATTGCGCAGAAGACCAATGGTTGATGTCTCGCCTAGATGAGAGTCTATGATGGCCATGGTTGAAAGATTGAAGTCGAATGGGTTCATGAATGTTTGCGTTTTTGTTTTGTTTCTAGAAGGAGGGAACACATAGAAATCTCGTTGTATCTGAAGAGAGTTGAAATTCCTGTATTTCCAAAGATAACCAAAAAAAAGGAAAGCAATACATAAAACCCTAAAGTCTTAAACGACATCGTTCTATCCGAGCCTCAAGACGCATCAGATCACTAACTCAACAAACAACATTTAAAACTTTTTATTAACAATGGCTAAGATTTCTCTTCTTCACTTCAGCCTCTGACAATGCTCTGTCCTTTAAACAATCATTGTCCTCAAGGATGGAACTGAGGAAATTGCACTTGAAGTTGATGAAGTAACTTCCAAGTAGCATCTTCCGAAAAGCTATTTGCCCAATGTACGAAAAACCTCAGTCATAGCTCAGTTGCTCATCTTCGTGATTCTTCGATTAAAAATTCTCACTGGTTCCTTACTAATTCCCCCATCTGGACTCATCACTGGCAGTTCAGTTCCACATGGCTCACTCCCAATATGCTTCTTCAACTGTGAAATATGAAAAACAGGGTGAACACGTGAATCTCTTGGTAGCTGTAGTTCATAAGCCACCTTCATTATTCTTGCTGAAATTGTAAATGGTCCAAACCATCTCGGTGCCAGTTTCTGAAAACTTCAATGGCTCACAGTCTGCTGCCTATATGGCTGTAATTTTAATCAAACCCAATCACCAATCTCATATTCACACTTAGTTCTGTTCTTGTCTGCTTGCTGCTTCATTCTCTCTTGAGCTCTACTGAGATAAAACTTCATCATTTTCATAGTAGCTTCTCGGTCTTGTAACTCTTTATCCACAGAAGTTACTTTAGATTCCCTTGCAACATAAGGAACATGTATTGGAGGGCTTTGACCATAAAGTGCTTGGTATGGTGTAGTTTGAATTGCCGAGTGAAAGGAGTTATTGTACCACCATTCAGCCATATGTAACCAATTTCCCCACTCCTTTGGTTTCTCCCCTATCATATACCTTAAGTAGGTCTCCAAAATTTTGTATAACCTCTCGGTTTGACCATCAGTAGCTGGGTGATAGGCTGTGAATGGTTTGATTTTAACACATAAGCTCTTTAACAATTCTTGCCAAAATGTAAACATAAAAATTCAATCTCTATCACAAATTATGTTTCCTAGAAGCCCATGTAGTTTGAAAATATTTTTCATGAAAATGTGAGCCACTTCCCTGGCTGTTAATGGATGTTTAAGTGCCATAAAATATTCATACTTTGCCAATCGATCAACCACTACCAAAATGGTATCTCTTCCCCTTGAAATTGGTAGTCCTTTTATAAAATCCATTCCTATGGAAGACCATGCACTATCCAAAATTGGTAGAGGTTGTAAAAGGCCTCTTAGATGTATCAAATCCTCTTTATTTTTCTGGCAGGTTGTGCATTCTCTCACCTTTTTCTTCACTTCCTTCCTTAATCCCTTCCAATAGAACATCTTAGAGATCCTTTTAATAGTTGCATGAGCTTCTGAGTATCCACCAATATTACTTTCATAAAAGAATTTCTACATCTCTTTCCTCACATTTTCATCCTTTCCCACAACCAATTTGCCCTTCCTCTTAAGTTGATTTTATTCCTAACTATACTTAGGATGTTTCCCTGAGTTGGTCTTCAATTCTTCAATAATTTTTTTAAGTTTCTCATCCTGCTGCCATGTTGCTGCCACTCGATCTAACATATCAGTAGTGATACGGCTAATAGCCATTAAATTCCTTTCTTGTTCACAAGGCCTCCTAGATAGCCCATCTGCCACTACATTGTTAATCCCTTTTTATAAACGATTTCATAGTCATACTCCATCATTTTAATGATCCATTTCTGCTATAACAAACTTGTCTCTTGATTCCCAGATAAAAACCTCAAACTTTGATGGTCTATCCTAATTTTAAAGTGCCTTTCCACTAGGTATGAAGACCACTTTTTAACTGCCATTACAACAACCAACATCTTCTTCTCATAAACTGATAGGCCTTGATGTTTAATCCCCAACCCCTTGCTGAAAAAAGCTAATGGTTTCCCTTTCTGAGTCAATACTCCTCCTACCCCAACATTAGAAGCAACAATTTCAACATTAAATTCTTCTTTAAAATCAGGTAGGACCAATGTAGGTGTTGTGCAGATTGCTTCTTTCAACTTCAAAAATGCTTCCTCTTCTTTTTCACTCTATTTCCACCCACCTTTTTTAATAAATCAGTCAAGATTCTTGATATGCTACCATATCCCTCAATGAATCTCCTATAATAACTTGAGAGACCTAAAAATCCACTCAATCTCCTTCAAATTTCTTGGTCTAGGACATTTCAAGATACAATCCACCTTGACTTCATCCATTCTGACAAGCGTCGTTTTTACTCGTCAAAATAAAATATTCCTCTTTAAATTAAATAAGTAAAGGTAGTATAGTAAAGAGGGTCGATCCACAGGGAATTTGGAATTTCTGATGCAATTCTGTGTCACTTCTAGTTCAGGATGCTGCAAACAATTAATTAAAAAGGGGGCTTTGATGAGATTGTGATGAAAAATAAAGAAACTAAAATAACGAATTAAAAGTAAAAATAAAAATTGAGGAAAATAAATTGTAGTTGAAAATGACAATGAAGAAGTCGCCTCGAGCTAACTTTGTTTCAATTCTTTCGATCATTGAAATGGGTTTTTTTACTCCAGGATTCATGTCGGTTACAGTCTACAAGGACCAACCCATTGTAACTTGCCTTTCTCTCTTGTAACCGATCTTCCCAAGCCTATCTTTGAAAGATGATTCTTGAGTGAGTTAACCATAGCTATTGCCGTTAAAACACTCAGATTAAATACAGGAAAGGCTCGACTCGGATTATGTTGTCTCGTTGAGAATCGAATTCGATCTCATTTTTCCTTAGCGGCAGTCCGCTAAGTGTGTTCATAGGAAGTCGAAATTGCCACAGACAAATCCTTCCTCCCACTGTATATTAAAACAACATCCAGACCAACGAGCTCATTTTGGTTTGAAAATGTTTTAATGTTGTAAGTAAGGCCGATTGCCAAACTAATAAAACAGATAAATAAGAATGTTTCCCGAAGGGAATTAAGTGCTATTCAATTCTCACGCATTGAATTGATTCATTGTTAGCTCTCGGCTTAAAAGAAATTAGCCAAGCATGATATCCATTATCATACTTAGCATATTTTTGTAAAATATTAAAAAGACTAAAAATAAAGAAAACAAAGAAATTTTATAAAATAGCAAAAGGAACAAGACAAGAATACAAAGACAAAAGAGTTGATTCTAAAGCCTTACCCATGGAAGGTATTTATAGGCTACTAATATCCTAAAAATAACAAACTAACTCAAAATAAAATAAAAGATAATAGATAATTCATGAGTTTAAAATTTAAAAATAAAATATCTTCTCAAATCTTGTTGTTGAACCGCCTCCAGAATCCTCTCAGATTTCGCTGACTAGACTGTCTTCAGAATCTTCTAGAGTCTTCTAGAAACTGCCTCATCAGCATTTCGTCGTGCCCGACATCATGCCCATGCCTCCAGTCGCGAAAAATGCAAAAATTGTCTTTTTAATCACCAATTGTAGAAAACAGGTCACTGCACATAAAAGATGCGAAATTCACTCAAATTAGCAATGATAAATTCATGAAAATAAGATAATTAGCAATTAAAAAGTAACTATTTAAATCACCAATCACATTCCAATTGAACCATTTTCTATCACATACCCCAAATAATCAATCTTGGTAGCCGTAAAGCTACATTTACTCATTTTAGCATAAAAGGTGTTGCTTCTCAATAGTTCCAACACCTCCCTTAACCGTTTTAAGTGGGAATTCCAATCTACTAAATAAACTAATATATCATCAAAGAAGACAAGTATTGATTTTCTTAGAATCCTCTTAAACACCTTGTTCATCAATCCTTGAAGGTGGATGGGATATTGGTTAGCCCAAAAGGCATAACCAAGAATTCATAGTGACCCTTATGGGTCCTAAAAGTAGTTTTATAAATACCAGGCTCCCACATCTTAATCTGATGATATCCAGATCTAAGATCCAACTTAGAAAATACCCTTGCTTCACCCAAATCACCCAAAAATTCCTCAATAATTGGCATAGAAAAATTTTCCTTTATAGTAGCTTGGTTCAGTTCCTATATTCTACACACATCCTCCAATTTCTATACTTTTTCTCTATCATTACAATGGGGGATGAAAAATAACTATTACTTTCTCTTATAATTTCAACTTCTAATATCTCTTGCATCATTCTTCTCTATCTCTTCTTTTTGAAAAAATGAGTATCTATATGGTTTAACTTTCACTACTGCCCTCTCATCAATTAAAGTGATTCTATGTTCCTTACCCCTTTCTGGTTGAAGGCCTCTAGGCTCTCCAAACACATTTGCATATTCTTATAATAAACTACTCAATGCCTTAGGAACACTTTGTTGGTCTCCCTTCACTTCACTTCCAACTTGGCATTTATGTACCATAGAGAAGCATTGAACAAATTTGGTTGACCCTTAAATCATCCCTCCATGTGTCTGGTCACCCTTAAATCCATTGGACTCAGTTGACAATCTGTCAAAGTTATACACTTACCTCCCTTCTCAAACTCCATTGTCAAGGCTGCAAAGTCCCATTTTATTTTCCCCAATTGATATAACTGATAAGTCTTCAAAAGACTATCACTTTTACACCTTTCGTGGACAATAATTACTTAATCTACACCTATTTGGACTAATACATAAACCTAATGTGGGATATATGGATGTTTTACCTTCATGACAAATAAGGATGATATTTATAGAAAATATAAGCTTTAATGAATCTTTGTGCATTTGCAGGTAAAATTGGACCCTGATCGAACCAGCCAAAGATGGGAGCTTCTATTGATGGAAGCTAAGCAGACTCAAAGACAGACCTCCGCCGGGGCAGCAAATGCATCCTGCCGAGGTGGGGAATTTCTTAAGACCAAAATTCAAAATGGTGATCGATTTGGAGAGCATAAAAAGATGGATTTTTCTAGACACTTTGCAGAGCAATTGGAGTTCGAGAAGACGATGTAAACATGGAAAGAACCAAATTAAGAAATTCACCTTTTCAAGGAAGGAAACATCCAAACTAACTAAACTTCTTCTCCAAGGCTGATGTTGCCCTAATTTTAGCCTATATAAAGGGTGTGCCGTCCAAGAGAAGAGAGGAGGAGTGTTCACAATAGACTTTAGAGATTTCTTTGTTTTCATTATGTTCTAAATTCTCTTAGGGTTTAGGTGAAAGTTGCCGAGTATTTGTGAGAGGATATTGTACTTTGTTTTCTTGTTTCATGCAATAAAATATTAAGTTTTGCTTATTCTTTTCCATTCATTGTTCTTGCATTCAAGCTCGGGAGAGAAGTTTGTGAGAGATTTATTTATCTAACATCGGGAGAGTTAGATTCACGAAAGGAATAAGTATGGTATTTTTCTAGCTGGAAAATACTAACTCGGTCTAGGAACAGGTTAGAGTTTCAGCGGCTAAGAGAAGTGTGAGATTGGTTGGTGGTTATAGTTGATTCACGCCGGGAGGTATCATCAAGAACTAGTCATCAACAATACTTCAACTTAGGGATAAGCGGGGTCATCCAAGGACACTTTGCCGAACCTTGAATAAGTCCAATCAAGAGCAAGGGATTGCCGCGGCGAACGTACCCTTCACTGTCAAGGTAGTAGAACTGCAGTTCTACCGAGGCAGTGTAATGTAGTTGCATGAGACGGAAACAAGTCAATTGAATCCACAATACGGCATAACTGGATCCTGCCCATTCTCTCAATCTGATTTTATTTTCATTCTCTGTTTTCTTTTTATTCAAGTTGTTTTCATTTAATTCAGGACAACCAAATTAATATGTGTTTTTACTTTATTTCTTTTGCAGAGCGAGAAGAGCAAAGGAAACATATTAAGTATACCAATCCCTGTGGACACGATACTCGATACTCATCACTTTATTACTTGCGACGTGTTCACTTGCACAAATTGCGCAGTCCTTTTTACACGCAACAATAACCATTGGACACCCAATACAACATCGCAATTTTTTAATGGAAGCACCAGAAAATCAATAGTAAAACTTAATCCTTGGGTCTCTCACTTGACCTGATTGCATTCCCCCATTGTCCCCATACTATTACCATCTGCCACCCTTAACTTGAATTGGTTTCTTCTATTCACTCCTAGTCCAGCTCTTTTAACAATGGCCAAACAAAGGAAGTTATGTTTGTTACCCGAATACAACAAGGCAACACAATGAAACCCTCTGATATGCATTCCCAACTTTATAGTGTCCCAAGAATCCAAGCCCCACATAGCCTGCAATGATATTACAGGTGAATCTCCCTTTCTCCCCTCTTGACCTCCTTCTAGTATCTCCTCGTAGTCCACAAATTCTTTAAATTAACCTTCCTCCTCTGTTCCCTCCACCATGATATGGAATAGTTGTGTCTTAGCACATTTGTGTCCAGGTGAGTATTTAACTAAGCACCAGAAAAAAGACCTTTCTCCTTATTTCTTCAATTTTAGCTGCTGAAATAGCTTTCCCATTTCCCCTAGATCCCCCTGATACATGCTTCTTAACTTGTGGACTAACAACGCTAGGTAATTGAGGTCTCACAGAAGGCCCCAATGAAATAAGCATTGAGTTTAGAGAACTCCTTACTGAAACAGTGAAGTTCTAGACAGGAATAGATAAAGCAAGTGGTGGTCCAACAGGTCTGGTCTGGGACCAATGTGGTTAATCTAAGACTTATTTTGATCACGATTGGATCTAGCCAACACATCCACAACTCTATTTTGATCATGACTAATTTTGCAAAATCTAACATCCCAATCCAAATTGATCATTAGACGAACCTCTAAAGCGAGTGTATTATCATAAAGAGCTTCATGTTGTCTACTAAACATACTTGAAACATCAGCGTTATCTGTTTCAATGATGATCCATCGACAACCCATACTCCAAGCATGTTTTAAAGCATCATGAACACCCTATAATTCTACAAATATAATAGGCCAAGAACCCAAACTTCTAGAAAACCCAATCAACTGTTGTCCAGATGCATCCCGTATCATCCCGCCACATGCTGTAGAGGAGTTCTTCAAATAAACAGCACCATCGACATTGACCTTCACCCAACCTTATTGTGGAGCAGTCCACTTAGGTATGAATTTACTTTCCAGTGATACAACATTTGAATCTATAGCATCCAACAATGTTGAACATTCTTCTAAAATTGACCTTGATTCGGAGTAATTATTATCAAACAATAATATATTTCGTCGAGACCAAAGAATCCAACATATAACAGAAAATCTGATCTCCAAACCTTAACCACCATAAGTAAAATCCTTCGGTTGCAAAATATTTTGAGTGAACCAATCAACGAAATTTAGATTAAAGAAATTCGGTAACTTATCTTGTCAAACTACCTATAACCAAATAAATTTAGCCTTAATGCAATCTCGCAAAAAGATGGAGGATATCTTCTATACCGTTGTTACAAATACGACAAGAATCAATCGTTGTTAAGTGATGCTTAAATCGCTCTTGGTTGGTTAGAATTTTTTCCTAAAACGCTAACCAAAGAAATGTCCGAATACGTTGAGGCATACAAAGTTTCCATAAAGAATTCCACACATTTGAAACAGAAGCAATCGACCTACATAAAGAATCATAAGATGACCTTGTTGACAAAAGTTGTTTAGTTTCCCATCGCCAACAAGGGATGTCATCACTCAATAACGAATTTGGAGCAGGTACAACGACAATATGAAGCAAAATATTATGCGGAAACAGTAAACTAAGTCGATTCCAGTCCCATTCACCAAAATTATCCAGCCAATCTGCGACACATGACTCATCGAGAGAACCTTAACCAATGTAATAATTTCGTAATGGCCCATCACTATCAGGCCACACATCAAACCAAAATTTTGTCTTCTCTCCATTGCACACATTACATTGTACAATATTTCGAATATCCTCCCATACCGTTCCAATTCCACGCCAAACCCTTGAGCATTTGCCTAAATGAAGAGAAATTGGTATTGAATCGGATCATTTATATTTTTCCCTTAATACTCACACCTACTCCATCATTTCCTGCACTCTTCCAACTGAGCATAGTGGATTCAAATTATCAACTATAGTCTTTTGCGATGTAAAACTACTTGCGCCTACTCCATCATTTGGTTTACTCTGTTGAACTATAGCCATTGAAACAAATTGAGATCTTGCTTGTGGTGCATGAATTTTAGACACTAGTCTTACAGGATTCATGCTTGAATCATCTACGACATGAAAATCATCATGAACCATTACCGCAACATCAAGAGAGGCTTCCACAACACGCTTTCCATCATCCACATTTCCAACAATCTCAAAGTCTGATGATTGATCCGTATTTAACACAACATATCTCGAGCCTTTGGTGGATGAATCATTAATAAACTTAAAACCATCTCGAATAGTATACTTACTTTTTTTTTAACCCGACGAGTCACATGCATCCAAGGAGCCATAAGTCTCTTCTTGATTGTCATGCTATCCACATACTAGATTTTCATCATTAGGAATTGATTCATGAATAGGAATATTATTTACCCCTTCCGTTATATTTGCAATAGCAGACTTCTCTTGGATCGGTGAATGGTTACAACTCTCCTTGGAATGACCATATCGACCACACACATAACAGATTAGAGGTAAGCCCTCATATTCCACTGTTGCTTGTGACCATCAACCATAATACTCGACACCAAAGGGTTATTTAAATTAAAACTATTTTTATTCTAACAAATCGTCCTCGTTTTCCTTTAGATGTATTGTAATCGATCCGAGCAACCTTTCCAATACGTCCTGCGAGAATACGTACAAGACTTTTCGTGTAATAGTAAAAATGTAAACCAAAAAGTCTTACACATACCACAATTTGGGAAGGGTGATCAAACGATGTGGAAAAATTGCAACTCCAAGGCTGGAATGTGAGATAGCAACCATACACCATCCATGGTCCCCTAAGCAGAACACGGGAGAAATCTTCTTCGCTTGCGAAACGTATCAGATAGTAATCATTGTCCAGATCAGTAATTTGCATCTCCTCAACTGGATTCCAAAGAGTTTGAACCCTATTAAGTAATGCTTTGTAACCAATAGATCTACCCAATAGTCGAGCAATCACAAAATTAGCTAACTTATCATCAATTGCCTTGTGTATTCTCTCAAAAAAACGCAATTCAGGGATAGGTCCATCATCATTTATAAGAACATCATTTATAAGAACATCCTCATAAGAAACTTCAACGTCTAGATCACATAGTCTTCACTCTTGATCTCTATTTGTGATTTCTTCTGCAAGAATATCATGGAACGAGGCTTTTTGGGTGGATGTGGAAACCTGCACTTTTGTTTGAAACTACTCAATCAGTAAATGACAAATCTGTCATCAACTTACCATGAACAACATCCATCACATTGACTTTGGAAAATTCTTTCGCAGATTCTTTTTTTTTTTTCTGAAGTGCTCTACCATTTGATGGAGATAATGGAGAATTAGGACGTTATCATGGAGATGAGACTACAATCGGTGATTGTTCAAACTGCATCTCAGTATCTGCTGTAATAAAAGCCGTCGTCGTATCCGGTGGACGACCGTTTGGATCAATAAAAAAGATAACTCCATGTTGCCTTGAAACCCGTTATTGACTTGAGATAATTCTGCCATTTTGATTTAACATACATCTCGATGCCTTAATTTACTTGATCGGTTTTGTAGGATGTTTTTAGTTCCTTCGTATATGTCATTTCGATGTAATTATTTTGATTTTATCCTTTCTAAACTGTAAATTTGATTTCATTAGGAATGCATAACATTACTTTATTTTTTTTTTTTTATCACAGGCCCCTAAATTCTATCGTAAACGAGGCATGTAGTGGTGATGATTCAAACGCTTACTTTCGGGCTTAGGTGTTTTAAAATAAATTTGTACGTTCAATTAAAAAATAATTTGATCGTTACTTTAACCCATAAAAATTAATATTAATAAAACAGTAATTAAATAAAGTATCAATTTTTAGGCGGTGTGGAGTGTTAATCTTTCCCCATCTGTAACCGACTCCTGAACTCAATTTTCAAAAAAATCTTTGGTTTTACGGTATTCATTCTATCTAAACGGCCGATAACGACTCTAATTTTTCAAAAATCATTTTTAAACCGAGAACTCACGTATCGTATTTTACATCACTATACTGGATTTTAGCGAAACAAACAGATGAAATAGTGTCATTGTTCTAATATGATTTACTTGTCGGAGCCCGATGCTTATACCTGGGAGGAAAACTATATTTCTTGCAGTACTTATCAATTGTATGATCATAAAGACCGTAATGAGCGCAAAGAGACCTTTTATTACCGGAACCAGAAAGCCTCTTAGCATGCATATATCTATGATCATGTCTATCCCCATTCGTAGCAGATACAGAATATCGATGTTTTCTATACTGAATTGCAGAACAGGAACAAGAAGACAATGAATGAAAGTTGCAAATATAATCCCAAAGAATTTTAAGTTAAGTATGAAATGCAGTAACAAGAAGGTTACCTTGCTGGAGCCCATAAATTCTTGCATAAGTCCGATAATCAAACAAGATCATCCTGATTGAAAAAATCAAATTATTTCATCCACAACTCGTAGGTTGTGTCCATTCAAATGATACTCTAGGCGATATTAGGATGAACGACACGTTATAACTAAGAAAGAATCGTATTATTGCACTTAACCCGTGTTTAATACTTAAAATCGTTTTTACTGGGTATTCTTTGAGCGAACCATCATCGAAATGAAACTTATTTTTGAAAATAAGTCACATACTTATTGATCTTGTGCAACCGTGATAGTTACTACCGATCAGTAAATTGGATGTGATTAAGGATTTAAGTAGTATTCGTGGTCACGTTTTCGGTCGTGTCTAGATTGTGAATATAACAAAGGCTATTATGGTCTTTACAGGTATCATGGTCATGATTTTTTTTTAAATTTGTACAATTTATTGTAAAAGATAATAATTATAATTATAGTAATAATTAAAAAAATTCATTTTATTGATATTTTATAATATTTTCGAAAAAATGAATATATATATATATATATTAAAATAGATTAAAAATCTATTATAATTATAAGATAAGAGATTAATATTTCTCATAATTTCATGAAAGAATTCTCTTTTACCGGAAAACTCAAGAACAAATATATATTTTTTCTATAGATCAATACCTAAATTAAAAAAATATCAAGATAAATATAAAAAATGAGAAGATATAATTATAATTATAAAAAGTTAATTTAATACTTTTTAGAGTATTTTTCAAAAGTTATAAAAAGGAATTTAATGGTATAGAAATAAAACTTAAAGGCACAAATGAAAGTTTCATTATAGACCTGAGGTCTTTGAAAACTAAATAAAACAAAACATCTTAATTAAACTAAAATTCTACCTTAAAGGATTAAATTATAAGTGTATTAAATCTTCTAAGCCTCTAAAAATATCTAAAATTGGAACACTCCTTTCTGCCATTTACCCTTTTATTGTTTTAACATGATCTTTCTCACTTTCTCTCCTGCAAATTCTCTACAACAGTCTCCTATTTTTATCTCAGACCATCAAGTTATCAACCATTCACCGTACATAAAATTCATCACATCCATTATTCAACTCCTCATTTTTTCTGGAACAAACACTTATCAATTGTTTATTCTTTCACGAATCATAGACAATTATTCTGAAAATGGGGGTAATGTCTCATTATCACCCTGATGGTCCGTTAGTCGTTATATTACGATCATTACGGATCTTTACTGACGCGATTCTATTTCACACCATGATTTTCACCAATATCAATTTTAGACATTGATGTTATCATTAAATAATGATTGTTATAGCAGTTGTAAATTATTTTTTAAATCCAAGAATATGATAACGAGAGCATAATTTCCGTTACGATAAATATAATATTTGTCAAAAACATCATTAGTCTTGCAAACTCAACTAGATTCAATTGATCAAGAGGCTGCAGAATTACCTTCTGATATCATATTAGGGATTTTTTTCTAGTATAGTTTGGGAATTTTAAGAAAAAGGTAAATAAGGAAAAATGATTTAAGAGAAAGAGACATAATCTTTCTTCATATTTTATTACATAATAAATGATCTATTTATATACAAGAAGAAAAAAAAGATTATAGATAGACTTACTGATTTTAATCGTAAATTACAATTAAGGTAACTGACCTAAACTAACATTCTAATATAGAAAAAGCTTACAAGCATAGGTAACATATTTGAAGAAGTGCAAAAGGAGGAAGAGCGTTAGGTTTGGACCATCGATTTAACAGAAATCGATTCAAGTAGAAGCTATTTAAGAAGATCCAGAATGGCTTTGTCTCACCAAGACCGATATTCTATTTTTCATTATCATGATAATGTTATTTTTAATTCTACTTTTTTTTTTATTTAATAGATTAAGAAAAATTATCATATGCCTCGTTAAAAAACATTCCTAAACCTAAATGGAGGAAAAAGAGTGCATATGATAATTTGAATAGAGTAACAAATTGTTCTCCAACAAAATTTACTCAAGACAAATAAGCAAAAACAACAAAGGAACATACCTACAACATAAACACATAAAACTTCAATAAAACAAGGAAATCAACCAATACCACTAGCTGTTGTAGATTGATGAACCTCACGCTGAACAATTCCTTGTACATTAACAAGACTCCTGGTGATTGACCACGCAAGCGGTAGTAGCAAAAACATCAGCCACATCGTTAGCAGATCGACCAATATGTCGTATTATCACTTCTTTTTAATACTTAGCTTCTCCTTACCAGAAATTTGTGTTGCCACTCAACATATGAATGTGACCACAACCTCAATGGTTTTTGTGAGTTTCAATTTCTACTTTTTACACCTACACACAAAGTACAATCTTAACCAAGTCATTAAGTGATTAGTAAGTGGATTTGTGCATATAAACACTTTTATAGTTATTATCGTACCAATGTGAGATAAGGGTTTCTTATTTTTTCTTACATAGTTCCCAAGTATCTTATTTTAATCATCAATTTCTTATTCATCACTCTACCGTTTTGAATATATGAGATATCATTATAAATGTATAATGGAATAGAATATGAATCAATAAATTTATCATTCGAATCTTCACTTTTACCCATAGAAAATATATTTTAAAGTTTCCGATTTATCCTAATTTTTCAACACAAATATCGTCAAGGTCGAATTATCATACTTTAAAAATATACGAATCAATTAACTAAAATATTGCACAACATCACATACATAACAAAATGCATAAAAGTGACTTAATACAACACTATACCATCATTTTAGGGATGTATTTAAGTATTCTTACATTTTCTAGTACTAGTAATGTTTACCAAAATCTTCCAAAAGAAGATCCACAACTCCACTTATTATCTCCAACCTGAAAATACATGAAGAGGAATGCATTAGACATACTTTATTCATATGTCATACATTTTGTTATACATTTATTACATGCTACTACATGTATTATATATATTGGATCATATATTATGAATATTGTATGTTCTTTTATATATACATCAATTTTTAAACATATATGTTATATATTATTATTTTTGAATATATATTGTATTTAATTTTTTATATTATTTCATGCTTTCGTTATTATTTCCTTATAGTACATATTATATATTTTATTAGTATATATATTAGCATTATATTACTTTATATATGTTATAAGTTATTTATTTATTTTCATTGTTTAATATATCAACCTTACAATGATCCGTAACGAGGGACGATTTATTTTCTTTATAGTCCATTTAGTTTAATTTTAATTTTATGCAATTTATTTTCTCGTATTTATTTTTGATGTATCTCTTTATTTTATACTTAATTTCATATGAACCTAATAGTATGGTCTGAGTCATGTTATGTTGTTCGATCGTGATTCTAGTGAGAATAGATTCCTCAAGAATTAGTATGTTGTACTTTCATAAACTTGAAGTATAAGAACGAACAAGAATATTAAAAACATGATTGAAGTGTAATGGTACGATGATTATATAAAATGAATGAATAAGTGGTGAAAAGATGATGGAAGTGATGGTGAAGGTGACATGGATTTTGTAAGATTTAAGGATAGAGGATCATGACCCGCTAGCTATAACGAGATAGGAACCAACAATATAACTTTATGGATTGAAGTGAAGGAGTATGGAACGTGACCCACTAGCTATAAGAAGCTAGGAACCAACGTGATAAAAAGATAGAATGAATGAAGACTACAAGCATAACTTGAAGCCGATAGAGTTCTCGCAAGAACAAAGATGAAAACAACCTTTCATAAAGAGATTTTTTATATCAAAGTAGAGTCATAAAAATGAAGGAAATGTTCCTATTTATAGTGTTCATAGGAACCATATGAAGAGTCTTACAACAAGAGATGAATGCTTCATCTTTATGGTGATGAATGTTAATGAATACTTTTTTCTCTTTTCTCTTTAAGTGGTTGAATGTTCAAGGTTATTTGTGATAAATGTGAACTTAATTTAGACTGAATATAGACTTAATTTCTTCCAAATGGAGGAAGTACTCTTGGTCTGCCTTGCCTTGCTCTTTCATGGAGAAAATTAGGGTGAAAATGGACACTTGATGTATGTAGATATTTTGGTAGCAAAAAGAGAGTGTCTCTTCCAATTCTATGTCAACCCTCAAGTTAATTAAACTTATTGAACGTCATAATATTATGCATTAAGAGGGCCTTCATTGCTTGTCTTTATGTAGAATACAAATAACCTCCAAAAAATGATGAAGTGACTTGAATGCCTTGATTATTTGCATAATGATGACATTCAATTGTATGAATAAAATCAACTTTTAATTACCTTGAATATGTGAATAAAGAAGACCTTCAATGACATGTCTCTTGGCTGAAGATGATAGGACACTTCCTTGGCTCAAACTCATCCAAATCATCCTTGCTCAAAATTCTCGTAATGAAGATTCCAACTTGCACCGTCATCGGTAAATCGATCATATCTCAAGCTTTCGATATCAAATTAAGGTGATTCAAAATGCCTTGAAAAGCTAAGAGACAGAGGAATAATATTGAAAAAGATTTCAAGACTCAAATCATCCTGGATTGAATTTAAAAATGGAGATTAGTCTGACTTATATTTTTACATTTGATGTGACTATTCATCTCCCTTCATTCACCTAACACATAGGTAAACTTTATTTATATTTTAATTAAAACAACATGCATAAAACAATTTAAGAGTTAGTTTGATTAGTGCACTAGTTTAATGAATGAACTAGTTTGATTAATAAATTAATTTTATTAATGAACTACCAACATGAATGAAATAGTTTATTAAATGACTAAGAATATTTTATTTTTTAAAATAATAATCTTCACATTTTCTACTATTAATCTTATATATCTATTTCACTCATCCAAATATATATATATATATTATATATATAAGGTTAGAATCAACTTAACAGTTGGATGATTGTAATAAATGGCTAAGATTTTTTTCTTTTTTAAAATGATCAATAACTTATTTTCAAGTTGCATATATATATATTTATATATATGGTTAGGAACAACTTAAGTGTTGGATGATGGAATAAATGACTAAGATTATTTTATTTTTTAAAATAATAATCTTCACAGTTTCTACTATTAATCTTATACATCTATTTCACTCATCCAAATATATATATATATATATTTATTATATAAGGTTAGAATCAACTTAACAGTTGGATGATTGTAATAAATGACTAATATTATTTTTTTTAAATGATAATCTTTACATTTTTACTATAATCTTATCCATCCATTTTACTCATCCAATTACCATAAATTGGTGTAAAGCTCTTTAAGTTTTACATTTTCTAACTTGATCTCATCCTATATATATATATATATATATATATATATATATATATATATATATATATATATATATATATGGGTTAGGATTAACCTTTGCATTTTCTATGATGGTAATAAATAGTTAAAATTATTTTCTTATCTTTTTTCTAAACGATAATCTTCATATTTTATATTGTTAATCTTATCCATCCATTAATTATTTTTCACACCCAATGTTCATGTATTAGTGTAAAGACTAGGTCACTTGATCTCATATTATATATATATATGCATGCTAAATGGATTAGATTCAATTATATATCGTAAAACTCAATTTTACAATAATTCATGACCGTTGGATAAGTGAAATTGATGTATAAGATAAACTGTAAAAAATATAAAGATTATCTCTAAAAAAATTAAAAAATAACTAAAATTAATATAAAACTAAATGAATTTTATACAATATAAATTCATCTTAATCCTTTGCTAAATTTAATTGTATATGTATATATATATAATATTTTAACTTCATTCCTTTCCAATTAATTAATATTGGTAGAAGGATTCTTTTAGAACCTATTCGTTTGCCAACGGAATCAAGTTCACTAATTGAAGATGTATTCGCTACCTTTAATTTGCGCGTAACTGGCAAAGCTTACTCACCATCAGAAACTAAATTCTTTGTATGTGTGTGGCTCAAAATTGCGCGACAAAGATACACATGAATCAAAACATCTTAACCTGACACGCTGGCTAATATTCTGGTCCACAGTGAGAACGAAAGCATGCAAAAATTAATATACGGCAAGCCATTATTATTAATATATTTAATTAGGATAATAATAATTTAATATATGGAAAGGACAAAAGTATTAAGGGATTAGTGAGTCATGACCATAAGTTCTAAGATTTAATATCTTTGTTCTTTTTATTTATAATAAGAAAGCAAGAGAAAGAAACACCATAAATACGGTTCTTCTCTTTAAAAAAGATCAGATTCTTTTCGTTTTCTATTCGTTTGGTTGTGCTTTGCTTTCAGGTGTGATGTTCACAAATTAAGAAGAAAGCAAAAGGAAGACAAATTCCTTCCTAGCAGTAGCAGTCCACCACCATCAGAACCCTTCATCTTTTTTGCAATCTATAAATTAGGGATCACGTTTCATTTCAAAACATAAACAAATCCTTCATCCTCACAATGTCTAGCAAGTCTAATCACGAAGCAGAGAACGATTATATCGACAGTGAAACAGACGTAAGTACAGAGTAATATCAATCAGTTTTTTCTCATACTCACAAGCATGTTTGGTTCCCAGGAAAATACTCTTGGAAAAATCATTTTTTATCATGTTCTGAAATCTAATATTACAGGTTAATAATAATAAAATTGTCACATTTAAACCCAGAGGCTTCAGCATTGTTTGGGGAAATGACAGTCATTATTGGGAACTTCCTAATCCTTCTACCTCATCTGAACCCGCCAAGTTGCTTCAAGTATCGTGGTTGGAAGTGACCGGTCAATGTCCAGTAGATGAGTCGAAGAATTATCAGATCACCTTCAAACTTAGCTTCAAGAGGGATGCATTTGGTTGGAGCGGGACAAATGTTTTCTTGTTGGTTAAGGTAGGGAAGAAAAGCAAGTATAAGCACAAAATCCTAAAGGATTTAAAAAACTTACCGCAGACACCCACTGATTTTCCAAGCAAAGAAGACTCATTCGTTGTGGAGTCTGGTCCACGGCAACAGGACATGATTCTTTATTTTGGTTTGTACGAGGTGTGGAGTCGGAAATGGAAGGGTGGTCTGAATGTTCATCAAGCTACTGTCCAAGAAATTAAGTGAAAACAAATCATCATCAATAATTAAGAGGTGTGTAAGGGTTTTAGTTTGTGTTAACTTTGAATGTGGTATCAATAATTAAGAGGTGTGTAAGCTTTCCTTATGTTGGAGATTAAACCTTGTTTCTATCCTTGATTTTGGATCTTATATTGCTTTAGACTTTGATTCATTGTAAATTTATATACTTTCAATGAATCAAATCAAGTCGTTTTATTAAAAATAATAATTTTCTTTCTTTTAGTTATTTGGACCAAAATGCATATAATTTGAAAAAGAGGTTAAGAAAACAACCAGACATCCTCTCTCCCCTCTTTTCGCGATTTTTTAAGTAATTTGATTGATAGAAAATTCTAACACGATCTTTTGTATCAAATGTTGTTCTTTCTGTGACAAATAAAATGTTAGAATTTTCAATGAGTTTGAAAATAATTCTTATTTATGTGGTTGATTTAATATTGAGTATGAAGAACCTATTAAGTGATTTTAATGATAAAGGATGACGTAATTCATTCAAATGACTTAGGTTCAAACATCATGTATGTATTGTGTGTGCATTATTAAAAGTTAAAAATATTGAACATATATTAATTTTTATTCACACTAACATATTAAAAAATATTAAATATGAATATTTTGAAGTGAGAAAAATCGTAAGATATGTTTGATAAAATATTGAAAGGATTCAACGATAAAGGAATTTGAGAAAAATTGTGGTGGAGAGAGCCAAGTTCATGTCGCTCAGTGCCCCTTTATCAATATAAAAGAGGGTGGAACCAAGAAGCATTATAATGGAATCCGATTCAAAGAACAATTAAATTCTCTAATATATTCTATAAATAAAGAAATATAAAAGTAGATAAAAATGAAATCTCTTAATTTCTATTCACACTAGGTCACTTGATCTTATTATATATATATATATATATATATATGTTAAATTTTACGATATATGTATATATATAAAATATTTCAACTTTATTCCTTTCCAACTAATTAATATTGGAAAAAAGATTCTTTTAGAACCTATCGGTTTGCCGACGGAATCAAGTTCACTAATTAAAGATGTATTCGTTACCTTTAATTTACGCGTAACTGGCAAAGTTTACTCACCATCAGAAACTAAATTCTTTGTATGTGTGGCTCAAAATTGCACGACAAAGATACACATGAATCAAAACATCTTAACCTGACACGCTGGTTAATATTCTGGTCCACAGTGGAAACGAAAGCATGCAAAAATTAATATGTATATTAATTGTCTTATATAGTGATTATACTAGTATTTGTTTTAGTGTATACTCTCAATTATTGAACATTGATCGTTCAATAAGCATGTTGATATTATTAGTTCTCAAATACGTGACCTCTATGAACAACAACCGTTCCTTTAACTACTGAGATTAGATGACTCGTGTTAATTGTGATTTAGTTTATCTTAGTTATTTTTATATTCACTTTGATGACCAATTATTTTAACTATTTAAAAAAGGAGGTATTTATTAATTTGTGTATTTATATAGTAATATCTTAACTTACGAATATTAACAGAATATTCGAATCAATTTATAGTATTTAAAGGTAAATTTAAAATTGAATAAAATCAGATAAGTCATTAACATCATACTTAACAGTTTATATCATGCATAAATATGATGTACTTAATTTAAACCATAAATTAACACGACAGTCAGACTTAATTGATGTCGATTCAATCTTTGTTCAGAATTTTAAGTCGCCCTTATTAATTAAATGACTAATTAATTTAGTCTCATTGGATATTAAAGCCCATTTAATTAAAAAATTTATTCAACTAAAAGTATTTAATTTAATTTTTGATAATTTCAATTAAAAAAGCAAGGTATGACATGTTACTAATTTCGAATGTCGTAATAGTGTTAATCATTCTTCTTACGTAATTGACTCTTAAACCCATTTTTAGTAGAATTTTTAATTTTATTATATTTGATCTAACTTATTCAAATAATCGTTGACAACTCTAGGTTTATTTTCAAGAAATGATATTTAAAAGAATTTCCCTAAATTAATCATTTTTAAAGCGAGGACAAATATAATTTTTTAATTAGTCTGTACAACATGATGATTCTGTTAGATATCGAATGTTAATTTTACAAAGAGAAAAGAGTTAAGCCAGAAATCATACCTTGTTTTTATTGTTAAAATAATTAAAATTCAAGTTGAACTTAATTAATTTATTTTTTTTAAAAGATAATATTTTTAATTAAGTAGATTTTTTATAATTAATGTTTTTAGATTAATTCTTGATTTAATTTTTAAGAATCATTGACAAGTGTCATATTATAATTATTGAACTTTATACTAAACTCTATCGCTTGAGTGGGAGTGGAGACACTCAATACCCGGTAAGTAACCCTCTGCGGTCTAGGAATTCACTTTCGGAGTCCATATCTTTTGATATGTGAGTAACCCCTCTGTATCATTAGGTCGTATTTTCTCTCTAACCAAATCTAATTCGTAATTTTGTAATGGGCCAGAATCAGGTTTTTATTATATTAGTAGGTAATAAGATAGGTTTGAGTATGTGAATCAACTCTTTAAGGACTTTAAGAAAAGCATAACATTGCAGTTCAAAGGTAAGGACTTCATTTATGGGTTTTAAAAGGTTTAAGCTTTTGGGGTTTTCATAGAGTTATGTCATGATTTTAAGGTTGTATTTTCATGGCTAAGATACCATGATAGTCAGCTCAAGCTCTAATTCATTTTATCATGTTGGTATGGTATGTGAAAAAGGTAAAAAAATTCTCAAGCTTGAACGATGAAGAAAGGTAAAAGAGCTAAGTGGGTAAGCTTGATTCATGATTTTTTAAAAAGATCAATACATCTTTAACTCCTTTGATTCTTGAAGATCATAAAGTAATTTTCTTTGCTTGATTATGGTTAAGATAGCTAGTTTTATTGTTAGGGAAGCTTAAAGCCTTGTTAATGCTGAAATTTAGATTAAACGTTAATAAGGTGTAAAAAAGATACCAAACCACTCTAATAAACTCCTATAATTAGATGTATTAAGTTAGATAGTTAAAGGTTACATTTTAGAGGCTTGGAAAATGATTTCACGAACCTTGGAAGCCATTTCTTGGCTCCAGTACAGGTACAAAGGGTGCATGTACTGATACCCTGTGTTTTGAATGATGAACACATATTTTTAAGGGTATATCGGTTCGCCTAAGGGGAATCAATACCCTCTAATATATTTGAATATATCTATACCGATGGAGTATCAGTACACGAACCTTGGACCTTATGCATGTGTAAAGTTAAGTATTAGTACGTGTAAGTGGGTATCAACACCTGTAGTCGTATATCGGTACTCGCCTATGAGTATTTATACTTGTTGGACAATATTCTAGGAAGTTATGTCTTTAGTTGGGAGGCTTTATAATTGGCTTAATAATCAAATAGGTGCCCAAACTATACTTTTGGGTCATTTTTGGTGCCTGAACTATTTTTAGCTTTAAATATGTGCCTAAAGTTTTAATTATGGTCATTTTAAGTGCCTAACCATCAACTACCATTGTTTTATTTTTTTAATTTAATTTATTTTTAACTTATTTTTTTAAAATTAAAAATTTTAAATCTTTACAAAATAGTTTTAAATTTTTAACTTTAAACCCCAAACCTCTAAATTATCATCATTATCACCGTTTAATATATCATCGGAGACCACCATTATCGCCGTCATACTACCACAATCATTTTTCCTAACCAGTCATCGTTGTTAATCGGTGGTAGGTGTGTTGACCGGTTTCCTAGTGTCGAAAGAAACTAAAATCGCGAAAATGAAGTCGTCAGCATACCTACCGTCGGTTATAGACAATGGTTGAATGGGGGAAACAATCATAGCGATCCGACGACGGTAATAGTGGTTTCCGATGAGGTAGTAAACGGTGACAACGATTATAATTTTAGAATTTTGGATTTTAAGTTAGGAATTTGGGAAAATTGTCAATTAAAAAAATAAGATTTTAATTTTATTTAAAAAATAATTAAAAGAAATTAAAAATTAAAATTTGACACTTGTCATATATTTTTATTTGTAGACGATTTTTTATAAATGATTAGACACTTAAAATGACCTAAATTGAAACTTTAAGCACCTATTTAGAGCTAAAAATAATTTAGGCACAAAAAATATCCACAAATATAGTTTGGGCACCTATTTAAATATTAAGCCTTTATAATTCAAGGATTAAAACCCAATAGTCTTCTAATATGGTAGTGAATAGTAAAACTTAAAAATCAATATTTAACCCTCACGAATGAAAAGTATCATTTAATAGTTTAGTAAGTCAGGAATTAAAATAATTGTGATAATTAGAGTTATGTCTTGGAGAATTTGTTATGACTTAGCTTGGTACCTTTTACCTCGTAGTCGTGACACGTCTGTATGCATAGTATTCTTTTCAAAGAAAATTTGTAAGGAATTTTAAGAGAATAAAATAATTCTGAAAGAATTTTCTTTTGAAATTCATTAGAATTTTCAAAGATTAAAGAATTGTGAATGAATTCTATTAAGCAATTTATAGGTTGCATTGAGGATTATTTGGTTTAAATTTTAGAGGATAATAGCTGATTAAATTGGTTGCCGTTTTGATTTTGAAATTTAAATAGTCTATTTTTTATTTTAATTCTATAAACGTAGGAATGAATGTGGAAAACTTTTAGCTCTATTCAAGATAAGGAATAAATTGTTAAATAGACTAATTACAAGAACTAATACGTAGTTACAAGTGTTGCAGAAGTAATTACATGAGTTATAAAACAAGAAATTAAATTTAATTCAAGTTTTCCTTTTCGGACGCTTATACCTCTGCATGCATCCTATAAGTAGAGAAGCATTGTTGGCTTCTTAACTCACCAATTCATTTAGCTATGTCATTCTGTCTAAAGTTCTCTACTATTTTTGGTGACTAAAAGAGCGACACCATCATAGTTCATTCCGATTTCGACTGTATAAATTATTGGAGCGACTATATTAGCCTCAGGGAACAATCTATATACTATAATGATTACACGAATTGAGACGAATTTGTTTTTAAGTTAGTGATTAGACCACGACATAATTATCTTTTTAGTTGCTATTTTATTTTACGATTATCCAGTCATTACTAAAGATGTCATTTTGTAATAATATTTTCTAATAATTGAAAAATAAATTTTATATCACTGAAAAATGTCTAACACCTTTAAGAAAATTGCTTCCTGACTTTTCCAAACTTAATGCGCTCTACGATGGAAACTATAGAAGGTGGTCTCAACGAATTTTGATCTTCTTCGAGCAACTTAACCTATATTACGCACTGCTTAAGTAACCATCTTCCACACCATCAACTTCTACTAGACTTACCAATAATGGCAAAGATAACATGCCTAATACTGCTACCATTGTCGCTGCCACCATTGCTAGCTAACATTGTAAAATACTTGAAGGACAACAAGATGGTACAGAGCCATCTCCTAAGATATCTAACATGATTTTTGATATGTTCCTTAAGGAGTGAATCGCAAAGGTGGAATGGGACACACTAGAGAATAAGTTCTCCAACATACTAGCAAAAAGAATGCAAATATGTGCAGTACTCTAAGCTAACGTCCTCATTGAGAAGTTTTTCAAGTCCTGTTTGATTATCATAACTCTCTTAAACACAAAAAGAGAGATATCTCACTTTAGGTGTTGGTGGACCATATAAAGACAGAGAAAGCCAACCGCTTAAAAGATAAGGGTATGAATAACTTTAGTCAATTATCTTTTAAAACTAATTTGGTTGAATCAGGTGGTGCCTCAGGGTCTAAGTTCAATAAGATTGAAAAAGAGTTTCAAAACAAAAGAACGAAACTACAAAAGAACACCAACTTCAAGAAGCAAGTAACGACCAAGCCTGACGAAAGGTCTTTGAAGTACAATATTTGCAGTTAAGCAGGTCATAAGGTGTACCTATGCCTACACCATTCAGACTGCCAATATGAAAATAAACCACATCTAAATATGATGGAGGACAATGTTGGAGATATCGTTGCCACAGTGGTCTCTGAATTCAACCTGGTGGAGAACAATATTAAATAAGTCGTGGACATCGATGCCTCTAGACATTTCTATGCATAGAAGGAATTTTTCACCGAATTCATGGATGGAAACAACGATGAACAGGTGTACATGAGGGCCTATAGAAACTCTAATGTTCTAGGCAAAGACAAGTTTTCACTCAAACTGACTTTCGCTAAAACTTTAGCACTAAATAATGTTCTGGATGTATGTCTTGCGTAAAAATTTAATAACTAATGAGCTTCTGAACAAGGAAGGTATTAAGTTAGTTTTCGAGACAGATAAATAAAAGCGTAAATTCAATTGAATATTAATTTGATCGTCAGTTTAGCTCAAAATCTCTAAATATTAACAAAGAAGTAATCGTTTAAAAGCTTGACTCTCTTTTTCTTTTTAGAAAACAAAATTTATCCTCAGTAGAGTTGCCATATGTAGCGATCTAAAAAAATCGTAAAAGTGTCGTTAAATTCTTTTTGGTGTTTGGAAAACATATTTTAAGTTCAATTTTGAAAATTAATGTCTTCCAAACGGGGTTTTTGGTTTAAAAATGTGTTTTTGTAAAATTGGAGTCGCCATCATCCGTTTAGGTAGACCGGACACAGTAAAGCCTGAGATTTGAAAAAATTGGGGTTCGGGAGTTGGTTACGGATGTGGAAGAATTAACACCACACACCGCCCAAAATTGGTACTTTGTTAATTACCGCTTCATTAATATTTCATTTTCCGGGTTAAAGTGATGATCAAATTAATTTTTAATTGAACGTATGAATTTATTTTAAAGTACCTAAATCCGAAGGTAAGAGTCCGAACTACCACTAGTGTATTGGAGTTGGCCTCGCTTACAACTGAATTTAGGGGCCCGTATTGAACAAAAAATAAAAGTCATTATGCAATTCTTAATTAGAAAATAAATTATATATAATATGATAAATAATTAAAAACATAAATAAGTACATACATAAATACTAATCTAAAACATAAATTAATACATAAATTTTAATCTAATACAAAATTAAATTAACAATAATTTTTAATTAAGCAAAATACAACATAAATAAAAGGAAGAAAAATATACCTAAGGATTCGAACGGCTAACTTCGACTAATCCTCACAGAGATCTACCACGACCCCTCCAAAATATTTAACTAGATCGGATCCAAAATAGGACCCCGATCGAACCACCCCAAAAATTTGGGGAGAGCTAGGCTCTTAAATTAAGATCATAAGGTACTACCCTCACCCAAATTGGTTCCCTTTTTCCATGTGGCCCATGCCCCCTTTTTATAGGCACTTGGGGGATGAGAAATGAGATCCCCAATCAATGGGATCTTGCATTTTCCCTTTTTCCCTTAAAAAATGAGTGATTACATTTGCCCCTCTTTGCTTGTTTTTGTAAAACAAGAGCAAAGCAAAGATAAAAAAGCACTCATTTTTGTCTTATTCTCCGTCTTTTGCTTCAGAATCACAGGTTCTTCTGGAACTTTCTGCTCTTCTACGGAAAACTCTTTAAGCTTTAAGCTTCAAATCAAAAATTCGAGATCACGAGTTCTTCCTATATAGAATCATTCTCTCTTTTTCTGAGTGTCTCCTTAAAAAGCAAGTTCTCTTCGGTAAAGTGTTTGAGCTGCAAATTTTTCCTATATAAAACTCTTTGCTTTCATCTTTGGCATTCTGCTTTCGGGTGACACAAGTATCAATGATCTCATTGCTTCTTTATCTGGTTCCTTAGAATAATGTGTTATTCTGGAACTCTCCGCTTTTCCTCGGTTGAATCTTCAGGCTTGTAAGTCCTTCCTATATAAAACTTTTTCACCTTCTAATCTTGGAGCTACAGGTCCTTCCTATATAGAACCTTCAACTCTAAAACAATAATAAAGCTAAGGTTCGTTACTATATATAACTCTTTGTCTTCAACGTTGTAGGTTTCTCCTATATAAAACCTTCTATGTCCTAAACGGATCTTACAAAATAAAAGTCCCACCTATATAGGACTATTCTAGATTAAGAGTTAAGTTCTCTCCTATATGAAACCTTCACTCTGAAGTCTCGAATTGTATGTCCATCCTATATGAAACCTTTAATATCATAGACAAAATAAAAATGGGGTTCCTTCTATATATAACTTATCATCTTTGGTGTTATCGGTTTTTCCTATATAAAACTGTCGCATCATGGGTGAACTTTCCAATTGACAACTCTTTTTGTATATAACTACAAGTTTATGTGTTCTGTGTGTACAAGTTCTTTCTGTATTTAAATGCTACAATTTCTCTTTTTGTGGGACTTCGTGTAACCCTCTCGACCCGATCTAGAAGCCACCCGAATCAAACGAGCTACACGGGGAATACCGAGGCTAATCCGAAGACTCGACCCAATAAACGACCCTAAAATTTTATTTTTATCTTATTGAGATGCTTTAATTAGATCTTACATGTTCATGCAAGGACTGAGTTTAATTGCAGCAGATACCGATATGAAACAATTCCTAATTTAACCAAACAAATTTTAGGGACCTAATTGTATTTTTCTAGAAATTTAAAGTCTATTTTTGAAATTAAGGTTATCAATATTTAATTAATATCGTTACATGCATGTATGTCAAATTTTAGCTTAAAAAGAAGGTCTACAAGTCATCTAATTGCATACTAGGGGTTTAGTGACTAAAATGTATAGTTTGAAAACTATATTTCAGCCTATAACAACATTAATGGTAAGGGGTATCGATACTCCTAGGTCCCGTTTTGATTCCACTGTACGAAGTAAAGATCGGTATCGAACCTCTGACCTATCATAAAGATTGGTAGATGCGTAGCAAGCCTGCGTTTCAATACAGTTTGGTCCCCGTTTCGATACAATTTGGTTCTTTAAAAATAGGTTTCGGAAATCGGGCCATGTATATCAATACATCTGCTTGTGTTCATTATACAGTATCGAAACGATGACTTACCGTTTCGATACCTAGGCTTATTTTCCAGTTTTTCCCTCGTTAATTTGCCTAGGTATTGAAACCATAAGGTACCGTTTTGATACCACCTGCCCAGAAGCTATAGGATTTCAAGATTTCAAGCACAAAACGTATAACATACTCTAAATGCATAATTTCACCTAAAGGGACGAAAAAACACATATCTCAACAAGTTCACTAGATGCACTTCATCCTAGTTCCATGGTCAAAACACAAATTGGTATTCAAGATCAAATATAACCATAAATATCATAGATGAGTCATGAATCAAAATTCCAAATACTTAGTTAATATTAAAACATACCAAAATGCAAGTTCAATATCATCAAACTCAGTATAACATGAATTCAATTATTCAATGACTAAACTCAATTTCCATAAGGTTTCACATCTCCATTGCTCTCAACTACCTAAGGTTTAAACTTAAAATAACATACTTGAGCTAAAAATGTGAAATAAGCACAACTAAGCTTTCCTTGCTTCTTCAGTCGACCGTCTCACTTATTTCTCTGAATTACAAGGAAAAGAGAGGGGTTAAGCCAAAGCTTAGTGAGTGAATTATAAAACATTTAAATTAATTGTAATGTAGCCCATAATATACTGAAAATTGATTATAAACATGTCATGCTCAAGAAAATTATTTGTGACTACCAAGACCACTATAGTATATAAAAATCATCAAGTGACATTACATGACATATGCCACAAAACTAAGGTTTACATGCTTCACTTAGCAAGACTTATAAAACTTTTGAGCTCATTAACAAAACACATGCAATTCTCTAATTTCACCAAAATAGTAAATCGTTTACACTTGCGTTTTTCACATGTTGGTTAAGTGACACGATTAGACTTACCTCCAATTGTTAGGATAAACGGACGCACATAATGACATTGTACACCAATTCACGTAGATTGACTATCACAATCTAAAGATCTCACCTTAGTGACCGGGATAGTTCGCCATACCTGAATGCAATAAGAATATCATACCACACAACACTAGGCTAACCTTTAATGCATCAATCAAGGAATTTAAAACACGTACAAATTTTTATTTATAGTGCACTATACATCCTATTGATCGATCAACTTATCCCTTTAAACATCATCTTAATATCCAACACAAAACAAACCTAAATGCTCAAGTTTTACATTCAAAACAATAGACAAATCTCATGCTTCCCACTAATTCATGTAACAAGTACAAAAACTGATAAAACCACGGTTACCATATTTTAGAAAAAAAATATGAGAGCATTAAAATCAAATTAAAAACAGTCTCATGAGCATTAAATTACATTCATAATCACATATGCACAAATATACTATGAGCATGACCAACATAAAGAAAAATAACATAATATGGGGAAACTCTTTTACGAGAGCTAACGTAAAACCTACTTCGGAGTTTATGGAGGTTTCTCACACCTTTCCTACATTCTCAGCACTTTAAAAAACAATGTAAAAGACTGCCGAAGTATCCCACTCTTAAATCCACTCACCAAGAACCGATACTTGTTTGACAAGCCACCGATACTGAACCAATCACCCTCAAATTTTTGGGACCGCCGGCACACCCCATGGTGCAGCGAAACAAAATTACGACGGTCTTTTTTATTGATACATGTACGTTTAAATCGAAATCGGGAGGAAGAGATGCGTTAACTTACATTGGGTTCCTTGATAAGCAACAAAACAACAACTAGATCTGCTACAATCACGATCGTTTGACAATTCGAATCTTTAGCCTCCACGAATATCGTCTCGGCCTCTACTCAATTCACCTGGTTGAGAGCAAATCTCGAAAAACTATTTTTCGTGATTTTTAGGTTTTTGGGAATTCGGGATTCTCTGATGTGTGGCTACTCAAAGATCCCTTATATATATGTGTAACCGTAGGTATAAGAGTTTTATTCCGAATTTGTTTAGGAAATAATTACTTTTATTATTTCCTTAAATTTCGGAATCTATATTTAATTCGAATTTGAAAAGGGATATAATTACTTTAATTATATCCTTTGTTTAAAATTCGGGATTAAATATAATCTACTTATACATATATATTTTTGTTCCTTTTCAACCATTGGGTGTGACCCTGTAGGCTCATTGTAACGTTAGTAATAATATTAGAACAATTCTAATATTACAAACAATGAGTGACATCTAGCAATATATCATTGTCATCTAAGTTACAAGAGAACATGATTCGATGTATCATATCCGTGACCAACTCTCTTAATGTATTATATTCTTTTGTCCTTTTATATCTTTAATAGGCACAAGTCTTGGAATAGTCACACTTGTATAGCCTATTTTAATGTTTCTTGATATCCAGAGTGGACTATTGTTAATGAATAATTTGTGATATCTCATATCAACCTATTCAAGCATGGCCATGCATTTCTAGTCTCACTCAATCAAGTGGCCTTTGATATATTTTCCTATTATGTAGGAAGGACAAATCCTATCTCGATCATTCACATCTCACTACATACATTATAATATGTCCAATATCAATTTTTATAGTGTAACTAATTACGAGACACGTTTAACTGCATCAAAACATAAAACAACATATGTTGAGATAATAATAATCTCAAGTCTAAGGATTATACATATGGTTGTCACTATGAGCAATATCGTGACCGTCACATAATAATCCAAGACATATGCTCATAGCGGGTTAATCCAATATATTATTCTCTATTAATATATTCATGTATTAATTCTGACATCTCTATGTCAATGACAACTCATTGTCATCAATTAATCACATGTTAATCTTAAGTGTATTATTATTGTCCATACCCATAATAATACTTGACTAAGGATCTTTTAATAATAATACACATATTATTATATGGACCTTATTGTTTCTCAGTTTATGTTATACATTGACAAATATATCTGAAAACAACAATGGTAATGCCTTTATTCAATAAAATTGGTAAATAAAAGTATCCTTACAATCATCATATGATTGGTCTTTGGGCATATTCTAACACAAATGTGATCTCCTACTTCTTGCCTTTCTTCAAGCATCAAAATCAGAGGATTTAGTGCTCCAAATCGCACATAAGCATCCACTAAACCGGACCTATACACATCAACCCTTAAAACCCATAAAAACCATCCAAACTTCTCCTAAACTTTTATTCCGGGGTTATGGACTTTAAAAACACATTATAAACATCCTATCACATAAAAAATAATGAATTTAGGATCCAAAAACAATGAGTTAAAACCCTTGAACGAAAATCATGAATTTTGATCAAAAACGATTTTTCTGAAACCAAAAGATTAAAATGATTTTACCAAGCCAATAACTTGTAAATTTCAATAAATAACTCTTGGATTTATATTTTTGAATGTTTTCTAACCTTTAAACTTGATCTAATCCATTTCTAAGGTTTTTGAGAAAAAAACTATTTGAAAAACAAGACTTTTTGAAGAATAAAAATACAAGGAATTAAACAAACGAATTTTTATTAATAATATTCATGTTTAGATTTGAAAATATGATGGAGTTTCTATCTAGAAGAGGAGAAATCGAAATTCTACAAAAATAGGTTTACGTTTTTGATGTAAAATAGGTTTTTAGGATTAATATTAAGTTATTTGGGTTATTTAATTAAAAATATGGGTTATGAATTATTAAATTAGGACCTTGGAAGGCTTAGATTAACTAGGATTACAATTGGATCAAATCCCCTTAAAGATTCAAAGTTTTGGCTTAGTTTATAAAATTATACTCAAGTTTTCGATTTTTATGAAATAGTCACTAACTTCAAGATCTTAGGATTTCAAGGGTCAATTTTTGAAATTGGGTTAACCAAAGTCAAATATATTTTAAATAATAATTTTAGGATATTTTTCCATAATTTATTTTGATTTAAAACTAATTTTTAAGTATTTAATCCCGAACTAGGCTAAACTGACAAAACCGGTTCACTAACTTCTAAGCCCAATTTTGGGGCTTTACAACTCTCCCCAACTTAAGAAATTTCATCCTCGAAATTACCTATTGAAAACAGTTAGGGGAATTGTTCTTCCATGTCTGACTTTCGTTCCCACATGGCTTCCTCGACACCTCAATATCGCCAAAGCACTTTGAATAACTCGATGGTCTTATTATGCAGAACCTTAGTATCTAATGCTATTATCTTCACAAGCTCCACGTCATACGATAAATCTATATTAAGCTCGACCTCTCCCACCGGCAAAATATGGGATGGATCCGATCTGTACCTCTGAAGAATCAACACATGAAACACATCATGAATCCTCTCAAGCTCTCATGGTAACCTTAGACGATAAGCCACTGTTCTGATCCTCTACGTAACACCCTTATCTCGGTTCAAGATCTAGGAGTGTTACCCAAACAAGACAAGTCATGGCAAGGCAAACAAATCAAATAAGGCAAAAAAAGACATTTCATTTCATGACTTAACATTTTAGGACCCATTTTAAAATCTTTTACACTTACACTTATCTTATTATCAATTATGATTCACTTAGCATTCAATATTATACTTAACCTCTAGGCATGTTAGGTAACATTTGTGTGATAAACATTTACTCAAGATAAATTGACCTAATAGAGACATGCATATAAGATATACTAATGTAACCATTTTAATGTTACCATTGAATACTATTAATTCATTTAATTAGTGATCAAGTAACATACTTGTTCAATTAATGACCAAATCATATCAATCCTACACATTGATATATCCATATTGCTAATATGAAATAACCATAGAGTAAACCATATCATGTGATCATACATTTTATCCAAATACATACGTATGAATTTTATCAAACATTGCCATGTCAAATACCTTTCGAAAGCTCTAAAGGTGTTCCTTGGAATAAAATTACGCCCTTTCGTGGGCTTTATACATAACCAAATTCTCAAAGCCAATTATATATACATGTTTTCTAAGTACTAGTATGCAAACTAGCTAAGCATAAGTACAACTATGCCACCTTCTCTAGGAGTAACAAAATATACATTACCATACTTGAATGCTTGCTTGTGTATTCCTTGATCAACCTTGGAAGAACCCCTTAGATCAAGTACCTATAGTTTAGGGAAGGAGGAAATAAGTGTAGTAAGTACACAAGGTACTCTGTGAGGTAGCAATCTAGACCTAACCATATAATTAGGCATTAAACTAAATAAACATGAATTTCAATTCAATCTCATGCTTTACTTATCATGTCAAGTCTTTAAGTCTAATAGGATACAACTAAGCTTGCTTTCATTCAATTTCATATATCATTAAACAAGGCAAGCACATCATTCAAGTATCGTATAACTAAACATGATTCCATTCTATTTCATATGACATAGAACAAGTCATATTCACCAACCAAATAGCAATTCATTAATCATGCTTCAAATCCAATTCATATAACATATATATGCTTTCATTCACTTCTATGTAATCATGTAACTATCATGCTTACATTTTAAATAGCAAGTAACAAATATGTGCCAATTTCAAGATCATTTAACTTAGCTTATATAAAAGATGTGTAACCCCCTCGACTCGGTCTAGACACCACCCGGCTCGAACGAGTTACATGGGGAATACCGAGGCTAATCCGAAGACTCGCCCCGATAAACAACCCTAAAATTTTTTCTTTTTATTTTTTTCTAAATGCATTAATTAGATCCTACATGTTCATGCAAGGACCGAGTTCAATTGCAGCGGAAACCGATAAGAAACGATTCCTAATTTAACCAAACAAATTATAAGGACTTTATTGTAATTTTCTAGAAATTATTGGATCAATTATGATATTAAAGTTACCAACATTTAATTAAGTTCATTACATGCTTTTATCTCAAATTTTAGCTTAAAATAATATCTACAAGTCATTTAATTGCATGCTCAAAGTTTAGGGACTATTTTTAGCCTTCAAAGGTTTCATGACATTCTTTATATCCAAATTCACCTAAAATCACTTTAAGCACATATCAAGGAATATTAGATAGATTCAATTCAACCTAGTTAGCAACAATATATTCAACTCCTAAGAGTATGTTTCAACATCAACAATCTTATAAACACACGGAAGAACCACCTCAATATGCTCAACATGATTTCTAGATGCATTCCAACCTAAATAACAACATCATAGATTTGACTCATAAATAGTCATACTTCATTATCAACAATACTCAAATTCATACATAGAGATATCAAGAATCAAACTTCAAAATAACTATATTATAACCACATATATACTAATAGGTAATTCAAATCCAAGTCCCAAAACTAACATCAACTTTAATATTCATCAAATATGTATAAACATATAATTACTACAAGTCTCATTAATATAATGATATTCTTAACATGGTAACCCATCCTCATTGCTCTCTCACTACTAGTAATGTTATAAAGACATACTTGAGCTTTCACTTGTCGGTTACCTGGACCCTTGCTTCTCTTTGATGTCTTCACGCTAAAAACTCTACATTGCAAGGTAAATGAGAGGGTAAGCATAAGCTTAGTGAGTGAATAAAAACATATTTAAAAACACCTTGCAATGTAGCCCTTAATATACCAAAATCAATTTTAAAAACCATGTCATGCTCTATAAAATAATCACTCGTGGCTAACAATGACATCAAAAGTAAAAATCAACAAGTGTTTCTTCACGTTGTGCTAAGACACAAAACTCAAGGCTTATATGCTTCACTTAACAAGGCTTATAAAAACGTTTGAACTCAATGTCCAACACTCGCAAACTCTGTTTGTAATAAAAATCTGTATAAAATATAACACTTGTGTTTTCACGTATTGGTACTAGTGATCCGATTAGTTTATTGCTAATCGTTGGGATAAACGGATACACACATGAAGACATAAATGTTAAGTCATGCCATGTATGGGACTAAACCGTCATCATACCACGTATGAGGGTTACTCATACCACGCACGAGTCTATCTCATGCACACGAATAAAATTAATTTCAAACATGTTTCCCACCTTAGCTTCCCGGATAAGCTACTCTTAAATGCAATACAACATATATATCACAATTTAAGAAATAACTCTAATGCATCACTAAGGAATTTACACACGTATATAGATTTTCATAAATAATAAACAGTGCACTAACATCCTATCGATCGATCGACTTATCCCTATAACATCATCTCAATATCCAACACAAAACAATATCAATGCTCAAGTTTTCATATAAAAAACAGTTTATTAATCACATGCATCCCACTAACACATGCATTAAATGCATAAACCGATAAAAACCACTTTTCTCATATTTTCAAAACAAAACCGTGGGAGCATCATATGTATATAAAAACCCTTTATAAAAATATCTCATGAGCATTGAAACACATGCATATTCACATATGCACAAGTATAATACGAGCATGACTAAACATTGTAAAAACACGACATAATATGGGAGCCTTTAAGAAAGTAATATTTAAAACTTACTTCTGAGTATAGGGAGTTTTTTCACACCTTCCCTACACCCTCAAACCTTTGAAAACACATTTAAAACCCGGCCAAATTGGCAGCCCTCATAATCCACTCACCAATTTACTGAAACTTGCTCGACAAGTGGCCCAAAAACACGATTCAGTTTTCTTATCTCCCTCAAACTTGTTCGTATAACTCTTAACCTAATTCAAGAATCAAAACTAGAGGTTTTAGGGTATTATAACTCACCAAAACATCCCTAAAGTCGGACCAATACATGGAAACCCCTAAAAACACCATAAAACCTAACCGAAACTCATCAAAATACTCTCCAAACACCACCTAAACCTTAGGTCCGGGATTAGATACTTAAAATCCATCTTAATTACATCTAGAAACTTCAAAAATTAATATATTTAGGTATCAAAAACATCCATGTAAAACCGTTGAACGAAAATCAAGAAAATAATGATTTTTTTATCAAGAAAACCGATTTTATTGATTTAAGACTAAAGATTGTTTCAATCAGTCAAGAACTTATGAATTTAATAAAATAACTTTATTTTTTAGAGGTTTGAATGATTCTAACCTCCAAAATTGATCCCACCCCTTCAAAGGTTTAAAAACTAGAAAACCCGTAGAAAAACAAAGAGATTTTGATGAAGAAAATATAAAGAATTCATCAAACAAATTTTTATTGAAAAGATTGGTGTGTTTACCTTTGAAAAGATGATGGATAACATATATTGGGAAGAAAGAAACCAAAATCTTGGAGAAGGGTTTAAAGTTTGATGCAAAAATAGAGTTTTCAAATAAAAACGAAGAAAAACGAAGATAAATTGAAGAAGAAAAATATAGGAAAACAAACCAACGAAATTTTATTGATAAGGATGTATATTTACCTTGAAAATATGATGAAGAGGCTGCCTTGGAGAAGAAGAAACCGAAATTTAAAGAAGAGATATTTTTAAAAAGTGATTTTTTGGGTTTTGAATCAAAATTAGAGAATTTTGATTACTTAGGTTAAAACAAGGGATTGAAGGTTGTTTATATAGGCTCTTGTAAGTTTTAATCAACTAGGATTAGTATTATATCAAATTACCTTAAATATTCAAAGTTTTGGCTTAGTTTATAAAATTATCTTCAAATTTTCAATTTTTACAAAATAGTCATTAGTTTCAAAATCTTAGGGTTTCAAGGGTCAATTTTCATAATTGGTTTGACCAAAGTCAAATATATATTAAAAATGATTTTAGGAATTTTTTGATATTTTATTTCGATCAAAAATCAATTTTTAAGAATTTAATCCTGAACTAGGCTTAACCGACTAAATCAGCCCACTAACTTCTAGGCCCAATTTTGGGACTTTACAAGATGACCATTTCATGTAGCAAATATCAAGTTGGCACCAAATCAAGTTCATTTAACTTAGTTTATATGCAATATGACCATGTCATGTGGCAAATATCAAGTTGGCACCAAATCAAGTTCATTTAGCATTGCATTTAACTTAAATCTTTAGACCCTGATTATTTAGTTAGACTAGGTAAACAAGTCACAAGAGGAACACACAGTACTATCAAGATGATACCAAAGTGTAACATCCCGTTTTGGGGGTTAGTAGCTTGAGTGTTAGTTGGGGAAATTCGATTCGGGTCGAATCGGATTCCTAGGGTTCGTTATTCTGGGAAAAATTAAAATAATAATATTTTAATCGGATAAGTAATAATTTTGTGAAATGGTTCTAAAAATATTAAAATGGTGTTCTAAAGTTAAAGGAATATTATTTGAACTTTAATTTGATTTTTAATTAAGTATAATTATGCACTAGTGACTAAATTGAAATTTTGGAAAAGATTTGGGGATTTAATTAATAATTTTTGGAAATAAGGATTTTTAGTGACTAAATTGGAAAGCAAGCCATACTTAGAATCCTTAGAGGGCCATAAACCCAATTTATTTTTAATTAATAATTTATCCACCAAAATTGTTTTTAAATGGTTTTATTTTAGATGATAATTTTATTTTCTTTTGTAACTTCCCATTTTCTCATCTTTTCTCTCAAACTTTCTCTCTATTTTCTCTTCATCTTCTTCTCCAAATTTCTTCAATTACATGCTGATTTCTTCATCATTTTCAACAAGATTTATTTCATTTTACTTATCTTTTCATTCTCTACAAAACCTACACATTAATTTTGAAAAATCAACATCATTTTCAAGGAAATCAAGGAAGGATTTCTCATCTTTTTGGTAAAGCAAATCTCTAAGGTAAAATTCTGATTTCTAATCTTTTTCTAAGGTTCTTTATTGAAGTTCCCAAGTATTGGCTTGCTCATCAACAATTGATATTTAATTTTTGTGTTTTTAATTCAAGATTTATGAGTTTTGTGAAGGTTTTTGTGAAATCTTTTGAGATCTCAATTGATGCTGGATTTAGGATGATTTAATTATGATATTAGGTCAATTAGATTATTGATTGAGTCTTGAAATGATTTAACATCAAATTAATCCCGGAATAATGCAATTGGTGGTGTTTTAAGGTGGTTTTCGGTTGTATTAGGGGCTGTTTTAGGTGTTCTTTTGTTGCTGGAGGTATAAGGATGGTTTGGAAGTGCTTTTGGTTCATATTTGAAGTGGATTAGATGTTAGATTCATTAGGTTTTGGGCTGATGATGTTTCGGATGCATTTCGGCTAGGTTTCAGTCTTTTTGGCTAGGTTTTCGATAGTTTTGTGAAGGTTTAATATGGCTGCTGTTTTGAGCATGTTATGATGTGAATATTCTCTGGCTTTAATGTTGTATAGGTAGTGCAAGAAGTTGCATAAGTGGCTGGTGCGTTGGCGTTGCCGTCGGAGCATCGACGAGGGCTCGTTTCGCTTGTCGGTGAGTGATTTCGGGTTAAAAGTGAATCGCATTGGTTCGGTTCTGTTTTGGGGACTATGGAATAGTGTGAAAACTTTCCATAGTTCAAGAGTAAGTGATTTAAATGATGTTGATGCATTACCAAAAGTTTCGGATATTTCGGTAACGACATATTTATGAACAATGTTTTAATAAGATTTTGAAATAGCATATCTTTGATTTGAAATGATGCATGCATATGTTAATTGCTGAAAATGCATGGTTTATAAAGGCATTCATGGCTTATATAAGCATGAAAAAGAATTTGGAATATGATGAGGTTATTTGCCCTATGTTGATAAAGCCGTTGAGCATAATTTTAGTTCACATGATGAACATTTAATGAGTGCATTATGAGCAGCAAGTTAACATGCATGATTGGGATTGATATTGGCTTAGTGACACTAACCTTAGATTCGAATACAAATGACATGTCATTAGGATTGAGTGCACTATAAAAATAATGAGAATAATGATGATGCCTACACGTAAACAACGGTGACTTTGTGTCCGACCGTGCGTGTAGAATTTGCCTATATGTAAACAAGGGTGACTTTGTGTCCGACCGTGCGTAGTGGGGGTAACATGTATACAAGGGTGACTATGTGTCCGACCGATGCATGTTGAGACTAAGTGTCTCCAATTATGGAAAAAGGAATCTGTGTATTCGGTGAACTAAAAGTTCATATTAAGTGATCACTAGAAAGCCAATATGCATACATGAAATGAAATGATATACTTTTGCACGATACATGAAATGATTTGACAATAATGAAAAGCAGGATTTGATTTTACATATTTTAAATAAGCATGAAGGATGCAAGTACGATTTTAAAAATGATTTTTGATCTTGTTTAGAGCTTCCTCACTAAGCATGTTTTGCTTAAGCTCTCTCTTTTCATACTTGCAGAAAAATAGAGACATTCGAGGCTACATTCGGAGCAAGGGAACCAAGGGGAAAAGTTATCTCAATTTTTGGTATGTTTTGGCAAATAACTTGGGGCTTGGCAATGTGTAAACCAATCCTATGTGAAGAGTGTGATTTTTGCTTTGGTTAATGTTGTAATAAGACCTATATTGCTTTGATTGATAATTGATGGACTATGGTGTTGTTTTGAATGGTTTGAAGCATGTACATGCATGAATATTCTTGTTTTTGATCATAACATAGGAAGCATGCCTATAGATTATTTCGGGGTCATTGACGTGGGTAATTGTATGCTTAAGGGTGTTTAATGTGCTTAGGGAATATGCATCTAGTTGGGGGTGATAAATGGATGTGTTTAGATGGGGTTTGAACCAATCAAATTTCCTAATTAGTGTTTCTGGACAGGGGGTATCGAAACACCCTCTGGTGGTATCGATACCCCAAAGCAATTTTGGGGCTCCTCACTGGACACCAATGTATCGATACCACCCAAGGAGGTATCGATACCCTTGGCTTTCGAAGGCTTAATTAGCCACAACCATGCCATGGTATCGATACCATGCTTGATGGTATCGATACCCATGACCAAAAAGGAAGAATTATATGTGATGGAAGTTTGTGTTAGGTCGAATAAACTCCCGCAATCGAATATAGATGCTATGAATAACACTTAGAGTTGTAATATCACCGAGATGTATGATGTTAACTTAATTTCTTATGGGTTAATTAATGTTGGTTATAGTCCCTATGATTTATGAGCTTTACGATTAAGTCCATAATCATAGAAACACGAAATTGGTGATGCTATAATGCTTCGATTGATCCGAATTTTGTTGTGAGTATGCTATGCATGTTTAATTGAACTATGGTAGATTGAATTTCCGGTTTATTGATGGAATTAAAATTATTTGCGTTTTGGTCCTTATGTGTTTATATGCGAATTAAATGATCAATTGTGAACCGAATGTCTTCACTCTCGTATGCATGACCTCGACGCACATAGGAACTTAATTATGCATCTAGTTAAGACATAAAAAAAAACATTTCGCTTTTCAGGGTTGTTTATCAAATCGGACCTTCGCGGGTTTGGTTCGATATTCCCCGTGTAACCCGTTAGTGTCGGTTCCATCTAGGCCAGGCTAAAGGGGTTACACAAAGTATCTAACAAGATGGTGAATTACTACCCTAAACAAGAAGGTGACTTATCACCTTAAACAAGATGGTAAACATAGTACCTAACAAGAGTACACAATTTACTGAACAAGATGAGCTCAAGAATCTAAGACATGCCCTACTAGTAGTGGCGGATCTAGAAATTTAAACTTGGTAGTTCACCGATCAGTATAATAATATAAATCAATTTACCTTTGTACGATAATATATTGATAAGAGATAATTGTTCTACAAGTTAATATAATTTATAGTCAGAAACATGAATACTGAATAGTTAATATATATCGTATAAATATGTTCGATAGATTATAATTATTTCACATTGATGTAATTATGTTTTTGATAATAAAAAACGAATTTGAATAAAATATGTATTAATAGTAGCAATTTTTGTGCAAACAAATATGAATTTTATATTTCATAATAGATTGGAGTTCTATAATTTTTAAAAAGATTAAAAAATCAAATTGTTTTAGTTTTTTAAGAACTTAACTCGGTTATAATTTATCAAAAAATCAAAGAGGAATTTAGATATGAAAATGGTATAAACAAGAAGAACATTTTACATATGGAAAAAGGGTTACACTATTAGAAAAAAATATTTATTAATTAAAAGTTCTTATTTGAGAACCTTAAAATATATTTTACTAATTTAAATTTAAATTTAAATTTTAATTTAATTATAATTATAGTTATTTAAAAAATTAATTTTATTTTATTACCGATATTGGTATTGACATTAAAACTTATTCAATTTTGATCATTAAATCACTATTTTTAAGAAAATTATCACTAATATTATATTTTATTAGTTTTGGTCACCCGTTATTAAAAAAATAACAAAATAATAATAATTCAGTAAAAAATAGATAAGAAACAATAAATTGATAAATAAAATAATAAAAAATATAATATTAATAAAAAATTAGAAAAACAAATAAGATTTTTGTGAGATTTTACTAAAAATAATATTTAAGTGACAAAAAATCTAATATATTGATGACTACAAATGTAATTTATTCTAAAAAATAATGGTAGGGCAAGTGACTTACCATGCACAATGGTAGTTCCGCCTCTACGTCTACTACTTAAGACCAACTAACAACTAAGGGTTTGTTTACATCTTAATCTTTCAAGTTCATGAGTTTCATTGTTCATGTAACAAATAAACATGTAAATTTAATGAAAACAAGATGAATGCATGATTTACTTACCTCACTTACCTTGCAAGCAACATGTTACCTACATGCCTTAGCATTTTCAAATTAGACACATAATCATGCATTCATTCAATTCATTCAAGCAAACATAAAAAAACTACATAGCATTTCACCAAACAATCAAGTTGACATAGCAACAAGTAGGTTATCAAGCGTTAATCATACTTTTCATTATCTTATCAAGTAATTATTTAGTCAAGTTTCATAGTAACTAATCATAAAGAGACTGGTTAGGACCAAAGTCGCAACCCTAAAATAAACTACACTCACAACACCTAGCTAGCAATCCTTTTGTTTACTCAATTCTCCTTTCCTCTTTAAGCTCAATCACTGTATTGTTTTTCTAGTTGACCTCATATGACATACAAAGATGCATTAGAAGACATTCAAGCAATGAAATTCATACATTTCTAATACACATTTTAATGTAACACAAAATAGTTTTTGTCCTACCCAGGCAACTTGTCTACCTTTCAGTAATACTAGCACATTTTTAGCACAATTATTCAAATTTTGATTACTTTATATCATTGGAAAGATAATGAAATTCTCTTTAAGACAATAATAGGCTTGAATTTTAGTTCCTTACCAATTGATACAATTTATTAATTAAAGACATGATAATCCTGTTTCAAGACAGCCTATATCAATTTATTTGTTTCCCTTATATTTTTCATTCTATAAATCCAATTGAGGTGACGTTTTTCAATTAAAGTATACTTGTGGAAGTTTAAGACTTCTAATTTTTAACTTCAAATTCCACCTACAAAACCTAGGTGATTTTTTAAAGTTGTTGCCCATAACAGAGTGTTCTGGACAGATTTAACTACCATTGTTTCTAAGCTCAATTTAGTCACTTATAATACCAATTTCACTTGCTAATCACTTTAGTTCATTATTAAACTCAATTCTAAGAATATTTAACTTACAGAAGTCTTTTCAGTTCTACCTTCAACTTATCCAAATATTCAAAATCTTTCCGGCCATTGCAGCTATTCATGGACTATTTTACCACTAATTAAAATTTCAGCTTATAACACTTACACCAATTGGTGCAAGTCTTAAATACATGTTGTTTATTCATTTTTACAGTAATTGGAATTAACCCTATCATTCAATTCCATGTCAATGTCATCTAAGACATCAAAACAGTCTTATATATTTATTCTCTTCAAAACAATTTGCTCTCATGTCCATTCTAACAATATGGACAACAACCAAACAAAGTTTTCAGCATATATATGCTAATTTCCAGTAATCTTTCATACCTTAAACACTTTTAGATAGACCCTAATATATGTATATTCCTTTTATACCACAATTCAGTTTATTATCAAAAATTTTCTGCCTTTAAAGCATCACCTCACATCCTAATCAACTTAGGCAGCAACAACTATCAAAATATAAGATTTAAGCATAGAATTTGTTATAATTCTAAGTTTGAAAGGATGGACTTACCTCTTTTTAGACTCCTTTCATAAAGTTTTGCTTCTAAACTAATTATTTCTCTTCAATTCAAGCTACAAAACAAGTCTTCCATGGAGTTTCTTTTTCTCACTCATTCAACAACGAAAAAAATGAAGAAGAGATCACTTCTCTTTCCTCATGTAAAGTGACCGGCTATCCCCACCATTTTCCATAATTTTCTATTATTTTAAAGTCATTATTAAGCTTAATAATTACCAAAGGCCTGATCACTTAAACATGTGAAATTCCACTAACTAAAATAGACAAATTGCCATGCAGATGATGAGTTTTGCCTTCAATTCTCTTTAGTCATCTTTAATTAGCTTTCTATTTTGTTTCTTGTTTCATTTGAGTCCAATTGTTTTTAATTTGACTAATAACTTTCAATTGCTTCATATTTAGCTTCCTATCTTTCATTTAATTCAATTAAATCCTAGGCTTAATTTGTCTAACAAGAGTCAATTTAATGAATGTCCAATTAGTATCCCATGTTACTAGCATTTGATTCTTTCAATTGATTAATGACTTGATTGTGATTCTTTCCTAGGTCCTATTTAGGGTGTTATAATTCTCCCCCCTTAAAAGAAATTCGTCCTTTAATTTTCCTTGAATTTTTTTTTGAAGGGGAAAGAGTTTGATATCATTCTTTCATGATCGTTTCAAATTCTCATGTGGTTTTTCCCATCTTATGATTTCTTTACAATACTTTGACAATAAAAACAATTTAATTCAAATTCTTCTAACTTCACAATTGATAACTTGGTTAGGCTTTAAGGATATCTTCAAGAACTTGGGTAACTCTTTTTCAGATCGATGTTGTTTGGAACACTAACTCTATCCTTGAATAGAGCAGGCTTTAAGGTGAATTCAAGATCGAATCTCGAACCAAGCTTCGAGATGATAGCTTGAAGATCATGATTGTTTTTTGGAATTTCTAGATCCTTGAAATCAAGCTAGACTAAACTTGGAGTTCAAAAAAGAATTTCTTTTCTTTCGATAAATAGAGATGGAAATTGATAGCCAAGATAGCTATACAATAACGGAATAAATTATCAATGAAATTTTCGAGTGGTTGTAGAGCAAGTAAGAAATTCAAATGGTTACTTTTTTCACAAGAAGAATCTAATGCGAATGAATTTTCAAGACGTTAAGACTTGTTTAAGTTGATAGAAACTTCATTGTTGATTTTCCAACCAATCAAACGTTTTATCCTTTAGAAGGAGTTTAGTTGGAGATAAAGCAATAGTGGAGAATCCCTTAACGGATCTTCAGTAGTAACTGGCTAAACCGAGAAAACTTCTAAACTCACTAATGATATTTGGAAGTCTCTTATCATGATTAGTTTGAATCTTTCTGGTATTGACTTTAATTTCTTTAGTTGATATAATGTGTCCAAGGAATGACACTTTTGATAGCCAAAGTTCGCATTTGGGGAACTTGGCAAACAACTAGTGTTGTCGGAGAGTTTGTAAGCCAACTCGAAGGTGTTCTATATATTCCTCCTCATTTCTGGAGTAGACAAGTATGTCATCAATTAAGATGAAAGCAAACCTATCGAGATGGGGTTTAAAGATATTCATGAGATCTAAGAACGTGACTAGGGTATTAGTTAGTTCGATTAACTTTATAAGAAATTTTGTTGTACACATGTCTAGTTCTAATACTAGATCAAGTCACTTGAAGATCAATAAGTAAGATTACCTTTTTCATCAAGAATAATGCAATCCTTATAATTAGATTTGATAGTCATAGATCCATTTGGGAAAGACTATTTTCTTTTAAACCATATTAACAAGGAGTGAAGTTGATTTCTTACTTTGGCGGTCTATCCAGACTTCATTTTTACCCATCCAAACTAGTTTCATTACTAGGTCAATTTCATACGATGATATCACCTATAGATAATTACTAAGGTATATTTTGAAAGAATAGGGGACATTTTCTTTAGGTGGAATTTATACCTAAAATTCTCATTCAATCTAGTTCTAGTACTAGATCAAGTTCACAAGAAGACAAGACATACCAGTAAATGAGAAAAGGTATGTTTTGAACAAATATAGAATGATTTACAAAGCAATTCGATTTGCAAATTCCCACCTATAAGGATCGAACCTACAAAGCTTTGTTTAACATTTCGGGCTTTAAGTTCATATTTCAGTCGAGGTTGATTTCCTCTGAGACATTTGTTTCATATAAAATGAGTAAATCTAATATTTAAAGGAGATCTATTTGAAATCTTGTTAGAATTTTGAAAAAAAATTATGATCTAGTGATCGGAGGTTTCATATAAATAGCACAGGTCTACTGAATTCTGCACTGATCAAAGTGGTAGTTTTGGAAGACTTTACAAGTAATATAATCAATAACTTTACCTGGATTCTCCTTACTATCAACTAATATAATCGGGGTTGAAGACTGGGATACCGATTGAAGTTTTGCTAGGAAATTGCCTTTCTGATCGAAAGTACGATTTGAAGTATAATTCTTAAAATATTTGAATTCCTTTGACTACCATTAAGGTTTGTATCATTTTCTAGATTGTTTGTCTTTTCAGAATTTTCTACCTTTGTTTCTCAGAGAATTTGACATTTGGGGAGGAATCCTTTATCAGACATGAGCCTTTAAGCTCCAATGTATCGTTGTTCAAGATGGCTTATAACATTACCTAGCTTACTATGTTCATAGGCTTTCATACAGAAGCTTATTTGTTACTTCCTTGTTCTTATTCTTATAACATGTTATTGTCACAGCCTGCCACCACATGACTGAGGAGGCCATACACCAAGGGGCCGAATCGTGCACACTAGGTTCTGCCCAACACTATGGGGCCGAACACAACACCTGAAGAGCACACCATGGAGCCGAGTACAGCACCCGATGTACACACCAAGGAGCCGAGCATAGTGCCCACACCACTCATCCGCACATGCGGGTCGACACCAGCATCACTCATGCACATTTTTGTGACAAACATTCACTCAAGACAAATTGGCCTAATGAGACATGCATATAAGATATACTAATGTTACCATGGAATACTATTAATTCATTCAATTAGTGATCATGTAACATACTTGTTCAGTTAATGACCAAATTATATCAATCCTACAAATTCATATATCCATATTGCTAATATGAAATAACCATAGAGTAACCATATCATGTGTTCATACATTTTATCCAAATACGAACATATGAATGTTGTCAAACATTGCCACATCAAATACCTTTCAAAAGTTTTAAAGGTCTTCCTATTGCTTTCTTTCAATTTATGATCATGCCGCATGCCTAACATTTTAGTTCAAATTACCAAATAGGTCTTATTATTATCATATACTCATGTATTTCATGCAACACTAGCATACCATTCGAATTAGGCAAGATTACAAAGCATACCATTTGGGACTTACTTAAGACTCAAGTAAACAAAATGGTCTTTCTTAACACCCAAACAACCTAACAACTTAATTTCAATACCTATTCGATCAAGAATCAATCGAAACATACATTCTTTGTACCCTATAGAACCATACGAACAAACCAACTAGATACAAAACATTTTCAAAATCCAAACCACAATGTGAAATCATTCGTATATACTTAGCCCATAAGTCATTCAAGTCAACTCATGTCAAATTACTAATTTACTTCCTTACTCTAATATCTAGATCACGTCATGCATGTTATCAAATTCCATTCCATTCGAGTACCTAAAAATTCAAGACTATACCTAGCATTTAAGCTTTGACTGAATTATTCTTTCATATCATAACCTTAAGCATGGATCCAAAATCCTTAACTAGCAATCAAACACAATTAATCAAGGCATATTCAACAAAAAACAAGCTTATAACCATATGACCACATACCAAGCACAACAAATCAAGGCATAAGCAACCAAGAAATCAAACTATGCCCTTTCATGGGCTTTATACATAATAAAATTCTCAAATCCAATTATATATACAAGTTTTCTAAGTACTAGTATATAGACTAGCTAAGCTTAAGTACAACTATGCCACCTTCTCTAGGAGTAACAAAATTATACACTACCATACTTAAATGCTTGCTTGTATATGCCTTGATCAACCTTGGAACAACCCTTAGATCGAGTACCTATAGTTTAGGGAAGGAGGAAACAAGTGTAGTAATTACACAAGATACTTAGTGAGGTAGCAATCTAGACCGTACCATATAAATAGGCATTAAATTAAACAAACATGAATTTCAATTCAATCTCATGCTTTAATTATCATGTAAATTATTTAATTCTAACAGGGTACAACTAAGCTTGCTTTCATTCAATTTCATATATCATTAAACAAGGCATGCAAATCATTCAAGTAGCATATAACTAAACATGCTTTCATTTGATTTCATATGACATAGAACAAGTCATGTTCACCAACCAAATAGCAATTCATTAATCATGCTTTAAATCCAAATCATATAACATAGATATGCTTTCATTCACTTCCGTGTAATCATGTAATTATCATGCTTACATTTTCAATAGCAACTAACAAATAGGTGCCAATTTTAAGATCATTTAACTTAACTTATATACAAGATAACCATGTCATGTATCAAGTATCAATTTGGCACTAAATCAAGTTCATTTAACTTATCTTATATGCAATATGACCATTTCATGAGCCAAGTATCAAGTTGGCACCAAATTGAGTTCATTTAGCATTGCATTTTATTTAATTTTTAGGCCCTAGTTATTTAGTTAGACTAGGTAAATGAGTCACAAGAGAAACAAAGGCACCTAACAAGATTACAAAAGATACTATCAAGATGATAACAAAGTATCTAACAAGATGATGACTTACCACCCTAAACAAAAAGGTGACTTACCACCTTAAACAAGATGGTACACATAGTACCTAACAATAGTACACAATGTACTAAACAAGATTAGCTCTTTTCCTACCCAGACAACTTGTCTACCTTTCAGTAACACTAGCACATCTTTTAGAACACTTATCCAAATTTTGATTACTTTATACCATTAAAAAGAAAATGAAATTCTATTTGAGAACATAATAGGATTGGATTTTACTTCCTTACCAATTGATACAGTTTATTCAATAAAGACAGGCAATCCTGTTTCAAGACAGTTTGTACCAATTTATTTGTTTTCCTTATATGTTCCATTTTACAAATCCAATTGAGGTGACATTATTTTAATTAAATTATACTCAGGGAAGTTTAAGACTGCTAATTTTCAGCTTCAAATTCTACCTACAAAAACCTATGTGATTTTCAAAGTTGCTAACAAGAACACTTACACCAACACTAACACCAATTGGTTCAAGTCTTCAATCCATATTGTTTCTAAGCTCAATTTATTCACTTATAATACCAATTTCACTTGCTAATCACTTTAGTTCATTATTAAACTCAATTCTCAGCATATTTCATCTACACAAGTCTTTTCAATTCAACCTTTAACTTATCCAAATACTCAAAATCTTTCTAGCCATTGCATTTTAGATATTCATGGGACTAGTTTACCACTAATTAAAATTTCAGCTTATAACACTTACACCAATTGGTTCAAGTCTTAAATACATTTTTTACTCATTTTTAGAGCAATTGGAATTAACCCTATCATTCAATTTCATGTCAATGTCATCTAAGACATCAAAACATTCTTATATATTTATTCTCTTCAAAACAGTTTGCTCTCATGTTCATTCTAACAATATGGACAAAACCAAACAAAGTTTCCAACATATATATATATATATACTAATTTTCAGCAATCTTTCTTATCTTAAACACATTTAGATAGCCCCTAACATATGTATATTCCTTCTATAGCATAATTTAGTCTATTATCCAAAATTTTCTGCCTTTAATGCATTATCTCACATCCTAATCAACTTAGGTAGCAACAATTATCAAAATATAAAATTTAAGCATGGAATTTGTTCTAATTCTAAGTTCAAAAGGATTAGCTTACGTCTTTTTAGACTCCTTTCATAAAGTTTTGTTTTTAAACTAATTATTTCACTTCACTTCAAGCTACAAAACATGTCTCACATGGAGCTTCTTCTCACTCATTCGGCAAGGAAAAAAATTAAAAATAGATCACTTCTCTTTCCTCATGTAAAGTGACCGGCTATCCATGCCATTTTCTATTTTTTCTTTTATTTTAATGTCATTATTAAGCTTAATAATCACCAAAGGACTGATCATTTAGATTAGTGGAATTCTATTAACTAAAATGGACATATTGCTATGCAAATGGTGATTTTGCCTTCAATTCTCTTTAGTCATCTTTAATTAGCTTTATATTTTTTTTTCTTATTTCATTTGAGTCCAATTCTTTTTAATTTGAATAATAAATTTCAATTGCTTCATATTTAGCTTCATATCTTTCATTTAATTCAATTAAATCCTAGGCTTAATTTCTCTAACAAGAGTCAATTCAATGAATTTCCAACTAGTATCCGATGTTAATAGCATTTGATTCTTTCAATTGATTAATGACTTGATTGTGATTCTTTCCTAGGCCCAATTTAGGGTGTTACACTCTCTAACACTTCAAACTGTCCGATAAGCCTCGGGCTCAACTTCCTTTTCTTACCGAAACACATCACCTTCTTTCACGGAGATACATTAAGGAAAGCCTTTTCTCTCATAGCATACTCTATCTCTTTCCGCTTAAGATCAGCATAGGACTTTTGACAATCTTATGTAGCATTAAGTATATCACTAATGAGTTTAAGTTCCTCGTTATTCTCCTTAAGAACACTAGGTAAGGTCACAAACTTCTCACCTATCTCGGCCCACCACAACGAAGTACGACATCTCCTACCATAAAGAGCCTCAAACGGTGCCATCTGGATGCTCGCTTGATAACTATTATTATAAGAGAACTCCATCAAAGGCAAGTACTTCTCCCAAGAACACTAGAAATCGATCACACAACACCTCAACATATCCTCCAAAACCTGAATAACCCTCTCTGATTTTCCATCCGTCTATGGATGATAGAAAGTACTGAAACTCAACTTTGTACCAAGAGCTTTCTGCAAAGATTTCTAAAACCTCGACGTAAATCTCGGATCTCTGTCAGATTCTATGGATTTTGACACTCTATGCAACCTCAAAATACCATAAACATAAAGCTCGACTAACTGTCCAAGGAATACTTAGTATGCATTGGAAGAAAATACGCACACTTAATAAACCTATCCACGATAACCCATATCGAATCTTTCTTGGACGGTGTCAAAGTCAAACCGGTCATAAAGTCCATAGTCACTCTTTCCCACTTCCATTCTAGAATTATCAAAGGTTGTAACAAACCTGACGGAACCTGGTGTTCAGTCTTAACCCGCTGATACACTAAACACTTACTCACAAACTCAATAACATCCTTTTTCAACCCAACCCAGAAATACTCACTTTTTAGATCCCGATAAATCTTGGTACTACAAGGATGTATAGCAAAAGGACTACAATGCACCTCCGCAAGGATAGTACGTCTCAACTCAACATCACCTGATACAATCACATGATCTCGGAAACATAAAAGACCATCTCTATGGAAACTATACTCATTTGGAACACATTCAACTATATCATGAACGAAAGGTACCAAAGATTCATCTAACAATTTTTTCTCCCTAACCACCTCAACCAAAGAAGGTTTAACCTGCAACTCCGCTATCAAACTATCATTCTCTAACACACTCAGTCTAGAAAAAATGGTGTGCAACTCCAAGGCCACCTTCTTGCTCAACACATCGGCAACTACATTAGCTTTCCCTGTGTGATACTCGATCGTCAGATCATAATCCTTAATCAACTCAAGCCATTGACGTTGCCTAAGATAAAGCTCTTTCTGGGATATCAAGTATCTCAATCTAACAAATATGATGCATCACTATAAACCTTAGACTCTTTTCCCCGTTCCGGTTGAACTAGGACGGAGCTTGAGTCAAAGACTCCTTAATATTCTCAAAAGCTTCCTGTCACTTTTCAGTCCACTCAAACTTAACATCTTTTTGCAACTGTAACAACCCTCCCCTAAAATACAAAGTATATCGTATGTAGGTGTCGTTAAAACTTTGTTTATTTGAGAAAATTTGGGATTGTTGAAAAAATAGGAATTTTAGGTTAAAATTGGTGAATTAGGGGATATGTTTGAAAAAGTAGGGTTTCATTAAAAAAAAGAGATTTAAAAAATGGGGATTTAGGTTTAAAATTAAGTTTTAAAGTATTAAAATTAGGTTAAAATGGAAAATTGAGAATTTTAAGAAAAATGAGGATTTTATTTAAAAATTGAGGTTTGAAATAAAAAGAATTGGGGATTTATATTGAAAAAGACTAGAGTTGCCACCGGTCACTTTGGTAGACCGGACATCGTAGAAACCAGAGATTCTAAAAAATGGGTTTGGGAGTCGGTTACGGATGAGATATAAAAATACCCCACACTGCCCAAAAATTTGTACCTAATCGAATATAATTGCCCGAATTAGAAATTTGCAAGTTCAAATTTTTATTAATTTATCATCTGTTTAAGAATGCGAATATATTTTAAAGACGTCAATATTAGAAGGTAAGCGCCTGAACCGCCACCATTACGCCTAGTGTTAGACTCGTTACGACAGAATATTGAGATACCACATTTGTTATTAATTAGATTAGTGTGTCGAATGGGTGAACAAATATGTACAAATATTTACAAGCATAAATAAATAAATAAATAAAAGGGGTAAGAATTTAAATTACAACAAATATATACGAAAATTAAAAGCGATAAATTAAATTTTAGATGTTAGATACGATAAAATTAAATTGTTAGAAATTAATATGCGAAAAATTAAATATGAGAAATTAAAAGCGAAAAATAAATGTTAAATGTTAGGTGTTAGAACAAATAAATAAATACAATACAAGTAAATGATAAGTAAATAAATGAATTAAAAAATAAATAAATAAATAAATAAACCAAATACATATATATATATATATATATAAACATACATGACTTGTAATCTACTATAATAAGATACATATAATACCATAATATTACAAAATATACATGAAAAGTATGATGAAAATAAATAAGCATAATCGTTACTACATACAATATAATATAATATAATACAATACATATTTACAGAATAAATAGAGATATATTAGATCATATAAATATCAAGAAGATGTCATTTATATAATGTATAATAACGTATAAAACTACGATATAAATTATATATTACATATAAACTTTATGTGAAAAAAATTTAAGTATAAAATATAATAAATATATAAAATATATAATTATGTAAGGAAAGTAGATGACTGTAAAAAATATATATTATTCAAATCTGTTAAAAGAAATGATAAAATAAATAATAAAAATAAAGAAATAAAAACGTAGGGATTTGAAACGTCCCAAAACAAAATAAAAAACTTGAATAATAGTGGGTCCCACAATTAATATGAGGCTATCAAAAAGCCATGACTTTTGTCTGGTTTTCCATCAAATCAATAATAAAAAAAATAAGCACGAACCTTCTGACCTAAGTGGTTAAAAGAACGGTTGATGTTTCTAGAGGTCACGAGTTCGAGCACCAGCGATGTCAGCAGAGTGATTGAGCGATCAATGTCAATTGGTGGAGATTATATTCTAGAACAGATACTACTTGTAATCATTGTCGATCATCAGCGACCAAGCCTCGGTGAAAACCATTCTCTCGGTCTTAAAAGATTTTGCAGGTGGTGATCCTTTCTTCTTTGTTCAGTTTAAAAGACTAGATTTTGAAATTTTTTTAAATTGGAGTTAAAACGTTGAGGAAAGAAGAAACGGACGATGACAAAGATGATATCCGCGATAGGAAACTGGACTCCGGTCTAACGGTAAAACCCTAACCTTTAGTGCTATTCAAATAATATAGAAAATATTACTCTGGAACTGTTGTGTTTGCATTGATTTCTTGAATGAGTCCCGTTTAAGGTTACATTCGTTTCGATTGGGGCTTTTATAGCCATTTACAAATTGAAAATAAAAATAAAATTAGATGACATGGTCTAAATTTCTGATTGTCCTTTTCTTTTGTTTGTTTCTAGTGATTTGCTTGTATTGGTGGTGCTATTGTACGAGAGGGAACCATTGTCGTTTTTGCTTTTCTTGGCTTGATTCGCAACACAAGGGGGAGACCATTATTTGGTCTTGCTTTGGCCGAATGCTGATGATGTGGCTTCGACGTGGCTTTCCGGAGATGCTACTTTGCTAGTGAAGGTGATTGGTCGTTGGGAACATAGACGGTCGCAGGAATTGAAGAGTTATCTAAAGGGGTTTAAGGGTCGGTTTTGGTGACCCGAGTTTGATCTTGTAACCGGGTTGATATTCGGGTTAGAACCGGGTCATCGGTTAGGTGCTCGGGTAACCAGTTTAGGTCTAAATTGGTTTGTTGGGTTTAGAATATGGATTGTTTGTAATGGCAGATGGGCTTTGAGTATTATATTTAGGTTAAGGGGTTTAGTTGAGCTTTGTGGGTTTTGGTTGTAATTGTAATGATGTGGGCCGCCAAATCTGGTTTGTAAATGGGTTTTAATTGTAAATGGATTATTATATTTTTTTGGAATTTTTAGAATAATAATTAATAATAATATATTTTTTGAATTTTAATTTATGGTTTATTTATATTAATATTAATATTTAAGGATACGGTTTAGGGGTTTCGGTTTAAGGTAGGTGTTGGACAAAAATGGTTATCACAGTTGCCCCTCTTTGTTCTTCACTATGAAACAATGATAGAACAAAGACATAAAATGACCATTTTTGTTCGATTCAGATGCAACTACGTCCACTCCACGATCTTTCTTTTCAATTTGAACATTCTCTACCAGAAATAGTCTTGTCGATACGTTAAGTCACCGTTGTCTGGTCAAAATCTGGTTAATTCGTCCACTCTTTCTCGTCAATTGGTACTACTAGCATCTCAATTTCTTCACACTCGAACTGGCTCATCTTTCAATTTGCTTTAGAAATAAACTCGTATGTTGACCCGTTACACCACCGAAGGAGAGTCAAGGTTTGGTTGATTCACTCATTTCTTCTTTTCATTGAAAGAAAAACCTGGAAGAATAAAAAGAAAATTGTTTCAGAATACAATATCTATATATTTATTTAAAACTGCAAAAATTTAAAAAATAAGAGTAAAGAGAAAATTTTGGATATGGGTGATCTGCTACACCACCGACGACGAGAAAAGATATGTTGGTTGGGTCAATCTACGACTCTGACGAAGAGGCATGGCCCGGTGAGTGTGGTGGTCAAGCTACGACTCCGACGAAGAGGCATGACCGGGGAGTTAAGGGTGATCAAGCTACGACTTTAACAAAAAGGCATGACCGAGATGTTAGTGATGATCAAGCTACAAATTTGACGAAGAGGCATGATCGATATGTTAGAGGTGGTCAAGCTACGACTCCAAAAAAGAGGCATGACCGAGGTGTTAGGGGTGATTAGGCTACGATTCTGACGAAGAGGCATGATCGAGATGTTAGTGAAGATCAAGCTACGACTCTGACGAAGAAGCATGATCAAGATATTAAGGGTGGTCAAGCTACGACTCTGACGAAGAGGCATGACCAGTTTGTTAAGGTTTATCAGGCTCCGACTCTGACGAAAAGGAATGATCGATTTTTTTGGGTGATATAGCTACAAATCTAACAAAGAGACATGATCGAGTTTTATTGGGTGGTCAAGCTACAACTCCAACGAAGAGGCACAACCGGTTTGTTGATATTGTTTGGTCCACTGCACCGCTGACGATGAGACAAGACCTGAAAGGAACAAGGAAAACCATGTTTAGTAGTTGCTCATTTAAAATTGCATTTTTTTTTGTTTCTGCTTCCTTTCTTTTGTCATTTTTGGTATGGTTTTCCTCTATTTTGAGGTGTCATCTCCCTTGCTGATTTTGGCTTCCTTCTTGGTCGAGGATTCACTGATTTGTTCTTCTTGATTGAGAGCTTTGTCTAGAACCTGTTATGTCTTGTTTGAAGTAGATGCATGGTGCATCTAACTTGATGTGATATGTATGATGCTAATGCAATGCAATTAGCCATGGCTGAGTATGTGATGCATGATGTGAATGTATGACTGCGATAATATTAATATGAATGACATGCAATGCAGTGGGCCATGAGCATGATGGGATGCTTATACATGATGTATACATTTAAATGTATGGCGATGAGATGTATCGCATAATGATAATATGCAATGACGTTGGTCGTACTTGATATGCGATGCATACATTTAACTATGATGCTACTATGAAGAGCATGCAATGATGAGGATTTCCTATGTCTAGATGACGCATGCATGATTTGAATGCATGAAAATGAGAAGGATGACATTAATTATGATATGTGATGCAAATGAATCTAATAGTGATGTAATGAATGCAAAGATGCTTATGCACTGATGTTGACTTTTTTGATTGATTTTTTTTATAAGTGATGATGCCACAACCTCTTGCGGGTTTGATCATCTTCTTTCGAATTGTTACCTTTTTTAGGTGAAGGTCAATTGATGAGCCTTGTAGGCCAAATGGAAAGACATCCTTATTTGTTGGTCCCTATACTTTTTGGATTTTGTGAATGTGAGATGCTTAAAAGTTTTTTCTTTTTTCTCTTTCTGAATGTATCAAGCTTAGATTCAGTGCCCCGAATATCAAGTGCACAAACAACATTGAGAAAATCTTACCGAGGATTGCCCTAAACAAATTTTGTGTCTAGGAGACCTTGAAAGTTGAATTGATGTATAAATATGCATTTTTGCTCTTTGGTTCGAGACCATTTATTTTTGGTCAAATCATTTTTCATTATTGTTTGGGGAATTCAATTCATCACATTTCTTTGCCTTTAAATAAATGATGGAGCAAACAATAAATTCCCGAGTTATTTGATATTGTCATGACTTTGAAAATATTACCATCACTCATGAAGCGGTGGATATTCTATTAGAATGAGCTTCAGTGGAGTGCCCCAAAAGTTCCAAACTCTTATTCAGAAAAGCCTATTACGATGTTTCTAACATTGGAGTGCTTTCGAATAAGGCCTATCTATTATTAGGCTTGGAATGCAATTTTTTTCAAAAAAAACTTCTGTTTTTTTCTTCTCTTTTTTTCCTTTTCCTTTCCTTTTCTTTCTTTCTTTCTTTCTTTCTTTCATTTTTTTTGTTCTTATCGGTTCATGTGGTATTTAATGTGAAATGTGAGTTACATTTGTAATCTTCGCAACTTAAAAGTTCAAATTAGGCGCAGGTTACTTGGAACCAATCGCCGGGTCAAAGTTGATGTCCCTTATGCAATTGATATACGAGGCTCACAAAAAACATCTTTTTATTTAAACCGAAGATGTAGTATTAGTTCCAATTGTTTATTTTTGATTTTTTTTTTACTTTTTTAGACTTACCTTGGATGCCCCAAATGTGTGACCGCTTTTACTGTTTGCAGATGTTGACTATCATGTTGCAGATAAGGCTCTTCATTCTGTACCGGTTGAAGCATCACTTTTATTAAAAATGAGGGATCATGTATTCTCCTAAATGAAATGTTAATATGCAAATATTGATGCAAACATGGTGTGATGCAACTATGATATGAACAAATGAAATTATTGTTGATTACTTATGTGATGCAATAATTTTATGCATGTGTGTTAAGTACTAAAATGATGCAAGCAAATGTGATTAATTTAAGATGCATCTATCATGTAATTAAAATGAATGCAACTAATGATGACAATACTTATTAGGTGAATGATGCAATTTTATAATATATGTTTGTGTGACATAATTATTGTTATGCTATCATAATGCAATGTGATGAGAAATAAAATGACGTAATGAAACTGAACACTATGTAATGTTGTGATGCAAAATGTCATAAGAGAAAAAATGGTTAGTGTATAAAAAAATTATAATCACCGGAATTCGTTTGGGGAGTCGCAACCAATCATTTTTTATGATACGATTGGAACACAAAAATAGAGTTTGCGAACCAAAGTCGAGTCTAGGAGTCTGTTATGTGTGGGGAAGGGTGAGCACTCCCACGACGCCCAAAACTTGGCACCTATCAGTTACAAAATATTTTATATGAACAAAATATAAATCTGGTTTTAATTAATAATGTGATCCCTTGTTTTAAAAACATAACAAATAATTTAATATATTAATATTTTATTGTTATTATATAATATAAATAATAGTATTGTTGTTATAGTAAAGACATATTATATAATATTGAATAATATGTAATAAAATAATAATAGATTATAACAACTAAATTAAAAAAACTAATGCTAATAAATTAGTAATATATTAATACATAGTAATATAATAATAAAAAAAACTAATTTAATAAGCTATTAAATTAACAAAAAAGAAACAATGATAAAGATGTAAAAAAACGTAAAATGTAGAATCAAAATAATATAAAAGTGACAAAATTGGAAAGAAAATAAAACTATAGGAAACAAATGGAAGGATACTGAAGTTTCAGGACGTCAAACATGATTTTCCCATTTTTGCGGGTTACAGGCGGGTCTCGGGTTGGTCTCGGGTCGGTCTCGGGTCTGGATCTTCAAAACGACATCGTCTTGAGCTTTAAGGGCTAATATCAAAACGACGTCATTTTGGATACCCCTTTAATACCAATTTGATAACAAAAAAACTCATTTTCCTTAATCATTTTACAGAAAATTCCCAGATGCTCTCAAATTCTCTGCTCTCTCCCCGCCGACCTCTTGCTTACTCGTCGGCAGTCGTCCGCCGTCGGTGGTCACCAGAATAACAAAAGGTCGCAACTTTTCAAAATTTTTCGATGTGGGGAATACGAATCTGACCTTGGATTTTTGAATCGAAGCGTGCGTTGGCCTAGATTTGAGAAAAGATAAGTATTCAACTCTATTTTCTTTACCTTATTTCGAATGTTTTTATGGTTGTTCTCTCTCTATTTTTGCTTTCCGATTTGATTCTCTGATGGATAGGAATGGATGCTTCGAATCTATTGTTTTTTTCCATTTCATTCGTGACTGGTTACAAAGATTGTTTGATGGGTATTTATAACCCGAAATTACAACATAAAATATTAGCAAAGCATGAAATATCTCTACATTTTTCTCAGATCTGAGTTGCTTTTAATTTCTACAAAAAAGATGGTGGAACGGTGAAGGGCTGTGGCCGATCCAATGGAGGAAGGACGCGTGGCAGTAAAGGCAGGGCAAGGTGGCAGCTTGATGGTTGAAGGTCAGCCAGGCAAGCAGCGGCAGCTGGTAGCATGGGTGGTGAATGTTATTAGGGTTAGGTTTATTTTTTATTAGATTGGATCAAGTTTGTGGATTTGGTGTAGTGGGCTGTTGTTAATGGGTTTAAATTTGGATGTAAGTCAAATGGGTTATTACAAAATATTTATAAATAAATGACAAAAATAAACCTAACATGTCTTAGCACAAAAATAAACCCTAATCACATTATATTCTAATTTCTAGTGTTACCGCATGGCTCTAAAGGGGTGGGTTACTTAGATTCTCTACATGCAATTTTGGTGTTAAAGGGGTACTCGAATTGTCCTCGCTGTCCCCTACTAAGGGTAGCAAGGCCCTCGATCATCACCCATTATAGGCTCATCTCAATCGAGTTCAATTCGAGGGGACCCTTTTTCTATGTCCATACGGGGAAACAATATTCCCATGAAAACATCGGGTAGTCGAGCCTTAAAGGTTCTTACTAGGTCCATATGAAGGAACAATATCCTCAAGAAAGCGCTAACATTCCCCCCACTTAAACGGACGAGTTTATATGTCAAATTTTAAAATGCGTTAAAATAAATTCGCATTCAAAAAAATATATTAAATTAATTACAAAATGAACTTGCATTTTCCAATTATGGTAAAAATATTCGTCCTAAGGCTTGACTCTATTTTTTGTAAAAACAAATTTTTTCCCAGTGGAGTCACCAATTGTAACGACCCTCCCCTAAAATACAAAGTATAACGTATGTAGGTGTCGTTAAAACTTTTTTATTTGTGAAAAATATGGATTATTGAAAAAAATAGGAATTTTAAGTTAAAATTGGGATGGTTGAAGGTTAGTCAGGCAAGCAGTGGTGGCTGGTAGCATGGGTGGTGAATGTTATTAGGGTTAGGTTTATTATTTTTTAGATTGGATCAAGTTTGTGGATTTGGTGTAGTGGGCTACTGGGATGTTGGTAATGGGTTTAAATTTGGATGTAGGTCAAATGGGTTATTACAGCTGCCTCTCTTTGCTCATTGTTGTGTAACAACAATATGGCAAAGATAAAGAATAACCTATTTCATCTGGTATGGTTTAAGGGTTCTTCTTTGGTAAGGTTGGGTTCTTTTTGGTAAGGTTGGGGTTCTTTTTAGCCACCACTTCTTCTTCTAAAGCTTGACTTGATTTACTCCACCACCCTTGTCAACAAATTCTTCAAAATTGTCGATCTGCTAGAGGATGCAATTTAAGCTTGACTTGTTGTAGGAGACAAAATATGCTTGGTCTGCAATGACACTGATGATGTTGCCATCTTCGAAGAAAACTTGAACTTTTGTTGAAACGTTGACGGAGCTGCAAGGTCTATAAATCTTGGTTCATCTATAGCACTGGCGACGAGATGGATTATAGCATTTGATACAGCTACAACACCATCGAGAAGATGGTTTCTTTCGTCTAATCCAACTATAGTGTCGATGTCTGATATAACTGGAGGGTTGATGGGGAGGCAACGTCTTTAAATCTGAAGGTTCTGATATAGGATTTGACTGCAACATCAACGTGTGGATGAGTTCTAACATTTGATTTCACTGTAACGTTGATGAAGCAGTAATCTTGGTTTAATTGCATTTTTTCCAACTGCACAGGGATTAACAGATTTGGAGTGCCTTTACCGGTAGCCGTTTGCTCTGGGCTAGTTATACCATTAATCTGGGTACAATCAGTTTGTATCAATTATGATATTGGATTTTCTTTAAGGTTTTATCCCTCGACCATTCACGATAATGGATTTCAATGGACATTTGAATGGTCCCTATCAATATATTTTTCCCAAATATACAGGGATTAAAGGATTTTACTTACCGTTATCGGTAGCCGTTTGCTTCGGGCTAGTTGTACCATTACTCTGGGTACAATCAGTTGGTACCAAGGATTTAATTCCTTGACCATTCATAAAAATAGATTTCAATGGACGTTTGAATGGTCCTGAGCATTGCATTTTTTCCAAATGCACAGGGATTAACAGATTTCTTTTGCCTTTACCGGTAGTCGTTTGCTCCGGGCTAGTTATACCATTACTTTGGGTACAATCAGTTGAAACCAAGGACTTAATTCATTAACCATTCGTGAGAATTGATTTCAATAGGAGTTGAATTGCCCCTTGTTTCATTTTTCCTTCCCCTTATCTGTTCACAAAACATGTCAGGTTTAGTAGCTTCCTTCACCTTGCCATAATCAGCATCTGTATCCTCCAATGGGCATATCGACATCAAATTCTATTTTACCTGCGTCTTCCTATTAGTCAGCTCTCTATTTTTATCAGATGAATTACTTAGTAAGATATTTTACGAAGAAAACTTAATAAGTAAAGCTAATAACGCGACATAATTTAACGAAATAACATGATGTGGTATGACCGAAAGAGAATTGATATGTACTACATTTGAAGAAATAGTAAGATCTTCATGAAAAACTGATCGGTACTATATCTGAAGAAGTGGCTAAATTTTTCTGAAATACTGATCCGCATGAAATCTGAGGTAGTGACTAGATCTTCGTAAAAAATTGATCTGCACAATATTTGAGGAAGTGACAAGATCTCCATGAACAACTGATCTACAAAACATCTGAGGAAGGGGTGGATCTTCGTAATGAACTGATCTACACAACATCTGAGGAATTGGGGATCTTCGTGAAAAATCATCTACAGAACATCTGAGGAAGTGGTGGATTTTCGTGAAAAACTGATATACACAAGATCTAAGGAAGTGGTGGATCTTCGTGAAAAATTGATTTACAAAACATCTGAGGAAGTGGTAGATCTTCATGAAAAATTGATCTACACGACATCTGAGGAAGTGGATAGATCTTCGTGAAAAACTAATCTACACAACATCTGAAGAAGTGGATAGATCTTCGTGAAAAATTGATCTACACGACCTTTGAGGAAGTGGATAGATCTTTGTGAAAAAATGATCTACACGACATCTGAGGAAATGAATAGATTTTCGTGAAAAATTGATCTACACGACATACGACATCTGAGGAAGTGGATAGATCTTGGTGAAAATTGATCTACACGACATCTGAGAAAGTGGATAGATCTTCATGAAAAAGTGATCTACACGACATCTAAGAAGTAGATAGATCTTCGTGTAAAACTAATCTACACGACATCTGAGGAAGTGGATAGATCTTGATGATGAAGTTGTTGTGTTCGTCTATTCCCTCGTTTATTAAAAGATGAGTGAATTTACTATCACTATAAACAGATTCAGAATGTTATGGTTAGCATGCGTTGTATGATTCTAATCCTAACATGTCTGGTGTATGCATACATGATCCTAGCATGAAATGCAAAGTTCATATGTTAATGATTTTATTTCAAGATCGGCTCAATCAGCTATCATGTTTGTCTGTTGGAATTTTGTTTCCTTAGTTGCGCCTTTTTCTTCAGGCAAAATATCTGACCCCATTCTATTCGTGGAGTGACTGTTTTCCTTTTGATGTGTGTTCTTGGCGAAAATGTTTTTCTAAATTGAGATTGCTCTCAGTCCCTTTATTTTTAGGAATGTTTCTGGAGTAATATAGACAAAATTATCAACTGATTGACAAAGACCAAGCAAATAAATTCGACCTCAATCTATTTATGGAGTAGCTATTTTTCTTTTGGTGTTTTCTTGGTGAAAATCTTTTTCTGAATTGAGATTTCTCTCATTCCCCGTACTTTTTAGGAATGTTTCTGGAGCAATATAGAAAGGATCGTCAACTGATTGTCAAAGCCCAAGCAGAAAACATTGATAGCTATTGGGCAAACTGGCACAATGCGGTGCCCCATATCTTGTTAACAAGCTTAGTAAGATCAAATTAACGAAACCTCTTGTATCTTAGAGGCCTTAAGTGAAATTTATCCTTGAATCACAGAGCTATGTTTCCTCCTTTTGATCTTGGCAAAATCCATACGGAAGAGATTTTTTACTTCTACGAGTAATATAACGTTTATCCCATAAATCAGGGAAAAAGAGATTGCACTAATAAAATTTCGGATATATATAAAGCACATGATGGCTTTTCACGTCCCCACCATTAGTAGGGAAGAATTTTTGACTTCTACGGGTAATGTAGTGTTTATACCCTAGATTAGGGAAAAGGAGGCTATCTCGTAGAAGTTCAAATTGATGTAAAGCGAAGGATGGCTTCTCATGCCCCTTCCTGTAGATTCTTGGTGTAACGAGATTTGTCGATCTTCTTAATAGATCGGAATGTGGAACCAAATCTTTGTTTCCATCAAGTTGTCGATGTGGCCCATTATTCTATTAATAACCATCGTGAGATAAGTCTCAAGACTCATAATTTGATTTTCGGGAACGAGGATGGGAAATAGGCTTAACTTCCTTACATCATCTTTGGAGGTTGGTCCATGCCTTTCATAGCTTACAAGTTTCTTTCAACTATTTGTATCATTTTTGAGCCATTTAGGAAGCTTGACTTTTAGTTTGTCGACTTTGTCATGATTAATCATGAATTATCAGTCCTCATTGAAGCGGGGATTTGTCTGGTTGTTTGATAATTTTGTTATTGGAGTTTCAACCAACACACGGGTCTTGTTACTAGAGTCATCAATGTATTTACGTCGATGATGACTCCTTTCTTATTCTTTGGATCTCTTCGGACCAACATTTTCGCTATCTTTTCTAGCAGGTCGTCTTGTAACAATAAAATATGCACACGAGTATCAGCTGCTTTTTCCAGCTTACTCTTGATGTCTCTTTTGATGTCTTCATGTGCTTGCTCGATCTTCACCGTTTTTTCTTCATTCCTTTGGCTTTGCGTCTGATGGAATAAGAATGTTGAGTTTTAGCATGTCTCAGGAAGAACTGCAAAACACACATTATCATTAATATTATAAAACATTTTACAACAAAAAAAGTGTTGACTAAATACAACTTTAGTGACCCAGGTTTGGTCTTTTGGTATTATATTTGGGTTAAGGGGTTTAGTTGGGCTTTGTGAGTTTTGTTTGTAATTGTAATGATGTGGGGTGCCAAATCTGGTTTGTAAATGAGTTTTAATTGTAAATGGATTATTATATTTTTTAGAATTTTTGGAATAATAATATATTTTTTGAATTTTACTTTATGATTTATTTATATTAATATTTAAGGATATGGCTTAGGGGTTTCAGTTTAAGGTGAGGGGTAAGAAAAAATGGTTATTATAACAACAATTTGGCTAAGGATGTTGCTTTCTAGGAAAACTCATCAACAAAAAGTCGGTAGTATCCTGCCAAACAAGAAAACTACGTACCTCTAACACAGATCTAGATGGTTTCCAACTCATAATAGCCTTCACCTTTTGCGGATCAACTCTAATACCTTCAGCCGAAACTACGTGCCCAAGGAAAACAACATCCTTTATCCATAACTCACACTTACTCAACTTAACATATAGCTGATTGTCCAACAAAGTTTGCAAAACAACACAAAGATGCCTATCGTGATCCTCTTCGGTACGAGAGTAAACAAGAATGTCATCGATAAACACCACTACAAACTGATCCAGAAACTCATGGAAATCCCTATTTATCATATCTATAAAAGAAGCTAGTGCATTAGTCAAACCAAAGGGCATAACAAAAAAACTCATAATGGCCATACCGTGTCCGAAAAGCAGTCTTAAGAACATCATGATCCTTAACTCTCAACTGATAGTACCCAGACCGAAGATCAATCTTGCAAAACATTTTCGCTAATCTAAACTAATCAAATAAGTCATCTATCCTTGGCAGGGGATACTTTTTCTTTACTGTCAACTTTTTCAACTGATGATAATATATACATACACATGGTACCATCTTTCTCTTTCACAAACAAGATCGGTGCACCCCAAGGTGACATACTCGATCGGATAAAACCAACAACTCTTACAACTGAACCTTCAACTCCTTCAACTCTTTCGGCATCATTCGGTAAGAAGTAATGGAGACAGGTAAAGATCCTTCGATCAACTTAATACCGTACTCAACCTCTCGATTAGGTGTTAAACCAGGTAACTCTTCAGGAAAAACTACAAGAAAGTCAAAAATAATACGCATGTCACATGGCCTAACCTTTTTCATATCAAGGTTCATAACGTAAGCCAAATACACCTCATAACCACTAACCAATAACTTTTGAGCTTCCAAAGCCGACACAACATTAGATAAGAACTTCACACCTTCACCAACCATTATCACCTCACAGTCATCTATTAACCTCAAAGAAACCATCTTAGTTTCAAAGCCTACGAAAACTCTATATTCAACTAACCAGTCCATACCTAAGATAAGAATAATCACTTGGAACGGTAATTCTATAAGTTCGGCAGCAAAAACATGGCCTTGAACAGTCAAAGGGCATCTTCTATGAACTTTCCTGACTATTATAGTTTCACAAAAGGAACTAGTAACACTCATGCCAAAGTTCATGTTCTTTACATGATGTCTAAAGTTCTTTCATGCTCACTAAGGATATAAGAGTCTGTAGATCCAGAATCTAACAAAGCGAACAAAGATAAAGATTGCAAGGAAAAGGTACCTACAACCACATCAGTGTCGTTCTGAACCTCCCTATGTGAATAAACTCTCTTTTGTCCTTTGTCACAACTCTGTTGTCCCTGATTCTCATCTAGGCACTGAAATTTCCTCTGCCTCTACCTCTATTCCGATCACCTCCATGACCTTTACCTTGATGGCCTCCTATCAACTGACAATAGTCTCTCTTGTTGTGTCTATCTTTACCACAATACCAACACAACACGGTATTCCAACACTGACCTGCATGATGTTTCTCGCACTTGTTACACTTAGAACTAGGAGACTGCCATTCATGATAACCACGACCAGCTCCTCCTCCTCTATACTGATTCTGACCATATCGCCCATCTCTTTGCTTCTTAAACCTATCTTTTTTATTTCCACTATCAGATGACCTCTTACTAGAGCCAGATCCAAATGATTTTGGGCCCAAACTCTACTCTATCTTTTTCCCGGTAAGTTTTTACCTCTCTAACTAGACCATAACGGACCCCTCATAGTGAACTCTCTCATTAGGTAACAACTCAGGAGCATATTGAATCAGCCTAATAAACTACACCTCATACTCAGATACCAACATGTTTCCCTTAACTAGTGCCATAAACTCTCTCTTCTTCGCATTTAAATATGGAACTCCTATGTGCTTACGCTTGAAAGCTTCACTGAAACCCTCCCAGGTTATTTCCTCAATCTCCATAACCTAGGTTGTGATAGTCCACCACTTATAAGCATATCCTTAAAGCAAAGCAACTGAGCATCCAATATTCCTTTCATCAAAACAACCCATTTGAACCAAGATACGATTAGTGCTTTCTAACTAAGCCATAGAGTCTTCCGGGGATAGCCCCTTGAACTCAACACCTCCAAGACTACGAATTCTCTCCAAAGGTAAACCAAGATTTGCTATCAGTGGAGCAAATATGGCATGTATTCCAGCAATTCTAGCCTAAAAGCTCCCTCTATTGCTTGAACTAACTGAGTCATGTCACCGATAGCCGACACAATAGGTGGAATTACTGGCGGATCAATTGGCGGCACAACAGGTGATAGTGGAGGGGGTAACTATTCCTCCTCATGCACTTCCCGTTCATTAGTAATGGATCGAGTTTTCATTCTAAGCTCTCTACGGGGTCTCATACTAGTATTTCTATGCAATAAAAACAAGAGTTAAAACAAAATGAGTCAACCAGAAGTAAGGCGCCTAATAGCTCAAGTTAAATCAAACCTAAAGTAGTGAACCAATAAGAACCTTATGTATAAAGTGCTTAACCAAAAACATATCATGCTTTAATATCATCAACAAGTAAAGCAAACACCGTGCATATAACACCACAACATAAATAACAAACACCGTGCAAAGCATCAAAGCATATTAAACAACCACCGTGCATAACATCATAGCATAATTAATCAAAACATCAGAAAAGGATTCATAAACCTAGGCTCTGTTATCAACAAATGTAACGCTCTCAACCCTGTCTAGACGTCACCTGACTCGAACGAGCTAGACGAGGAATATTAAGGCTAATCTAGAGACATGCCCCGATAAACGACCCTAAAAATTTTCATTTTATCTTATATAGTTGGTTTAATTATATCCTACATGTTAATGCAAGGACTGAGTTCAAATGCAGTAGATACTGATATGAAACGAGTCCTAATTTAACCGAACAAGTTTTAGGGACCTAATTGTAATTTTTTAGAAATTTGAATTCTATTTTTGAAATTAAGGTTACTAAAATTTAATTAAGTTTTTTACATGCATGTACATCAAATTTCAACTTAAAATGAAGGTTTACAAGTCATCTAATTGCATATTAGGGGTTTAGTGACTAAATCGTAAAGTTTTAAAACTATATTTCAGCCTATAGCAACTTTAACGGTGTAACATCTCAAAAATGGGCAGTAAGTTAAATGGTTTCGCTCTCTTAACGGTTCCCATATCGTTCCATAATTGTCATATTTTAGACATGCTCTTAATGTACTTTTTACATATGTGATTTATGCATGAGAAATGATAAGTGCTTTTTCCAAAGGATGTTTTCATTATTTTCCATTGATATCGGATATATTTTGACAATTGAATACTTCATGAGTTTTATTAACATCTATGCTTTTAGTAAAATATCCAATGATTGATAATGTTGCATTGATTTTATGAAAGATGCATATGAATGAATGGTTTCCAATGCATTAACTGAATTTGGAAATGGCGCATGCATGTGTTAGCTGCTGTATATGCATGATTAATGATGGTTTCCATGATTTTTAAAGCATGAGAATGATTTGGATTAAAGTATGGTTATTTCCCTTTTCCCGAACAAAGTCGTTGAGCATGATTTGGTTCATCTTGTTGAACATATATGGAGTGCATTGTAAAACAACAAGCTACCATGCATAATGAGTATGATATTGGCTTAGTGACACTAAATTTAGATGCGAATACAAATGACATGTTATTAGGATTGAGTGCACTATAAAGATTATGAACAATAATGATAATGCCTACACGTAACAAGGGTGACTTTGTGTCATGTCGAGACTAAGGGTCTCCAAAGGGTGACTTTGTGTCATGTCGAGACTAAGGGTCTCCAAAGGGTGACTTTGTGTCATGTCGAGACTAAGGATCTCCAAAGGGTGACTTTGTGTCATGACGAGACTAAGGGTCTCTAAAACAATGGATCCTCGTATTCGGTGAGCTTAAGGTTCACAACAAGTGATCACTAGAAAACCAATATGCATGAATTATGATTGAGATTTTTGTTTATTGAAATGCATGAGATTGTGACACATATTGATATAGAATTATTAGAATGTAATGTTTTAAAATTATAAGTTTCATAAGCATGTGTTCTTGATTAAACTTTGTGCAAGGATATGAGCATGAGAGAATAGCTTAAGCGTTGCTATATGTTTAACATGTAAGACTTTTACCTTGCACATTATTGAGTACTTGATATAATAAGCTTTGCTAGGTGAATAACATATAAGACTTGTGATGGTGCATAGAGATGCATATGTATTAAAAAGGGACATAAGTTTAATGGTTGTTTTAAAAGCATGAAAGCATTGAGAGTTTTAGCTTTGTAATACATGAAATGAATGTTACTTGATAAAGAAGTTATTTCGATTTTGCAAACCATGTTTGAGATACTTTTAGTGAGTAAGATCTGGCATGATTTAAAGAGTTTATTGATGGATTTATGGGCTGCATTGTAAAGGTGTTTTCTTTATGTTTTACCCCTCACTAAGCTTATGCTTACCCTCTCTTTTACCTTACAATGCAGAGACATTAATCGAGGCGGCCAAGGAAAGCAAGGTTCCAAGTGTATGTCGATGAATAGCTCAAGTATGTGTTCTAAAATGTAGTAGTAGTAAGAGACCAATGGGGTATAGTTACATTGTTGTAAGAATTGGCTTTTGATTTGTAAACATTGCTTTGATTATTTGAACTTGAGAATGTATTGAATGTTGAACAATGTGATTGTCTTGTAAATAGAAGCATCTAGAGAAGGTATGTTGAATGCTTTGAATCTTATGTTAGAATTAGGTTGTGATGCATCTAGCTTGGATGCTAAATGGTTAGGCTTAGGCATAGCATTTTGGTGAATGATTCAAGCTCTTTGAGACTTACTATGTTGATTGGTGTTGAACACGTTTAATCATGAATGGTCCTTGGTTTTGAATCTTTGATAGTGAGCATGCCTATATTTATTTTGGAGTCTTAGATGATGGTAGTTGAGTGTTTAAAATGCTAATTATGTTTAGGGAATTATGCATCTAGAAGTTGGCAAGTATTGGTTATGATTAGGATAGATTAGATTGTCTTTAAATGCTCAAATTAGTGATTTCGGCCCAGGGGTATCGAAACACCCAAGGCTAGTATCGATACCCCAGGCTTATTTAGCCAATTTGAGAGCTCGAGCATCGATACCGCCCAAGGCTGGTATCGATACCCCCTGTTCTTTGGTGGCTACTGGAAGCCCGAGCATCGATACTGCCTTGGGGGCAGTATCGATATCGCTGGTTGTTGGCCGTTAAAACGGTTGATGCCATGTCATGGTATCGAAACCATGTCCCCCTGTTTCGATACCATAGTGTTAAAAATGAGTTTTGGGGCTCGAATTTCATGTTTGACTCGTGTACTTTCTTGTACTTGTGAATGGTTGATACGATTGTCACCTAAATCGAATTAACCCTATAATGCATGTAATCAACTTAGTTAGTGATTGGTTAATTTTAAATCAGAAATTGACATAAATAAATTGGGAGCCTTGCATCTAGACTTCCTTAAATAAGGTATGAAATTGACGAGATTGAAATGCTTAGTTTGAACTGAATTTCGTACGAGTGGTTTATGCATGATTATTTGGATTCTATGGTGTTCTTAATCCTCAGTTTGCTGAACGTATTAGAAGTAACCTCGTTTAATTGTTAAACAACTCATGTGCTTGTCGTATGCTTTAATGTGATTTGCTATCTTCCGATATCATCTTGCATGAAACCGATACACATAGGAATTATGTTATGCATCTAGAAAAGAAAAAAATATAACGGTTTTCAGGGTTGTTTATCGAGTTGAACCCTCACGGGTTTGGTTCGATATTCCCCGTGTGACCCATTAGAGTCGGTTCCGTCTAGGCCGGGCTAAGGGGTTACATTTGGTGGTATCAGAGCCAGGTTTAGAATCTTTTAGGGAGTCGATGTTTAAGATGGTGATGTATCTCGTTTGTTGTATAACATGGACTATTGTACTGCTATGCACGATGATTGATTATTTTTTAAATGCAAGCATGTTGCTAAGTATTAATGCTAAATGCTTGATCTATGTTATGGTATGCTAGAAATGGTCTTGTTTAACAATATGGTGTATGCAAGTATAATTTTATCTTGTTGCATTAATATGTCATGGGTTGATAAATGAAAGTAAACATGATCATTTGCTGATAAAAGAATGGTTTGAGCATTGTATGACTATTGTGTGGATAAGCATGATGATTGTATTATGCTTTGATGAGATGGTATCGATATCATGTTATATGTTGTTGTGTCATGTAATGTTAGAATTTGTTTATTTGGGGGAATATTCCGGGAGACCCATTGCTCTAACTACTACTAGAAAAAAAAGTGTTTTATATTATACTTTTATTTACCAATTTTATTGAATAAAGGAATTGCCATTGTTGTTTTTAGAGTGTCAATGTATAACATAAACTGAGAAACAATAAGGTCCATATAATAATATATGTATTATTATTAAAAGATCCTTAGTCAAGTATTATTATGGGTATGGACAATAATAATACGCTTAAGACTAACATGTGATTAATTGATGACAATGAGTTGTCATTGACATAGAGATGTCAGAATTAATACATGAATATATTAATAGAGAATAATATATTGGATTGACCTACTATGAGCATATATCTTGGATTATTATGTGACGGTCACGATATTGCTCATAGTGACAACTATATGTATGGTCCTTAGACTTGAGATTATTACTATCTCAACATATGTTGTTTTATGTTTTGATGTAGTTAAACGTGTCGCGTAATTAGTTACACTGTAAAAACTGACATTGGACATATTGCAATGTATGTAGTGAGATGTGAATGATCAAGATAGGATTTGTCCTTCCTACATAATAAGAAAATATATCAAAGGCCACTTGATTGAGTGAGACTAGAAACGCATGGCCATGCTTGAATACGTTGATATGAGATATCACAAATTATTCATTAAAAGTAGTTCACTCTAGATATCAAGAAACATTAAAATAGGCTATACAAGTGTGGCTATTCCAAGACTTGTGCCTATTAAAGATATAAAAGGACAAAAGGATATAATACATTAAGATAGTTGGTCACGGACATGATATATCGAATCATGATCTCTTGTAACTTAGATGACAATGATATATTGCTAGATGTCACTCATTCTTTGTAATATTAGAATTGTTCTAATATTACTACTAACGTTACAATGAGCCTACAGGGTCACACCCAATGGTTGAAAAGGAGCAAAAATAAATATAAGTATAAGAAGAATATATTTAATCCCGAATTTTAATAAAGGATATAATTAAAGTAATTATATCCCTTTTAAATTCGAATTAAATATATAGATTCCGAAATTTAAGGAAATAATTAAAGTAATTATTTCCTATAAACAAATTCAAAATCAAACTCTTATACCTAGGGTTACACCTATATAAAGGATCTTTGGTTTAGCAGCCATAAGATAGAATTTTGAATTCCAAAACCCTAGAATCACGAAAAACAGTTTTTTCGAGATTTGCTCTCTCAATCGGGTGAACTGAGTAGAGGCCGAGACGATATTCGTGGAGGCTAAAGATTCGATTATTGAACGATCATAACTGCAGCAAATCCCGTTGCTGTCTTTACTGTTTATCAAGGAACCCAATGTAAGTTATCGCATCTCTTCCTCCCGATTTCGGATTAAATGTACATGGATCACTGGAAAGACCGTCGTAATTTTGTTCTGTTGCACCATGGGGTGTGTCGGCGGTCCCAACATATTCCCAGAGACCCATTGCTCTAACTACTACTAGAAAAAAAGTGTTTTATATTATACTTGAGCTACTTGCAACTTGCTTTGTGTTGGCCTTATTATTTTGTAAAAAAAATGTTGTTATTCATTGTAAAATTATGATGTTTTCTGATATGGGACTGATAATAGAGCTGAGATTTGTTAATAGAGGAGTTGTGGAGGAACGACGAGTTCATGTTATGATATGGTGTTGAGATGAAAGATTTTGAGTCGACTGAGTTCTTAATCGTGTCTCAGTGTAAAAGAGGTTTTGGATCAGCTCAGTGTGGGAACCTAATGTGGTTGTGTGTAGCAGGTGGCTACGTCTCTAAGAGTACCTTAGAAGGTTTCAGAGTGTTGATATGAAGGATGAATCGAATGTTTAGATAACATTCGGAGCATGGCAGAGTTGTGTACTCTATGAGTACCAGGCTTTGAAGGTTTTATGTGTTGATGTGTTGGAGAGGTTTGCAAGTTAGTAGTTGGATTGTTGGAGTTGATGATGTTATTTGTGAGTGTGAACAATAATCATGCATAGTGTAAGAGCACCTATATGTATATATCTATATATATTATAGGACATGCATGCATTCCCGAGCATAATATTAGAAATTGCATTTACATGCACTTGCACAGGCATTTATGAGGTCATACAGGAAATCATACATACATTTGTTCACACTTACGGGTATCTCCTTTGAAGATGGAAGTGGTGCATGGTTGGTGGTTTGGAGTTAAAAAAAATGGGTGTATTGAAAGAGCCTCCTTGTTGGTGTTGAGCTTGATGTGCTGTGGGCGAATTACTCTTTTGGCTAGGGTATAATCCAGAATAAAGATTGGTTAGTTGGGCGGAGTTGTGAATGTTTGAACCCGAGCGGAATACCCTGAATTATGGTTAGTTTTGAGTTGTTTATTAAGAGATGTAAGGTTGAGTTTTGCGGGTTCTCACCAGTTAGGGTTTGGAGGTTGTAAGAAGGTTGTAGTATGTTGTGTAATGTAAGGCGGTTTTGTGTTTTTCAGTGTAGTGTGGTTTTGTTTTGGAAAAAAAAGAGGTGTGTTGTTTAATCATCATGTTTGATGGAAAAAAAAGAACGGGGAATCCTTGGTGGTATGGTTTAGTGTGCGGTTAGATCGGGGGTTGTGACCGATCTGGTGTTTTTCTGTGAAGAGTATCGGGTGGAGTTTTGAAAATAAAGTAGGAGATATATTAGTATGGGAGTTGTGGTGTCGTGGGTTTGAATCATGTTTTTTTAGTGACCTTGCGAGGTTTAGTTGTGCCATAGAGGTGGAAAGTGCACACGTTGTGTTTATAAGGAGTTAAGTTGGGTTTACCTCGGTTAAAGTTAGATTGTGGTGGTGTAACGGGGACTGCTGGACAGTTTATGATCTGTATCAGTTATTCGGTCTTATGAGCTTCCTTTTATCGAAAAATGTTGTGAGAGTTTGTGTTCGGTGGGTTCATGTATGTGGATGTTTCATCAATATGGTTACTGCTTTGGCAAGGTTGTAAAATAAGAGATGTTGGGGCGAGTGGAAGGAGGAGTGTTACAAGCTTGGATTTTGTTGTGGTATAGGTGGGATAAGAGTTGGTTTATCGGTGAGTTGATATTGGGCAAGAGTTTTGAGTTAAGTGTCGAGGCACTTAACGATGTGTGAATCTTGAAGTCTGAAGTGTGATGTTGATTTGGTTGTGGTGGCTTAACCTTAAGTTGGAGGTATTATCGTTGAAATGAGTATAGTGTTGGGTATCGGCATAAAGTCGATAAGTTCCTTGTTTGGTATGTTTTGTGGAATGTTAGCTATCGAGGGTAACTGACTTACATAAGGGTTCTTGTGATGGGTGTTTGTTTTGTGGGGTAAGCCAGGATTGTTGTTGAGTTACGAGGGAAGTTGTTCGGTTAAATTTATGTGGGAGACCTGGTAAAATGGTGGAGCTATGAGTGGGACTCTACCTTGGTTAAGTTGATCAGGGATAAGTTGTGGTCAGATGTTTGTTGAGGGTCTAGTTGAGGATTTGTTTGGCAAGATTTAGTTTTGTGTTGAGAAGCTTTTATGTTATATGAGCTGCATGGGTGTTTTGAAGGGTGACAAGTTGGACTGGTGTCTTGATCAGGGCATATGGTAACCTTTTCTTTATGAATGGTGGTAGAAGTTTAAGGGCAGGTGTTTTTGAGTGAGCTTGTTTTGGATATGGTTAAGCTTCTTTGGGGTTATTAGTATTGGTAAAGGTGCTAAGGTTAAAGTCGGAAAGAATCATCACGAGTTTGGTAGTAAAGTTTTGGGGTGAGATGGAGTTTTCTAGGAGTGTTGGTGGAACAATCGTACGTTTGAGTACAGTTTATCTTGGGTTCCTAAGTTCCATCTGGAAGATGGATGGGTGGCATAACCATAACATGTTAAGATTCGAGGGTTATTAGGACCGACATAGGTTGCCGTTTGGATGTCGGGTTTTATTATCCATAGGTAGATGGATGGTATGTTGAGGTGTTGTGGTATGGTCAATGTGACTCTTAATGAAGGTGTTGTTGTTGATGGAGTTTGCTTAAGACAGTGTTGACAGTTTTGTGTAAAGTTAGTTTGAGGCTTGTTGGTGGAGCATCGTTGTGTGGAGTGGAGGTTGGTGAAAGGCTTAGATGGTTACCTGATATGTGGGAGGATATCGAAAAGAGGGGTTAGTTCGAAGATAGTGGTATGGAAACCGTTACGGTTATTAGAAGTTGGTTATCAATCTTAAGTAAGAAAAAAGGGGTTTCTCTTTTGAGTTATGTGTTCAGTGAGAGTTGAGGTGGTTTGTGAATTATTGCTTTGGTAGGAGGATTAGATCTGATGTTTTTCCAAAAAGGGTAAATGTTTCTTGGATCAAGGTTTGTGTGATAGGTTGTCAGGTGGATTAAAGCACCTTTGGAGGTGGCAAGGTGTGGAAGGAGTTGTATATAAGTGAAAGGAGTTGGGGAAGGAGTGGTTTCCTTACCTCTTCTCGATATGTAAATTTCAAGGATGAAATTTCTTAAGTGGGGGAGAGTTGTAACATCCCAAAAATGGGCTTAGATGTTATTAAGGTCGGATCAGGGGTTTGGGTGAACCGATAAAACCAGATAGCCTAAATCCAGAAATTTATTTTTATAAATGGTTTTCAAAGGAAATAAAATATGGAAAAATACTCTAAAATTATTATTTGGACTCTATTTGAATTGGGTAAACTCAATTTTGTAAAATTACACCATGAACCTTGACATTTTGGAAAATAGTAACTATTTTGTAAAAATGACTATCTTAGTGACTAAAATGTAATTGGGTCAAAACTTAGAATCTTTAAGGGTCTATTTATCCAATCTTTCTCATCAGATCTAACCTTCTAAAAATCTCTTTATAAACTTCTTTTAATTGCCAGAAAGATTTTAATTGAATTATATTTCCCATTTTTCACCAAAATCACCATTTCACGTAAATACCTATTTTCTCTCAACTTCTCCCAATTTTCTTGGTTTCCAATCAGATTTCTCTTCAATTTTTTCAAGGTAAATCACATCTTTTTGGTTTAATTTCGTTCATATTATTCTCTCCTTATTTCTCTTCAATTTTCTTACATTTTACAACTTGTTTTTCATGGGTTTTTCAATTGGAAGGAGGTTGGATCTTGTTTGGAGGTAAGAAATCATTCAAACCTCTGAACTTTGAGTTCTTTATTGAAATTCCCAAGTGTTTGATCCATTGCATTGAGTTCTTGATTTGTTTTATGGTTTTAATTGGTGATTTTTGGTTTTTATCGATTAATTTTGATTGAATTGATGCAATCCCTTAATAAGGTGATACCTGATGGTTTTCAATGGGTAAATCAATGAATTTTTATGTGTTTTAACATAGAATTAATGGTTCATGGATGGGTAAACCCGGATCTTAGGTTTTGGTGATGTTAATTGGCTTAGATCTTCGGTTTATGGCTTGTTTAGGTGGCTGAATGTTTGCTGTTGGTTTAGGATGTTTAGATCATGGTTCTTGGTTGTGTTTTGTTGCTGAGAGGTTCTGGTTTTCGTTGGCTTAGGGATGAGGGTCATTCGGATGAGTTTCGGATATGTTTCGGAGGTGTTTTCGGTTTTCTTAAGTGTGGTTTTTGGGGCTATTTGTTTGGAAAGTGTGGGAGGTTGATTGAATGCATTAATATGCATTAATACCTCTATTTTTGATATGTTAAAACATGGCAAGGTGTTGAGCTATGTATTGAAGGTGTTTCGGAAAATGCGAGAATGTCAATTGGCTTCGGCAAGCTAGTTTCGGACAAGTGGTGAGTGGGCTGCCGTATCGGCAAGGTTTTACTTGTTTTATCAAAGGTTTGGGAGTGTAGGGATGGTGTGAAAAAACTCCTCACACTCGGAAGTAAGTTAAATGGTTTCGCTCTCTTAACGGTTCCCATATCGTTCCATAATTGTCATATTTTAGACATGCTCTTAATGTACTTTTTACATATGTGATTTATGCATGAGAAATGATAAGTGCTTTGTCCAAAGGATGTTTTCATTATTTTCCATTGATATCGGATATCTTTTTGACAATTGAATACTTCATGAGTTTTATTAACATCTATGCTTTTGGTAAAATATCCAATGATTGATAGTGTTGCATTGATTTTATGAAAGATGCATATGAATGAATGGTTTCCAATGCATGAACTGAATTTGGAAATGGCGCATGCATGTGTTAGCTGCTGTATATGAATGATTAATGATGGTTTCCATGATTTTTAAAGCATGAGAATGATTTGGATTAAAGTATGGTTATTTCCCTTTTCCCGAACAAAGTCGTTGAGCATGGGTTCATCTTGTTGAACATATATGCAGTGCATTGTAAAACAGCAAGCTACCATGCATAATGAGTATGATTTTGGCTTAGTGACACTAAATTTAGATGCGAATACAAATGACATGTCATTAGGATTTAGTACACTATAAAGATTATGAACAATAAAGATAATGCCTACACGTAACAAGGGTGACTTTGTGTCATGTCGAGACTAAGGGTCTCCAAAGGGTGACTTTGTGTCATGACGAGACTAAAGGTCTCTATAACAATGGATCCTCGTATTCGGTGAGGTTAAGGTTCACAACAAGTGATCAATAGAAAGCCAATATGCATGACTTATGATTGAGATTTTTGTGTTATTGAAATGCATGAGATTGTGACACATATTCATATAGAATTATTAAAATGTAATTTTTTAAAATCATAAGTTTCACAAGCATATGTTCTTGATTAAACTTTGTGCAAGGATATGAGCATGAGAGAATAGCTTAAGCGTCCACCTTTCTTCCCTAACTACCGTCCGATGGGTCCTCCACTGATAGAGCTTCAAGGGAGTGGCGTGCTAGGCACCCGAGAGGGGCTAGCATTCTAAGGCGTCCCATGGTGTTCAAAGAGGGCGAGAGATGTACACTCCGAGGGTGTCTTCTATCCTGTTCCTTTGCTTTATTTTTATATATTTGAGAGGTTATTTGGATGTTTAAGGATGATGTTTGTGGATGATACTTATCTTTAACTTTTACACCACCATGTGTTAGCTTTACTTAGGTTGTTGATTTTGTGGATGATTGTAACCCCCTTAGCCCGGCCTAGACGGAACCGGCACCAACGGGCTACACGGGGAATATCGAACCAAACTCGTGAAGGTCCGATTCGATAAACAACCCTGAAAACCGATATATTTTTTTCTTAACTAGATGCATAATTAAGTTCCTATATGTGTGTCGAGGTCATGCATAACGAGAATGAAAGCATTCGGATCACAATTGAATATTCAACTCGCAAGTACATAAGGATCAAAACGCAAATAATTCTAATTCCCATAATAGTCCAGAAATTCTATCTACCAGAGATCAATTAAACATGCTTGGAACACGCACATTAAAATTCAGATCAATCGAAGCATTATAGCATCATCAATTTTATGTTTTAATGATCAAGGACCTAATTGTAAAGCTCACAAATTATAGGGACTATAGCCAACATCAATTAACCAATACGAAGCTAAGTTGACATCATGCATCACGGTGATATTACATCTCAGAATATTATTCATTGCATCTATATTCGATTGTGGAAGTTTATTCGAATTGGCACAAGCTTCCAACACTTAAAATTCTTCCTTTTTGGGTCATGGGTATCGATACCACCAAGCATGGTATCGATACCATGACATGGCTGTGGCTAATTAAGCCTTCGAAAGCCAAGGGTATCGATACCTCCCTGGGAGGTATCGATACCTTGGTGTCCAGTGAGGTAATGACATTGAACCATGGTTCGATGCCACCTTAAAATTGCCTTGGGGTATCGATACCACTAGAGGGTGTTTCGATACCCCCTGTCCAGAATCACTAATTAGGCAATTTGGTTGGTTTAAACCCCATCTAAACATATCCATTTATCATCCCCAGCTATATGCATACTCCCTAAGTATATTAAACACCTTTAAGCATACAATTACCCACATCAATGACCTCGAAATAATCTATAGGTATGCTTCCTATGTTATGATTAAAAACAAGAACATTCATGCATGTACATGCTACAAACAATCCAAAACATTATCCCAATTCATCAAACTACAATCAAGGCAATATAAGGTCTTATTACAAGTCATTAACCAAAGCAAAACACACTCTCATAAGGGATAGGTTTACACATTATTGTGCCCCTATTTATTTGCCAAATCATACCAAAAATGTGAGGTCTTTTCCCCTTAGTCCTCTTACTCCGAAAGTAGCCTCAAATGTCCTTATTTTTCTGCAAAGATGAAAAGAGAGCTTAAGCAAAACATGCTTTAGTGAGGAAGCTCTAAATAAGATCATCAATGCATAAATTAAAAATCATTTTAAAAGCCATGCTTGCATCCTTCATGCTCAATTAAAATATGTGAAACCAAATCATGCTCATCAACATAAACAAATCATTTTTTATGCCATGCATATGGATACCAAATTGTTTCATGTTTGCATATTGGGTTCCTCGTGAACACTTATTGTGAACTTTAAGCTCACCGAATACACGGATCCCTTTTTCCATATTTGGAGACGCTTGGTCTCAACATGCATCGGTCGAACTAATAGTCACCCTTGTATACATGTTACCCCCACTACGCACGGCCGGAAACAAAGTCACCCTTGTTTACGTATGGGTCAACTATATGCATGGTCGGACACAAAGTCACCCTTGTTTACATATAGGCAAGCTCTACATGCACGGTTGGACACAAAGTCACCCTTGTTTATGTGTAGGCATCATCATTATTCTCAATATTTTTATAGTGCACTCAATCCTAATGACATGTCATTTGTATTCGTATCTAAGGTTAGTGTCACTAAGCCAATATAATTTCCAATCATGCATGTTAACTTGCTGCTCATAATGCACTCATTAAATGTTCATCATGTGAACCAAAATCATGCTCAACGGCGTAATCAACTATAAGGCAATAACCACATATTGTATCAAATCATTTTCATGCTTCCATAAGTCATGAATGTCTTTCTTAACCATGTATTTTCAGCAATTAACACATGCATGCATCCTTTCAAAATTAAAGAATAAGCAATTCCAAAATCTTATTGAATCATCATTTATAAAAGCCATTACCAAAAAGCCGAAACTTAAAGTAATGAATCAAAGTCATTTAAAACACTTACTCTTGAACTATGGAAAGTTTTCACACTATTCCATAGTCCCCAAAACAGAACCGAAACATTGTGAAACACTTTAAACCCAAAATCACTCACCGACAAGCGAAACAAGCCCTCGCCGATGCTCCGACGCCAACGCACCAGCCACTTATGAACCTTCTTGCACTTCCTCTACAACAATAAAAACTGAGCATTTTCACATCATAACATGCTCAAAACAGCAGCCACATCAAACCTCTCCGAAAATATCGAAAACCTAGCCGAAAAGACCGAAAACTAAGCCGAAACTTATCCGAAACAACATCAGCCCTTAACCTTATAAATCTAAAATATAATCCACCTCAATTATGAACTAAAAACACTTCCAAACCATCCTTATACCTCCAGCAAAAGCAGAAGACTCAAAACAGCCCCTAAAATAACCGAAAACCACTTTAAAACACCACCGATTGCATTATTCCGGGATTAATTTGATATTAAATCATTATAAGACTCAACCAATCATTTAATTGACATAATATCATAATTAAATCACCCTAATTCCAGCACTAATTGAGATCTAAAAAGATTTTACCAAAAACCTCCATAAATTCATAGATCTTGAATTAAAAACACAAAAATTAAATATCAATTGTTGATGAGCAAGCTAATACTTGGGAACATCAATAAAGAACCTTAGAAAAAGATTAGAAATCAAAATTTTACCTTAGAGATTAGCTCCACCAAAAAGATGAGAAATCCTCTCTTGATTTCCTTGAAAATGGATGTGGATTTTGCAAAATTGATGAGTAGGTTTTGTAGAGAGTGAAAAGATGAGTAAAATGAAATAAATCTTGTTGAAAAAGAAGAAGAAATCAGCAAGTAATTGAAGAAATTTGGAGAAGAAGATGGAGAGAAAATTTGAGAGAAAAGATGAGAAAATGGGAAGTTACGAAAGAAAATGAAAATAACCTTTTTATCAAAATCATTAAAACAATTTTGGTGGATAATCTTGAATTAAAAATAAATTGGGTTAATGGACCTCTAAGGATTCTAAGTATGGCTTACTTTCCAATTTAGTCACTAAAAATCTTAATTTCCGAAAATCACCAATCAAACCCCTAAACTTTTCCAAAATTCACAATTTAGTCACTAGTACAAAATTAAGTCTAATTAACAATCAAATTAAGGCTCAATAATATTCCTTTAACTTTAAAACCCCATTTTAATATTTTTAAACCTTTTCGCAAAATTATTACTTGTTCGATTAAATTATTATTATTTTAATTTTCCCAAAATTAATGAACCGAAGAATCCGATCCGATCCGATTCGACTCGACTCGAATCCCCCAAACCAACACTCAAACTAACCCCAAAACCGAGATGTTACAACTCTCCCCCTCTTAAGAAAATTTCTTCCTTGAAATTCTTACCTGAAGCAAATAAGTGAGGAAACTGCTCCTCCATACTTTTCCTTGTCTCCCAAGTTGCCTCTTCAACACCTCGGTGTCTCCAAAGCACTTTAACCAAATCTATGGTCTTCCCTCGAAGAACATTTGTATCTACATCCAAAATCCTCAACGGTTCTTCCTCATAACTCATATCCACTCTTAACTCAATCTCCTCAACTGGAACAACATGCGAAGGATCTGACCTATACTTACGAAGCATCGATACATGAAAAACATCATGCATCCTACTCAACTCCTCTAGTAACCTCAACCGATAAGCAACAGGACCAACACGCTCCAACACCTCATACGGTCTAATAAAACAAGGACTCAACTTGCCCTTATGTCCAAACCTCATCAGTTTCTTCCATGGAGAAACTTTTAGAAACACTTTGTCCCCGACATCATACTCTATCTCTCTACGCTTCAAATCGACATAAGACTTCTATCTATCTGAAGCCTCCTTGAGCTTAGCACAAATAAACTTAATCTTCTCATCCGTATCTTTCAACACTTGCGGTAAAGAAACATACCTCTGTCCAACTTCCTTCCAACACAAAGGTGTACGACATCTACGCCCATATAAAGCCTCAAACGGTGCCATCTGTATACTTGCCTGAAAACTATTATTGTAAGTAAACTCCACCAAAGGCAACTGCTTCTCCCACCCTGAAACTCAATGATGCAACATCTCAGCATATCCTCCAGAGTCTGAATAACACGTTCAAACTGACCATCCGTCTGTGGATGATAAGCTGTACTAAAGCTAAGCCTCGCACCCAAAGCAACTTGCAAACCCTTCCAAAACTTAGAAGTAAAACGCGGATCTCTATCCGATATGATCGACTTAGGCACACCATGCAACTTCACCACCTCAGAAACATACAACCCCGCTAACTTATCCATAGAATACGTCGCATGCACGGCAAGAAAATGTGCACACTTCGTAAACCTGTCAACAATCACCCATATAAAATCCTTTTTGGACGGCGTCAAGGGTAACCCCGTCACAAAATCCATAGTCACTCTCTCCCACTTCCACTCCGGAACTTGAACTGGTTGCAACAAGCCTATAGGGAACTGATGTTCAGCTTTCACCCGTTGACACACCATACACCGCGACACAAACTCCGTCACATCCTTCTTCAAACTAACTCAAAAGTACACACTCTTGAGATCCCTATACATCTTCACACTACCCGGATGCATAGAAAACGGACTAGTATGAGCCTCTGTCAAGATAGCTTGCCTCATCTCAACATCATCTGGCACCACAATCCGACCTCTAAAACACAACACCTCATCATCATCAAAATGATATTTGGTCTGTCTACCTTCAGCAATATCCTCCACAAAAGGCACCAAAGCCTCATCCTCTAACTGTTTCACCCTTATCATCTCAACTAAGATAGGGTTTACTTGCAACTCCGCCACTAAACCACCTTCCCTTGAAATACTCAACTTAGCAAACATCGCCCTCAACTCAAACGCCGCCTTACGACTCAAAGCATCAGCTACCACATTAGCTTTTCCCGAATGATACTCAATAGACAAATCATAATCCTTAAGCAACTCCATCCATTGTCGTTGCCTAAGGTTTAGATCCTTTTGTGACATGAGATACTTCAAACTTTTGTGATCCGTGTATATAGTACACTTTTCACCATACAAATAATGTCTCCATATCTTCAAAGCAAGCACTACCGCCGTAAGCTCCAAATCATGCGTCGGATAATTCTTTTCATGCACCCTTAACTGTCTAGAAGCATAAGCCACAACCTTCCCTTCCTGCATCAGAACATACCCGAGACCAACATATGGTGCATCACTATAAACCACAAAATCCTTACCGGACTCAGGTTGCACCAACACCGGAGCACTAGTCAACACCTCTTTTAACTTCTCAAAACTCTTTTGTTGACTTTCTTTCCACTCAAAAGGAACATTCTTTTGCAAAAGCTTGGTCATATGAGCAGCAATGCTCGAAAACCCCTCAACAAACCTACGATAATATCCAGCCAAACCCAGAAAACTCCAAACCTCCGACACCGACTTTGGTTGCGTCCAACCCATAACAACCTCTATCTTTTTCGGATCAACGCTTATACCCTTTTCCGACACTACATGACCAAGAAACACCACTTCCTTTAACCAAAACTCACACTTACTTAACTTAGCATACAACCGGTTTTCCTTCAGTGCTTGCAACACTATCCGCAAATGCCGATCATGATCTTCCTCGGTACGTGAATACACAAGGATATCATCTATGAATACCACCACAAACTGATCCAAGTATTCATGAAACACTCGGTTCATCATATCCATAAAAGCAGCAGGGGCATTTGTCAACCCAAACGGCATGACCAAAAACTCATAATGTCCATACCTTGTCCAAAAAGCTGTTTTTAACACATCCTCCTCTTTCACCTTCAACTGATAATACCCCGATCCCAAATCAATCTTCAAGAACACACTTGCTCCTCAAAATTGATCAAATAAATCGTCAATCCTCGGCAAAGGATACTTATTCTTCACGGTCAACTTATTCAATTGCCGATAATCAATGCACATCCTCATAGTGCCATCCTTCTTCTTCACAAACAACACCGGCGCACCCCAAGGTGATACACTCGGTCGAATGAAACCTCGGTCAAGTAACTCTTGCAACTGCATCTTCAACTCCTTTAACTCCTTAGGTGCCATGCGATAAGGAGCAATGGACACCGGATTAGTACCAACATAAGTCTCGATACTAAACTCCACATCACGATCTAGAGGTAATCTTGGAAACTCCTCAGGAAATACTTCCAGAAAATGGCGCACTGTTCGTATGTCCTGCACTCGAACACCTCCTGTTCCCGGATTCATCACATAGTCTAGATATGCCATACCACTATGTTGCAACATCTTTTCCGCTTGTAAAGCCGAAACCACATTAGACAAGAATCCGATATACTCACTTTCCACCACAACCTCACCACCATCCAACAACCTCAAAGTAACCCTCTTCTTTTCAAAATCCACCACCGCTCAGTGCTCCGTCAACCAATCAACACCCAAGATAAGATCAAAACCATGAAACGGTAACTCCATCAAGTCGACCTCAAAAACATGTCCCTGCACCTCCAACGGACACCTTTTATACAACCTCCTTATTGTAACGGTCTCACCCAAAGAACTGGTAACCACAACACCTACGTCTAAAACCTCAACCGGGATATCCAACAAATATGCATGTTAACTCAAAACATAAGAATGCGTAGATCCCGAATCTATCAAAGAAAACAACGGTACATTTTGCAAAGAAAAGGTACCTGCCACCACATCTGTAGCATTACGAGCCCCACGCTGAGCATAGACCTTCCGTCCATCCCCCTATCTCTGGAAAGGACCTCGACCACATCCACGTCCTCTACCAGGCATCACTGCGGCCTCAGCACGATCACCCGACTCACCAGCAAACCTTGGGCAATCACGCTTCATATGATCTTTCGATCCACATCCCATACAAGCACCAATGGCCCACCAGCACTCTCCTGGATGGCGCCTAGAACACAAGTTACAGACTGGGGCATCACCACCACCTCTACCATAATGCTGAACACGACCACCACGCCCAAAGTCACCTTGGCGTCGGTCAGCTCTGTATCGGTTGCTTGAAACCTCTTACCCTGCTTACTTTGAGCACCAGCCTCAGCGGGCCTCTTACCAACATTGGAAGACTTCTTAACCTCCCTTAGAGACTCCTCGACATCCTTGGCCCTATTAACCAACACATCAAACTCAGTGTACTCAGCAGCTAATAGGTATGTCTTAATCTCGGGATCCAACCCATATCGGAACCTATCACACCTCTTTCGGTTAGTAGGAACCAACTCAGGAGCATAGTGGCTCAACCTAATAAACTGTATCTCATACTCGGCCACTGTCATATTTCCCTGCACCAAAGACATAAACTCCCTCTTCCTTGCATCCTCATATTGTGGCCCCAAAAACTTCCGCACAAAAGCGGTCCGAAAATACTCCCAAGTCAGGTTAGCAGCATATACACCAGCCTTCGTGGTGATCCACCAACGATAAACATCTCCATGTAGCAGAGAAACCACACAACCCAATCTCCTGGTATCTTGACACTCCATCTGATCCATAATCTTCTCTGTACTAGCCAACCACTCCTCAGCCGAGCTCGGGTCTGATCCACGGAACTCCACTCCGCCCAAGCTACGCAAACGCTCTAAAGGCAGACCTGGGGTAACCACAACAGCAGGAACATGAGTAGGAATATGCACTCCAGCCACGGCAGCCTGAAACATACCCGCCATAGCCTGTATAAGCGGTGCAAACTATCTAAACTGACCTCCCAGAGGAACCGGAGACACACCCACGGGTGGCGGAGGAGGAAGCGGCTCTTCCCTAACAGTCGCCCCACCCTCAGCCTGACCCTCGGTGATCATATTAGCACTAGCACGCGTTTCATGTCTCACATCTTGGTGACATATTCCAAAACTTCATACATGCAATTTAAAACATGATATTAAAACATAATAAACTTACATTCGGGCAAGATCCAAGGGAAACCTGAGAAGCATTTGAAAATGTATTGGCATTGGCAATGTGTAACCGTTATCCCTTTTTAACCATCATCACTCAAAGTACAACCATCGAGCATAAATATTCTATAAGTTAACAACATAACAAGTTCAATCACAAACTTTAACAAACCTGGCTTTGATACCACCATATGTAACCCCCTTAGCTCGGCCTAGACGGAACCGGCACCAACGGGCTACACGGGGAATATCGAACCAAACCCGTGAAGGTCCGATTCGATAAACAACCCTGAAAACTGATATGTTTTTTTTCTTAACTAGATGCATAATTAAGTTCCTATATGTGTGTCAAGGTCATGCATAACGAGAACGAAAGCATTCGAATCATAATTGAACATTCAACTCGCATACAAGTACATAAGGATCAAAACGCAAATAATTCTAATTCCCATAATAGTCCAGAAATTCTATCTACCAGAGATCAATTAAACATGCATGGAACACGCACATTAAAATTCAGATCAATCGGAGCATTATAGCATCATCAATTTCATGTTTCAGTGATTAGGGACCTAATTGTAAAGCTCACAAATTATAGGGACTATAGCCAACATTAATTAACCAATACGAAGCTAAGTTGACATCATGCATCACGGTGATATTACATCTCAGAATATTATTCATTGCATCTATATTCGATTGTGGAAGTTTATTCGAATTGGCACAAGCTTCCAACACTTAAAATTCTTCCTTTTTGGGTCATGGGTATCGATACCACCAAGCATGGTATCGATACCATGACATGGCTGTGGCTAATTAAGCCTTCGAAAGCCAAGGGTATCGATACCTCCCTGGGTGGTATCGATACCTTGGTGTCCAGTGAGGTAATGACATTGAACCATGGTTCGATGCCGCCTTAAAATTGCCTTGGGGTATCGATACCACTAGAGGGTGTTTCGATACCCCCTGTCCAGAATCACTAATTAGGCAATTTGGTTGGTTTAAACCCCATCTAAACACATCCATTTATCACCCCCAGCTATATGCATACTCCCTAAGTATATTAAACACCTTTAAGCATACAATTACCCACATCAATGACCTCGAAATAATCTATAGGCATGCTTCCTATGTTATGATTAAAAACAAGAACATTCATGCATGTACATGCTACAAACAATCCAAAACATTATCCCAATTCATCAAACTACAATCAAGGCAATATAAGGTCTTATTACAAGTCATTAACCAAAGCAAAACACACTCTCATAAGGGATAGGTTTACACATTGACGTGCCCCTATTTATTTGCCAAATCATACCAAAAATGTGAGGTCTTTTTCCATTAGTCCTCTTGCTCCGAAAGTAGCCTCAAATGTCCTTATTTTTCTGCAAAGATGAAAAGAGAGCTTAAGCAAAACATGCTTTAGTGAGGAAGCTCTAAATAAGATCATCAATGCATAAATTAAAAATCATTTTAAAAGCCATGCTTGCATCCTTCATGCTCAATTAAAATATGTGAAACCAAATCATGCTCATCAACATAAACAAATCATTTCTTATGTTATTCATATGGATACCAAATTGTTTCATGTTTGCATATTGGCTTCCTAGTGAACACTTATTGTGAACTTTAAGCTCACCGAATACACGGATCCCTTTTTCCATATTTGGAGAGGCTTGGTCTCAACATGCATCGGTCAGACACATAGTCACCCTTGTATACATGTTACCCTAACTACGCACGGTCGGACACAAAGTTACCCTTGTTTACGTATGGGTCAACTATATGCATGGTCGGACACAAAGTCACCCTTGTTTACATATAGGCAAGCTCTACACGCACAGTCGGACACAAAGTCACCCTTGTTTACGTGTAGGAATCATCATTATTCTCAATATTTTTATAGTGCACTCAATCCTAATGACATATCATTTGTATTCGTATCTAAGGTTAGTGTCACTAAGCCAATATAATTTCCAATCATGCATGTTAACTTGCTGCTCATAATGTACTCATTAAATGTTCATCATGTGAACCAAAATCATGCTCAACGGCGTAATCAACTATAAGGCAATAACCACATATTGTATCAAATCATTTTCATGCTTCCATAAGTCATGAATGTCTTTCTAAACCATGTATTTTCAGAAATTAACACATGCATGCATCCTTTCAAAATTAAAGAATATGCAATTCCAAAATCTTATTGAATCATCATTTATAAAAGCCATTACCAAAAAGCCGAAACTTAAAGTAATGCATCAAAATCATTTAAAACACTTACTCTTGAACTATGGAAAGTTTTCACACTATTCCATAGTCTCCAAAATAGAACCGAACTATTGCGAAACACTTTAAACATGAAATCACTCACCGAAAAGCGAAACAAGTCCTCGCCGACGCTCCGACGGCAACGCCAACACACCAGCCACTTATGAACCTTCTGGGACTTCCTATACCAAAATAAATACAGAGCATTTTCACATCATAATATGCTCAAAACAGCAGCCACATCAAACCTCTCCGAAACTATCGAAAACCTAGCCGAAAAGACCGAAAACTAAGCCGAAACTTATCCGAAAAAACATCAGCCCTTAGCCTTATGAATCTAACATCTAATCCACCTCAATTATGAACTAAAAACACTTCCAAACCATCCTTATACCTCCAGCAAAAGCAGAACACTCAAAACAACCCCTAAAATAACCGAAAACCACCTTAAAACACCACCGATTGCATTATTCCGGGATTAATTTGAACTTAAATCATTATAAGACTCAACCAATCATTTAATTGACATAGTATCATAATTAAACCACCCTAATTCCAGCAGTAATTGAGATCTAAAAAGATTTCACCAAAAACCTCCATAAATTCATAGATCTTGAATTAAAAACACAAAAGTTAAATATCAATTGTTGATGAGAAAGCCAATACTTGGGAACTTCAATAAACAACCTTAGAAAAAGATTAGAAATCAAAATTTTACCTTAGAGATTAGCTCCACTAAAAAGATGAGAAATCTTCTCTTGATTTCCTTGAAATGGATGTGGATTTTGCAAAATTGATGAGTAGGTTTTCTAGAGAATGAAAAGATGAGTAAAATGAAATAAATCCTGTTGAAAAAGAAGAAGAAATCGACAAGTAATTGAAGAAATTTGGAGAAGAAGATGGAGAGAAAATGGAGAGAATATTTGAGAGAAAAGATGAGAAAATGGGAAGTTACAAAAGAAAATGAAAATAACCTTTTTATCAAAATTCATTAAAACAATTTTGGTGGATAATCTTGAATTAAAAATAAATTGAGTTAATGGCCTCTAAGGATTCTAAGTATGGCTTACTTTCCAATTTAGTCACTAAAAATTTTAATTTCCGAAAATCACCAATTAAACCCCTAAACTTTTCCAAAATTCACAATTTAGTCACTAGTACAAAATTAAGCCTAATTAAAAATCAAATTAAGGCTCAATAATATTCCTTTAACTTTAAAAAACAATTTTAATATTTTTAAACCTTGTCGCAAAATTATTACTTTTCTGATTAAATTATTATTATTTTAATTTTCCCGGAATTAATGAACCGAAGAATCCAATTCGACTCGACTCGAATCCCCCAAACCAACATTCAAACTACTAACCCCAAAACCGGGATGTTACAATGATTAACTCTTTATTTTGATGAATGTTTAGCATACTATGTGTTTGTGTATTTGCTTTGCCCAATTTTTAATCATTTAAGCATTGTAAGAGGCATGAGAGTGTCCCGTGTTTAGGTGCACGCTAGGTGTTCGAGAGAAACCTAGCTATAGATCCTTAGTGTCCTAGAGGAACTAAGGGAGGATCTACGTGAGCAATGGGTTCTAGACTACAAATAGAGCCTAATCTGACCTTAGGTGCTCGAGAGAGACTTAAGTGAGGGTTTCAACAACTAAAAGGAGTGTTCTTTTTCGATAGGCTGGATGACACTGCTGAGATCGAGAGGAGATGTCGTGGCATTTTGGACTGTCAGGTTCCTTTGACTCAAGAGAGCATGAATACTTTAGAAACCTCTGTCGAGTAAATAGACCACATAATATCTATATGTTCGTAGAAGTGAGGCTAAGAAGTCCATAGGAACTCCCACCAATCATTCCTAAGAGAGATCATCAATCGAGGGTTAGTACAATATATTGCTTACTCGTGTTCTTGCATTGTGCTTTTGCCCTGACATTTACAAAGTGTTTCCTCTATTTTAACTGTTTTCTTGTAATCACATTACCATAATTTTCACACACTGCTTCCATACATCCATCATGCCATTGTCATCCATTCCATTTTTCCTAGACATATTTTAGTTGCTTGCATTATAAAATTGTCATAGCATTTCACCATTACACCTTCATCGTACATACCCATCTCCTTCTGTTTATACCTTTATCTTATTTTCATTTTAGTGACACCTTTCAGCCTTGACAAATTTGACTTACACTTTACCCTGATCCTCGTGGGAACGATACTCACTCACCCTTTGTTACTTGTCTGACTGTGTGTACTTGCACATATATGTTCACCTAATTTATAGTAGCACAAGCTGGGACACCAAGTTTTTGGTGTCGTTGTCAAGTATCTCGCAAGAGTAAAGGTTTTCATTTTTATCTTGGAATTTTCATTTTACTTTGTTTATTTTCTTAGTTTATTTTACTTGTTTTATTTGTTTTCTTTTTCAGGGTTTTTCTCAGTGCATGTCAAGAAGGTCAACTGATGGACCTCTCTATCCTATAGTGCCTGAAATTGAGCGTTTGTTTCGACAAAGAAGACATACTCAGCGTAGAGCTATGGACCCGTCAATGCAAGATCCATTAGTTCCAAATGTTAGGGCAAATCCGAATGTTGCTACTGTAACACCCTGAAAGTTCTCCCCTAATTCAGAAATTCTAATTGTTAAATCCCTAATTTAAAACCCTAATTATTTGGGAAATAATTTGAATTTCAGTGACCTTTTCGTTTAAAGGGAAAATTTAGGAGATTGTTTTACAAATCCAGTTTTGTCTGAGGACCTTGTGTGTATTTTACCCTTTTTCCTTTAGGGTAAAATTAAAGTTATCTATTATTTCAACTTTTGAAAAACCTAATCTGTCGTTTTCTCTGTTTTGTTGCACGCATCTCTCTTCCTCTCTGGTCCCCCCCTCTCGCCTCTCTTGCTTCTCTTGTTCTGATTTATTTTAGACCACCAATTCTTGATTTTTTCAAAGAGAAATATTTTGTGTTGTCTTCTTCGCCACCGTTTGCTCTGAGTATGTGTTTGAAGCTTTTGGCTCTTCTTTACTTTCTATTATTTAGGAGAGATCGAAAGTGGAACTCAAATTTCATTTGTGACGCCAATTGCTCTGTCGCTCTCCTCAATCTTAAAAGTTCAGTAATTCATTTAGTTTGTGCTTTACTTTTGGTTATTCTTATATGGTTAAGCCTTTATTTTTTTATTCATGAAAATGGTTATTATGGATTTTATATTTTTGTTGGTGTTTGCCGATAGTTGATCACTGAGGTCGTTCTTTGTCATTGGTATTGCCCTTATCTTTGTGTTATTTTCGTCACTGTTGTCCATCTTCTCTACTGTCATCAACATAATTTTTTTTAAAACCTTTAGTTTTCAGAATTGTATTTTCTGATAATGTGTGGTTCTTTGGGTTACATGAGTTTTGTGTATGTCGATCCGTATCGTTATGTTCGATGGGATCTTCCGTCATCTTTTTAGTTCTCATGTTCTTATTGCCGTCATTTTAAGATTCTATAAATCCTAGCTTCAGTTTGCAATTTTGTGAATTGAAAAGTGAGTTGTGTAATTTTGTTTGTTGGTGAGAATTTTGGATTTAAGCCAAATCAAATATGATATAGGAATAAGATATTATTTATGGTTTTGGGAGTCATGGCAGTGGCAAATTTAGATCATGATCAGTGAACCCAACTATGGTGTTTTTGAGTTGATTGGTCAAATTGGTTTTGGCCTTGAATTTGAATCGAATCGGATTATTGACCTTTGACGAATCACTTGCGAACTAAAACAGATTTTATTCTTCAACAATTTTTTTTAGTTTGACCAGATTTGACCTTGATCTTAGTTTGACTAGACTTTGACTTTGACCAAAAGTCAATTTTTTTAGAAACCCTTCTCCTTAACCTTTTTTGACATTCTGAGTCCGAACCCATTATCCGTTTTGTCAAATTCAAACCCGAAAGTCATGTTTTTAGTGTTTTTCATCTGAATTGTTCTCAGAGTCTGAAAGGGGTGTTTTAAGGAATCTAATTCAGAATCTTCCTACGTTTAGGTGTTAATGTTTCTAAAGCCTCAGGGTTACCTTTAGTTGTTCAGACCGATCGGGCACGTTCTTCGAGACCATCACGTGAGTAAGCTTCAGATCAAAGTTTTGTTTTAGTGGGTGGCTTAGAATTAGTAGCAAATAGTAATTTAGTTATTTTACCTCGTAGGTCCTGTTTCAGCTAAACCGGAACGCAAGACGCGTCCATTTCAGAGTTAGAGCTTCAATTGCTTAAGGCGTGTCTCTTCCTGTGCTACATGTTTCTGTGCTTATACTATATTATGATATATTATGTATGTATTTCTGAAACATTATCTGTATACTGCTTGATTTGATATTTGAGACTTTTATCTGTTTATACATGGATCATCATGCATGTCATGTGCATTATGTTTTCAAATCAAGCATCTGATTTCTGGAAAAATGTTACTCGTAAGAGTTCTTACTTACGATTTTATGAATCATATCATGTTCTGTCATCGAAAAATATTTTTTGGATTTAAATCAGTAATGTGAGGGAAACCTCCACTCTGGCGAGGGAAACCTGCACTCTGGCGAGGATAATCCTCCACTCAGTATGTTTTCTGATATCGGGTCCTCTGATTTTTTGGCATGCATCATTCAGCATAGCATCATGCTTCCGATTTTATTGAACTCAGAAATATTTTTAGAAACTTTTCAGAAATATAAAACATGTTTTGTTTGTGACTGTTTGCACTTTAGAGACACACAAAGCTCTTTAGCTTACACCCCTTTAGTCTGCTTTTCAGATTCTCAGACCAGTGTAGGCGAACCGGTACTTGGAGCATCTCACACACGTTCAGGTGTTAATGTTTCTGAAGCCTTTGGGTTACCTTTAGTTGTTTAGACCGATTAGGCACGTTCTTCGAGACCATCACGTGAGTAAGCTTTAGATCAAAGTTTTGTTTTAGTGGGTGGCTTAGAATAAGTAGCAAATAGTAATTCAGTTATTTTACCTCGTAGGTCCTGTTTCAGCTAGACCGGAACGCAAGACGCGTCCATTTCAGAGTTAGAGCTTCAGTTGCTTAAGGTATGTCTCTTCCTGTGCTACATGTTTCTGTGCTTATACTATATTATGTGTGTATTTTTGAAACATTATTTGTGTACTGCTTGATTTGATATTTGAGACTGTTATCTGTTTATACATGGATCATCATGCATGTCATGTGCATTATGTTTTTAAATCAAGCATTTGATTTCTGGAAAAATGTTACTCGTAAGAGTTCTTATTTATGATTTTACGAATCATATCATGTTCTGTCATCGAAAAATGTTTTCTTGATTTAAATCAGTAATGTGAGGGAAACCTCCACTCTGGCGAGGATAATCCTCCACTCAGTATGTTTTCTGATATTGGGCCCTCTGATTTTCTGGCATGCATCATTCAGCATAGCATCATGCTTCCGATTTTATTGAACTCAAAAATATTTTTAGAAACTTTTCAGAAATATAAAACATGTTTTGTTTGTGACTGTTTGCACTTTAGAGACACACAAAGCTCTTTAGCTTACACCCCTTTAGTCTGCTTTTCAGATTCTCAGACTAATTTAGGTGAACCGGTACTTGGAGCATCTCGCACATTATTCAGATATATTATTATTCAGTATGATCCTGTAATTATTTCAGTTTTAATGTTTTTATCTGTTATGAAACGTTTAATACTTTCTGAACTTATAGGATGCATGTTTTTCTGAATCTGTTTTCGAATATTATAAATGTTATTAAGATATTGTTTTAATCATTTGTATTTGTATAATTGAAATCCCCAATTTGTTTCCCAATTTGTCAAAGTAACCCTAATTTTGAAATTATTTAACCCAAAATAATTACTTGAGGGGAAAGTTTTAATAACTTAATTCCTAAGTTTCGATCTAAAAAATTAGGTCGGAATTGGGGGTTATAGCTACACCTCGACCAAGGGCTATTCGGGATCATTTAAATCCTATCTTGGATGATCTTAATCCTGGCATCGTGGCACCAGAAATTCAAGCTATACACTTTGAATTCAAGCCTGTCATGTTCAATATGTTGAATTCTATTGGGAAATTTAGAGGTATGGCGCATGAAGACGCAAGGCATCATAGTCGATATTTCTTAGAAGTTTGTGACTCATTCCGTCAACAAGGAGTGCACAAGGATGTGTTGAAGCTCAAGCTATTTCCTTATTCCCTAAGTGGCCAAGCAAAGGCATGGTTGAGTGGAGTACCATCTGGTTCGATGGAGTCATGGGCCGATCTTTGCAAGAACTTTTTGCTGCGGTATAATCCACCAAATCTTAACACAGCTTAGAAATGACATAGCTTCTTTCCGACAAGGTGACGATGAGTAAATGTGAGAATGTTGGGATCGATACAAGGGATTGCTTCGAAAGTGTACAAATCATGGATTTCAAGATTGGACTCAAGTTGTGATGTTTTATAATGGATTCAATGCACCGACTAGAATGATGTTAAATGCCTCGGTAAATGGAACTTTACTAGATAAATCACCCGAGGAGGCATTTGACATTCTTGACAGAATTACCAACAATGACTATCAATTTCCTTCTACAAGACTTAGAACCGGGAGGAAGGCGCAAGGAACTTTTGAGCATGAAGCTAAGGATTAACTATCCGCCCAACTCTCAGCCATCACCAACATTTTGAAGAGCATCCAACATTCCAATGAAGTGAATTCTCGAGGAGAAGGAGAAGAAGGAAGGTTTGACAAGTGACCCTGATGATGGAGCAAGCAAAAATGCCACGACAAAATCAATTCCTCCACCAGCAATGGAAGAAGTTAGACCCCCCACCCTTTCCCCAGAGGCTGAAGAAGCACAATGATGAGATTTAGTTCAAAAATTCGTTGATAAATTGGATCAGCTGTACATAAATGTCTCACTCTTAGAGGCAATTGAGCAAATGCCCACTTACGCCAAATTTCTCAAGGAGATAGTTACGAAGAAAAGGAAAGTGGAGAAGTTCGATACAATTACCACGACAAAAGAGTATTGCTCTGCTTTGAGCAGATTGCCAATGAAGAAGAAGAATCCAGGCAGCTTTATCATTCCATGTGCTATTGGAGACACGTTCGTAGGAAAAGCACTTTGTGATCTTGGATCAAGTGTAGATGTGATGCCTAAGTCAATGTTTGTGAAGCTTGGCATGGGAGATGCTCGACCTACTTCCGTCGTATTGCAACTAGCCGATCGTTCCCATGTGAAACTAGAGGGGAATATCGAAGATGTCATAGTACAGGTGGAAAAATTCGTGTTTCTAGTCGACTTCCTTATACTTGATTGCGAGGTTGATGCTAACACACCCATCATCTTGGGGAGGCCTGTCCTAGCAACCGGTCGCGTTCTCATTGATTGTGAGAAGGGTGGGCTCACTATGCGAGTAGCAGATCAAAGTGTGACCGTGAATTTCAATAATTCTCTTAAGTACACGGATGATTCTGAAGAATGTCAGAGCATTTTGGAAGCAGACTCTGAGCTTTCAAGTAAGCTGATCATTTTTGTCACAACAATTTTGTACAACTGGATGATTATGAAGAACTCATTCATGATGATGAAGAGGAAGCTGATGAATTTCCATTGGAGCAGAAACGAGCAATAGGATGGACCATTGCAGATTTGAAGGGGATTAGTCCTACTATCTGTATGAACAAGATACTCTTGGAAGAATGTTATGGCTATTCCATAGATCCACAACGCATCTACACTAGAGCCCCCGTGATTCGTGACAAACATACCTCACATCTTAATGATGCATGACATACTGATATGTCATGATATTTCTAGTTTACTGCTTTTCATAAATAAATTGTTTTATTTTATTTAAAATGATTCATTTTATTTTTAGCTTTTCTTAGCAATCTTTGAAGAACCTCAGCATGAAATACCAACACAGCCAAAAAAACAGCAAGAGCCACCAAAGGAGTCCAAGCGTCGATTGAAAATGTCACACTACTGCCACTGCATCAGCACCACTTGCATAAGCCAAGGTACCTTGCATTCATTTCATTTCATTGCATATAGGTTAGTTTTTTTTATTAGTTGCATTGAGGACAATGCCTGCCTTAAGTTTGGGGGAGGTATCATTCCCTACTTCATTTTCATATCGCATGATAGCTGCAGTTATAGACAAATGCCATGACAAATTAGTAAGTTTCTAGACGAGTTATTGGATTAAAGCTAATGATGCCCGATGATGATAATTTTTATAGCCAACGCTCCAATTGAATATGCATGACATGGGATCTGGAGAATTTGTTTTAGGACTTGATTGTTTGTGTTTATTTTTATTGTTACACGAGTGTATGTTTTCTATGCTTAGGAAAGTTAGAAATTTTTTATAGAATGAAAACTTGAACAGCTCAACATGTTTTAATGAATTTAAATGTTAATAGAAAGCTCCCTTGTTTTAGTTTAAGAACTTGTGAATAACTGTAGCGGGATGCTCCGCTATGCCATGGCATATCCATGTGCATATGAGTTAATGAAAGAGGCACAGGGTGACGCTACACTTTTAACTTGTCATGGCATTGCTTGGATACTGCGTTTTAATAAATGGCAGCTTTGGCATGAGTAGAAGGTAGTGTGACAGGCTGGCTCCCCTCGTAACAATGTTTAGTAAAGAAAAAGAAAAATGAAAAATGAAAAAAAAAATATTATATATGGGAGCATTAAAGTTATGCTTAAATGAGAAAACATGCTTTGCTAGGATAGTGAGCCTTCTTTAGAATTTTTCTAAGTTAACTAAGCATAGATTGAATACACTCACGCACACATACACTCGCATCTGATCTTGTCCTAGAGTAGCATTGTTGAAATTTCCGCAAGTCTTATATGTTTATGCCATGACATTTTCTGAGAGCTAAAACTTTGACCATTTGCTTATCTTGATCCTGAACATTGTCATGACATTTTTTCTTTGCTAGCTGCTATCCATTGCTTGAGGACAAGCAATAGCTAAACTTTGGGGGTGTGATAACTCCACAAAAAGGCTATATTTTAAACCTTTTTACTTAAGTTATTTATTGTCTTTAAGTGCATTTAGGTTCACTTAGATGCATTTAGGACCATAACATTACATTCATTGGTTAAATATGCCTTGGCATTTATTATGTGGCAATAGGTGTTATTTTACGGGAAAGGTCATGCTTTTGGCTGATGTTGCCCAGGTAAAGCAAAATTGGGAGCAAAGGAAAATTGTCATGACATTCGCAGAAGGATAGCGATGGAAAAATGTCATAGCAAAATTGAAGACCTCTTGTGCTGCACAAAAAGACAAGAAGATATTTTGTAAAGGAGTGCCAGCTGGTGCTATACAGGCTGGCCACAGCCACCTCAGTAGGGGACCACTTTCACCATGTTAGATATTCACAGAAGGATATCGATGGGAAAATGCCATGGCAAATTTGGAGACCTTCTGTGCTGCACTACAAGACAAGAAGATATTTTGAGGGGAGTGCCAACTGGTGCCAATACAGGCTGGCCACAGCTACCATAGTAGGGGACCACAGCCACCTCAGTAGGGGACCACTATCACCATGTCAGAAATGTCATCATGTTAACGGGGGCAAAAATGAATTTTCATCAAACCTTAGGGTTTTTCACCCCCATTTGATAAGGCATGGTGACTTTATAAAAGAGCAACCTTTTTTCTTGGAAAAGGAGGACCTTTTGAGCAAATTTTAAGGCACAAGGAGAGCAAAAAGCGGCGGAGAAAGTTTCCACCTTTCTTCCCCGACCACCTTCCGAAGGGTCCCTTCATTGATAGTGCTCGAAGAGAGTGGCGTGCTAGGCACCCAAGAGGGGCTAGCACGCTAAGGCGTCCCACGGTGATCGAAGAAGTCGGCGGTAGCGTGCACCGAGGGTGTATTATATCCTCTTCCTTTTCTTTATTTTATATCTTTGAAAGGTTTTATGTATATGATTTAAGGATGGTATTAGTGGTTAATATTTGTTCTTAAACTCTTTCACCCACCATGTGTTAGCTTTATTTGGTGGATGCTTTTGTGGATGATTATCTTTATCTTTTTATGAATATTCTAGCCTATTATGTGTTTGTGTATTTGCTTTGCTCATTGTTGTGAATCATTTAAACATTGTAAGAGGCATGAGAGTGTCCATTATTTAGATGCACGTTAGGTGTTCGAGAGAAACCTAGCTATAGATCCTTATATCATCCGAGAGGAGCTAAGGGAGGATCTACGTGAGCAATGGGCTTCAGATAGTAGCAGAGCCTAATCTGACCTTAGGTACTCGAGAGATACTTAGGTGAGGTTTTCAAGGACTAAAAGGAGTGAGCTTTGTCGATAGGCTAGTGTCGCTGCTAAGACCGAGAGGAGATGACGTGTCATTTTAGACTGTCAGGTTCATATGACTCGAGAGAGCGGGAACACTTTAGAAACCTTTGTCGAGTAAATAGACAACATAGTAGCTAGCTGTTCGTAGGAGTGAGGTTAAGAAGTCCATAAGAACCCCCATCAATCATTCCCAATAAGGCTCATCAATTGAGGATCATTACGACATATTGCTCACCTGTGTTCTGTTATCTTGCTTTTGCCATTTTATTTACAAAGTGTTCCTCTATTTTCTTTGTTCACTTGCAATCACATTACTATACTCTTCACACACCACCTTCATATATCTATCGTGCCACCACCATCCATTTCATTTTGCCTTAACATATTTTAGTTGCTTGCATTCTAAAATTGTCATAGTATTTAACCATAGCACCGTACATATTCATTTAAATTTGTTTATATCATTTTATTTATTTTCCTTTTGTTTAGTGACACCTTTTTTCCTTGAAAAAGTTGACTTACACTTTACCCCGATCCTCGTGGGAACGATACTCACTCACCCTTTATTACTTGCACAACTGCGTATACTTGCACATATATTCGTATAATTTATAGCACTACACGGAGCGGACCACAATCTGAACTCATTCCTTGCATGAACATATAGGATGAAATTAAAGCATCTAGATCAGATAAAATAAATAATAATAGGGTCATTTCACAACACCAAACTTGGTTTATAGCGGCGCTTTTTGCGGCGTTTTAGGAACAAACGACGCTATAGAATGATATATGGCGGCATTTAGGAACAAACACCACAATAACTCATAATTTAGTGGCGTGTTTTATTACAAACGCCCAAATAGAGATGTTTTCTTGCGGTGATTTGCCACAAACGCTACAATAGGGACGTTTTTTAGCGGCATTTTATCACAAATGCCACAATAACTCATAATTTAGTGTTGTTTATATTACAAACGCCACAAGAGGGACGTTTTCTAGCGGCGTTTTACCACAAACGCCACAATAATTATAGTTTTGATGACTGTAACAATTTTAATTTTTAGTGGTGTTTGTTTTAACAAACGCCACAATAAATTAAAAATATCATTTTATTTTATCGGATTAATACCCTTTCACACTCCCTCAACCTGCAATCCCGAAATGAAATCACCCAAAATCCCTAATTTCTACAACCATCTTCCCTCTTCGATTTTTTTGCCTCTCTCATGGATTACACTTACCGTTTTCTTATCGTTCTTCTTCTTCAAAATCAATTTCGTTGTTGTTGATTGTTTATGATATGTTGTATTGCACGGTGTTTGCTTAAATTGATGATATATGTGTATATGCACAATGGTTGTTTTCTTATTGTTGGATAAAGTATATTACATAGGTTTCCATTGCTTCACTACTTTAGGTTGGTTTTGTAAAAACTTGAGCTAGTTGGCACTTTACTTTCGGTTGACTTACTTTGTTTTAAATATTCTTTGTTTTCATAGAATAAGTAATATGGGAGCTCGTAGAGAGCTTAGAATGAATAACCGATCCATTACTGGTGGAAGGGAAGTACATGAGGAAGAGTTTCCACCTCCACCGCCACCACCTGTTGTATCACCAGTTGAACCACCAGCAGCTCCACCTGCTATGGCGGCTGTCGTTGACATGAATCAGTTGGTGCAGGCTATAGCAGGAGCTTTTCAGACTGTAGTTGTTGGAATGCAGGCCACAGTTGCTACACTGGTAGCTAATCCTTGTTTACCTTTGGAGAGGCTTCGTAGTTTGGGAGGAGTCAAATTTAAGGGACTATCCCCGGAAGACTATAAGAGTTGGCTAGAGAGTACTAACCGTATCTTAGTTCAGATGGGTTGTTATGAGAAGAAGTTGGGTTGTTCAGTTGCTTTGTTGCAAAGAGATGCTTATAAGTGGTGGACTACCATTACTTATGGTATGGAAAAAGAGGAGGATTACCTGGGAGTTCTTTGGAGAGGCTTTTAGGCGTAAGTATCTGGGTGTTCGATATCTAGATGAGAAAAAAGGGAGTTTATGGCTTTAGATCAGGGTAACATGTCTGTGTCTGAGTATGAGGTGCATTTTGTTAGGTTTAGTCAGTATACTCCTGAGTTGTTGGCTAGTGAGAGAGCTTGTTGTGAGTGGTTCCACTTTGATTTGGTTTGAGAGGTTAAGACTTATGTGTTGGCAACAGATTATACGGACTTTAATTTGTTAGTGGACCAGGCTAAGGATATCGAGCAGAGTTTGGGTTTGAAGTTTGTTGGATCTGGTTTTAGTAAGAGGCCCGCTGAAAATGGTAATAATAGGGATAGGTTTAAGAAACAAAGATATGGGCGATATGATCGGAATAATCAGTATAGGGGAGAAGGAGCTTTTCGTGGTTATCAAGGAGGTCAGGCTCGACCTGCTGAGTGTAATAGATGTGGGAGACGTCATGAGGGTTAGTGCTGGGGCCTTCCGGTAGTTGTTAGCAGTGTGGTGTTGTTGGACACACTAACGGGGAATACCGAGGCTAATCCGAAGACTCGCCCCGATAAACAATCCTAAAAATTTTTCTTTTAGCTTTTCTAAATGCATTAATTAGATCCTAAATTTTCATGCAAGGACTAAATTCATTTGCATCGGAAATTAATGAGAACCGAGTCCTAATTTAATCAAACAAGTTTTAGGGACCCAATTGTAATTTTCTAGATAATTATGATCAAAATGTGAAATTAAGGTTATCAATCCTTAATTAAGTCTATTACATGCTTAAGTCTCGAATTTCAGATTAAAATAATATCTACTAAATGCATTTAATCACCTATAGACCATAAACTACATATTTTAACAAGATTTTTAGATGCAAATCATCCTAATTCCATGTTCTTAATATAAATTGAAAACAATATTAATCAAGGTAAACATACATCAAATTCATTATAGATTTCTTCATAAATACTTTAAAGCAAAAAAATATCATAAAGAATATCCAAATAAACATATCAAAACTGTGCTCCATTACTCTAATCTACTTTAAGGTTCTTAATTGAATTCAAAACATATTTGAGCCTAAGAAAATATAGATAGTTACTCGACGTCCTTGCTTCCTTCTGGCACCTAATCACTTATTTATCTACATTGCAAGTAAAAGAGAGTGGTTAAGTAAAAGCTTAGTGAGTGACAATTTAAAAACTTAAGTAAAACAACTTGCAATGCAGCCCATAAAAGTCAAAGTTTTATAAAAACATGTCATGTTCAACTCATGAAATAATCTCATGGCTATCAATGCCAACAACATGAAAACCAACAAGTATCGGTGGCATAAGCCACAAAACCTTTTTCAAATACTTTTGAAAAACATATGCTCAATAAGCATCACTCAAGGCTTACATGTCAATCGCAAAGCTTCAATGAAAACACTTTTCAATTAAGAAAACATATTTGCTTTTAACATTGTATTGACATTAGTGAACCGTTTAGAATATCACTAAACGTTAGGATAAACAGAAACGGCAGGCATGGGGTCAATCGCTAGCATGCCACATATGATATAGACAATTGATAAGTCCTCAAAAGACAATCACTTTTATACCTTTCGTGGATAATAATTACTTAATCAACACCTATTTGGACTAATGCATAAGCCTAATGTGTGATACAGGGATGTTTTACCTTCATGACAAATAAGGATGATATTTATAGAAAATATAAGCTTTAATGCAACTTTGTGCATTTGCAGGTAAACTTGGACCCTGATCGAACCAGCCACAGATGGGAGCTTCTACTGATGGAAGCTAAGCAGACTAAAAGTCAGACCTCCGCCGGGACAGCAGATACATCCTGCCGAGGCAGGGAATTTCTTATTACCAAAAGTCAAAGTGGTGATCGATTTGAAGAGCATAAAAAGCTGGATTTTTCTAGACACTTTGCATAGCAATTGGAGTTCGAGAAGACGGTGTAAAGATGGAAAGAACCAAATTAAGAGATTCACCTATTCAAGGAAGGAAACATCCAAACTTACTAAACTTCTTCTCCAAGGCTGATGTTGCCCTAATTTTAGCCTATATAAAGGATGTGCCGTCCAAGAGAAGAGGAGAGGAGAGTTCACAAGAGACTTTAGAGATTTCTTTGTTTTCATCATGTTCTAAATTCTCTTAGAGTTTAGGTGAAAGTTGTCGAGTATTTGTGAGAGGACATTGTACTTAGTTTTCTTGTTTCATGCAATAAAATATTAAGGTTTGCTTATTCTTTGTCATTCATTGTTCTTGCATTCAAGCTCGGGAGAGAAGTTTGTGAGAGATTTGTTTATCTAATATCGGGAGAGTTAGATTCACGAAAGGAATAAGTACGGTATTTTTCTAGCTAGAAAATACTAACTCGGCCTAGGGATAGGTTAGAGTTTCAGCGGCTAAAAGAAGTGTGAGATTGGTTGGTGGTTATAGTTGATTCACGCCGGGAGGTATCATCAAGGACTAGTCATCAACAGTACTTCGACTTAGGGATAAGCGGGGTCATCCGAGGACACATTTCCGAACCTTGAATAAGTCCACCCAAGAGCAAGGGATTCTGTCGAGGCAGTAGAACTACAGCATTGCCGAGGCAGTGTAGTATAGTTGCATTAAACGGAAACAAGTCAATTGAATCCACAATACGACATAACTGAATCCTGCCCATTCTCTCAATCTGATTTAATTTTCATTCTTTGTTTTCTTTTTATTATTCAAGTTGTTTTCATTTAATTCAGGACAACCAAATTAATCTGTTTTTTTATTTTATTTCTTTTGCAGAGAGAGAAGAGCAAAGGAAACTTATTAAGTATACCAATCCCTGTGGAGACGATACTCGATATTCATCACTTTATTACTTGCGACGTTTTCACTTGCACAAATTGCGCAACCCTTTTTACACGCAACAAGTTTTTGGTGCCGTTGCCGGGGATTGGCAACTAAATTTTGTTATCTTTATTTTCTCGCATTTTAATTTTACTGAACTTCGGTTGTTACTGGTGTATGACCAGGGCAAACCCAAGCAATCCTTTGTACGAGCTAGATCCAGAGATTGAACGCACGTAGCAAAGGTTGAGAAGACATATCCGAGTAGTTATGGCAAATAATCCAATAGAACAAAACTTACACGCTGGCAATGGAGGACTTTCGCTACCACCATTGTCGCGGTAGCTTACAGTCCAGGATTTCCTCGTGGAAGATTTGAACGAGTTAAATCCAGGATTTGTTACACCAGAAATCGAAGCAACCCACTCTGAACTAAAACCTGTCATGCTTAACATGCTCAATACCATTGGACAGTTTGGTGGGTCATTAACTGAAGATGTCAGGCAACATCTCAAATCATTCATGGAGATTTGTAATTCATTCAAAATCCAAGGGGTCCATGAAGATGTTTTGAGACTGAAATAGTTTCCCTATTCACTGATGGATAGGGAAAAAAGTTGGTTAAATAGCATTCCAACAGGATCTATAGGATCTTGGAGTGAATTATGTCGTGATTTTATTACACGTTTCAATCCTACTAATCTATATGATTGTATACATAATGAAATTACTTCTTTTCGACAGACAGATGATGAACCGATGTATGAGGCATGAGAGTGATATAGGGAGCTATTACACAAGTGTCCTTTGCATGGATTTCCACTGTGGACACAAGTAACTATGTTTTACAATGCAATCAATGCCCCAACAAGGATGATGCTAGACGCCTCTGCCAATGGGACACTTCTTGACAAACCACCAGAGTAAGCTATAGAAATTTTGAACAAACTTGCAAAGAATGACTTTCAATTCCCTACATCTAGGCGAGGAGGGGTGAGACGCCAGCCCACAGTAAATGAGTTAGAAACATCCAATTCTGTGGCAGCACAATTGGCCTTTCTTACTAACATGGTTCAGAATATGCAAATGCAAAATAATACCCATGAGGTCAAGATAATCGATTCTTCTTGTAATTTATGCGGAGGTAACCATAGTTCTTCTGAGTGCATGCAGAATCAAGAATCTAGCCTTTATATGGGAAATTACAACCGGAACAACAACATGATGTCCAATACATATAATCCGGCATGGAAAAGACATCCAAATTTCTCATGGAGTAATCCTAATAATGCCCTGAATCCACCGCAGTCGCAGTTACAGCAACCACTGCCGCAGCAGCAGATGACTCAACAACAGCCTACAAATTCATTAGAAAATTCTCTTAAGGCCTTCATGATGAAAACAGAATCATACATGGTTGAGAATAGTAACTTCATTAAGAGAACTGATGCTTTCATGAACAGAACTGGGATGAGGTTGCAAAACCAATTAACAACCATTAAAACACTGGAAACTCAAGTTGGGCAGTTTGCTCAAAATATGACCACTAGACCACAAGGAGAATTACCCAGCAATATTGAAGTTGCAAGGGGAATGGGCTATGAGCAATGTAAGGCAATCACTACTAGGAGTGGCTTATAACTTAAAGAAATAACAGGTAGTTCGACAGACAAAGTCTCACTAGTGGAACAAGAAGAACCAGATAAAACGGATTTAGATGCTGAACTAAGTGAACCTGCCTCGACAGAGAAGTCGACAATTCCACGCCCAGTAGTTAAAGCAACAGACATACCAATGGTACCAGGCATTAAATTCCAGACTAATGAAACACTAGAGGAAATGCGACCCTCACCACCTTTCCCATAGAGGTTGAAAAGGCAGAAGTAGGAGTATCAATTCAAAAAGTTCTTAGACATCCTGAAGCAACTCCACATTAATTTGCATTTAGTTGATGCAATAGAACAAATGTCAAACTATGCTAAATTCTTAAAAGACATTGTGTCCAAAAGAAGAAGGCTTTGTGAGTTTGAAACCGTTGCCGCAACCAAAGGATGCATGGCCATGCTTCATAATCGTATGCCCCCCAAATTGAAGGATCCTAGATGCTTCACTATACCATGTGCAATTGGAAATCACTATGAAGGAAAGGTCCTATGTGATCTTGGAGCAAGCATAAACTTGATGTCTAAATTTGTCTTCCAAAAGCATGGAATAGGAAGGGCAAAACCTACAACTGTGATACTCCAATTGGCAGATAGATCGTATGTGCAACCTGAAGGAAAGATCAAGGACATATTGGTAAGGGTAGATAAATTTATTTTTCCAGTTGACTTTCTTATTCTTGATTGTGAATCAGATGAAAATGCACCAATCATATTGGGGAGACCTTTTCTAGCTACTGGACGCACTCTTATCGATGTGGAAAAAGGAGAATTGACAATGAAGGTTAACGACCAGCAAGTCAAACTCAATGTTTCCAGATTCTGAAAAGACATGATGATCTAGAGGAGTGCCAGATGATCTACATCACAGATGCAAACATTACAATTCCCTGTCTTAGCAACCACTGCCTTGGCAATAGCCTCGACAATATATCACAGTGCTGCCTCGATAGTACAGTTGATGACTGTTATAGCAGAGTCTTGGACAATTTGCCCAAAGATGATGAAGTTGAAACATAAGAGATTGAGGAGATCAGCTGGATAGCATACCTTCCAGGTAAGCACTTCGAACCTCTAAATTACCCAAGTAAGGATGAAAAACCTTCTAATGATGAACCAGTGGTTATTGAATTAAAACCTTTACCTGACAAATTAAATTATGTTTATTTGGGAACGAATCACACAATGCCCACAATTATTTCTTCTGAGTTGCAACCAGAACAGGAACAAAGCTTCATAGAGATGATGCGACAACACAAGAAGGCAATTGGGTGGTCAATTGATGACTTGAAGGGGATAAGCCCAGCCATTTGTATGCACAAAATCCTTTTAGAGGAAGATCATAAGCCCACTGTTGAGGCCCAGAGGAGACTTAACCATGCCATGAAGGAGGTAGTACGTAAGGAAATAATCAAATGTCTTGATGCTGGAATCATCTACCCTATGTCTAACAGTGCATGGGTAAGCTCGGTACAATGTGTACCCAAGAAAGGTGGCATGACGGTAATAACCAATAAAACCAATGAGTTGATCCCAACCAGGACTGTGACCGGTTGGAGGGTTTGTATGGATAACCGCAAATTAAATAAGGCAACAAAGAAGGATCATTTTCCGTTACCTTTCATTGATGAAATGCTTGATAGACTTGCTGGTAAGCCCTTTTACTGTTTTCTTGACGGTTATTCAAGTTATAATCAGATTGCCATAGACACTAAAGACTAGGCAAAAACCACCTTCACTTGCCCCTATGGGACATATGTATTTAGAAGAATTTCGTTCGGCCTTTACAATGCCCCGACAACGTTTCAGAGATGCATGATGGCAATTTTTCATGACATGGTAGAAAACTTCCTGGAGATATTCATGGACGATTTTTCAGTTTTTGGAGACACCTTCACTCATTGCCTTGGCAATTTAGAGAAGGTGCTGCAAAGATGTGAGGAATCCGATTTAGTTCTCAATTGGGAAAAATACCATTTTATGGTGAATGAAGGCATAGTTTTGGGCCACAAAATCTCTTCACAAGGAATCGAAGTTGACAAGGCTAAGATAGATGTGATGAAGAAATTGCCTCCACCAATTTCAGTTAAAGGAGTTAGAAGTTTCTTGGGTCATGCAGGTTTTTATAGGAGGTTTATCTGTAATTTTTCAAAAATTTCTAAACCCTTATGTAATTTGCTTGAACGGGACATGAAATTTGAATTTAGCAAGGAATGCACTGAAGCATTTGAAGCCCTCAAAGAGAAGCTGATCACCGCACCAATTGTAGTCCCACCAGATTGGGCCCTGCCTTTTGAAATAATGTGTGATGCCAGTGATCATGCTGTCGGGACAGCACTTGGGCAGAGAAAGAACAACCTATTCCATGTTATTTACTATGCTAGTAAAACCCTCAATGATGCCCAGATCAATTACACCACCACAGAGAAGGAATTACTAGCAGTGGTCTTTGCCTTTGATAAGTTCCGATCCTACCTTATTGGAACAAAAGTGACTGTCTACACCGACCATTCGACAATCAAGTACCTGCTCTCAAAGAAGGATGCCAAGCCCAGACTGATTAGATGGATCCTTCTTTTGCAAGAATTTGACGTAGATATCAAGGATAGAAAAGGTACGGAAAACCAGGTAGCCTATCATCTTTCCAGATTAGAAGCTGGGGAGAAAACCAACACACTAGACAAAATACAAGACACATTCCCAGAAGAACACATCCTGCACATCTCGGCAGTAGCGGAAGAATCTGTCGTAGCAGAGACCGCGGTAGTATATAACTGTGTCACCGCCGCAGTGACTACGTACATCTCAACAACATTGATAGAAGACCTTGCCGCAGTCACAACCATTCCCTGGTATGCTGATCTTTTCAATTACTTAGCTAGTGGTGTTATGCCTTATAACCTTAACCATATTGAAAAAAAGAGGTTTCAGCATAATGCAAAGCATTATTTCTGGGATAACCCTCTTTTGTTCAAGCAATGTGCAGATTAGGTTATAAGAAGATGTGTTCAAGAGGACGAGCAAAAATAAGTGCTCCAGCACTGCCACGATTCACCCTGTGGTGGACATTTTGGAGGAAACAGAACAGCCGCCAAAGTGCTTCAATCAGGCCTTTATTGGCCCACACTCTTCAAAGATGCCAACGCACTGTGATCGATGCCAACGCACGGGCAATATCTCTAGACGTAATGAGATGCCATTGCAGCCCATATTGGAAGGAGAACTATTTGATGTTTGGGGCATAAACTTTATGGGACCATTCCCATCATCTCAAGGGAATCTCTACGTCCTAGTAGCAGTGGATTACGTATCAAAATGGGTCGAAGCAATTGCCACACCACATAATGATTCCAAGACTGTTCAGAAATTTCTCAAGAAAAATATCTTAACCAGATTTGGAGTACCTAGAGCGATAATTAGTGATGAAGGTAAACACTTCGACAATAGACTCATTGCCGCGACCCTGAAGAAATTAGGCATCACATACCGAATTGCAACAGCTTATCACCCACAGATAAATGGGTAGGCCGAGATATCAAACAGGGAATTAAAGCAAATCCTTGAAAAGGTGGTCAACCCATCTCGAAAGGATTGGTCTCATCATCTCGATGATTCCTTTTGGGCATATAGGATAGCATACAAGACCCCATTGGGAACATCTCCATACAGGCTTGTATTTGGAAAAGCATGCCATTTGCCCGTGGAAATTGAGCACAAAGCTTATTGGGCAGTGAAAAATTTGAACATGGAATGGGAGAAAGCTGGCCAAAAAAGACTGTTAGACCTCAATGAGTTAGAAGAATTCAGAGCAGCAGCCTATGAAAATGCCAAGATCTACAAAGAAAAAACTAAACGATGGCATGACCATAAGCTACTGCTGAGGCAGTTCCTGCCGGGGTAGCAAGTCCTCCTTTTTAATTCCAGGCTCAAACTGTTTCTAGGCAAACTCAAGTCCAGATGGTCAGGCCCATTCGAAGTTCTTCAGGCCTATCCACATGGTGCGGTATTGATCAAATCAAAAAGTGATGGACATGAGTTCAAAGTCAATGGCCAACGCTTGAAGCACTATTTTGACCTACATGATATGAGGACTATTGAGACCATCACCTTAGGAGATGCACTTGCACGCACTCCTATCGTGACTTAATTTCATTATCTTATCTTTATTTTATTGCACTTTTAGGATTAGATTTAGTTTAGTAATTTTTTTCTCTTCTTGTTTTATTTAATCTTTTATTGTTGGTGTTTATTTTATTTAGGACAAGAATCAAGAATGAAGGTGAAGGAATTCATAAAAAAAAGATACACTGTTGCAGCAGTGAGTAGTGTCAGGGCCGTAGCAGTTACCAACGGGAAGAACAACATAACGGCTAGTTTGGAGTAATTTTAGCCGTGACAGTCAATGCCAACTGCTAGAAAATGTCTAGTTGGGTTAAACACGGCAATACAAGGCCGAAGCCTATATAAACACATTCTCAATTTGAACTATTCACTCTTGTATTCGTGATTTCTTAAAATTCTTTGCTTATCTCTCTCAAATTTCTTAACGACTTTCACAAACTTTTTTGCTTATCTCTACCCATGGCAGACTACAATAGATTGGAACTCGCCACTGTTGAAGAACGCTTCAACAGATCCTTCATTGCAAGGCAATTATGGGAAGAACAAAGATTCTAGCATTCAGATGCGGAGAACTATGGAATCGAGCATTACTTGTTCGATAAAATAGCATATCAAGAATGGCAAATCTTTTGCTTACAACCCGCCCAGGCCAACGCCACGATTGTGGGAGAATTTTACGCGCATGGGCCAAGCGAAGATTCACTCTATGTCCATTGTCGGGGAATACCAGTTCAACTTGATGCCAACATCATCAATTTGTTCTATGGCCTCCACCCTACTCGTGATGACCATTCAGCATTTATGGCAGACAGAAGCCACACGGATTACGAGCTCATCAAAGATGATCTTTGCTATGATAACACATAATAGGAAACCGGATCCCACAAAGGCTCCGTGGTTAGACAAAATCTAAGGCCTGAGACAAAGTTGTGGAACACATTCATAAAACGACGCCTTATCCCAACATCCCACAATAACACAGTCGATAGAAGAAGATTGGATCTAATTCAATCTATCATCAATAAAAGAAGTATTAATGTGGGAGAGTTGATACTAAGGGAAATATACGAATGCGGTAAGAAGAACAAGGGACCTTTATATTTTCCATGTTTAATCACGGGTCTTTGCACTGCTGCAGGTGTTCCAATTGTGGATACTGACGAAATCACTACCCAAAGGCACGGATGGACACGGGAGTTCTGCCACAAAGTCATGCAAATAACGCAGGCAAAACTAGTCCAAGCAACTCCAATGCCAGGCACTACTGATACCACTACCGGGGCCCAGTACACGGCAGACATACCTGTTGCTTCCCACAGCACAGCCACAACGGATACTTACCAGGAGATACTTCAGAGGATGGCAGCCATGGATTTAAGACAACAAAGGTACATGGAGTACTAGAGGGATTTTAACAATACCTTAGACCAGATGATGATCACCAACTTCCCAAACCAAGGGGTGCAGTTCCCCGACTTCCCTCTTGATATGTTTGTCACGGTTGCGCCCTATATCGAAACACCTCCGGCTCTAGGAGGATCGCGACCATTTTATGCCCCTGGACCATCACAACCGTTCCATGCACCAGACCCATCTCAGCCAACAGAGACTGCCGCGGCAACATCAGCCAGTAGAAGGCCGTCCAAGAGAGGAGCAGCAGGCTCTCCTATAATCATTAGGAGTTTCTCGTTGGAGATGGACTCTTTCATGCAGTAGCCTCACTTCACTGCCGGGTCCAGCACTCAGCCCGCCTGGGCAGATAACATGGAAGCTGAGGATGCGTGCGGGACAGAAATAATGGCCACCGAAGAAATTGGGGACGAGGAAGAAGGAGAAGAAGTCAACGCCCCATTGCAAAGGACGCCACCTACCAGAATCCAGCCTCCCAGAACAGCCAAAACTCCGCAATCACCAGCACAGGGATCAAAAATTAAACTGTCAGCAGCAAGGCCAAGGAAACTCATCATCCGCAGCAGTTCTTCGGAGGATTTTTAATCATTTTATACCTCTCTACTGTTTTTATTTTCCCTTGATAATCTTCATGTTTGTTTCATGTCTTTTGCATATGTTTAAGCATTGGGGACGATGCTTAGTTCGAGTTTGGGGGTGTGATAAGTCCTGAAAAGATTATCACTTTTATACCTTTCGTGGACAATAATTACTTAATCTACACCTATTTGGACTAATGCATAAGCCTAATGTGTGATACATGGATGTTTTACCTTCATAAAAAATAAGGATGATATTTATAGAAAATATAAGCTTTAATGCATCTTTGTGCATTTGTAGGTAAACTTGGACCTTGATCGAACCAGCCACAGATGGGAGCTTCTACTAATGGAAGCTAAGCAGACTAAAACTCAGATCTCCGCCGGGGCAGCAGATGCATCCTGCCGAGGCGTAGAATATCTTAATACCAAAAGTCAAAGTGGTGATCGATTTGAAGAGCATAAAAAGCTGGATATTTCTAGACACTTTGCATAGCAATTGGAGTTCGAGAAGACGGTGTAAAGATGAAAAGAACCAAATTAAGAGATTCATCTTTTTAGGGAAGGAAACATCCAAACTTACTAAACTTCTTCTCCAAGACTGATGTTGCCCTAATTTTAGCCTATATATAGGATGTGCCGTCCAAGAGAAGTGGAGAGGAGAGTTCACAAGAGACTTTAGAGATTTTTTTGTTTTTCATCATGTTCTAAATTCTCTTAGGGTTTAGGTGAAAGTTGTCGAGTATTTGTGAGAGGACATTGTACTTAGTTTTCTTGTTTCATGCAATAAAATATTAAGGTTTGTTTATCCTTTGCCATTCATTGTTCTTGCATTCAAGCTCGGGAGAGAAGTTTGTGAGAGATTTATTTATCTAATATCGTGAGAGTTAGATTCATGAAAGGAATAAGTACGGTAGTTTTCTAGCTGGAAAATACTAACTCGGCCTAGGGATAGGTTATAGTTTCAATGGCTAAAAGAAGTGTGAGATTGGTTGGTGGTTATAGTTGATTCATGTCGGGAGGTATCATCAACGACTAGTCATCAACAGTACTTCGACTTAGGGATAAGCGGGGTCATCCGAGGATACTTTGCCAAACCTTGAATAAGTCCACCCAAGAGCAAGGGATTGCTGCGGCGGACGTACCCTTCACTGTCGAGGCAGTAGAACTGCAGCACTGCCGAGGCAGTGTAGTGTAGTTGCATTAGACGGAAACAAGTCAATTGAATCTACAATACGGCATAACTAGATCCTGCCCATTCTCTCAATCTGATTTTATTTTCATTCTCTGTTTTCTTTTTATTATTCAAGTTGTTTTCATTTAATTCAGGATAACTAAATTAATCTATTTTTTTACTTTATTTCTTTTGCAGAGCGAGAAGAGCAAAGGAAACTTATTAAGTATACCAATCCTTGTGGAGACGATACTCGATATTCATCACTTTATTACTTACGACGTGTTCACTTGCATAAATTGCGCAACCCTTTTTACACGCAAGAACAATCGCTACTCATATCGCGTGTGAAGGCCAATCGCCTAATCACACCCATGATAGAATAAAACCAATCATGAAAACACACCTTAGCTTCCGAGATAAGCAACACTTATATGTAATACAACACATATATCACAATATAAGTATTAACTTTAATGCATCACTAAGGCATTTATACACGTACGCATTTTAATTATAGTGCACTCACATCCTATTGATCGATCAACTTATCCATGTTTCATCATCTTTAATACCAATACTAAAAACAAAACACGATGCTCAAGTTTTAAGACAAAAATAGTGAATCATGACTCATGCCTCCCATCAATACATGCATCAAGTGCAAAAACCAATAAAACCTTTTTTATCAAATTTTGAAAACAAAACCATGGGAGCATCAAAACATTATAAAAAACAGTATCATGAGAATCTAATCACGTGCATAATCTCTTATGCACCATTAAAACATGAACATGACAAAACATATAGTAAAGAAAGGCGTAATATGGGATTTTCAAGAGAGCAAAACTTAAAACACTTACTACGGAGTATAGGGAGTTTTTTTCACACCTTCCCTACACCCTAAACCTTTGAAAAAATATTTAAAACACACCCAAACATCCATCAAGTTGGACTAATACATGACAACCCCTAAAAACACCATAAAATCTAACTGAAACTCACCGAAAACCTCTCCAAACACCCCCTAAACCTTCTGTCCGGGAATAGATACTTAAAATCCATCTTAATTACATCTAAAAACTTTAATATTCATGTATTTAGGCATCAAAAACAGCCATGGAAAACCTTTGAACGAAATTCAAGAAAACAATGAGATTTTTATCAAGAAAATCGATTTTATTGATTCAAGACTTTAAAGATTTTTCGATCAGACAAGGACTTAGGAATTTCATTAAATAACTTTAGGTTTTATTGGTTTGAATGATTCTCACCTCCAAAATTGATCCCACCCCTTGAAAGGTTTAAAAACTAGAAAACCCGTAGAAAAACGAAGAGATTTTGAAGAAGAAAAATATAGGAAAATAAACCAACGAAATTTTATTAAAAAGAATGAATATTTACCTTAAAAAGATTATGAAGAGGCTTCCTTGGAGAAGAAGAAACCGAAATTTAAAGAAGGGATATTTTTAAAAAGTGAATTTTTGGGTTTTAGATCAAAATTAAGGAATTTTGATTACTTAGGTTAAAACAAGGGATTAAAGGTTGTTTAGATAGGCTTTTGAAAGGTTTAGATCAACTAGTATTAGGATTATATCAAATTACCTTAATGATTCAAAGTTTTGGCTTAGTTTATAAAATTATCCTCAAGTTTTCAATTTTTACAAAATAGTCACTAATTTCAAAATCTTAGGGATTCAAGGGTCAATTTTCAAAATTGAGTTGACATAAGTAAATATAAGTTAATTATGAATTTTATAATATTTTTCCATAATTTATTTTGATCTAAAACTATTTTTTAAGAATTTAATCTCGAACTAGGCTTAACCGACTAAACCGACCCACTAACTTCTAGGCCCAATTTTGGGGTGTTACAACTCTCCCGCACTTAAGAAATTTCTTCCTCAAAATTTTCACCGTGGAAAGAGATAAGAAACTGCTCTTCACAATTTCCTCTTGCTCCCACGTGACTTTCCAAACACTAAGATACCACTTAAAACACTCCGACTCACACGAGGATCTTACCACAAAAGACCTGATATGAACCCGATAGTATGGTCCAAGTCATGTTATGTTGCCTGATCGTGATTGTAGTAAAAATGGATTCCTCAAGGATTAGTATGTTGTATTTGCATACACATGAAGCATAAGAACGAACAAGAATATAAAAAAATGATGAAAGTGTGATGGTATGGTGATTATATGAAATGAAAGAAAAAGTGGTGAAAAGATTATGGAAGTGATGGTGAACGTGACATGGATTTTGTAAGTTGTAAGGATGGTGGATTGTGACCCGCTAGCTATATTGAGCTAGGAACCAACAATATAATTTTGTGGATTGAATTGAAGGAATGTGGCACGTGACCCACTAGCTATAAGGAGCTAGGAACCAACGCGATAATAAGATGGAATGGATGAAGATTACAAGCCTAACTTGAAGCCGATAGAGTTCTCGCAAGAACAAAGCAGAAAACAAATTTTCAAAAGAGTTTTATTATATCAAAGTTGTGTCATAAAAATGAAGGAAAGGTTCCTATTTATAGTGTTCATAGGAACCATATGAAGAATCTTACAACAAGAGATGAATGCTTCATCTTTATGGTGATGAATGCTAATGAATGCTTTGTTTTCTCTCCTATATTTAAGTGGATGAATTTTCAAGGTATTAGTGATGAATTTGGACTTAATTTAGGCTTAATATACATATAATTTCGTCCAAATGGTGAAAGGACTCTTGGGCTGCCTTGTCTTGCTCTTTCATGGAGAAAAAGAGGTTCAAAATGAACATTTGATGTATATAAACACTTTGGTAGCAAAAGGGGAGTGTCTCTTCCAATTCCATGTTAATCCTCAAGCTAATTAACCTTCTTGAATTTTATAATATTATGCTTTAAGAGGGACTTCATTGATTTTCTTCATGTAGAATACAAATAGCCTCCAAAGATGATGAAGAAGTGACTTGAATGCCTTGATTATTTGCATAATGATGACCTTCATTTGTATGAATAAAAATCAGCTTTGAATTGACTTGAATATGTGAATAAATAAGACCTTAAATGACTTGTATCTTGGATGAAGATGAAAGGAATCTTCCTTGGCTCAAAATCATCCAAATCATCCTTGCATAAAATTCTCGTAATAAAAATTCCAGCCTGCACTATCTTCGGTAAATTGATCATATCTTAAGCTAACGATATCGGATTAAGTTCATTCAAAATGATTTGGAAAGCTAAGAGATAGAGGAATAAACATCAAAAAGACTTCAAGACTCAATTCGTCCCGGATCCAGTTCAAAAATAGAGATCAATCTGACATATATTCTTGCATTTGGTGTGACTGTTCATCGCCCTTCATTCACCTAACACAAAGGTAAACTTTATTTATATTTTAATTAAAAAAATGCTTAAAAATATAAGAGTTAGTTTGATTAATGCACTAGTTTAATGAATAAACAAGTATGACCAATGAACTAACTTTATTAATGACTACATGCATGAATGAAATAGTTTATTTAAATGACTAGATAAACTACTTCCCTAAATGAACTAGATGCTTAAATATTATGCATGCTTAAATGATCAGCACACTTATTCAATGCATTGATATATATAAAAACTTTATATTCTCATGCAAAATTATGCATAAGTTGTAACATCCCGGTTTTGGGGTTAGTAGCTTGAGTGTTAGTTGGGGAAATTCGATTCGGGTCGAATCGGATCCCTAGGGTTCGTTATTCTGAGGAAAAATTAAAATAATAATGATTTAATCGGACAAGTTATAATTTTTTCGAAAGGTTTAAAAATATTAAAATGGTGTTTTAAAGTTAAAGGAATATTATTGATCCTTAATTTGATTTTTAATTAGGCTTAATTTTGGATTAGTGACTAAATTGTAATTTTTGGAAAATTTTAGGTATTTAATTGGTGATTTTCGGAAATTAAGATTTTTGGTGACTAAATTGGAAAGTAAGCCATAATTAGAATCCTTAGAGGGCCATAAACCCAATTTATTTTTAATTAATGATTTATCCACCAAAATTGTTTTTAAATGGTTTTATTTTAGATGATAATTTTATTTTCTTTTGTAACCTCCCATTTTCTCATCTTTTCTCTCAAAATTTTCTCTCCATCTTCTTCTCCAAATTTCTTCAATTACTTGCTGATTTCTTCTCCATCTTCATTTTCAACAAGATTTAATTCATTTTACTCATCCTTTCATTCTCTACAAAACCTACTCATCAGTTTTGCAAAATCAACATCCATTTTCAAGGAAATCAAGGAAGGATTTCTCATCTTTTTGGTGGATCTAATCTCTAAGCTAAAACTCTGATTTCTAATCTTTTTCTAAGGTTCTTTATTGAAGTTCCCAAGTATTGGCTTGCTAGTTAACAATTGATATTTAATTTTGTGTTTTTAGTTCAAGATTTCTGAGTTTTGTGAAGGTTTTTGTGAAATCTTTTTAGATATCAATTGATGCTGGAATTAGGATGATTTAGTTATGATATTAGGTTAATTAAATGATTGATTGAGTCTTGTAATGATTTAATATCAAATTAATCCCGGAATAATGCAATCGGTGGTGTTTTAAGGTGGTTTTCGGTTGTTTTAGGGGCTGTTTTAGGTGTTCTTTTGTTGCTGGAGGTATAATGATGGTTTGGAAGTGCTTTTGGTTCATTTTTGAAGTGGATTAGATGTTAGATTCATTAGGTTTTGGGCTGATGATGTTTCGGATGCGTTTCGGTTAGGTTTCGGTCTTTTCGGCTAGGTTTCGATAGTTTTTGTGGAGGTTTAATGTGGCTGTTGTTTTGGGCATGTTGTGATGTGAATATGCTCTGTTTTTAATGTTGTAGAGGTAGTGCAAGAAGGTGCATAAGTTGCTGGTGCGTTGGCGTTGCCGTCGGAGCATCGGCGAGAGCTCGTTTCGCTTGTCGGTGAGTGATTTCGGGTTTAAAGTGTTTCGCAAAGGTTCGGTTCTGTTTTGGGGACTATGGAATAGTGTGAAAACTTTCCATAGTTCAAGAGTAAGTGTTTTAAATGATGTTGATGTATTACCTTAAGTTTCGGCTATATTGGTAATGGCTTTTTATAAATGATGATTCAATATGATTTTGGAAATGATTCATGCATGTATTAATTGCTGAAAATGCATGGTTTAGAAAGGTATGCATGGCTTATGAAAGCATGAAAATAAATTGGAACAATATGTGGTTATTGCCTTATAATTGATTACGCCGTTGAGCATGATTTTGGTTCACATGATGAACATTTAATGAGTGCATTATGAGCAGCAAGTTAACATGCATGATTGGAAATTATATTGGCTTAGTGACACTAACCTTAGATTCGAATACAAATGATATGTCATTAGGATTGAGTGCACTATAAAAATATTGAGAATAATGATGATGCCTACACGTAAACAAGGGTGACTTTGTGTCCGATCATGCGTGTAGAGCTTGCCTATATGTAAACAAGGGTGACTTTGTGTTCGACCGTGCATATAGTTGACCCATGCGTAAACAAGGGTGACTTTGTGTCCGACTGTGCGTAGTGGGGGTAACATGCATATAAGGGTGACTATGTGTCCGACCGATGCATGTTGAGACCAAGCGTCTCCAAATATGGAAAAAGGGATCCGTGTATTCGGTGAGCTTAAAGTTCACAATAAGTGATCACTAGAAAGCCAATATGCAAACATGAAACAATTTGGTATCCATATGCATGGCATAAGAAATGGTTTGTTTACGTTGATGAGCATGATTTGGTTTCACATATTTTTAATTGAGCATGAATGATGCAAGCATGGCTTTTAAAATGATTTTTAATTTATGCATTGATGATTTTATTAGAGCTTCCTCACTAAGCATGTCATGCTTAAGCTCTCTTTTCATCCTTGCAGAAAAATAAGGACATTTGAGGCTACTTTCGGAGTAAGAGGACCAAGGGGAAAAGACCTCACATTATTGGTATGATTTGGCCAATAAATAAGGGCACAGCAATGTGTAAACCTATCCTTTATGAGAGTGTGTTTTGCTTGGGTTGATGACTTGTAATAAGACCTTATTTTGCTTTGGTTGTGGATTGATGAATTGTGGTATTGTTTTGAATTGGTTGAAGCATGTAAATACATGAATGTTCTTGTTTTTAATCATAACATAGGAAGCATGCCTATAGGTTACTTCGGGGTCATTGATGTGGGTAATTGTATGCTTAAGGATGTTTAATGTGCTTAGGGAGTATGCATATAGTTGGGGGTGATAAATGGATGTGTTTAGATGGGGTTTGAACCAACCAAATTGCTTAATTAGTGTTTCTGGACAGGGGGTATCGAAACACCCTCTGGTAGTATTGATACCCCAAGACAATTTTGGGGCGGCATCGAACCATGGTTCAATGCCATTACCTCACTGGACACCAAGGTATCGATACCACCCAAGGAGGTATCGATACCCTTGGCTTTTGAAGGCTTAATTAGCCACAACCATGCCATGGTATCGATACCATGCTTGATGGTATCGATACCCATGACCAAAAAGAAAGAATTATAAATGTCGGAAGCTTGTGTTAGGTCGAATAAACTCCCGCAATCGAATATGGATGCTATGAATAACATTTTGAGTTGTAATATCACCTTGATGTATGATGTTTACTTAAATTCGTATTGGTAAATTAATGTTGGTTTTAGTCCCTATGATTTGTGAGCTTTACAATTAGGTCCTCAATCATTGAAACATGAAATTGATGATTCTATAATGATCCGATTGATCTGAATTTTAATGTGCGTGTCCTGTACATGTTTAATTGAACCTTGGTAGATTGAAGTTCCCATTTATTATAGGAATTAAAGTTATTTGCGTTTTGGTCCTTATGTTTTATATGCGAGTTGAATGATCAATTGTGAATCGAATGTTTCCATTTTCGTTATGCATGACCTCGAAACACATAGGAACTTAAGTATGCATCTAGTTAAGAAAAAAACATATCGGTTTTCAGGGTTGTTTATCGATTCGGACCTTCGCGGGTTTGGTTCAATATTCCCCGTGTAACCCGTTAGTGTCGGTTCCGTCTAGGCCGGGCTAAGGGGGTTACATAAGCAAAATAAGGTGAATCTCCCTTGTTAATTCCACTTCCCCATGTTCAAACCTAGATATGAACAAGCTTTCCATGGCTTAATGAAACTTCTTGTCCCTTGCACGTGTGATGGAGCCACTTGGGTACTCCTCTAGGTCCTTTTCATTGGTGCTCATATCAGTCCCTCCCTCTTTAAAGCGATTTGTCTCCAAATCTTCATCTGCATCATAAGGAGATAAATCAGCAACATTAAAGGTTGCACTAACATTAAACTCACCTGGGAGGTCTAATTGATAAGCATTTTCATTGTTCCTCTTAATAACTTGAAATGGTCCATCTCCTCGAGGCATCAATTTAAACTTTCGTTGTGCTGGAAACCTTTCTTTTCTCATGTGTAACCACACCCAATCTCCCGGCTCAAAAGTAATTCTTTTTCGTCCTTTGTTCACATGCTGCTCATATTGTTTGGTTCGCTTTTCAATATTTTCCTGCACTTGTTGATGGAGTTTCTTAACATATTCTGCTTTGTTAAGTCCATCTTTGTTCACAATTTGATCAGTGGGTAATGGTAACAAGTCAATTGGTGTTAATGGATTAAATCCATACACAACTTCAAAAGCTGTACGCCCTGTAGTAGTATGGACTAATTGATTATATGTGAACTCCACATGTGGTAAGCTCTCTTCCCATGTCTTTAAGTTCTTTCGAATAATGGTCCTAAGCAACATGGATAGCACTCGATTCACCACTTCAGTTTGTCCATCCGTTTGAGGGTGACATGTGGTGGAAAATAGTAGCTTAGTTCCTATATTTCCCCATAGAGCTCTCCAAAATTGACTTATGAATTTCACATCTCGATCGCTAACAATTGTCCTTGGCACACCATGTAACCTTAAGATTTTCCTGAAAAACAAATTAGCAACATGTGAAGCATCATTAGTTTTATTACAAGGAATAAAGTGAGCCATTTTAGAAAATTGATCCACCACTAAAAAGATAGAGTCTTTGTTGTTCTTTGTGCGTGGTAACCCTAGCACAAAGTCCATTGATATGTCTATCCAAGGTACTTCCGGAATGGGTAGTGGTGTGTATAGTCCATGTGGCATAACTTTTGACTTGGCCTTCTTGCAAGTGATGCAACGCTCACATAACCTCTCTACATCACGTTCTATCTTGGGCTAATATAAATGTTCTTGAAGTATGGATAATGTCTTTGCTATGCCAAAATGTTCCATCAAGCCCCCTCCATGAGCTTCCTTGATAAGTAACTCACGCGTTGAACCTTAGGGAATGCATAATTTACCTTCTTTGAATAGGAACCCATCATCCCTATAATAGGTTTTAAAGGTCCCTTTCTCACAAGCTATGTAAATCTCTCCAAAATCAAAATCAGAAACATATAAGTCTTTAATGAAAACAAAACCCAACAACTTAGATTCTAAGGTGTTTAGAAGAACATGCATTCGCGATAATGCATCGATAACTATATTCTCCTTACCTTTCTTATATTTGATCATATATGAGAACGTTTCAAGAAACTCTACCCATTTAGCTTGCATTTTATTAAGTTTATGTTGCCCCTAATATGATTTAAGGCTTCATGATCGGTGTGAATAATGAACTCCTTTGGCCATAAGTAGTGTTGCCACGTTTTCATTGCTCGAATAAGAGCATACATCTCCTTGTCGTAGGTTGAATAATTAAGCGTAGCTCTACTCAATTTCTCACTAAACTAAGCTATAGGATGTCCACCTTGAGACAACACCGCTCCAATTCCCACACCTGATGCATTACATTCAATTTTTAAAGTTTTGTTAAAATCAAGTAAGGTAAGTAAAGGGGCATGGATTAAACAATTTTTAACGTCATTAAAAGACTTTTCTTGAGCCTCTCCCTAGAAAAGATAGCATTCTTCTTGATGACACTAGTTAATGGGGCAGCAATAGTGCTGAAGTTGGGAACAAATCGTTAATAAAAACTTGCGATTCCAAGAAAGCTCCTCACTTGCGAAATGCTTGTTGGTCGTGGCCACTCTTCTATGGCTTTAACCTTATCTTTATCAACCTCCAAAACCTCGGAACTCACAACAAAACCAAGGAAAATAACTTTATTAGTACAAAATGTGCACTTTTGTAATTGGCAAACAACTTCTCTTTTCTTAAAACCAATAAAACTGACCTGAAGTTTTGAACATGCTCTTCTATTGATTTACTATAGATTAAAATGCCATCAAAGTAAACAACGCAAAACTTACCCAAGAATGGCCTAAGAACATGGTTCATTAATCTCATGAATGTGCTAGGTGCGTTAGTAAGGTCAAATGGCATAACCAACCACTCGTAGAGTCCTTGCTTTGTTTTAAACGTTGTTTTCCGTTCATCACCTTCCCGCATCCTTATTTGGTGGTAACAACTCTTAAGATCAATCTTAGAAAATAGGTTAGAACCACTAAGCTCATCTAATATGTCATCCAAACGGGGAATAGGGTGACGATACTTTACTGTAATCTTGTTTACTTCTCGACAATCCACACACATGTGCCAAGTTCCATCATTCTTTGGTACTAGTAACACCGGAACAACACATGGGCTAAGACTTTCCCTCACGTATCCTTTTTCCATCAACTCGGTTACTTGCTTTTGTAGCTCCTTTGTTTCCTCGGGATTGCTTCGATATGCTGGTCGATTTGGAATGACGGCACCAGGAACGAAGTCAATTTTATTCTCAATGCCACGAATTGGTGGCAACCCACTTGGTATTTCCTCCGGAAATAAATCATCAAAATCATGCAATAAAGAAACAATAGAAGAAGGTAAAGTATGATCAAGTTGGTTAGTGTTTAATAAATTTTCCTTGTACATAAGTACAAGTAATTCCTTTCCGGACAACAAACACTTTTGCAACTCCCCTTCTTTGGTAAATACACTCATCTTTTTTTTTCTCACTTTGCTTACTTTCTTTTGCTTTTACCTCCAATTTAGTCTCTCTCTCTTTGGCTTTTTAAATACTTTCTCTCAAATGGATTTGGTCTTTGTGGATTTGTTTAGGAGAAAGAGGGGTTAAGGTAATCTTTCTTGCTTCATGGGTGAACGTATATCGGTTGGTATATCCATCATGTATGACACGTCTCTCAAATTGCCATGGTCTTCCAAGCAATAGATGACTAGCGTGCATTGGAACAACGTCACAAAGGATCTCGTCTTTATATCTTCCTATTGAAAATACAATAAGAACTTGCTTGGTAACCTTGAGCTCTCCTCCATCATTAAGCCACTGGAACTTATAGGGATGTGGATGCTTTGTTGTTGCTAATCCAAGCTTTTCTACCATAAGAGTACTAACAACATTAGTACAACTCCCGCCATCTATAATGACAAAGCATACCTTTCCTATGATGTGGCAACGAGTGTGGAAGATATTCTCACGTTGTTCGTCTCCTTCATTGGATTGCATGCTTAGGCTCCTTTTGGTAATGAGGGCCTCTCCTTCTGCTGCATGCTCCAATTCATCATCATCATCTTCTAGTATAGAAGTAACATCATCTTCATCCTCATGTTTTGATTCAACTTCTCCATCATCACGAAGAAGCGTGGTATTGCTGTTTGGACATTGGTTTGCAATAGGCCCTCGCCCCAAACATTTGAAGCATTTTATGTCTCGAGAACGATTTGCAATGGCTAAAGCCTTACCCTTGCTAGATTCGGCAATGGGCTTCCTTCCTTTGGATGATCCTCCTTTTTCAAGGGAAGGAATTGGAGGACTCCGTTTGTATGAACTTTTCCCCCATCTTAGTGCTACTCCCCCATAGGATCATGCGACACCCTTCTTTTTAAGTTGCTTCTCCACTTTTATGTCCATGTGCACCATGTTTTCCATCTCCACATAATGTTGTAATTCGACCACATTGGTAATATTTGGATCAAGTCCCGCTAGAAACCTTGCCATGGTAGCTTCTCGGTCTTCGTCTATATTGGCACGAATCATAGCAACCTCCATCTCTTTGTGGTAGTCTTCAACACTCCGGTTACCTTGTAAGGTTGGAGACAATTGAACAACTCTCGATGGTAGTGAGTTGGAATGAAACGCCTCCTCATTACTACCTTCATTTCGTTCCATGTTGAGATGGGTCTCTCTCCATTACGCCTCCTACTTGATGTCAATTGATCTCACCAAATTAATGCATAATCTATGAATTCAATGGCGTCTAATTTTACCTTCTTACGCTGAGAGTAATTGTGGCACTCGAAGATGTGCTCAATTTTCTTTTCCCAAGATAGATAAGCCTCGGGATCTGTTTTGCCTTGGAATGGTGGAATGTTGATCTTGATGTTGTTTAAATCGTCATCCACTCATGGGCGGGCTCTTTGGTACCTAGGCACTTGTCTCTTCAAACTTTGTTGGGAGTTTCGCTCGTCTTCTTGTTTATCAACCACCTCATCATCATATTCTTCCTCGTGGTCTGAATTTTGCCTCCTTTGAGATCTTTCCTCTAATTGTTCTAACCGCTCTTGCATCGGCCCCAACCTTTGTTGCAACAACCTGTCCATTTCTCTAATAATATCTTGAAGATTAGTATTAGTTGCATCCATGTTAACATTATTACTATCACAAACAGGGTTCGCTACAGAATTTTGAGACATGTTTAGTAACAAAATAAAATATAAACCTCATCAACAACAAAAAAAAAAATCTCACCAATCACTCCAAAGAAAGTCACTCCACTCGTGTTTCACTTGGGATGGCTTTTACCCTTGATGTACTCTCTTGCCTTTTTCCACTCTTGCTCTCATTAAAGTTCTTTGAAGAACTCACTCAAGGCTTACAAGTGTCTTGTAGAAATCGGCTGAAACAAGTTGGTTAGGTACAGATGAAAATGAGAAAGGCTAAAAAAAGAAAACAGATGATGAAAAATGTAAAAGAACGATATTAGAAACTTCAACTATTTTTTTAAAGATGAAAGAAGTTTACTAGAAGTATGCTTCCTCCCTCTTTGAATTTTTTTTCTTTTTTTCAATTTTTATTTCATTTTTTTTCTTTTTTTTTCACTAACCCGAGAGAGAAAGAAAGCGACCGTCTTACAAAATCTTTTAGGCTCTAATTACCAATTGATATGAACCCGGTAGTATGGTCCGAGTCATGTTATGTTATCCGATCGTGATTGTAGTAAGAATGTATTCCTCAAGGATTAGTATGTTATATTTGCATAAACATGAAGCATAAGAACGAACAAGAATATAAAAAAATGATCAAAGTGTGAAGGTATGGTGATTATATGAAATGAATGAAAAAGTGGTGAAAAGATGATGGAAGTGATGGTGAAAGTGACATGGATTTTGTAAGTTGTAAGGATGGTGGATTGTGACCCGCTAGCTATATCGAGCTAGGAACCAACAATATAACTTTGTGGATTGAAGTGAATGAATGTGGCATGTGACCTACTAGCTATAAGGAGCTAGGAACCAACGCGATAATAAGATGGAATGGATGAAGACTACAAGCCTAACTTGAAGCCGATAGAGTTCTCGCAAGAACAAAGAAAAAAACAACCTTTCAAAAGAGTCTTATTATATCAAAGTTGTGTCATAAAAATGAAGGAAAGGTTCCTATTTATATTGTTCATAGGAACCATATGAAGAATCTTAACCAGATCTGGATAACTCACTTATACTGATTACATGCCTATTAACGAGAGAATTCCTAAAACTTAACCAGAAACTTATCGTCCGTATCAAAAACCTTACCACATTAAAGCATACTGCTCAACAGTTTCAATCGTTCTCAAAGGAAACACTCCCTTAACTGCCGAGAACCCATGTCACAAAACTTACAAAGATTGGTTCACACACCTTTACTTTAACAACTTTGACGAGAATGATAAGTGCTTAAATCACTATCACTTTTTATACCTTTAATGGACAATAATCACTAAATCTACACCTACTTGAACCAATGCAAGTGCTTAATGCGAGATAATTAGATATTTTGCTTCTGTAACATATAAAGATGATACTTATAGAAAAGACGAGTTTTACTATACTTATGTGTCTGTGTAGGAAAAACTATTGCCGCGGCAACGACTGAGGCCGAGGCAGGACTTGATGCCGAGGCAGCAGCTGAAAGACAAGTAACGATATTGTAGGCGACTTGAAGAGAAAAATGAGCTGGATGTTTCTGGACAAGCATCGCATGAATCGGAGTTGAGTAGTACATGGAAAGCCCAAGTCAAAGGCCACGCGAAAAAGAATCCTATTTGGAATAAACTTGAAAATATTTTATGGACTTGACCTGTGTCCTACTCCAAGTTATACTCCTACTTAGGAAAGGTTTGCCCTAGACCAAGCATATATAATCCTTAGCCGTCCAAGAAGAGAAGCAGAGGGGAGATTTCGGCACAAAGCACTTAGCATCATAGAGAGACGACTTCATCTTAGATTTTAGAATTCTCTTTTACTTTTTATTATGTTCTAAGTTTCTTTAGGCTTAGGTGAAGGTTGTAGAGTATTAGTGAGAAGAGATTGACTTTTGTTTCTTGTTTTAATGCAATAAAATATCAAGGTTTGCTTATTCTTTTTCATTCTTTGTTCTTGCATCCAAGTTCAAGAGAGAAGTTTGTGAGTAATCCATTTATCTAATATCGAGAGAGTTAGATTCACGAAAAGAATAAGTACGGTGTTTCAATCGGGAAACACTAACTCGGCCTAGAGATAAGTTAAGGGTTTCAGCGGCTAAAAGAAGTATGGGATTGGTTGGTGATTATAATTGATTCACGCCGAGAGGTATCATCAAGGATTGGTCATCAACAACACTTCGACTTAGAGATAAGCGGAGTCATCAAAGGACACTTTGCCAAACTTTGATAAAGTCTACCCAAGAGCAAGAGATTGTTGCGGCAGACAAGCATCATCGCTGTCGAGGCAGTAATCTGCAGTACTGTCGAGGCAGTGTTGTGCGATTGCATTGGACAGAAACAAGTCAATTGAATTCACTATACAATGCAACTGGATCCTGGCCACTTCTTTAATTTGTTTATTCTCTCTTTATTTAGTATTCATCAACCCCAATTTTACTTGTGTGTTTATTTTATTCCTTTTGAGAGCAAGAATACAAAAGATGACATATTAAGTAGACCAATCCCTATGGAGACGATATCTGATATACTTATCACTTTATTACTTGCGACGTGTTCACTTGCACAATTTGCGCACTTTTGACACGCAACAAGTTTTTGGTGTCGTTGCCGGGGATTGGCAACTAAATTTTGTTTTCTTTATTTTCTTGCTTTTAGTTATTCTTATTTAACTTCGGTTTTTCTGGTGTATGACCAGGGCAAACCCAAGCAATCCATTGTACGAATTAGATCCAGAGATTGAATGCACGCGTCAAAGGTTGCGAAGACAAATCCGAGAAGTTATGGCAGAACATCCAGAAGGACAAAACTTACCCGCCGACAATGGAGGCCTTCCGCCGCCACCAGGGACGCGGCAGCTTACTGTTCGAGACTTCTTGGAAGAGGATTTGAATGGGTTAAATCCAGGAGTCGTTACACCAATGATCGAAGCAGCCCACTTTGAGCTAAAACCTGTCATGTTCAATATGCTCAACTCTATTGGACAGTTTGGTGGGTCTATGACTGAAGATGCCAGGCAGCACCTCAATTCATTCATGTAGATATGCAATTCATTCAAAATCCAAAGAGTCCATGAAGATGTCTTGAGATTGAAATTATTCCTCTATTCACTTAGGGATAGGGCAAAAACCTGGTTAAACAGCATTCCAGCAGGATCAATAGGATCTTGGAGTGAACTCTGTCATGATTTCATTACATGTTTTAATCCGACTAATTTATATGATCGTATTCGTAATGAAATTACTTCTTTTCGGCAGGTAGATGATGAACCAATGTATGAGGCATGAGAGCTTTATAGGGAGCTACTACACAAGTGTCCTTTACATGGATTTCCCTTGAGGAAACAAGTAACCATGTTTTACAATGCCACTAATGCCCCAACCAGGATGATGCTAGACACATCTGCCAATGGAACACTCCTTGATAAAGAACCTGAGGAAGCTGTCGCGTGTCAAAAGTGCGCGTTCAGTGCAAGCGGACACATCGCAAGTAATAAGTGATAAGTATGTTATCGAGTTATCGTCTCCTCAGGGACTGGTATACTTAATATGCTTCCTTCATCTTCTTGCTCTGTAGAAAGATAAAAACACGAGTTGATGTGATTTATTTAAACTAAAATAATTGAATAAAAATAAAGAGTCGAAATATTAGAGAGAGAGATGGGCCAGGATCCAGTTGTATTGTATTGTGGACTTGATTGACTTGTCTTTATCCAATGCAATCGTATATCTCTGCCTCGGCAGCACTGCAATTTACTGCCTGGGCAGCGATAACGCTGTCTGTCGCGGCAATCCCTTGCTCGTGGGCAGACTTTACCGAAGTTCGGCAAAGTGTCCTTGAATGACTCCGCTTATCCCTAAGTTAGAGTGTTGTTGATGACTAGTCCTTGATGATACCTCCCGGCATGAACCAATTATACTCACCAACCAATCTCACACTTCTTTTAGCCGCTGAAACTCTTAACCTATCCCTAGGCCGAGTTAGTATTTCGCGATTGAAACACCGTACTTACCCCTTTCGTGAATCTAACTCTCCCGAGCTTAGATAAATGGATTACTCACAAACTTCCCTCCCGGGCTTGAATGCGAGAACAAGGAATAACAAAGGATAAGCAAACCTTGATAATCTTTATTGCATTGAATGAAAGACAAATTACAATCTCCTCTCACAAATACTCCACAACCTTCACCTAAACCCTATGAAGGTTTTAGAACATGATGGAGAGGAAGAAAACAATAGTAGAAGTCGGCTCTCCCTAGGTATTTTCCGATTTTTCATACATTGGGTGGCTAGGCCTTTATATAGGCTAGACCTAGGGCAAACCTTTCCTAAGTAGAATACAACTTGGAGTAGGGAACAAGTCATGTACATAATAATATTATATTTCCAAGTTTGAATTCGGCGAAGGGGGCTTTCCCGCGTGGTCTTCCTTTGGGCTTTTCCTTGTGCTAGCCAGCTCCGATTCTTGGGCTTCAAGTTCAAACACGTTCCTTAGATTTTTGTCTTTCCATCGCCTATCACTTTGCTTCCTGTCTTCCTGCTGCTGCCTCGGCCTTGTCCCTGCCGCGGCACTGGTTCTCCTGCACAGATACGAAAACGCAGTAAAACGTGCCTTTTTCTATAAATATTATCTATTTAAGTATAACTTCTAAATATATCACATTAAGCACATGCATTGGTTCACGTGGGTGAATATTTGGTGATAAATGCCGATAAAAGGAGTAAAAAGTGATAGTGTGTTGAGCACTTATCACACCCCCAAACTCGAACTATTGCTTGTCCTCAAGCAATGCAAACCATCAATTTGCCGAACTCTACTCTCTCTTGCTCTTACATGTCCATCTATTCTCCCCACCATAGCTAGGCCTATCTTTAAGCCTTAACCATTTGGCTACCTAAGAATTTACCTAGAAACAAACTATAGGATTTGTGTGTGTGTGTGTGCGTTTTTGGGGATAAGTTGATTAAAGGCTTTCTTAGACAAACTCTAAGTTCAAGACAAATAGACATTGGTTTAAGTGTTCTCTTCTTTTTCAAACCCCAAATCTTGAGCCGGTTTCGGGCACCTCAAAGACTTGTATTTTTCTTTTCACTAAAAATCTTTTTGTCTTTTCTTTTCTTTATATTCCTTAATACATACTAGAGCCAATTTCGGGCACCTCTAGCATGAAGAAGAGATTTTCTAGAGCCGGTGGTAGGCACCTCTAGTTACTTTTCCAAAAATCTAAGTCTTTATCACCTAAGTTCATTAAAAGAATTCCTATAATCCAACTAGTCCCAAAAGTGTTTAAAGTTCTTCCTATAGTAAGCTTCTAAGTTTTCATCCTTAAGCATCCTAAGGTTAAGCCCTCTTAACAGAACCTAAACATGGTAAGGAGAAAGATTTCTATAGCCTTAAAGAATAAACTAAGGCAATACTGATGATGAGCAGTGCAAGAGTGTAGGCAGTTAATTCAAGTAAGGCAGGGAGCATAAAAATTAAAGAAATCACTGGAATACTCCCTTTTTGGCAAGGCCGCGGCAGTAGATTGCTGCCTTGGCAGTGAATCTGCACCCCCAAACTCAAACCAAGCATTATCCTCAATGCTTTATATTTGGAAGGAATAAACGGCAAAACAGAATATGAATTATATGCAGCAAGAAAAACATAGTAAAAGCAATGAATATTGAATAAAGGACAAAGAATTTTAGAGCAACTCCGAAGAGCTGCTCGTAACAATTTTTCTCCATTGCCTAGATGCCAAGTGCATTGTCCTTGGGGAGGGCGATGGTTGCGCCTTTGCTTGCCTCGGCGGCTGGACTCGAGTGGGTGGGGTTCTATGCATTGGGGATTCTACTTCTTCTCCTTCTTCAACATCCGCCATCTCTTCGGTTATCATCACGTCCGTTCCTCCTCCCATCGCAGTTGCTCCTCCGGTGTGGTGTGTGCTTGGGCTGGCGGCAGTAGAGCCTTGGTGTACATAAGCATCTATCTCGGCGGATAGACTGCCCATGATAATTGGCGATCTTGGTGGAGTGCTAAAAACGGCTCTCCGCTTGGATGGCCTTTGGTTGACAGACAAGGCCACGGCAGAGTCTGCCGCCCTAGATGGTCCAACAGCCTGGTATTGGGGCTGAGGGTCCGGATGGAAGAACGATCGCGGTCCTCCTGGGGCTGGTGTAGTCTCGGTGTAGGGTGCGGTAGTAATGAACATATTGCTTGGGAACTCCGGGAATTGTACGCCTTGGTCCGGGAAGGCGTGCCACATCATCTATGCGAGAGTGCCATTGAAGTCCCGCTGGTACTCCGTGTACCGTTGTTGTCGAAGATCCATCGCGGCCATTCGCTGCAAGAGTTCTTAATACGGTCTACTGCGGCAGAGGTGTGGGCAATACCAGGCATATCTACCGTATACTGGGCCCCGCAGCAGTATCGGCAGTGAACTGCTGCGGTGTTGCCTGGACAGGTTCTGCTTGTGTGATTTGTATGACTTTGTGGCAGAATTCTCTGGTCCATCCTCTTCTTGGGGGTGTGTATTCATCCGTTTCTTCAATGGGTACACCTGCAGAAACACATAAACCCGTAATCAAGCAAGGGAAATACAATGGTCCTCGATCAATCTCTTGCGATCCACCGTGCTATTGTGTGATGTTGGGATGAGGCGTCGTTTGACGAAGGTGTTCCACATCTTGGCTTCCAGCTTCAAGCTTTGTCTTGTCACGAATCCTCGATGGGTACCGGTTTCTCATGGAGTGTTCGCGTAACAAAGATCGTCTTTGATAAGTTCATAGTCCTCGGCAGTGATATCTACCAAGAAGTCAGCATGGAGATCACTGTCTGGGGTGAGGCCATAGAAGTTGTTGATCGTATCGGCATCAAGCTGGACCGGCCTGCCGCGGCAGTGAACAAAGAGGGAGTCTTTGCTGGGCCCATGAGCGTAGAACTCCCGCACGATCGTGGCGTTCGCCTGGGCAGGTTATAAATAGAAAATTTCCCAATTCTGGTACTTTATTCTGTCGAACAAGTAGTGTTCAATGCCGTAATTCTCTTCATCCGCGTGCTGGAACCCTTGTTCTTCCCAAAGTTGCCTTGCTATGAAAGATCGATTGAATCGATCTTCAACGTTGGCTGGGGCGAATCTTTTGTAAGTTGCCATCAAGAAAGAGAAAATTGAGTTCTTGGAGGTGTTCTTGTAGAGAATCTGGAGATTTAAAAGGGATTAGTAGGCAGAGAGTAATTGAGAGAGTGATTGTTAAGAATACTAAAGAAAGCAAGAAAGTAAGAGTGAATAGTTCAAGAGAAAGGAGTTTCTTATATAGGCCTCGGCCTTGTGACCGTTGAGATCACCGTTGTAACCGTTTCCTTCTACTGCCGTTTCCTTTTCTGCCGCGGCAGGAATCTCGGCAGACTAGTCGTTACACTTTTCTACCCGTTGGGGCTGCTGCGGCTCTGACACTGTTGTATTGCCTCGGCAGGGTTCCTGCTGTGAACTATTTTTCCCTTATCTTTACTTTTTATTCTTGAATAAAAATTTAAACACACAAAAGAAAAATATTGAAAACGAAAATAATTAGAAAAAATAAAAATAAACTACTAACCCTAATATAATAAAGAAAAGGAAAAGGGAGAGGTTAGGTTACTGGTGGAGAGCATGCGAATGCATCTTCCAAAATTATTTTCTCCCTTAGGCCCAAATTATGTATCGGTTGTAGGCCGCTCCTTAGTGCTGTCTGTCCATCCATCTTGGGCTTGATTTTCTTGCCAAATATCCTGCCAAGTAGACTGCCCAGGCAGGATATCTTATTGTCTATTTTGTGGATGGCCTTACATTCCTCTGGATCGTTATACCTTTCTAAGTTGTGGAATGCATTGAGTTTGACTTGTTGGTCATTGACTCGCATAGTCAACTCTCCTTTTTCCACGTCAATCAATGTACGTCCAGTTGCTAGGAAGGGTCTCCCAAGGATAATCGGTGCGTTGTCATCTGCTTCACAATCAAGGACAAGGAAGTCGGCAGAAAAAATAAACTTGTCAACTCTTACCAGTATGTCCTCGATTTTGCCTTCAGGTTGCACATAGGATCTATCCGCGAGTTGGAGCATTACTGTTGTAGGCTTTGGCCTTCCAATTCCAAGCTTTTGGAAGATTGATTTAGGCATGATGTTTATACATGCTCCAAGGTCGCATAGAGCCTTTCCTTCATAACTATTTCCTATCGCACAAGGTATAGTGAAGCAACCAGGATCTTTTAACTTTGGTGCATGCGGTTATGCAGCATTGCCATGCATCGCTCGGTGGCAGCCACTGTCTCAAACTCACCTATTCGTTTTCTCTTTGATACCATATCTTTTAAGAACTTGGCATAGTTGGGCATTTGTTCAATGGCCTCAATGAATGGTATGTTGATGTGGACTTGCTTCAAGATATCGAGGAACTTCTTGAACTGTTGATCCTGTTTTTGTTTTTTCAACCTTTGCGGGAAAGGTGGTGGTGGTCTCATCTCTTCCAGGGTTTCCTTAGTTTGGAATCGTATACCTGGCACCACTGGAATTTTTGCTACCTCGGCAGACTGCTCAGGCGCTGCAGTGCTTGCTGCCGGGGCAGTGTTGTCAGTCTCGGTTTGCTCAGCCTCTTCTCTTGGTTGATCCGCTGGTTGGGTTCGGTTCTCTGGGATCTTCTCTTTCAATTGTACACCACTCCTGCTAGTGATTGCCTTACACTGTTCATGGCTTAGTACCTTAGCAACCTCAGTATTGCTAGGTAGGCCTCCTTGTGGTCTAGTGTTTATACATTGAGCAAACTGCCCAACCTGAGTTTCCAAAGTTTTTATGGCCGCTTCTTGATTTTGTAGCCTCATCTCAATCCTATTCATGAAGGCGTCGGTCCTCTTGATGAAATTACTATTTTCAACCATGTATGACTCGGTTTTCATCATGAAGGCCTTTAGCGTGTTTTCCAATGAATTGATCGGTTGGTGCTGCATCTGCTGCTGCGGCATCGGTTGTTGGACTTGCTGCTGCGGCATTGGCTGCTGAAATCCCGGTGGTTGGGTGATTGGGTTTAAGGCATTATTTGGGTTGCTCCATGATAAGTTTGGATGCCTCTTCCATGAGGGGTTGTACGTGTTGGACATCACATTGTTACGGTTGTAGTTCCCAACATACATACCGGTTTCTTGATTCATGCAATCAACAGAACTGTGGTTACCTCCACATAAATCACAACATGAATCAATTACCTTGACCTCACGGGTATTGTTTTGTAATTGTAGGTTTTGCACCATCTTGGTAAGAGAGGCCAATTGTGCTGCCACTAAACTTGATGAATCTAATTCGTTTACCGTGGCTTGGCGTCTTACTCCTCCTCGCCTAGATGTGGGAAACTGGAAGTCATTCCTTGCGAGTTTATTCAAAATTTCAATAGCTTCCTCGGGTGCCTTGTCCAGGAGTGTGCCGTTTGCCAAGGCATCTAACATCATCCTTGTCGGGGCATTTGTGGCGTTGTAAAACATTGTCACTTGTGTCCATAAGGGAAATCCATGCAGCGAACACTTGTGCAATAGCTCTCTGTAGCGTTCCCATGCCTCGTACATTGGTTCGTCTTCAGCCTGTCGGAAATAAGTAATTTCATTACGAATTCTATCATATAGATTAGTAGGATTAAAGCAAGTAATGAAATCACGGCAAAATTCACTTTAGGATCCAATACATCCCGCTGGAATGCTATTCAACCAAGCTTTCGCCCTATCCCTTAGTGAATAGGGGAATAGCTTTAACCGCAAGACATCTTCATGGACTCCTTGGATTTTGAAAGAGTTGCAGATTTCCATGAAAGATTTGAGATGTTGCCTTGCGTCTTCAGTTGCAGACCCACCAAATTGTCCAATTGTATTTAACATGTTGAACATAACAGGTTTAAGTTCAAAATGGGCTGCTTCAATCTCAGGTGTAACGACTCCTGGGTTTAGTCCATTTAAGTCCTCCTCCAAGAAATCTCTGACAGTCAGCTGCCGCGGCCCAGGTGGCGGCGGAAGACCTTCATTGCCGGTAGGTATGTTTTGTCCTGCCTGAACCTCTGCCATGACTCCTCGGATTTGTCTCCTCAACCTTAACCCTGTTCTTTCAATCTAACTCGTATAAGGGGTTGGTTGGATTGGCCCTGGTCATACACCAAGAAAAACAAAAGTAAAATAAAAAGAAAAAGAAAAAGAAACAAGAAAACAAGGAAAACAAAATTTAGTTGCCAGTCCCCGGCAACGGCGCCAAAAACTTGTCGCGTGTCAAAAGTGCGCGTTCAGTGCAAGCGGACACATCGCAAGTAATAAGTGATAAGTATGTTATCGAGTTATCGTCTCCTCAGGGACTGGTATACTTAATATGCTTCCTTCATCTTCTTGCTCTGTAGAAAGATAAAAACACAAGTGAGTTGATGTGATTTATTTAAACTAAAATAATTGAATAAAAATAAAGAGTCGAAATATTAGAGAGAGAGATGGGCCAGGATCCAGTTGTATTGTATTGTGGACTTGATTGACTTGTTTTTATCCAATGCAATCGTATATCTCTGCCTCGGCAGCACTGCAGTTTACTGCCTGGGCAGCGATAACGCTGTCTGCCGCGGTAATCCCTTGCTCGTGGGCAAACTTTACCAAAGTTCGGCAAAGTGTCTTTCAATGACTCCGCTTATCCCTAAGTCAGAGTGCTGTTGATGACTAGTCCTTGATGATACCTCCCGGCGTGAACCAATTATACTCACCAACCAATCTCACACTTCTTTTAGCCGCTGAAACTCTTAACCTATCCCTAGGCCGAGTTAGTATTTCGCGATTGAAACACCGTACTTACTCCTTTCGTGAATCTAACTCTCCCGAGCTTAGATAAATGGATTACTCACAAACTTCCCTCCCGGGCTTGAATGCGAGAACAAGGAATAACAAAGGATAAGCAAACCTTGATAATCTTTATTGCATTGAATGAAAGACAAATTACAATCTCCTCTCACAAATACTCCACAACCTTCACCTAAACCCTATGAAGGTTTTAGAACATGATGGAGAGGAAGAAAACAAGAGTAGAATTCGGCTCTCCCTAGGTATTTTCCGATTTTTCATACATTGGGTGGCTAGGTCTTTACATAGGCTAGACCTAGGGCAAACCTTTCCTAAGTAGAATACAACTTGGAGTAGGGAACAAGTCATGTACATAATAATATTATATTTCCAAGTTTGAATTCGGCGAAGGGGGCTTTCCCGCGTGGTCTTCCTTTGGACTTTTCCTTGTGCTAGCCAGCTCTGATTCTTGGGCTTCAAGTCCAAACACGTTCCTTAGATTTTTGTCTTTCCATTGCCTATCACTTTGCTTCCTGTCTTCCTGCTGCTGCCTTGGCATCAGGTCCTGCCTCGGCCTTGTCCCTGCCGCGGCACTGGTTCTCCTGCACAGATATGAAAACGTAGTAAAACGTGCCTTTTTCTATAAATATTATCTATTTAAGTATAACTTCTAAATATATCACATTAAGAACATGCATTGGTTCAAGTGGGTGAATATTTGGTGATAAATGCCGATTAAAGGAGTAAAAAGTGATAGTGTGTTGAGCACTTATCAGAAGCTATTGAAATCCTGAACAAACTTGCCAAGAACGATTTTAAATTCCCTACATCTAGGCGAGGAGTAAGACGCCAAGCCACAGTGAAAGAGTTAGAAACATCAAATTCAGTGGTAGCACAATTGGCCTCTCTTACCAAGATGGTGCAAAACATGCAGCTAAAGCAAAATACCCATGAGGTTAAGGCCATTGATTCTTTTTGCAATTTATGTGGAGGTAACCATAATTCTTCTGAATGTATGCAGAATCAAGAATCCAACCTGTATGTTGGAAACTATAACCGAAACAATATGATGTCCAACACATACAACCCCTCATGGAAGAGGCATCCAAATTTTTCATGGAGTAATCCCAACAATGCCTTGAATCCAACAACTCAACCCCTAGGATTCTAGCAACAAATGCACAATCTGCCGCAGCAACAAATCTAGCAACCATTGCCGCAGCAGTAGATGCATCAACAATAGCCTGTAAATTCACTGGAAAGTTCTCTAAAAGCTTTTATGATGAAAACTGAATCATACATGGCAGAGAATAGCAACTTCATCAAAAGAACAGATGCATTCATAAATAGAACTGAGATGAGGTTGCAGAACCAAGAGGCAGCAATTAAGGCACTTGAAACTCAGGTTCGGCATTTTTCCCAAAACATAAACACTAGACCACAAGGAGGACTACCTAACAATACTGATGTTGCTAAGATAATGGACCATGAATAGTGCAAAGCAATCACTACTTGGAGTGGTCTACAACTGAAGGAGAAAGTAAACCCAGCAGACAAAGTCCCACTTGAAGAACAAGAAAAAGAGGACTTGGATGATGAATAAACTGATCATGTCACAGCAGAAAGCACTGCCCCAACAGGGAACTCGGCAGTACCTCGACCAGCTGCCGAGACAGATAAAACCCAGTGGTGCCAGGTATTAAATTCCAAATTAATGAAACCCTGGAAAAAGCAAAAATAGGATCATCAATTCAAAAAATTCTTAGATATTTTAAAGCAAGTCCATGTCAACTTGCCATTTGTAGAGGCAATTGAACAAATGCCCAACTATGCTAAATTCTTGGTGTCTAAGAGAAAGAGGCTCGGTGAGTTCGAAACAGTGGCTGCTACTGAAAGATGCATGGCAATGCTGCACAATCGCATGCCACCCAAATTGAAGGATCCTGGATGCTTTACCATACCTTGTGCAATAGGTAACCACTACGAAGGAAAGGCCTTATGCGACCTTGGAGCAAGCATAAACCTAATGCCCAAATCTCTCTTCCAAAAGCTTGGAATAGGAAGGGCAAAACCTACAACAGTGATGCTCCAACTTGTGGATAGATCATATGTGCAACCAGAAGGAAAGATCGAGGACATACTGGTAAGAGTGGATAAATTTATTTTTCCCGTTAACTTTCTTGTTCTTGATTGTGAAGCAGATGACAATGTACCGATCATCTTGGGGAGACCTTTCCTTTTCACTAGACGCACTCTAATTGATGTGGAAAAAGGAGAGTTGACAATGAGGGTCAATGATCAGCAAGTCAAACTCAATGTTTTCCAAATTGTAAAAAGACATAATGATTCGAAAGAAGAATGTCAGATGATGTACAATACAGATGCAGTTAGTGCATTACCTTGTCTCAGCAACCATTACCTCGGCAGTAATCTTAACAATACACCACAGATCTGTCTCGGCAGTGACATTAATGATTACTATAGTAGAGTTTTAAATGGTGTTGAAAAACCAGAGATTGAGGAAGCTAATTGGACAACACATCTTCCAGGTAAGTATTTCGAACCCTTAGATTACCTAGGTAAGAATGAAAAATCTATAAGTAAGGAACCATTGGTAACGGAATTAAAACCCTTACCTAAAAAATTAAAATATGCTTATTTGGGAGCCAACCGCATAATGCCCGTAATTATTTCCTCTGAGTTGCAGCCAGAACAGGAACAAAGCTTGATAGAGATGCTGCGGCAGCACAAGAAGGCAATTGGGTGGTCAATTGATGACTTGAAAGGAATAAGTCCAGCAGTATGCATGCACAAAATCCTTTAAGAGGAAGATCATAAAACTACTGTTGAGGCCCAAATGAGACTCAATCATGCCATGAAAGAGGTAATACGCAAGGAGATAATTAAATGGCTTGATGCTGGTATCATCTACCCTATCTCTGACAGTGCGTGGGTGAGCCCGGTACAATGTGTACCCAAGAAAGGAGGCATGAACGTGATAACCAATGAAAACAATGAACTAATCCCAACTAGGACCGTGACCGGTTGGAGGGTTTGTATGGATTATCACAAGTTAAATAAGGCGACAAAGAAGGATCATTTTCCATTGCTCTTTATTGATGAAATGCTTGATAGACTTGCTGGTAAGCCGTTTTATTGTTTTCTTGATGGTTATTCAGGTTATAACCAGATTGCTATAGACCCTAAGGACAAGGAAAAAACTACCTTTACGCGCCTGTATGGAACATATGCATTTAGAAGAATGTCGTTCGGCCTTTGTAATGCCCCGACAACCTTTCAGCGATGCATGATGGCAATTTTTCATGACATGGTGGAAGACTTCCTGGAGGTATTCATGGATGATTTTTCAGTCTTTGGAGATGACTTCACTCATTGGCTCGGCAATTTAGAAAAGGTACTGCAAAGATGTGAGGAATCTAATTTAGTCCTCAATTGGGAAAAATGCCACTTTATGGTGAATGAAGGCATAATATTAGGCCATAAAATATCATCACAGGGAATCGAAGTTGATAAGGCCAAGGTAGATGTGATCAAGAATTTACCTCCATTAATCTTTATGAAAGGAGTTCGAAGCTTTTTGGGCCATGCAGGTTTTTACAGGAGGTTTATTTCTAACTTTTCCAAAATCTCTAAACCTCTTTGTAATTTGCTCGAATAAGACAGAAAATTCGAATTTAATACGAAATGCGCTGAAGCATTCGAAGCCATCAAAGAAAAGTTGATCACCGCACCAATTGTAGTCCCACCAGATTGGTCCCTGCCATTTGAATTATTGTGAGAAGCAAGTGATCAGTCGGGGAAACACTTGGGCAGAGAAAGAACAACCTGTTCCATGTTATCTACTATGCTAGTAAAACATTCAATGATGCCCAAATAAATTATACCACCACAGAGAAGGAATTACTAGCAGTAGTCTTTGCCTTTGACAAATTCCGATCATACCTTACCGGAACAAAAGTGACTGTCCATACTGATCATTCGGCAATCAAGTACTTATTCTCAAAGAAGAATGTAAAGCCCAGACTGATTAGATGGATCCATCTTTTTCAAGAATTTGATGTTGAAATCAAGAATAGAAGAGGTACGGAAAATCAGGTAGCTGATCATCTCTCAAGATTAGAGGCCAAAGATAATAACTACTCACTAGAAGAACTACAAGATGCATTCCCATATGAACACATCTTGCATATCGAAGAAATTGCAGAGGATATTGCCGAGACAGAGACTACGACAGTATATGACTACGCCGCCGAGGCGCTGACTGAATACATCTCGGCAACAAAGACAGAAGATCTTGCTGCAGTCACAGCCACCCCCTGGTATGCTGATCTTGTTAATTATTTAGCTAGTGGTGTTCTGCCCTATAACCTTAACTATAATGAAAAGAAGAAGTTTCAGCACAATGCAAAATATTACTTCTGGGACGACCCTCTCTTGTTCAAGCAATGTGCAGATCAGGTTATAAGAAGATGTGTTCCTTAGGATGAGCAACAAGAAGTGCTTCAGCATTGTCATGATTCACCTTGTGGAGGACTGTTGGGACCGCCGGCACACCCCATGGCGCAGCGGAACAAAATTACGACGGTCTTTCCAGTGATCCATGTACGTTTAATCCAAAATCGGGAGGAAGAGATGCGATAACTTACATTGGGTTCCTTGATAAACAACAAAGACAGCAACGGGATCTGCTGCAGTTACAATCGTTCAACAATCGAATCTTTAGCCTCCACGAATATCGTCTTGGCCTCTACTCAGTTCACCCGATTAAGAGAGCAAATCTCGAAAAATTGTTTTTCGTGATTCTAGGGTTTGGAATTCGGAATTCTATGTTATGGCTACTAGACCAAAGATCCTTTATATAAGTGTAACCCTAGGTATAAGAGTTTGATTCCGAATTTGTTTATAGGAAATTTCAGAATCTATATATTTAATTCGAATTTAAAAGGGATATAATTACTTTAATTATATCCTTTATTAAAATTCAGGATTAAATATATTCTTCTTATACTTATATATATTTTTGCTCCTTTTCAACCATTGGGTGTGACCCTGTAGGCTCATTGTAACGTTAGTAGTAATACTAGAACAATTCTAATATTACAAACAATGAGTGACATCTAGCAATATATCATTGCCATCTAAGTTACAAGAGATCATGATTCGATATATCATGTCCGTGACCAACTATCTTAATGTATTATATCCTTTTGTCCTTTTATATCTTTAATAGGCACAAGTCTTGGAATAGTCATACTTGTATAGCCTATTTTAATGTTTCTTGATATCTAGAGTGGACTACTTTTAATGAATAATTTGTGATATCTCATATCAACGTATTCAAGCATGGCCATGCATTTCTAGTCTCACTCAATCAAGTGGCCTTTGATATATTTTCCTATTATGTAGGAAGGACAAATCCTATCTTAATCATTCACATCTCACTACATACATTGTAATATGTCCAATGTCAGTTTTTATAGTGTAACTAATTACACGACACGTTTAACTGCATCAAAACATAAAACAACATATGTTGAGATAATAATAATCTCAAGTCTAAGGACCATACATATAGTTGTCACTATGAGCAATATCGTGACCGTCACATAATAATAATCCAAGATATATGCTCATAGTGGGTCAATCCAATATATTATTCTCTATTAATATATTCATGTATTAATTCTGACATCTCTATGTCAATGACAACTCATTGTCATCAATTAATCACATGTTAGTCTTAAGCATATTATTATTGTCCATACCCATAATAATACTTGACTAAGGATCTTTTAATAATAATACATATATTATTATATGGACCTTATTGTTTCTCAGTTTATGTTATACATTGACACATATATCTGAAAACAACAATGGCAATGCCTTTATTCAATAAAATTGGTAAATAAAAGTATCCTTACAATCATCATATGATTTGTCTTTGGGCATACTCTAACAAGGACATTTTGGAGGAAATAGAACAACAGCTAAAGTGCTTCAATCAGGCCTTTATTGTCCCACACTCTTCAAAGATTCCCAACTTTATTGCAAGAACTGTGACCGATGCCAACGAACGAGCAATATCTCTAGGCGTAATGAGATGCCATTGCAACCCATATTAGAAGTAGAATTATTTGATGATTGGGGCATAGATTTCATGGGACCATTCCCATCATCTCAAGGTAATCTCTACATCCTAGTAGCAGTGGATTATGTATCAAAATGGGTCGAAGCAATTGCCACACCTCATAATGACTCCAAGACTGTGCAAAAATTTCTCAAGAAAAACATCTTCACCAGATTTGGAGTCCCTAGGGCAATAGTTAGCGATGAAGGTAAACACTTCGATAACAAACTTATTGTTGCGGTGCTAAAGAAACTAGGTTTCACACACAGAATTTTCACGGCCTACCATCCGCAGACAAATGGGCAAGCTGAAATATCGAACAAGGAATTAAAACAAATCCTTGAAAAGGTGGTAAACCCATCTAGGAAGGATTGGTCTCATCGTCTAGATGATGCCCTAAGGGCATATAGAACAACCTACAAAACCCCTTTGGGAACATCTACATATAGGCTTGTATTTGGAAAAGCATGCCATTTGCCTGTGGAAATCGAGCACAAAGCCTATTGGGTAGTAAAGAATTTGAACATGGAATGGGAGAAAGCTAGCCAGAAACGACTGCTAGACCTTAATGAGATAGAAGAATTCAGAGCAGCAGCATATGAAAATGCCAATATCTATAAGGAAAAGACTAAACGATGGCATGACAGTAAGCTACTGCCGAGGCAGTTCTTGCCGGGACAGCAAGTTCTCCTTTTTAACTCCAGACTCAAACTGTTCCCTGGCAAACTTAGGTCCAGATGGTTAGGCCCATTTGAAGTTTTTCAAGTTTATCCACATGGTACAGTAATGATCAAATCAAATAGGGATGGGCAAGAATTCAAAGTGAATGACCAACGGCTGAAGCACTATTCGGGCCAACACGAGATGAGAACTATAGAGACCATCACTCTAGGAGATGCACTTACATGCTTTCCTATCGTGAATTAATAATTTCATCTTATGTTATTACACTTTAGTATTACTTTTAGTTTATTTTAGGATAAAAATCAAGGACCAAGGTGAAGTCGCTCATAACAGCAAGGCCACGAAAAATAATTGTTTCCAACAGCTCTTCCGAGTCTCTTTAAATTTTGCATATTCATGATACCTTAATATATTTATTTTTACTTGTCTTGTTTTCTTCTTTATATCCTGCTGTGTGCTATTTATAAGCATTGAGGAGAATGCTTGGTTCGAGTTTGGGGGTGTAGATCCACTGCCGAGGCAATCTACTATCGCGGCCTTGCCATGAAAGGAAGTATTTAAGAGTTTCTTCAAAAAAATTTATGTCCACCACCTTACTTGAATTGTTGTCTATACTTTTGCACTGCTTTTCATCAGTATTGCCTTAGTTTATTCTTTTAAGTCTATAAAAATCTTTCTCCTTACCATGGTTAGGTCCTGTTAAGAAGGTTTAACCTTAGGATACTTAAGGAAGAAAACTTAGAAGCTTACTATAAGATGGATCCTAAAAACACTTTTGGGACTTTTTGATTATAGGAATTCTTTTAATGAACTTAGGTGATAAAGACTTATATTTTTGGGAAAGTGACTAGAGGTGCCTATCACCGGCTCTAGGAACTACTCTTCTTCATGCTAGAGGTGCCCGAAATTGGCTCTAGTATGCTAAAAAGAATATCAAAAGAAAGAAGAAATTATTGATGAGAAAACACAGTCCTTGAGGTGCCCGAAATTGGCTCAAGAAATTGTTGTTTTAAGAAGAGAACACTAAATCCATGTCTACTTGTCTTGAACTTAGAGTTTGTCTAAGAAACCTTTAATCAAACTTGTCCACAAAAACGCACACACTCACTAAATCTTATAGTTTGTTTCTAGGTAAACCCTTGTGTAACATCCCAAAAATGGGCCTAGATATTATCAAGGGTTCGGTTGAACCAGTCAAGCCAATTAGCCTAAATCCGAGAATTAATTTTTATAAGTGGTTTTCAAAGGAAATAAAATATGGAAAAATACTCTAAAATTATTATTTGGACTCTATTTGAGTTTTGTAAACTCAATTTTGTAAAATTACACTATGAACCTTGACATTTTGGAAAATAGTGACTATTTTGTAAAAATGACAATTTTAGTGACTAAAATGTAAATGGGTCAAAACTTTGAATCTTTAAGGGGCTATTTATCCAATCATTCTCATTAGATCTAACCTATTGTTAATAGAGTAGTTGAGGAGGATCGACAAGTTTATGTTAAAGTTTACAATACGGTGGAGGTGACAGATTTTGAGTCGACTGGGTCCTCAGTCGAGTCTGAGTGTGAAAGAAGTCTTGGATCAGCTGAGTCTGAGAACCTATTGTGGTTGTGAGTAGCAGATGGCTACATCTCTTAGAGTACCTTAGGAAGTTCCGGTGTGTTGATATGCAGGATGAATCAAATGTTTAGAAAACAGTTGAGATGTGGCAGAGTTGTGTACTCTATGAGTACTAAGTTTCGATGGTTTTATATGTTGATGTGTGGAAGAGGTTTGCAAGTTAGTAGTTAGGTTGTTGGAGTTAAGGATGTTATTTGTGAGTGTGATCAATAATCATGCATAGAGTAGTAGCACATATATGTATATATCTATAAATATTATAGGACATGCATGCATTCTCGAGCATGACATTAGAAATTGCATTTACATGCACTTGTACAGGCATTTATGAGGGCATACAGAAATCATGCATACATTTGTTCACACTTGCGAGTAACTCCTTTGAAGACAAAAGTGGTGTGTGGTTGGTTCTTTTTGGTTGAAGGTCATGAGTTAAAGAAATGTGTGTTGAAAGAGCCTCCTTGTTGGTCTTGAGCTTGGTGTGTTGTGGGCGAATTACTCTTTTGGTTAGGGTATAGTCCAGGATAAAGATTTGTTAGTTGGGCTCGGATCTGTGAATGTTTGAACCCGAGGGGAATACCCTGAGTTATGGTAGTTTTGAGTTGGCTATTTAAAGATGAAAGGTTGGGTTTTTGCGGATTCTCACCAATAGAGGTTATTCATTGCATCTATATTCGATTGCGAGAGTTTATTACAACTCTAAATGTTATTCATTGCATCTATATTCGATTGCGAGAGTTTATTCGACCTAACACAAGCTTCCATCACATATAATTCTTCCTTTTTGGTCATGGGTATCGATACCATCAAGCATGGTATCGATACCATGGCATGGCTATGGCTAATTAAGCCTTCTAAAGCCAAGGGTATCGATACCTCCTTGGGTGGTATCGATTCCTTGGTGTCTAGTGAGGTAATAGCATCGAACCATGGTTCGATGCCACCCCAAAATTGCCTTGGGGTATCGATACCACCAGAGGGTGTTTCGATACCCCCTGTCCAGAAACACTAATTAAGCAATTTGGTTGGTTCAAACCCCATCTAAACACATCCACTGATCACCCTCAACTATATGCATGCTCCCTAAGCACATTAAACACCCTTAAGCATACAATTACCCACGTCAATGACCCCGAAATAATCTATAGGCATGCTTCCTATGTTATGATCAAAAACAAGAATATTCATGCATGTACATGCTTCAAACCATTCAAAACAACACCATAGTCCATCAATTATCAATCAAAGCAATATAGGTCTTATTACAACATTAACTAAAGCAAAAGTCACACTCTTCACATAGGATTGGTTTACACATTGCCAAGCCCCAAGTTATTTGTCAAAACATACCAAATATTGAGATAACTTTTCCCCTTGGTTCCCTTACTCCGAATGTAGCCTCGAATGTCTCTATTTTTCTGCAAGTATGAAAAGAGAGAGCTTAAGCAAAACATGCTTAGTGAGGAAGCTCTAACAAGATCAAAAATCATTTTTTTAAGTCATACTTGCATCCTTCATGCTTATTTGAAATATGTAAAACCAAATCATGCTTATCAACATTGTCAAATCATTTCTTGTATCATGCACAAGTATATCATTTCATTTCATGTATCATGCACAAGTATATCATTTCATTTCATGTATGCATATTGGCTTTCTAGTGATCACGTAATATGAACTTTTAGTTCACCTAATACACGGATTCCTTTTTCCATAATTGGAGACACTTGGTCTCAACATGCATCGGTCGGACACATAGTCACCCTTGTATACATGTTACCCCCACTACGCACGGTCGGACACAAAGTCACCCTTGTTTACGCATAGGTCAACTATATGCACGGTCGGACACAAAGTCACCCTTGTTTACATATAGGCAAGCTCTACACGCACGGTCGGACACAAAGTCACCCTTGTTTACGTGTAGGCATCATCATTATTCTCAATATTTTTATAGTGCACTCAATCCTAATGACATGTCATTTGTATTAAGGTTAGTGTCACTAAGCCAATATCAATTTCAATCATGCATGTTAACTTGCTGCTCATAATGCACTCATTGAATGTTCATCATGTGAACTAAAATCATGCTCAATGGCTTTATTAACATAGGGCAAATAACCTCATCATATTCCAAATTCTTTTTCATGCTTACATAAGCCATGAATGCCTTTATAAACCATGCATTTTCAGCAATTAACACATGCATGCATTATTTCAAAATCAAAGTCATGCACTTCCAAAATCTCATTAAATCATCATTTATGAAAGCCATTACCGAAATAGCCGAAACTTAAGGTAATGCATCAACATCATTTAAATCACTTACTCTTGAACTATGGAAAGTTTTCACACTATTCCATAGTCCCCAAAACAGAACCGAACCAATGCGATTCACTTTTAACCCGAAATCACTCACTGACAAGCGAAACGAGCCCTCGCCGATACTCCGACGGCAACGCCAATGCACCAGCCACTTATGCACCTTCTTGCACTACCTCTACAACATTAAAAACAGAGCATATTCACATCACAACATGCCCAAAACAGCAGCCACATTAAACCTTCACAAAACTATCGAAAACCTAGCCGAAAAGACCGAAACCTAGCCGAAACGCAACCGAAACATCATCAGCCCAAAACCTAATGAATCTAACATCTAATCCACTTCAAATATGAACCAAAAGAACTTTCAAACCATCCTTATACCTCCAGCAACAAAAGAACACCTAAAACAACCCCTAAAATAACCGAAAACCACCTTAAAACACCACCATTGCATTATTCCGGGATTAATTTGATGTTAACTCATTTCAAGACTCAATCAATCATTTAATTGACCTAATATCTTAATTAAATCATCCTAAATCCAGCATCAATTGAGATCTCAAAAGATTTCACAAAACTCATAAATCTTGAATTAAAAACACAAAATTAAATATCAATTGTTAACTAGCAAGCCAATACTTGGGAACTTCAATAAAGAACCTTAGAAAAAGATTAGAAATCAAAATTTTACCTTTGAGATTAACTCCACCAAAAAGATGAGAAATCCTCTCTTGATTTCCTTGAAAATGGATGTTGATTTTGCAAAATTGATGAGTAGATTTTGTAGAGAATGAAAAGATGAGTAAAATGAAATAAATCTTGTTGAAAATGAAGAAGAAATCAGCAAGTAATTGAAGAAATTTGGAGAAGAAGATGGACAGAAAATGGAGAGAAAATTTTGAGAGAAAAGATGAGAAAATGAGAAGTTACAAAAGAAAATGAAAATAAGCTCTTTATTAAAATTAATTAAAACATATTTTGGTGGATAATCTTTAATTAAAAATAAATTGGGTTAACGGCCCTCTAAGGATTCTAAGTATGCCTTACTTTCCAATTTAGTCACCAAAAATCTTAATTTCTGAAAATCACCAATTAAATCCCTAAGCTTTTCCAAAAATTACAATTTAGTCACTAGTACAAAATTAAGCCTAAATAAAAAATCAAATTAAGGCTGAATAATATTCCTTTAACTTTAAAACACCATTTTAATATTTTTAAACCTTTCCGAAAAATTATTACTTGTTCGATTAAATTATTATTTTAATTTTCCCGGAATTAATGAACCGAAGAATTCGATTCGATTTGACTCGAACCGAATCCCCAAAACCAACACTCAAACTACTAACTCCAAAACCGGGATGTTACAACTCTCCCCCTCTTAAGAAAATTTCGTCCTCGAAATTCTTACCTGAAGCAATCAAGTGAGGAAACTGCCCCACCATACTTTTCCTTATCTCCCAAGTTGCCTCTTCAACACCTCGGTGTCTCCAAAGCACTTTAACCAGATCTATGGTCTTCCCTCGAAGAACCTTTGTATCCACATCTAAAATCTTCATCGGTTCTTCCTCATAACTCATATCCGCTCTTAACTCAATCTCCTCAACCGGAACAACATGAAAGGGATCTGATCTATACATACGAAGCATCGATACATGAAAAACATCATGCATCCTACTCAACTCTTACGGCAACCTCAACCGTTAAGCAACCGGACCAACACGCTCCAACACCTCATACGGTCCAATGAAATGAGGACTCAACTTACCCCTCCGTCCAAATCTCATCACTTTCTTCCATGGCGAAACTTTTAGAAACACTTTGTCCCCGACATCATACTCCACCTCTCTACGCTGCAAATTGGCACAAAACTTTTGTCTAACTGAAGCTTCCTTGAGCTTAGCACAAATAAGCTTAACCTTCTCATCCGTATCTTTCAACACTTGTGGTAAAGAAACATACTTCTGTCCAACTTCCTTCCAACATAAAGGTGTACGACACCTACGCACATATAAAGCCTCAAACGGTGCCATTTGTATACCTGCCTGGAAACTATTATTGTAAGCAAACTCCACCCAAGGCAACTGTTTCTCCCATGAACCTTGAAACTCAATGATGCAACATCTCAACATATCCTCCAAAGTCTGAATAACACGTTCAGACTGATCATCCGTCTGCGGATGATAAGTTGTACTAAGCTAAGCCTCAAACCCAAAGCAACTTGCAAACACTTCCAAAACTTAGAGGTAAAACGCGGATCTCTATCCGATATGATCGACTTAAGCACACCATGCAACTTCACCACCTCATAAACATACAACCCCGCTAACTTATCCATATAGTACGTCGTATGCATGGCAAGAAAATGTGCACACTTCGTAAACCTATCAACAATCACCCATATAGAATCCTTTTTGGACGGCGTCAAGGGTAACCCCGTCACAAAATCCGTAGTCACTCTCTCCCACTTCCATTCCGGCACTTGAACCGGTTGCAACAACCATGTAGGAAACTGATGTTCAGCTTTCACCCGCTGACACACCATACACCGCGACACAAACTCCGTCACATACTTCTTCAACCAACCCAAAAATATAGACTTTTGAGATTCCTGTATATCTTCACACTACCCGGATGCATAACAAACGGACTAGTATGAGCTTCTACCAAGATAGCTTGTCTCAGCTCAACAGCATCTAGCACCACAATCCGACCTTTAAAACACAAAACCTCATCATCATCAAAATGATATTCGGTCAGTCTACCTTCAGCGACATCTTCCACAATAGGCACCAAAGCCTCATCCTTCAACTGTTTCACCTTTATCATTTCTACCAAAAACAGGTTTTACCTACGACTCCGTCACAAAACCATTTTTTTTCCTTTGAAATATTCCACTTAGCAAACATAGCCCTTAACTCCACCGCTGTCTTACGACTCAAAGCATCAGTTACCATGTTAGCTTTTCCCGGATGATACTCAATAGACAATCAAACATTTACCCTCTTCGGACAAACAACAAATCCGTCCCTCACACTGAAGCAACAACGCGCAAACCACCACACTACTTCATCTTTCACAGAAAACATAACTCAAAAGAGAACTCTTTTTTTTTATATCGATACTCAACTCTTAGCAACCACAACAGTTTCCATACCACATAATTGAACTAACCCTCTTTTCAACAACCTCAATCATACAAGGTAACCATATAAACCTTCCATCAGACGACAGTCCACACAACGACGCTCAACCAACAAGCCTCATACTGGCTTAACATAAAACTATTAAACATGGTCTCAAGCAAACTCCATCGATGGCAACACCTTCATTAAGAGACATAGTCCCAGTATACCATCCTTCCACCTATGGATGACAAAACTCAATACTCAAACGGAAGCCAATGTTGTTCCCAAAACCTCGAATCTAAACATGCTAGGACATACCACATATCCAACCCAACCAATGGAACTTAGGACTCCAAGAGAACCGTACTCAAATAAACGATTGTTCCAGCCACACACCTAGAAAATTTCATCTCACCCTCAAAATTTTACTACCAAACTCATGATGATTCTTCCCAACTTACCAGTAGGACAAACAACCACCCATAACTCAACCATATCCAAAACAAGCCCACTCAAAAACACCTGCTCCTAACTTCTATTACAACACCGTACCACCAAACGCATAGAAAAGATTACCACATGCCCTTATCAAGACACCACTCCAACTCGATAACCTTCGAAACAACCATGCGGCTCAGATAACATAAAAGGTTCTTGACACGAAAACTTAACCTTACCAAGCACATCTTCAACTAGACCCTTACCAAACATCTGATCACTTCTTACATCCGATCAACTTAACTAAGTCCGAGTCCCACTCATAGCTCCACTATTTTACCAAGACTCTCACATAGATTTAACCCAAACAACTTTTCTCGTAACTCCACAACAACCCTGGTTCATCCCACAAAATAAACACCCTTCACAGACATCCTTACACAAGCCAAGCCATCCACGATAGCTAACATTGAACAAACATGCAACACCAGGAACCTACCACCCTTTGTGTCAACACCCAACATCGTACTCATCACAAAGTTAGTACCTCCAATTCAAGCTTAAGCCACCACAACAAACACAACAACACACCTGAAACTTCGAGGTCCGCGTGTCGCTAACTACCTCGACACCCAACTCAAAACTCTTCCCCAACCTTAACTCACTGATAAAGTCAACTCTTATCCCACCTATACCACAAAAAAATCCAAACTTGTCGAACTCTTCCTTCCACTCACCCCAACACCTCTTATTTTATAACCTTACCAAGGTTGTAACCACACTGATGAATCATCCACTAACATGAACCCACTGGACATAACTCTCACTACACTTTCAATAAAAGCAAACCCAAAAGACCAAGTAACGGATATAGGTTATAAACTGTCCAGCGGTCCTCGTCACATACCTCAAACACCATCACAATCTAACTTTAGCCGAGGTAAACCCAGCTTAACTCCTTATACACACAATATGTGCACTTTCCACCTTTACAGCACAACTAAAACCTCGCAAGGTCACAACAAAACCATGATTCAAACCAATGATACCACAAATCCCATACTAATATATATATTATTGTATTCTTTTATCAAGACTTGACCCAATACTCCTCAAGGAAAAACACCTGATCGGTCACAATCCTTAACCTAACCACACGTTAGACCATACAATAGAGGATTCCATGTAGTTTTTTTTCACTAACCACGACGATAAACATCTCCGTTTTCTTTTAAAACAAATCCACACTCTTTAAGAAATCAAAACACCAAACTGTCTCACATCACACAACATGCCACAACCTTCTAACAACCTCCAAACTCTAACTCGAGAGAATTTGCAAAACTCAGCCTTACATTTCTTAATGACCAACTCAAAACTAACCATAACTCAGGGTATCCCCTTCGGTTTCAAATATTCACAACTTTGAGCCCAAAAGTCTCATTCCTCATCCAAGACTATTCCCTATCCAAAAGGGTAACTTGCCCACAACGCAACAAGCTCAAGACCAAAAGAAAGCCTTTTCAACATTTTTTTTAACAACCCTACACCCAAAAAGAACCAACCCAGCACCACTTCCATCTTCAAAGGAGATACTCGCAAGTGTGAACAAATGTATGTATGATTCCCTATATGCCCTCATTAATGCCTGTGCAAGTGCATGTGAATGCAATTTCTAATGTCATGCTCGAGAATGCATGCATGCCCTACAATATCTATAGATATTGACATATATGTACTCTTACACTATGCATGATTATTTGTTCACACTCACAAATAACATCCTTAATTCCAAAAATTTCAACTACTAACTTGCTAACTATTTCCAAGTCAGGTTAGCAGTGGCCACTCATCTTCAGCAGACTGAAATATACCTGTCAAAGCCTGAATGCACAGTGCGAACTCAGTTTCCAAACTAACCTCCCCGTATAACCGGAGACACAACTACGGGAGAGAAGATTGTACTTCATCTTTGTTTCAATGCAATAAAATTATCAAGGTTTGCTTATCCTTTGTTATTCCTTGTTCTCACATTCAAGATCGGGAGAGAAGTTTGTGAGTAATCCATTTATCTAAGCTCGGGAGAGTTAGATTCACGAAAGGGGTAAGTACGGTGTTTCAATCGCGAAATACTAACTCGGCCTATGGATAGGTTAATAGTTTCACCGGCTAAAAGAAGTTTGAGATTGGTTGGTGAGTATAATTGGTTCACGTCGGGAGGTATCATCAAGGACTAGTCATCAACAGCACTCTGACTTAGGGATAAGCGGAGTCATTCAAGGACACTTTGCCGAACTTTGGTAAGGTCTACTGATAAGTGCTCAACACACTATCACTTTATACTCCTTTTATCGGCATTTATCACCAAATATTCACCCACTTGAACCAATGCATGTGCTTAACGTGATATATTTAGAAGTTATACTTAAATAGATAATATTTATAGAAAAAGGCATGTTTTACTGCGTTTTCACATCTGTGCAGGAAAACCATTGCCGCGGCAGAGACAAGGCTGAGGCAGGACCTGATGCCGAGGCAGCAGCAGGAAGACAGGAAGCAAAATGATAGGCGATGGAAAGACAAAAATCGAAGGAACGTGTCTAGACTTGAAGCCCATGAATCGGAGCTGGCTAGCACAAGGAAAAGCCCAAAGGAAGACCACGCGGGAAAGCACCCTTAGCCGAATTCAAACTTGGAAATATAATATTATTATGTACTTGACTTGTTCCCTACTCCAAGTTGTATTCTACTTAGGAAAGGTTTGCCCTAGGTCTAGCCTATATAAAGACCTAGCCACCCAATGTATCATATATCAAAATACCTAGGGAGAGCCGACTTCTACTCTTGTTTCTTTCCTCTCCATCATGTTCTAAAACCTTCATAGGGTTTAGGTGAAGGTTGTGGAGTAATTGTGAGAGGAGATTGTAATTTGTCTTTTATTCAATGCAATAAAGATTATCAAGGTTTGCTTATCCTTTGTTATTCCTTGTTCTTGCATTCAAGCCCGGGAGGGAAGTTTGTGAGTAATCCATTTATCTAAGCTCGGGAGAGTTAGATTCACAAAAGGGGTAAGTACGGTGTTTCAATCGCGAAATACTAACTCGGCCTAAGGATAGGTTAAGAGTTTCAGCGGCTAAAAGAAGTGTGAGATTGGTTGGTGAGTATAATTGGTTCACGCCGGGAGGTATCATCAAGGACTAGTCATCAACAACACTCTGACTTAGGGATAAGCGGAGTCATTCAAGGACACTTTGCCGAACTTTGGTAAAGTCTGCCCACGAGCAAGGGATTGCCGCGGCAGACAGCGTTATCGCTGCCCAGGCAGTAAATTGCAGTGCTGCCGAGGCAGGGATATGCGATTGCATTGGATAAAGACAAGTCAATCAAGTCCACAATACAATACAACTGGATCCTGGCCCATCTCTCTCTCTAATATTTCGACTCTTTATTTTTATTCAATTATTTTAGTTTAAATAAATCACACCAACTCACTTGTGTTTTTATCTTTTTACAGATCAAGAAGATAAAGGAAGCATATTAAGTATACCAGTCCCTGAGGAGACGATAACTCGATAACATACTTATCACTTATTACTTGCGATGTGTCCGCTTGCATTAAACGCGCATTTTTGACACGCGACAAGTTTTTGGCGCCGTTGCCGGGGACTGGCAACTAAATTTTGTTTTCCTTGTTTTCTTGTTCCTTTTTATTTTTATTTTTATTTTACTTTTGTTTTTCTTGGTGTATGACCAGGGCCAATCCAACCAACCACTTATACAAGTTAGATCCTGAGATTGAAAGAACGGGGTTAAGGTTGAGGAGACAAATCCGAGGAGTCATGGCAGAGGTTCAGGCAGGATAAAACATACCTGCCGGCAATGAAGGTCTTCCGCCGCCACCTGGGCCGCGGCAGCTGACTGTCAGAGATTTCTTGGAGGAGGACTTAAATGGACTAAACCCAGGAGTCGTTACACCCGAGATTGAAGCAGCCCATTTTGAACTTAAACCTGTTATGTTCAACATGTTAAATAGAATTGGACAATTTGGTGGGTCTGCAACTGAAGACGCAAGGCAGCATCTCAAATCTTTCATGGAAATCTGCAACTCTTTCAAAATACAAGGAGTCCATGAAGATGTCTTGCGGTTAAAGCTATTCCCCTATTCACTGAGGGATAGGGCGAAAGCTTGGTTGAATAGTATTCCAGCGGGATCTATTGGATCCTGGAGTGAACTTTGTCGTGATTTCATTACTCGCTTTAATCCTACTAATCTATATGATAGAATTCGTAATGAAATTACTTCTTTCCGACAGACTGAAGACGAACCAATGTACGAGGCATGGGAACGCTACAGAGATCTATTGCACAAGTGTCCGCTGCATGGATTTCCCTTATGGACACAAGTGACAATGTTTTACAACGCCACGAATGCCCCGATAAGGATGATGTTAGATGCCTCGGCAAACGACACACTCCTGGAAAACGCACCCGAGGAAGCTATTGAAATTTTGAATAAACTCGCAAGGAATGACTTCCAGTTTCCCACATCTAGGCGAGAAGGAGTAAGACGCCAAGCCACGGTAAACGAATTAGATTCATCAAGTTCAGTGGCAACACAATTGGCCTCTCTTACCAAGATAGTGCAAAACTTACAATTACAAAACAATACCCGTGAGGTCAAGGTAATTGATTTATGTTGTGATTTATGTGGAGGTAACCACAGTTCCGTTGATTTCATGAATCAAGAAACCGGTATGTATGTTGGGAACTACAACCGTAATAATGTGATGTCCAACACGTACAACCCCTCATGGAAGAGGCATCCAAACTTATCATGGAGCAACCCAAATAATGCCTTAAACCCAATCACCCAACCACCGGGATTTCAGCAGCCAATGCCGCAGCAGCAAGTCCAACAACCGATGCCGCCGCCGCAGATGCAGCAGCAACTGGTCAATTTATTGGAAAACACACTAAAGGCCTTCATGATGAAAACCGAGTCATACATGGCGAAAAATAGTAATTTCATCAAGAGGACCGACGCCTTCATGAATAGGACTGAGATGATGCTACAAAATCAAGAAGCGGCCATAAAAACTCTGGAAACTCAGGTTGGGCAGTTTGCTCAATGTATAAACACTAGACCACAAGGAGGCCTACCTAGCAATACTGAGGTTGCTAAGGTACTAAGCCATGAACAGTGTAAGGCAATCACTACCAGGAGTGGTCTACAGTTGAAAGAGAAGATCCCAGAGAACCGAACCCAACCGGCGAATCAACCAAGAGAAGAGGCTGAGCAAACCGAGACTGACAACACTGCCCCGGCAGCAAGCACAGCAGCACCTGAGCAGTCTGCCGACAACAAAAATTCCAGTGGTGCCAGGTATAAGATTCCAAACTAAAGAAACCCTAGAAGAGATGAGACCACCACCACCTTTCCCGCAAAGGTTGAAGAAACAAAAACAGGATCAACAGTTCAAGAAGTTCCTCGATATCTTGAAGCAAGTCCACATCAACATACCATTCGTTGAGGCCATTGAACAAATGCCCAATTATGCCAAGTTCTTAAAAGATATGGTATCAAAGAGAAAACGAATAGGTGAGTTTGAGACAATGGCTGCCACCGAGGGATGCGTGGCAATGCTGCATAACCGCATGCCACCAAAGTTAAAAGATCCTGGTTGCTTCACTATACCTTGTGCGATAGGAAAGAGTTACGAAGGAAAGGCCCTATGTGACCTTGGAGCAAGTATAAACCTCATGCCTAAATTGGTCTTCCAAAAGCTTGGAATTGGAAGGCCAAAGCCTACAACAGTAATGCTCCAACTCGCGGATAAATCCTATGTACAACCTGAAGGCAAAATCGAGGACATACTGGTAAGAGTTGACAAGTTTATTTTTCCTGCCGACTTCCTTGTCCTTGATTGTGAAGCAGATGACAACGCACCGATTATCCTTGGGAGACCCTTCCTAGCAACTGGACGTACATTGATTGACGTGGAAAAAGGAGAGTTGACTATGCAAGTCAATGACCAACAAGTCAAACTCAATGCATTCCACAACTTAAAAAGGTATAACGATCCAGAGGAATGTAAGGCCATCCACATAATAGACAATAAGATATCCTGCCTGGGCAGTCTGCTCGGCATGATATTCGGCAAGAAAATCAGGCCCAAGACGGATGGACAGACAACACTAAGGAGCGGCCCATAACCGATACATAATTTGGGCCTAAGGGAGAAAATAATTTTGGGAGATGCATTCACATGCTCTCCACCAGTAACCTAACCTCTCCCTTTTTCTCTTCTTTATTATATTAGGGTTAGTAGTTTATTTTTTTCTAATTATTTTCGTTTTCAGTATTTTTCTTTTGTGTGTTTAATTTTTTTTTCAGGAATAAAAAGCAAAAATAAGGGAAAAATAGTTCACAGCAGGAACTCTGCCGAGGCAATACAACAGTGTCAGAGCCGCAGCAGTCCCAACAGGCAGAAAAGTGTAACGGCTAGTCTGCCGAGATTCTTTCCGTGGCAGAAAAGGAAACGGCAGAAGAAGGAAAACGGTTACAACGGTTAGTGATCTCAACGGTCACAAGGTCGAGGCCTATATAAGAAACTCCTTCCTCTTGAACTATTCACTCTTACTTTCTTGCTTTCTTTAGTATTCTTAACAATCACTCTCTCAATTACTCTCTGCCTACTAATCCCTTTTCAGTCTCCAGATTCTCTTCAAGAAAACCTCTAAGAACTCAATTTTCTCTTTCTTGATGGCAACTTACAAAAGATTCGCCCCAGCCAACATTGAAGAACGATTCGATCGATCTTTCATTGCAAGGCAACTATGGGAAGAACAAGGGTTCCAGCACGCGGATGAAGAGAATTACGGCATTGAACACTACTTGTTCGACAGAATAAAGTACCAGAATTGGGAAATATTCTGTTTGCAACCTGCCCAGGCAAACGCCATAATCGTGCGGGAATTCTACGCTCATGGGCCCAGCAAAGACTCCCTCTTTGTCCACTGCCGCGGCAGGCCTGTACAGCTTGATGCCGATACGATCAACAACTTTTACGGCCTCACCCCGGACAGTGATCTCCATGCTAACTTCTTGGAAGATATCACTGCCGAGGACTACGAACTTATCAAAGACGATCTTTGTTACGCGAACAATCCATGGGAAACCGGTACCCATCGAGGATCCGTGACAAGACAAAACTTGAAGCCGGAGGCCAAGATGTGGAACACCTTCGTCAAACGACGCCTCATCCCAACATCACACAACAACACGGTGGATCGCAAGAGATTGGTGCTCATCCAATCCATCATCAACAAAAGGACCATCAACATTGGAGAAATTATCCTATAGGAAATTCACGAGTGCGGTAAGAAAGATCGAGGAACATTGTATTTCCCATGCTTGATTACGGGTTTATGTGTTTCTGCAGGTGTACCCATTGAAGAATCGGATGAATACACACCCCCAAGAAGAGGATGGACCAGGGAATTCTGCCACAAAGTCATGCAGATAACACAAGCAGAACCTGTCTAGGCAACACCGCAGCAGTTCACTACCGATACCGCTGTCGGGGCCCAGTACACGGCAGATATGCCTGGTACTACCCACACCTCTACCGCAGCAGACCCGTATCAAGAACTCTTGCAGCGAATGGCCGCGATGGATCTTCGACAACAACGGTACATGGAGTACCAGCGGGACTTCAATGGAACTCTAGCACAGATGATGTTGCACGCCTTCCCAGACCAAGGCGTACAATTCCCAGAGTTCCCAAGCAATATGTTCGTTACAGCCGCACCCTACACCGAGACTACACCAGCCCTAGGAGGACCGCGACCGTTCTTCCATCCGGACCCTCAGCCCCAACACACACCACACCGGAGGAGCAACTGCGATGGGAGGAGGAACGGACGTGATGATAACCGAAGAGATGGCGGATTTTGAAGAAGGAGAAGAAGTAGAAGCCCCAATGCATAGGACCCCACCCACTCGAGTCCAGCCGCCGCGGCAAGCAAAGGCGCAACCATCGCCCTCCCCAAGGACAAAGCACATGGCATCTAGGCAACGGAGAAAAATTGTTACGAGCAGCTCTTCGGAGTCGCTCTAAAATTCGTCATTTATTCAATATTCAATTGCTTTTACTATTTTTCCTTGCTGCATATAAATTCACATTCTGTTTTGCCGTTTATTCCTTCCAAATATAAAGCATTGAGGATAATGCTTGGTTTGAGTTTGGGGGTGCAGATTCACTGCCAAGGCAACAATCTACTGCCGCGGCCTTGCCAAAAAAAGGGAGTATTCTAGTGATTTTTTTTTAATTTTTTTGCTCCCCGCCTTACTTGAATTAACTGCCTACACTATTGCATTGCTCATCATCAGTATTGTCTTAGTTTATTCTTTAAGGCTATAGAAATCTTTCTCCTTACCATGTTTAGGTTCTGTTAAGAGGGCTTAACCTTAGGATGCTTAAGGATGAAAACTTAGAAGCTTACTATAGGAAGAACTTTAAACACTTTTGGGACTTGTGGATTATAGGAATTCTTTTAATGAACTTAGGTGATAAAGACTTAGATTTTTGGAAAAGTAACTAGAGGTGCCTACCACCGGCTCTAGAAAATCTCTTCCTCATGCTAGAGGTGCCCGAAATTGGCTCTAGTATGTATTAAGGAATATTAAAAAGAAAAGATAAAAAGGTTTTTAAGAAAAACACAAGTCTTTGAGGTGCCCGAAACCGGCTCAAGATTTGGAGTTTGGAAAAGAAGAGAGGACTTAACCAATGTCTATTTGTCTTGAACCTAGAGTTTATCTAAGAAAGCCTTTAATCAACTTGTCCACAAAAACACACACTCACAAATCCTATAGTTTGCTTCTAGGTAAATTCTTAGGTAGCCGAATGGTTAAAGCTTAAAGATAGGCCTAGCTATGGTGGGGAGAATAGATGGACATGTAAGACCAAGAGAGAGTAGAGTTCGGCAAATTGATGGTTTGCATTGCTTGAGGACAAGCAATAGTTCGAGTTTGGGGGTGTGATAAGTGCTCAACACACTATCACTTTCTACTCCTTTTATCGGTATTTATCACCAAATATTCACCCACTTGAACCAATGCATGTGCTTAATGTGATATATTTAGAAGTTATACTTAAATAGATAATATTTATAGAAAAAGGCATGTTTTACTGCGTTTTCATATTTGTGCAGGAAAACCATTGCCGCGGCAGAGACAAGGCCGAGGTAGGACCTGATGCCGAGGCAGCAGCAGAAAGACAAGAAGCAAAGTGATAGGCGATGGAAAGACAAAAATCTAAGGAACGTGTTTGGACTTGAAGCCCAAGAATCGGAGCTGGCTAGCACAAGGAAAAGCCCAAAGGAAGACCATGCGGGAAAGCCCCCTTAGCCGAATTCAAACTTGGAAATATAATATTATTATGTACTTGACTTGTTCCCTACTCCAAGTTGTATTCTACTTAGGAAAGGTTTGCCCTAGGTCTAGCCTATATAAAGACCTAACCACCCAATGTATCAAATATCGAAATACCTAGGGAGAGCCGACTTCTACTTTTGTTTCCTTCCTCTCCATCATGTTCTAAAACCTTCATAGGGTTTAAGTGAAGGTTGTAGAGTATTTGTGAAAGGAGATTGTAATTTGTCTTTTATTCAATGCAATTAAGATTATCAAGGTTTGCTTATCCTTTGTTATTCCTTGTTCTTGCATTCAAGCCCGAGAAGGAAGTTTGTGAGTAATCCATTTATCTAAGCTCAGGAGAGTTAGATTCACGAAAGTTGTAAGTACGGTGTTTCAATCGCGAAATACTAACTCGACCTAGGGATAGGTTAAGAGTTTCAGCGGCTAAAAGAAGTGTGAGATTGGTTGGTGAGTATAATTGGTTCACGCCGAGAGGTATCATCAAGGACTAGTCATCAACAGCACTCTAACTTAGGGATAAGCGGAGTCATTCAAGGACACTTTGCCGAACTTTGGTAAAGTCTGCCCACGAGCAAGGGATTGCCGCGGCAGACAGCTTTATCGCTACCCAGGCAGTAAAATGCAGTGCTGTCGAGGCAGGGATAAGCGATTGCATTGAATAAAGACAAGTCAATCAAGTCCACAATACAATACAACTGGATCCTGGCCCATCTCTCTCTCTAATATTTCGACTCTTTATTTTTATTCAATTATTTTAGTTTAAATAAATCACACCAACTCACTTGTGTTTTTATCTTTCTACAGATCAAGAAGATAAAGGAAGCATATTAAGTATACTAGTCCCTGAGGAGACGATAACTCGATAACATACTTATCACTTATTACTTGCGATGTGTCCGCTTGCACTAAACGCGCATTTTTGACACGCGACAGCATCCTTCATGCTTATTTGAAATATGTAAAACCAATTCATGCTTAACAACATTGTCAAATCATTTCATGTATCATGCACAAGTATATCATTTCATTTCATGTATCATGCACAAGTATATCATTTCATTTCATGTATGCATATTTGCTTTCTAGTGATCACTTAATATGAACTTTTAGTTCACTGAATACACGGATTCCTTTTTCCATAATTGGAGACACTTGGTTTCAACATGCATCGGTCGGATACATAGTCACCCTTGTATACATGTTACCCCCACTACGCACGGTCGATCACAAAGTCACCCTTGTTTACGCATGGGTCAACTATATGCACGGTCGGATACAAAGTCACCCTTGTTGACATATAGGCAAGCTCTACACGCATGGTCGGACACAAAGTCACCCTTGTTTACATGTAGGCATCATCATTATTCTCAATATTTTTATAGTGCACTCAATCCTAATGACATGTCATTTGTATTCGAATCTAAGGTTAGTTTCACTAAGCCAATATCAATTCCAATCATGCATGTTAACTTGCTGCTCATAATGCACTCATTGAATGTTCATCATGTGAACTAAAATCATGCTCAACGACTTTTTCAACATAGGGCAAATAACCTCATCATAATCCAAATTCTTTTTCATGATTACATAAGCCATGAATGCCTTTATAAACCATGCATTTTCAGCAATTAACATATGCATGCATTATTTCAAAATCAAAGTCATGCACTTCCAAAATCTCATGAAATCATCATTTATAAAAGCCATTACCGAAATAGCCGAAACTTAAGGTAATGCATCAACATCATTTAAATCACTTACTCTTGAACTATGGAAAGTTTTCACACTATTCCATTGTCCCCAAAACAGAACTGAACCAATGCGATTCACTTTTAACCTGAAATCACTCACTGACAAGCGAAACGAGCCCTCGCCGATGCTCCGACGGTAACGCCAACGCAGCAGCCACTTATGCACCTTCTTGCACTACCTCTACAACATTAAAAACAGAGCATATTCACATCACAATTTTCCCAAAACAGCAGCCACATTAAACCTTCACAAAACTATCGAAAACCTAGCCGAAACGCAACCGAAACATCATCAATCCAAAACGTAATGAATCTAACATCTAATCCACTTCAAATATGAACCAAAAGCACCACCACCGATTGTATTATTTCGGGATTAATTTGATGTTAACTCATTTCAAGACTCAATCAATCATTTAATTGACCTAATATCATAATTAAATCATCCTAAATCCAACATCAATTGAGATCTCAAGATTTCACAAAAACCTTCACAAAACTCATAAATCTTGAATTAAAAACAAAAAATTAAATATCAATTGTTAACTAGCAAGCCAATACTTGGGAACTTCAATAAAGAACCTTAGAAAAAGATTAGAAATCAGAATTTTACCTTTGAGATTAACTCCACCAAAAAGATGAGAAATCCTCTCTTGATTTCCTTGAAAATGGATGTTGATTTTGCAAAATTGATGAGTAGGTTTTGTAGAGAATGAAAAGATGAGTAAAATGAAATAAATCTTGTTGAAAATGAAGAAGAAATCAGCAAGTAATTGAAGAAATTTGGAGAAGAAGATGGAGAGAAAATTTTGAGAGAAAATATGAGAAAATGGGAAGTTACAAAAGAAAATGAAAATAAGCTCTTTATTAAAATTAATTAAAACATATTTTGGTGGATAATCTTTAATTAAAAATAAATTGGGTTAATGGCCCTCTAAGGATTCTAAGTATGGCTTACTTTCCAATTTAGTCACCAGAAATCTTAATTTCCGAAAATCACCAATTAAATCCCTAAACTTTTCCAAAAATTACAATTTAGTCATTAGTATAAAATTAAGCCTAAATAAAAAATCAAATTAAGGCTCAATAATATTCCTTTAACTTTAAAACACCATTTTAATATTTTTAAACCTTTCCGAAAAATTATTACTTGTCCGATTAAATTATTATTATTTTAATTTTCCCGGAATTAATGAACCGAAGAATACGATTCGACTCGAACCGAATCCCCAAAACCAACACTCAAAATACTAACTCCAAAACCGGGATGTTACACCTATAATGACAACACACACAACTTTTCCAAAATAACAACTCACTGACGGAACCATCCTACAACCCAATACTGCGATCAACCAACTCTTGTCTCACATAGATTTTTTCCAAGCCCAAACTTCCGCCTCTTTAACCTTTACAACTTAATTTCACTCTTCCGTCCACTCACCTTAACATCCTCCATAGTGTTAAGCAACAAAAACACAAGAAAAGTCAACCTTAAACAAAAAATTCGACAAACACAAACCCTTGAAACACCTCAACTCTTTTTTTCGAAATATTTTCCTTTTCTTTATAAAAAACCCAATCTTTTTTTCCAAAAAAACACCTCAACTCTTAAGTGTAGTTTTTGGGGCTGCTTGTTTGGAAAGTGTGGGAGGTTAATTGAATGCATTAATATGCATTAATACCTTTGTTTTGATATGTTAAAAATAGGTAAAGGTGTTGAGCTAAATGTTAAAGGTGTTTCAGAAAAGGAGAGAATGTTGGTTGGCTTCGGCAAGCTAGTTTCGGACAAGTGGTGAGTGGGTTGCCGTAGGGGCAAGGTTTTACTTGTTTTATCAAAGGTTTGGGAGTGTAGGTATGGTGTGAAAAATCTCCCCACACTCGGAAGTAAGTTAAGTGGTTTCGCTCTCTTAACGGTTCCCATATCGTTCCATAATTGTCATATTTTAGACACGCTCTTAATTTAGTTTTTACATATGTGATTTACGCATGAGAAATGATAAGTGCTTTGTCCAAAGGATGTTTTCATTATGGTCCATTGATATCGGATATGTTTTGACAATTGAATACATCATGAGTTTTATTAATTTCTTTACTTTGGTATCATATCCAATGATTGGTAATGTTGCATTGGTTTTATGAAAGATGCATATCAAAGAATAGTTTCCAATGCATGAATTGAATTTGGAAATGATGCATGCATGTGTTAGTTGCTGTATATGCATGGTAAATGATGGTTTCCATGACTTTTAAAGCATGAGAATGATTTGGATTAAAGTATGGTTATTTCCCTTTTCCCGAATAAAGTCGTTGAGCATGATTTGGTTCATCTTGTTGAACATATAGTGAGTGCATTGTAAAACAGCAAGCTACCATGCATAATGAGTATGATATTGGCTTGGTGACACTATTTAAGACCACGAATACAAATGACATGTCATTTGGATTAAGTGCACTATAAATATTATGAGAATAATGATGTTGCCTACACGTAAACAAGGGTGACTTTGTGTCCGACCGTGCGTGTAGAGCTTGCCTATATGTAAACAAGGGTGACTTTGTGTCCGACCGTGCATATAGTTGACCCATACGTAAACAAGGGTGACTTTGTGTCCGACCGTGCGTAGTGGGGGTAACATGTATACAAGGGTGACTTCGTGTCCAACCGATGCATGTTGAGACCAAGTGTCTCTAGATAAGGAATAAGGAATCTGTGTATTCGATGGGTATAAGGTTTAACAAAGTTAGTCACTTAGTTGCCAATATGCATGAATTATGATTGAGACTTTTGTTTATTGTAAAGCATGAGATTGTGGAACATGTTGATTTAGAATTGTATAGAAAATGTAATGTTTTAAAATCATAAGTTTCACAAGCATGTGTTCTTGATTAAACTTTGTACAAGGATATGAGCATGAGAGAATAGCTTAAGCGTTTCTATATGTTTAGCATGTAAGACTTGTACCTTGCACATTATTGAGTACTTGAAATAAGCTTTGCTAGGTGATAGCATATAAGACTTATGATGGTGCATAGAGATGCATATGTATTAAAAAGGTTCATAAGTTTAATGGTTGTTTTAAAAGCATGAATGCATTGAGAGTTTTAGCTTTGTAATACATGAAATGAATATTACTTGATAAAGAAGTTATTTCGATTTTACACACCATGTTTGAGATACTTTTAGTGAGCATGATATGGCATGATTTAAAGAGTTTATTGATGGACTTATGGGCTGCATTGTAAAGGTGTTTTCTTTATATTTTACCCCTCACTAAGCTTATGCTTACCCTCTCTTTTACCTTACAATGCAGAGACATTAATCGAGGCGGCCAAGGAAAGCAAGGTTCAAAGTGTATGTCGATGAATAGCTCAAGTATGTGTTCTAAAATGTAGTAGTAGTAAAAGAGCAATGGGCTATAGTTACATTGTTGTAAGAATTGGCTTTTGATTTGTAAACATTGCTTTGATTATTTGAACTTGAGTATGTATTGGATGTTTAAGTTGCTCTTGGTGCCTAGGAATTATGCATATAGTTAATGGTGATCATTGGTGGTGTTTTGAATGAGTTAGATCTACTTAAAAAGGACTGATTTTATGTTTCTGAGCATAACGTTTTGAAACTTTAGGGAAAGTTTCGAAACCTTTATCAAATAGTTTCGAAACTTCCAGGAAGGTTTCGAAACCTTGCGAGCTAGTTGGATATTAGAACCTTACTGGAATGAAAGTTTCGAGTTTTGAAACTTTTTCCATAAAGTTTCGAAACCTTTAATGAAGGTTTCGAAACCTTTGATTGGTTATTAGTTGATACTTGTCGGATTTGCATTTTATTCCCGGATATCTTTCTATGTTTAATTATGGTAGCTACAAATATTATTTTGAGTTGAAATTTCACCTTGATGCATAAAGTTGACTTAATTTCAAGTTGGCTAACTTAAATCGGAGGTAGTCCCTAGAAATTAAAAGTTTTACATTTTGGTCCCTAGTTAGTGAAGCATGTAATTGATGATGTTAGAATGCTCCGTTTGGTCTGAAATTTATCATGAGAGTTCTTTGCATATTTAATTGAAATTTGATGGAATGATTTTATACCTTGTAAAAAGAATTTAAAATATTCACGTTTTAGTCCTTAAGTTGCTCATGTATTAATTGAGTGCTCATTTGAGATAGAATTGCTTTCGTTCTTGTTTTGCATGAAATCGAAACACATAGGAACATAATTATGCCTTTAGATAAGATAAAGAAAAAAATATATAACGGTATTCAGGGTCGTTTATTGAATCGAGCCTTCACGGGTTTGGTTCGGTATTCCCCGTGTGACCCATTAGAGCCGGTTCCGTCTAGACCGAGCTAAGGGGGTTACACCTTTAGTAACCGAAAGGTTAAGGCTTAAGAATAGGCATAGTTATGGTGGGGAGAATAGATGAAAATATAAGACCAAGAGAGAGTAAGGTTTGGCAAATTGATAGTTTGCATTGCTTGAGGACAAGCAATAGTTCGAGTTTGGGGGGTGTGATAAGTGTTTAAATCACTATCACTTTTTATACCTTTTATGGAGAATAATCACTAAATCTACACCTACTTGGACCAATGCATGTGCTTAATGCGAGATAATTAGATATTCTGCTTCTGTAACATATGAAGATGATACTTATAGAAAAGGCGAGTTTTACTGTACTTATGTGTCTGTGCAGGAAAAACGATTGTCGCGGCAGCGACTGAGGCCGAGGCAGTACCTGATGCCGAGGTAGCAGTTGAAGGACAAGCAACGATATTGTAGGCGACTTGAAGAGAAAAATGAGCTGGACGTTTATGGACAAGTAGTGCATGAATCGGAGCTGAGTAGCATATGGAAAGCCCAAGTCAAAGGCCACGCGGAAAAGAATCCTAGTTGGAATAAACTTGGAAATATTTTATGGACTTGACTTGTGTCCTACTCCAAGTTATACTCCTACTTAGGAAAGGTTTGCCCTAGACCAAGCCTATATAATCCCTAGCCGTCCAAGAAGAGAAGAAGAGGGGAGATTTCGGCACAAAGCACTTAGCATCATAGAGAGCCGACTTCATCTTAGATTTTAGAATTCTCTTTTACTTTTTTATTATGTTCTAAGTTTCTTTAGGCTTAGGTGAAGGTTGTAGAGTATTAGTGAGAAGAGATTGACTTTTTTTCTTGTTTTAATGCAATAAAATATCAATGTTTGCTTATTCTTTGCCATTCTTTGTTCTTGCATCCAAGCTCGAGAGAGAAGTTTGTGAGTAATCAATTTATCTAATATCGAGGGAGTTAGATTCATGAATGGAATAAGTACGGTGTTTCAATCGGGAAACACTAACTCGGCCTAGAGATAGGTTAAGAGTTTCTGCGGCTAAAAGAAGTGTGGGATTGGTTGGTGATTATAATTGATTCACGCCGAGAGGTATCATCAAGGAATGGTCATCAACAACACTTCGACTTAGAGATAAGCGGAGTCATCAAAGGACACTTTGCCGAACTTTGATAAAGTCTACCCAAGAGCAAGAGATTGCCGCGGCAGACAAGCATCATCGCTGTCGAGGCAGTAATCTGCAGTACTGCCGAGACAGTGTTGTGCGATTGCATTGGACAAAAACAAGTCAATTGAATCCACTATACAACGCAACTGGATCCTGGCCACTTCTTTAATTTGTTTATTCTCTCTTTATTTAGTTTTCTTTATTTAGTATTCATCAACCCCAATTTTACTTGTGTCTTTATTTTATTCCTTTTTAGAGCAAGAAGACAAAAGAGGACATATTAAGTAGACCAATCCCTGTAGAGACGATATCTGATATACTTATCACTTTATTACTTGCGACGTGTTCACTTGCACAATTTGCGCACTTTTGACACGCAACAGACAACAACATTCTCTAAGAATTCTGGCTCTCAAGCTCAACTTACCAAAAAAACAACCAATCACTTTCAACTCAACCACATCCAAAACAAGTTCGCTTAATACCAACCGCTTTCAAACTTCTGCCACAACTTTTACTTTCAGATGCATAGCAAAAGACTATCACAAACATTGATAAAGATACCATTCTAACTCAACACCATACAACACAACCACGTAGACATAAACGACAACAAATATTACAACTGAAATCCATCAACACAACCTCAACTAAGCCCTGCACATGCGACTCCACCAAACATCTGCTAGCAACTTAACGCGAAACATCTCAACCATGTAAAGTCTCACCCACAACTCTTTCACTAGACCAACACTATTCGATAAACTTAACCAAGCCAACATTGCTCTTGTCTTCACAAAACTCTTAAACTACTCCACTACAACCTATTGTAACCCCCTTAGCCCGGCCTGGACGGAACCGAAACTAACGTGTTACACGGGGAATATCGAACCAAACCCGCGAAGGTCCAATTTAATAAACAACCCTGAAAACCGATATATATATTTTTAACTAGATGCATAATTAAGTTCCTATGTGTGTCGAGGTCATGCATAACGAGAGTGAAGACATTCGGTTCACAATTGATCATTCAATTCATATATAAACACATAAGGACCAAAACGCAAATAATTTTAATTCCAACAATAAACCGGAAATTCAATCTACCATAGTTCAATTAAACATGCATAGCATACTCGCAACAAAATTCGAATCAATCGAAGCATTATAGCATCACCAATTTTGTGTTTCTATGATTATAGACATAATCATAAAGCTCACAAATCATAGGGACTATAACCAACATTAATTAACCCATAAGAAATTAAGTTAACATCATGCATCGTGGTGATATTACAACTCTAAATGTTATTCATAGCATCTATATTCGATTGCGGGAGTTTATTCGACCTAACACAAGCTTCCATCACATATAATTCTTCCTTTTTGGTCATGGGTATCAATACCATGGCATGGCTATGGCTAATTAAGCCTTCGAAAGCCAAGGGTATCGATACCTCCTTGGGTGGTATCGATACCTTGGTGTCCAGTGAGGTAATGGCATCGAACCATGGTTCGATGCCACCCCAAAATTGCCTTGGGGTATCGATACCACCAGAGGGTGTTTCAATACCCCCTGTCCAGAAACACTAATTAAGCAATTTGGTTGGTTCAAACCCCATCTAAACACATCCATTGATCACCTTCAACTATATGCATGCTCCTTAAGCACATTAAACACCCTTAAGCATACAATTACCCACGTCAATGACCCCGAAATAATCTATAGGCATACTTCCTATGTTATGATCAAAAACAAGAATATTCATGCATGTACATGCTTCAAACCATTAAAAACAACACCATAGTCCATCAATTATCAATCAAAGCAATATAGGTCTTATTACAACATTAACCAAAGCAAAAGTCACACTCTTCACATAGGATTGGTTTACACTTTTCCAAGCCCTAAGTTATTTGCCAAAACATACCAAAAATTGATATAACTTTTCCCCTTGGTTCCCTTGCTCCGAATGTAGCCTCGAATGTCTCTATTTTTCTGCAAGTATGAAAAGAGAGAGCTTAAGCAAAACATTCTTAGTGAGGAAGCTCTAAACAAGATCAAAAATCATTTTTTTAAGTCATACTTGCATCCTTCATGCTTATTTGAAATATGTAAAACCAAATCATGCTTAACAACATTGTCAAATCATTTCATGTATCATGCACAAGTATATCATTTCATTTCATGTATCATGCACAAGTATATTATTTCATTTCATGTATGCATATTGGCTTTCTAGTGATCACCTAATATGAACTATTAGTTCACCGAATACACGTATTCCTTTTTCCATAATTGGATACACTTGGTCTCAACATGCATCGGTCGGACACATAGTCACCCTTGTATACATGTTACCCCCACTACGCACGGTCGGACACAAAGTCACCCTTGTTTACGCATGGGTCAACTATATGCACGGTCGGATACAAAGTCACCCTTGTTTACATATAGGCAAGCTCTACACACACAGTCGGACACAAAGTCACCCTTGTTTACGTGTAGGCATCATCATTATTCTCAATATTTTTATAGTGCACTCAATCCTAATGACATGTCATTTGTATTCGAATCTAAGGTTAGTTTCACTAAGCCAATATCAATTCCAATCATGCATGTTAACTTGTTGCTCATAATGCACTCATTGAATATTCATCATGTGAACTAAAATCATGCTCAACGGCTTTATCAACATAGGGCAAATAACCTCATCATATTCCAAATTCTTTTTCATGCTTACATAAGCCATGAATGCCTTTATAAACCATGCATTTTCAGCAATTAACACATGCATGCATTATTTCAAAATCAAAGTCATGCACTTCCAAAATCTCATGAAATCATCATTTATAAAAGCCATTACCGAAATAGCCGAAACTTAAGGTAATGCATCAACATTATTTAAATCACTTAATCTTGAACAATGGAAAGTTTTCACACTATTCCATAGTCCCAAAACAAAAACTGAACCAATGCGATTCACTTTTAACCCGAAATAACTCACTGACAAGGGAATCGAGCCCTCGCCGATACTCCGACGGCAACGCCAACGCACCAGCCACTTATGCACCTTCTTGCACTACCTCTACAACATTAAAAACAGAGCATATTCACATCACAACATTCCCAAAACAGCAGCCACATTAAACCTTCACAAAACTATCGAAAACCTAGCCGAAAAGACCGAAAACTAGCCGAAACGCAACCGAAACATCATCAATCCAAAACCTAATGAATCTAACATCTAATCCACTTCAAATATGAACCAAAAGCACTTCCAAACCATCCTTATACCTCCAGAAACAAAAGAACACCTAAAACAGTCCCTAAAATAACCGAAAACCACCTTAAAACACCATCGATTGCATTATTCCGAGACTAATTTGATGTGAACTCATTTCAAGACTCAATCATTCATTTAATTGACCTAATATCATAATTAAATCATCCTAAATCCAGCATCAATTGAGATCTCAAAAGATTTCACAAAAACCTTCACAAAACTCATAAATGTTGAATTAAAAACACAAAATTAAATATCAATTGTTAACTAACAAGCCATTACTTGGGAACTTCAATAAAGAACCTTAGAAAAAGATTAGAAATCAGAATTTTACCTTTGAGATTAACTCCACCAAAAAGATGAGAATTCCTCTCTTGATTTCCTTGAAAATGGATGTTCATTTTGCAAAATTGATGAGTAGGTTTTGTAGAGAATGAAAAGATGAGTAAAATGAAATAAATCTTGTTGAAAATGAAGAAGAAATCAGCAAGTAATTGAAGAAATTTGGAGAAGAAGATGGCGAGAAATGGAGAGAAAATTTTGAGAGAAAAGAAGAGAAAATGGGAAGTTACAAAAGAAAATGAAAATAAGCTCTTTATTAAAATTAATTAAAACATATTTTGGTGGATAATCTTTAATTAAAAATAAATTGGGTTAATGGCCCTCTAAGGATTCTAAGTATGACTTACTTTCCATTTTAGTCACCAAAAATCTTAATTTCTGAAAATCACCAATTAAATCCCTAAACTTTTCCAAAAATTACAATTTAGTCACTAGTATAAAATTAAGCCTAAATAAAAAATCAAATTAAGGCTGAATAATATTCCTTTAACTTTGAAACACCATTTTAATATTTTTAAACCTTTCCGAAAAATTATTACTTGTCCGATTAAATTATTATTATTTTATTTTTCCCGGAATTAATGAACCGAAGAATACGATTTGACTCGAACTGAATCCCCAAAACCAACACTCAAACTACTAACTCCAAAACCGGGATGTTACACCTATAATGACAACACACGCAACTTTTCCAAAATAACAACTCACTGACGGAACCATCCTACAACCCAATACTGTGATCAACCAACTCTTGTCTCACATAGATTTTTTCCAAGCCCAAACTTCCGCCTCTTTAACCTTTCCAACTTAATTTCACTCTTCCGTCCACTCACCTTAACATCCTCTATAGTGTTAAGCAACAAAAACACAAGAAAAGTCAACCTTAAACAAAAAATTCGACAAACACAAACCCTTGAAACACCTCAACTCTTTTTTTCGAAATATTTTCCTTTCCTTTATAAAAAAACCCAATCGTTTTTTTTCCAAAAATCTCTAGATCGGTTACACCCCTAACATAACCAATTTTTGAACCATACCAAACAAAAGATACCTAGTAATATTTCCATCAAACATAAAGATAACACGAAACCTCTTACGCAATCTAACTTTCGCCAAAGAAACCTCGCAAAAGTCAGCCTTTCTTACAACCAACTTTAACCGATATAACTCACAAGGCACTCAACTTGAGTTCAACCATCCACAACTCAAAGCCCAACTAACTAAACCTTATCGGAATTAATTCCTAACAATAACAGTAATCGACCCATTACACAATAGACTCGATGCCAATAAGGTCATCTTTCAAAACACCTCTTTAAACCTACACTTTCTCCCTACATGACTGACCATAACACAACTTCTATTTTCAAGAGGGAAATGTTTGCAGATATGGACAATGTATGCATGAGTCCTGTATGTCACCTTAGATGCCTATGCAAGTTCATGCAAATGCAATCTAATGTCATGCTCAAGAATGCATGCATGACCTAAGATGTCTAATGTATATGCATATAAGTTCTCTTATACTTTGTATGATTATTTTCCATACTCACAAACAACATCCTCAACTCCCGAAACTTCAACTTCCTACTTCAAACCTTTGCTACAACTCAATGTTCAAAACCACAAAAGCTTGATACCCAAGGGATACACATCCTCACCATAACCTGAACGTTTCTAACACGTTTGATTCACTTTACACACAAGCATTCTGAAATCTTAAAGGCATTCTTAGATATGTAGTTACCTACTACTTACTAGCATAAAAAATTCTTAAACTAAACTAATTCAAAACCAATCTTCACTTAAACAAGATCGAGTGTTCAATCGACTCAAGATCGGTTATCAAAACACCACAAACTTTTCCATACCCTCCAATATCTATAAATCTTCTATTACCAAGTTTTAGCTCTCTTTTCTATCCCAATTACTATTACTATTACTATGCAACAAAATCAAAATTTAAAACTAAGTGATTCTACCAGAAGGGAGGAGTCAACTAACTCAAGTTTTTATTAAAAATAACCTAAAGTAGTGTAGCAATGGAGATATAGGTCTAACATGCTTTAGTCTTAGCAACAATAATCAATCACCATGCGTAAACAAATCAAAATGTATAGCAATCACCGTACAATATCAACAAAACATGGTAAACAATCACTGTGCATATTAGCATAACAAAGCAAACAAAACTTCTCAAAAGGTTTCGTAAAACTAAGCTCTGATACCACCAAATGTAACCCCCTCGACCTAGTCTAGACGTCACCCGACTCGAACGAGCTATACGGGGAATAAAGAGGTTAATCCGGAGACTCGCCCCGATAAACAACCTTAAAAAATTTTCTTTTATCTTTTCTAAATACATTAATTAGATCCTAAATTATCATGCAAGGACTAAGTTCATTAAGTTTTAGGGACGTAATTATAATTTTTCAGATAATTATATAATTAAAATGTGAAATTAAGGTTATCAATCCTTAATTAAGTCTATTACATGCTTAAGTCACAAATTTCAGATTAAAATAATATCTACTAGATGCATTTAATCACCTATAGACCATAAACCACATATTTCAACAAGATTTCTAGATGCAAATCATCCTAGTTCCATGTTCTTAATATAAATTGAAAACAATATTCATCAAGGTAAACATACTTCAAATTCATCATGGATTTCTTCATAAATACTTTAAAGTAAAAAAATGTCATAAAGAATATCCAAATAAACATATCAAAACAGTGCTCCATTGCTCTCATCTACTTTAAGGTTCTTAATTGAATTCAAAACATACTTGACCCCAAGAAAATATAGATAGTTACTCGACTTCCTTGCTTCCTTCTGGCACATAATCACTTATTTATCTACATTTTAAGTAAAGGAGAGTGGTTAAGCAAAAGCTTAGTAAGTGACAATTTAAAAACATAAGTAAAACAACTTGCTTTCACCCCATAAAAGCCAAAGTTTTATAAAAACATGTCATGTTCAACTCATGAAATAATCACATGGCTATCAATGCCAAAAACTTAAAAAACAACAAGTATCAATTGCATAAGCCACAAAACCTTTTTCAAATACTTTTGAAAAACATATGCTCAATAAGCATCACTGAAGTCTCATATGCCAATCGCAAAGCTTCAATTAAAAAACTTTTGAATTAAAAAACATACTTGATTTTAACATTGTATTGACATTAGTGAACCGTTTAGAATATCACTAAACGTTAGGATAAACAGAAACGGTAGGCATGGGGTCAATCGCCAGCATGCCACATATGAGAGTCAATCGCTACTCATATCACGTGTGAAGGTCAATCGCCTAATCACACCCATGATGGAATAAAACCAATCATGAAAACACACCTTAGCTTCCGGGATAAGCAACACTTACATGTAATACAACACATATATCACAATGTAAGTATTAACTCTAATGCATCACCAAGTCATTTATACACGCACGCATTTTAATTATAGTGTACTCACATCCTATTGATCGATCAACTTATCCACGTTTCATTATCTTTAATACCAATACTAAAAACAAAACACGATGTTCAAGTTTTAAGACAAAAATAGTGAATCACGACTCATGCCTCCCATCAATACGTGCATCAAGTGCGAAAAATGATAAAACCTCTTTTTATAAAATTTTGAAAACAAAACCATGGGAGCATCAAAACATTATAAAAAACAGTATCATGAGCATCTAATCACGTGCATAATCTCTTATGCACCATTAAAACATGAACATGACAAAACATATAGTAAAGAAAGGCGTAATATGTGATTTTCAAGAGAGCAAAACTTAAAACACTTACTCCAGAGTATAGGTAGGTTTTTCACACCTTACCTACACCCCAAACCTTTGAAAAAAAGATTTAAAACACTGCCGAAGCAGCCCACTCTCAAAATCACTCACCGATAACCGAAACTTACACGATAAGTCACACGAAAACGCGATTCGGCTTTCCGATCTCCCTCAAACTTATTCCTCTACCTCTTGACCTAATTCAAGAATTAAAACCAGAGGTTTTAGTGCATTATAACACACCTAAACAACCCTCAAGTCGGACCAATACATGGCAGCCCCTAAAAACACCATAAAACCTAACCGAAACTCACCGAAAACCTCTCCAAACACCCCCTAAACCTTATATCCGGGAATAGATAATTAAAAGCCATCTTAATTACATCTAAACACTTTAATATTCATGTAATTAGGCATCAAAAACAGCCATGGAAAACCCTTGAATGAAAATCAAGAAAATAATGGGATTTTTATCAAGAAAATCGATTTTATTGATTCAAGACTTTAAAGATTGTTTCGATCAGCCAAGAACTTAGGAATTTCATTAAAGAACTTTAGGTTTCATAGTTTTAAATGATTCTCACCTCCAAAATTGATCCCACCCCTTTAAAGGTTTAAAAACTAGAAAACCCGTAGAAAAACGAAGAGATTTTGAAGAAGAAAAATATAGGAAAATAAAACAATAAAATTTTATTCAAAAGAATGGATATTTACCTTGAAAATATGATGAAGATGCTGCCTTGGAGAAGAAAAAACCAAAATTTAAAGAAGGAATATTTTTAAAAAGTGAATTTTTGGATTTTGGATTAAAATTAGGGAATTTTGATTACTTAGGTTAAAACAAGGGATTAAAGGTTGTTTATATAGGCTCTTGAAAGGTTTAGATCAACTAGGATTAGGATTATATCAAATTACCTTAAAGATTCAAAGTTTTGGCTTAGTTTATAAAATTGTCCTCAAGTTTTCATTTTTACAAAATAGGCACTAATTTCAAAATCTTAGGGATTCAAGGGTCAATTTTCAAAATTGAGTTGACATAAGTCAAATATAAGTTAATTATGAATTTTAGAATATTTTCCATAATTTATTTTGATTTAAAACTATTTTTTAAGAATTTAATCCCGAACTAGGCTTAACCGGCTAAACCGGCCCACTAACTTCTAGGCCCAATTTTGGGGCGTTACAGGGAGTGTCCTCAGTTTTTGAGTGGCCATCAGGGCCAAGATCTCGTAGGCGATCAGAATAGAGGTAGAGGTAGAGGTAACTTCCAACGTAGAAAGGAGAATCAGGGATAACAACGCCGTGACGAGGGTTAGGCGAGAGTTTATGCCCACAAGGAAGTCCAGAACAATACGAATGTGGTTGTAAGTACCTTTTCCTTGCAATCTTTATCTTTGTTCGCTTTGTTAGTTTCTGGATCTACTCACTCTTATATCCTTAGTGAGCATATTAGAGCTTTAGACATACCTGTAGAGAATATGAGAGTAGGTATGAGTGTTACTAGTTCTTTTGGTGAGATTTTAGTGGTTAAAAAGGTTTATAGGAGATGTCCCTTATTTGTTCAAGGGCATATTTTTTTCCGATCTTATGGAGTTGTCGTTTCAAGGGTTTGATCTTATCTTGGGTATGGACTGGTTAGTAGAACATAGAGTTGTTGTGGACTTTAGGACTAAGAGGGTGTCCTTGAAGTTAGCCGATGACTGTGAGGTAATCATGGTTGGTGAGAGTGTTAAGTTTCTATCGAAGGTTGTTTCGACTTTAGAAGCTCAAAGGTTGTTGTTTAGAGGTTGTGATGCGTATTTGGCTTATGTGATGAACCCTGATATGAATGAGGCTAGGTCATGTGACATACACACTGTTTTTGATTTTCCTAGAGTTTTTCCTGAAGAGTTACCTGGGTTACTGCCTAACCGAGAGGTCGAGTTCGGTATTGATCTAATAGAGGGATCCTTACGTGTCTCTATTACTCTTTATCGGATGGCGCCTAAAGAATTGAATGAATTGAAGGTGTAGTTGCAAGAGTTGCTGGATCATGGTTTTATTAGACCGAGTACTTCACCGTGGGGTGCGCCGGTCTTATTTGTGAAAAAGAAGGATGATAGCATGAGGATATTTATAGATTATCGTCAGTTGAACAAGTTGACGGTAAATGATAAGTGCTCAACACACTATCACTTTATACTCCTTTTATCGGCATTTATCACCAAATATTCACCCACTTGAACCAATGCATGTGCTTAATGTGATATATTTAGAAGTTATACTTAAATAGATAATATTTATAGAAAAAGGCATGTTTTACTGCGTTTTCACATTTGTGCAGGAAAACCATTGCCGCGGCAGAGACAAGGCTGAGGCAGGACCTGATGCCGAGGCAGCAGCAGGAAGACAGGAAGCAAACTGATAGGCGATGGAAAGACAAAAATCGAAGGAACGTGTCTGGACTTGAAGCCCATGAATCGGAGCTGGCTAGCACAAGGAAAAGCCCAAAGGAAGACCACGCGGGAAAGCCCCCTTAGCCGAATTCAAACTTGGAAATATATTATTATTATGTACTTGACTTGTTTCCTACTCCAAGTTGTATTCTACTTAGGAAAGGTTTTCCCTAGGTCTAGCCTATATAAAGTCCTAGCCACCCAATGTATCAGATAGCAAAATACCTAGGGAGAGCCGACTTCTACTCTTGTTTCTTTCCTCTCCATCATGTTCTAAAACCTTCATAGGGTTTAGGTGAAGGTTGTGGAGTATTTGTGAGAGGAGATTGTACTTTATCTTTCATTCAATGCAATAAGAATTATCAAGGTTTGCTTATCCTTTGTTATTCCTTGTTCTTGCATTCAAGCCTGGGAGGGAAGTTTGTGAGTAATCCATTTATCTAAGCTCGGGACAGTTAGATTCACGAAAGGGGTAAGTACGGTATTTCAATCGCGAAATACTAACTTGGCCTAGGGATAGGTTAAGAGTTTCAGCGGCTAAAAGAAGTGTGAGATTGGTTGGTGAGTATAATTGGTTCACGCCGGGAGGTATCATCAAGGACTAGTCATCAACAACACTCTGACTTAGGGATAAGCGGAGTCATTCAAGGACACTTTGCCGAACTTTGGTAAGGTCTACCTACGAGCAAGGGATTGCCGCGGCAGACAACGTTATCGCTGCCCGGGCAGTAAACTGCAGTGCTGCCGAGGCAGAGATATACGATTGCATTGGATAAAGACAAGTCAATCAAGTCCACAATACAATACAACTGGATCCTGGCCCATCTTTCTCTATAATATTTCAACTCTTTTATTTTTATTCAATTACCTTAGTTTAATAAATCACACCCATTCACTTGTGTTTTTTTTATTTTTCTACAGAGCAAGAAGATAAACAAAGCATATTAAGTATACCGGTCCCTGAGGAGACGATAACTCGATAAATACTTATCACTTATTACTTGCGATGTGTCCACTTGCACTAAACGCACACTTTTGACACGCGACAGTAAAGAACAAGTATACCTTGCCTAGGATAGATGACTTGTTCGATCAGTTTAGAGGTGCGATAGTGTTTTCTAAAATCGATCTTCGGTCTGGGTATTACCAGTTGACGGTTAAGGATCAGGGTGTTCCTAAGATTGCTTTTAGGACTCGGTATGACCATTATGATTTTTTGGTTACGCCCTTTGGTTTAACGAATGCACCTACTGCTTTCATAGATATGATGAATCAGGTTATTCATGAGTTCTTGGATCAGTTTGTAGGGGTGTTTATCGATGATATTCTCATATATTCTCTTACCGAGGATAATCACGATAAGCATCTACGGATTTTTTTGCAAACTTTGTGGATAATCAGCATTATGCCAAGTTGAGTAAAGGTGAGTTTTGGATCAAGGAGGTTGTTTTTCTTGGACATGTATTTTCGGCGGAGGGTATTAAATTTGATCTGCAGAAAGTTGAAGCTGTTGTGAGTTGGAAACCGCCTAGGTCTATGACGGAGGTTCGTAGTTTCCTGGGTTTGGTAGGATACTATAGACGGTTTGTGGAAGGTTTTTCCCGAATTGTAGCACCTTTGACCAAGTTGCTGCAAAAAGATGTTAAGTTTGAGTGGATTGATAAGAGACAAGAGGCTTTTGAGAAGTTAAAGGAGGCTTTAACGCAGGTTCCAATCCTAGTTCATCTAGAACCGGGGAAAGAGTTTACGGTTTATAGTGATGCATCATATGTTGGTCTTGGTTTTGTTTTGATGCAAGAGGGAAGATTAGTAGCTTATGCATCTCGTCAATTGAAGGTGCATGAGAAAAACTACCCTACGCATGATATAGAGTTAGCCGTAGTTGTGTTTGCTCTTAAGATATGGAGGCATTATCTTTATGGGGAGCGTTGTGTGGTTTATACGGATCATAAGAGTTTGAGGTATTTGATGTCCCTGAAGGATCTTAATCTTAGACACGTCGGTGGCTCGAGTTGCTTAAGGATTATGATCTTACAATCGAGTGTCATCTGTGTAAGGCTAATGTTGTTGCTGATGCGTTGAGCAGGAAAGTGGCCGTAGAGTTGCATGCCATGTTTGCTAGGCTGAGTGTTTCTGAGCATGGTGGTTTGATAGCCGAGTTGCAAGTTAAACCTTCTATGATTGAAGTAATCAGGAAAAAGCAGTTGTTAGGTGATGCTTTAGTATCTCAAGTTCAGGATATAGCTAGGGATGTACCTACGGAGTATAGTTTTCGTAGAGATGGTGTTTTGTGTTTCAGGGGCCGTGTTGTTGTGCCAAATTATGATGTGTTGAGGCGTACTATCCTTACAGAGGCGCATAATGGTCCTTTTTCTATGCATCCGGGTAGTACTAAGATGTACCAAGATATCAAGGGTGAGTATTTCTGGGTTGGTCTAAAAAAGATGTAGCTGAGTATGTGAGTAAATGCTTGGTGTGTCAGTGGTTTAAGGCTGAACATCAAGTTCCATCGGGTTTGTTACAATCGTTGAAAGTTCCAGTGTGGAAGTGGGAAAGAATTACTATAGACTTTGTGTCGGTTTTGCCTTTGATGCCGACCAAGAAGGACTCTATATGGGTAATTGTGGACAGGTTTACAAAGTGTACGCATTTTATCCCAGTGCATACTAAGTATACCTTAGATAAGCTGGTTGAGCTTTATGTTTCTAGTGTTGTGAGGTTGAATGGAGTGCCTAAATCCATAGTTTCAGATAGAGATCCGAGGTTTACGTCAAGGTTTTGGAAATCTTTGTAGAAGGCTCTTGGTACTAAGTTAAGCTTTAATACATCTTATCATCCGCAGACAGATGGGCAGTCTGAGAGGGTTATCCAGGTTCTGGAAGACATGTTGAGGTGTTGTGTGATACATTTGTAGGGTTCTTGGGAGAAGTGCTTGCCGTTGGTTGAGTTCTCTTATAATAACAGTTATCAAGCGAGTATCCAAATGGCTCCGTTTGAGGCTTTGTATGATAGGAGGTGTCGTACTCCTTTGTGTTGGGTCGAGGCTGGAGAAAAGTTTGTAACATTACCTAGTATTCTTGAGGATACTAATGAGAAGGTTAAACTCATTAGTGAACGGTTGAAGGATGCATCGGATCGTCAAAAATCTTATGAAGATCTAAAAAGAAAAGAGATAGAGTATGTTGTCGGCGAGAAAGTTTTCTAAAGGTATCTCCGTGGAAGAAGGTGATGCGTTTTGGTAAGAAAGGAAAGTTGAGACCGAGGTTTTTTAGACCTTTTGAAGTGTTAGAGAGAGTTGGACCAGTGGCTTATCGTCTAAGTTACCGTCCGAACTTGAGAATATTCATGACGTGTTTCATGTATCAATGGTTCGGAGGTACAGATCGGATTCATCGCATGTATTGCCAGTGGGTGAAGTTGAGGTTAATCCAGATTTGACTTATGAAAAAGATCCGGTATAAATCTTAGCATCTAGTTCTAAGGTTCTGCGTAGTAAAACCATCGAGTTTGTCAAAGTGCTTTGGTGACATCGAGGTATCGATGAAGCTAATAAGTGCTCAACTCACTATCACTCTTTACACCTTTTATGGGCATTAATCACCAAATTGACACCCACTTGGACCAATGCATGTACTTAATGTGATATATTTAGAAGTTAAGCTTATAAAGACAATATTTACAGAAAAGGCAAGTTTTACTGCAGTTTTATATCTATGCAGGAGAAACCAGTGCCGCGGCAGCAACATGGCCGAGGCAGGACCTAATGCCGAGGCAGCAGCTGAGAGCCAGGAAGCAAGTTTGTAGGCGATTGGAAGAGAAAAATCCAAGGGACGTTTCTGGACATAAAGCACATGGATCGGAGCTGGCTAGCATGAGGAAAAGCCCAAGACAAGGCCACGCGGGAAAGCCCCTTAGTTGAATTAAACTTGGAAATATTTTATTTATGTACATGACTTGTTCCCTACTCCAAGTTGTATTCTACTTAGGAAAGGTTTGCCCTAGTTCAAGCCTATATAAGACCTAGCCGTCCAATGTATTAGATATACCTAGAGAGAGAGACGATTCATAGATTCAATGTTTTCTTTCTCTTAAACTATGTTCTAAGCTTTCTTAGGGTTTAGGTGAAGGTTGTTTAGTATTTGTGAGAGGAGATTGTACTTTGTCTTTGTTTCAATGCAATAAAACTATCAAGGTTTGCTTATCTTTTGCCATTCTTTGTTCTTGCATTCAAGCTCGGGAGAGAAGTTTGTAAGTAATCCATTTATCTAGACTCGGGAGAGTTAGATTCACGAAAGGCGTAAGTACGGTGTTTCAATCGCGAAATACTAACTCGGCCTAGGGATAGGTTAAGAGTTTCAGCGGCTAAAAGAAGTGTGAGATTGGTTGGTGAGTATAATTGATTCACGCCGGGAGGTATCATCAAGGACTAGTCATCAACAGTACTTCGACTTAGGGATAAGCGGAGTCATCCAAGGACACGTTGCCGAACATTGGTAAAGTCCACCCACGAGCAAAGGATTGTCGCGGCAGACAGTATCGTCGCTGCCAAGGCAGTAGTCTGCAGTGCTGCCGAGGCAGTGATATACGATTGCATTGGGCAGAGACAAGTCAATCAAATCCACAATACAATTCAACTGGATCCTGACCTCTCTCTCTATTATTCAAATCTTCATTCTTTTATTTAGTTGTTTTATTTCAGTTTATCAAACCCAAAATTACTTGTGTTTTATTTTATTTCTTTGTACAGAACAAGAAGACGAAGAAGACATATTGAGTATACCAATCCCTGTAGAGACGATAATCCGATAAATACTTATCACTTACTACTTGCGATGTGTCCACTTGCACTAAACGCGCACTTTTGACACGCGACAAGTTTTTGGTGCCGTTGCCGGGGATTGACAACTAAATTTTGTTTTCTTTATTTTCTTGTTTCTTCTTTTTTTTTTATTTTACCTTTGTTTTTCTTGGTGTATGATCAGGGAAAAACCAACCAACCCTTTGTACGAGTTAGACCTAGAGATCGAACGAACAAGGCAAAGGTTGAGGAGACAAATCCAAGAAGCTATGGCAGATCACCCGGCAGGACAAAACTTACCTGTCGGCAATGGAGGTCTTCTGCCGCCACCAAGGCCGCGGCAGCTCACTGTCAGAGACTTCTTGGAAGAGGATTTAAATGTATTAAACCCAGGAGTCGTTACACCGGAGATAGAAGCAGCCCACTTTGAACTGAAACCTGTCATGTTCAATATGCTTAACACTATTGGACAGTTTGATGGGTCTGTAACTGAAGATGCAAGGTAGCACCTCAAGTCCTTCATGGAGATATGCAATTCCTTTAAAATCCAAGGAGTCCATGAAGATGTCTTGAGATTGAAGCTATTCCCCTATTCACTGAGGGATAGGGCAAAAGCAGGATATATTGGATCTTGGAGTGAACTCTGTCGTGATTTTATTACACGTTTTAATCCTACAAATTTATATGATAGAATTCGTAATGAAATCACTTCTTTTCGACAGGCAGATGACGAACCGATGTACGAGGCATGGGAGCGCTACAGGGAGTTATTGCACAAGTGTCCTTTGCATGGATTTCCCCTATGGAAACAAGTGACCATGTTCTATAATGCCACGAATGCCCCGACAAGGATGATGTTAGATGCGGAACACTCTTGGACAAGGCACCTGAGGAAGCTATTGAGATACTGAACAAACTCGCAAAGAACGATTTTCAATTTCCTATATCTAGGCGAGGAGGAGTAAGACGCCAAGCCACAGTGAATGAGTTAGACACATCAAATTCAGTGGCAGCACAATTGGCCTCTCTTACAAAGATGGTGCAAAATTTGCAACTACAACAAAATACCCGTGAGGTTAAGGTAATTGATTCCTTTTGTGATTTGTGTAGAGGTAACCACAATTCCTTTAAGTGTATGAATCAAGAAACCGGTATGTATGTTGGAAATTACAACCGAACCAATATGATGTCCAACACATACAACCCCTCATGGAAGAGGCATCCGAACCTGTCATGGAGCAATCCTAACAATGCCTTAAACCCAACCACTCAACCTTCAGGATTCCAGCAACCAATGCAACATCTGCCGTCGCCGCAGGTCCAGCAGCCAATGCCGCAACAGCAGATGTAGCAGCAATTGGTAAGTTCGTTGGAGAACACTCTTAAAGCCTTTATGATGAAAACAGAATCATACATGGCAGAGAACAGAAATTTCATCAAAAGGACAGATGCTTTCATGAATAGGACTGAGATGAGGTTGTAGAATCAAGAAGCAGCTATTAAAACGCTAGAAACCCAGGTTGGACAGTTTGCTCAAAACATAAATGATGAGTGCCTAAAAGTCCTATTCTTTATACCAAGACTCATAGTCCAGTTCTGAGGAATTCCTAGAACCTAGAAGAGGCCGAGTCAAGAAAGGAATTCTGCCACGGTAGGCAGGACGGTATATTACTTTAAAAATCCTTACTTAAAAATATATCTTTTGCATTGCTTGAGGACAAGCAATAGTTCGAGTTTGGGGGTGTGATGAGTGCCTAAAAGTCCTATTCTTTATACCAAATTCCCACTCGATTATTGTTAATAAAGGACAGATTTAATGGCAATACAGGATAATTCTGCTTATTTCCATATTTCAGCATCTCAATACTTAATTCATGAATTTATCTATTATTTGGCATAAAACAGGTACGGTTAATGGTTTCTTCTCTTAGACAGTAAACTACCACATAGGTAATGCCAGATAGCATGATGGATGCTGGAAGCTGAAGCTGAAATGCAGATAAGCACCTACCTCGGCAGCACTTTGATGCCCCGACAACACTTTGATGCCCCGACAGCAGTTTACTGCCTCAGCAACACTTTGATGCCCCGGCAGCAGTTTACTGCCTCAGCAGCACTTTAATGCCCCGGCAACAGTTTACTGCCTCAGCAACACTTTAATTCCCCGACAATAGTTTACTGCCTCGGCAGCACTTTAATGCCTCGGCAGCATCTGAGGCCGCGGCAACACCTAGAACATAAATGTCGATATGATAGGCGATCTGAAGATAAAAATAAGGTGGACGTTTTAAGACAAGAGGCATAGAAATCGGAGCTGAGGAACACACGGAAAGTCAAGGTCAAAGGCCACGCGGGAAAATAATCCTTATAGGAATAAACTAGGAAATAAAATAAATATCTTTTATTTATGTACTTAACTTGTGTTTTACTCCAAGTTGTATTCCTACTTTGGAAAGGTTTGCCCTAGGCCAAGCCTATATAAACCATAGCCTATGTAGAGAGGAGGATATCTCGAAATCAAGTTTCATAGAAAAACCCTAAACTCCTCCATCGTCCCCTTGGGGTTTAGGTTAGTTTGTGGAGTAGTTGTGGAAGAAAATTGTACTTTGTTTCTTGTTTCATGCAATAAAATTATCAAGGTTTGCTTATCCTTTGTTATTCCTTATTTTCACAATTGAGCTCGGGAGAGGATATTGTGAATCATCCATTTATCTAAGCTCGGGAGAGTTAGATTCACGAAAGGGGTAAGTACGGTGTTTCAATCGCGAAATACTAACTCGGCCTAGGGATAGGTTAAGAGTTTCAGCGGCTAAAAGAAGTGTGAGATTGGTTGGTGAGTATAATTGGTTCACGCCGGGAGGTATCATCAAGGACTAGTCATCAACAGCACTCTGACTTAGGGATAAGCGGAGTCATTCAAGGACACTTTGCCGAACTTTGGTAAAAGTCTACCCACGAGCAAGGGATTTTCGCGGCGGACAGTATCGTCGCTGCCAAGGCAGTAATCTACAGTACTGCCGAGGCAGTGATGTACAATGGCATGAGACAGAAACAAGTCAATTGAACCCACACTACGAAGCACTCTAACCTACCCCACTTTTCCATCCTTGATTTCTTGATCACTTATCTTTATTGCTTTAATTAGTTTCCTTAGTTATAATCCAACTCAATTATTTGTGTCTTTTATTTTCCATTGTGCAGGAAGAATAAATTGCGTAAGTAAAGCCAATCCTTGTGGGTTCGACATCTTAAATACTTCAATCTGACAAAAGGTGGAAGGACGAATGCTTCTTCATAAAAGCATGACTTTCTAGCCTCTATCAGATTTGGCGTCGTTGTCGGGGATTGGCGATTCCAACTTTCCTTTTTATTTTTCTTGCACTACTATCTTAGGAAATTAGTTTAATTATTTTTGAGTTATTTGTTTTAGGAAATAAGTTTAATTATGTTTGAGTTATTTTTTTTAGGAAGGAAATCCAAGAAGGAGAAGTCATGGAGCACAAAAAAGGCCCTGAAATCAAGCTCACCGTCCCACCTAAGAAACGGCCAAGGCGGCTTGCCGCCCAAACGCAAGTGACAGCGGGTTTGTTGTTATCGAACTTCATCTCCCCTGTTTTATTTCATACTTCTTCATTATTGTTTTCCAGTTCAGTTTTTTTTAATTTCTTTCTCAACAAACTCCACACAAACTGATTACCCTCAGAATACAGAAGAGGCCAAGACGCGACATATAAATATTGGTTTATCTTTCCTTGTCTCTTAATTTTTTCTTGTCTTTTATTGTTGCCTTATGTTCAGATGCATGCATTGAGGACAATGCATCCCTCGAGTTTGGGGGAGTATTGATCCAATCTTCTACCTTATAAAAATATATGTCATGTATGGAAATTAGTCGGATTATCCTACTATTGCCTTAAATTTTGTCTTTACAACAATTACAGTTTCTGCAAAAAAAAAAAAAAAAAATAGTCTGCTGAATTTTATTGAAACTGCCTCGGCAGCAATATATTCTCCAGCCGCCGCAACAGTATGCACCATTCACCAGACTTGAATTCTGAAAGGTCTCTTAGGATTAGTACTTAGGATTAGACTATGAGCCTGAAATCACATAAACACTGCTAGTCTTAGTTGATTTTAGAAGTTCTTTTCTTTGAAAAGCAAATAAGGACTTAGGCTTAGATTTTAACTAGAGGTGCCTATCACCGGCTCTAATATAGTTCTTAGAGGTGCCCATCACTGGCTCTAGGACTCAACCTTTTTCCCACTTACTAGAGGTGCTCGAAATTGGCTCTAGTAAGAGTAGTTAACACTTGAGGTGCCCGAAAACTGGCTCAAGCAGTATAAGTATATAGCAATATATATTTATATACCAAACAGGGAAAAAGGAAAGAAAAATAATTGAAGAAAAATCTTAGTCGGAAGTCTTGAGCTAGAAAAAAGATTAGAACTTAGAGAATCAACTTCACACAGCTACGCACACACTCACCAAGACTCATAGTCCAGTTCCGAGGAATTCATAGAACCTAGAAGAGGCCAAGTCAAGAAAGGAATTCTGCCGCGGCAGACAGGACGATATATTACTTTAAAATTCCTTACTTAAAAATATATCTTTTGCATTGCTTGAGGACAAGCAATAGTTCGAGTTTGGGGTGTGATGAGTGCCTAAAAGTCCTATTCTCTATACCAATTTTCCACTCGATTATTGCTAATAAAGGACAGATTTAATGACAATACAGGATAATTCTGCTTATTTCCATATTTCAACATCCCAATACTTAATTCATGAATTTATCTATTATTTGGCATAAAACAGGTACGGTTAATGGTTTCTTCTCTTAGACAGTAAACTACCACATAGGTAATGCCAGATAGCATGATGGATGCTGGAAGCTGAAGCTGAAATGCAGATAAGCACCTACCTCGGCAGAACTTTGATGCCCCGACAGCAGTTTACTGCCTCAGCAGCACTTTAATTCCCCGGCAGCAGTTTACTGCCTCAGCAGCACTTTAATGCCCCGACAGCAGTTTACTGCCTCGGCAGCACTTTAATGCCTCGGCAGCATCTGAGGCCGCGGCAGCACCTGGAACATAAATGTCGATATGATAGGCGATCTGAAGATAAAAATAAGGTGGACGTTTTAAGACAAGAGGCATAGAAATCGGAGCTGAGGAACACACGGAAAGTCAAGGTCAAAGGCCACGCGGGAAAATAATCCTTATAGGAATAAACTAGGAAATAAAATAAATATCTTTTATTTATGTACTTAACTTGTGTTTTACTCTAAGTTGTATTCCTACTTTGGAAAGGTTTGCCCTAGGCCAAGCCTATATAAACCATAGCCTATGTAGAGAGGAGGATATCTCGAAATCAAGTTTCATAGAAAAACCCTAAACTCCTCCATCGTCCCCTTGGGGTTTAGGTTAGTTTGTGGAGTAGTTGTGGAAGAAAATTGTACTTTGTTTCTTGTTTCATACAATAAAATTATAAAGGTTTGCTTATCCTTTGTTATTCCTTGTTTTCACAATTGAGCTCGGGAGAGGATATTGTGAATCATCCATTTATCTAAGCTCGGGAGAGTTAGATTCACGAAAGGGGTAAGTACGGTGTTTCAATCGCAAAATACTAACTCGGCCTAGGGATAGGTTAAGAGTTTCAGCAGCTAAAAGAAGTGTGAGATTGGTTGGTGAGTATACTTGGTTCACGCCGGGTGTAACATCCCGATTTTGGGGTTAATAGTTGAAGTGTAAGTTGGGGAAATTCGATTCGGGTCGAATCGGATTCCTAGGGTTCGTTATTCCTGGAAAAATTAAAATAATAATATTTTAATTGGATAAGTAATAATTTTGTGAAATGGTTCTAAAAATATTAAAAAGGTGTTTTAAAGTTAAGGGAATATTATTTGAATTTTAATTTGATTTTTAATTAAGCTAATTTTTGTTCAAGTGATTAAATTGTAATTTTTGGGAAAGTTTTGGGGATTTAATTAGTAATTTTTGGCAATTAGGATTTTTGGTGACTAAATTGGAAAGCAAGCCATACTTTTAGAGGGTCATAAACCCAATTTATTTTTAATTAATGATTTATCCACCAAAATTGTTTTTAAATTGTTTTATTTTAGATGACAACTTTATTTTCTTTTGTAACTTCCCATTTTTCCATCTTTTCTCTCAAGATTTTCTCTCATTTTCTCTCCATCTTTTTCTTCAAATTTCTTCAATTACTTGCTGATTTCTTCATCATTTTCTACAAGATTTATTTCATTTTACTCATCCTTTCGTTCTCTACAAAACCTACTCATCATTTTTTGCAAAATCAACATCATTTTCAAGGAAATCAAGGAAGGTTTTCTCATCTTTTTGGTGGAGCAAATCTCTAAGGTAAAATTCTGATTTCTACTCTTTTTTCTAAGGTTCTTTATTGGAATTCCCAAGTATTGGCTTGCCCATTAACAATGATATTTAATTTTGTGTTTCTAATTCAAGATTTATGAGTTTTGTGAAGGTTTTTGTGAAATCTTTTTAGATCCCAATTAATGCTGTAATTAGGTTGATTTAATTATGATATTATGTCAATTAAATAATTAATTAAGTGTTGAATTGATGGCACATTAATTTAATCCCGGAATAATGCAATCGGTGTTGTTTTAAGGTGATTTTCGGTAGTTTTAGGGGCTGTTTTAACTGTTCGAATGTTGCTGGAGGTATAAGGATGGTTTGTAAGTGTTTTTGGTTCATAATTTAGGTGGATTAGATGTTAGATTCATTAGGTTTCGGCTTAGTTTTCGATCTTTTCGGCAAGGTTTTTGATAGTTTTGTGAGGGTTAAATGTGACTGTTGTTTTGAGCATGTTGTAATGTGAATATGCTCTACTTTTAATGTTGTAGAGGTAGTGCAAGAAGGTGCATAAGTGTCTGGTGCGTAGGTGTTGCCATCGGAGCATCGGTGAGGGCTCGTTTCGCTTGTCGGTGAGTGATTTCGGGTTTTAAAGTGTTTCGCAAAGATTCGGTTCTGTTTTGGGGGCTATGGAATAGTGTGAAAACTTTCCATAGTTCAAGAGTAAGTGTTTTAAATGATGTTGATGCATTACCTCGATTTTCGGTTATTTTCGGTAATGGCATATATGTGAACAATGATTCAATATGATTTTGGAATTGCATATATTTGATTTTGAGAAATGATGCATGCATATGTTAATTGCTGGAAATGCATGGTTTATAAAGACATCCATGGTTTATGAAAACATGAAAAATGAAGTGGAATATTATATGGTTATTTGCCTTACATATGATGGTGACTTCGTGTCATGTCAATGGTGACTTCGTGTCATGACGAGACTAAAGGTCTCTAATCAATGGATCCGTGTATTCGGTGAACTTAAGGTTCACATTAAGTGATCACTAGGAAGCCAATATACAAACATGAACATATTTGGAACATTGTGCATCATTTGTGAAATGAATTGATAATGCCATGCATACCCAAGGAAAGGTTTTTAGTATTGAACATGAACATGATTGTTAAGCATGTTTTGGTTTTACATATTTCAAGTAAGCATGAAGAATGCAAGTATGAATTTATAAATGATTTTGAACTTGTTTTAGAGCTTCCTCACTAAGCATGTTGTGCTTAAGCTCTCTCTTTTCATACTTGCAGAAAAATTGAGACATTCGAGGCCACGTTCGGAGCAAGGGAACCAAGGGAAAGAGTTGTCTCAATTTTGGTATGTTTTGGCAAATAATTTGGGCTTGGCAATGTGTAAATCGAACCCATGTGAAGTGAATGACTTTTGCTTTGGTTAATGTTTTAATAAGACCTATAATGTTTTGGATTATTAATTGATGGACTATGGTGATGTTTGGATTATTGAGACATGTACATGAATGAACATTGTTGATTTTAAATCATATTTTAGGAGGCATGCCTATAGATTGTTTTGGGTCTTTGATATGAGAAATGTATGCTTTAAATTGTTCTTAATGCTTAGGAAATTATGCATATAGTTAAGGGTGATTAATGGTTATGTTTGATTGGGTGGAATTAACTTAGAATGTTCAAACTTGTCAAAGTGCACAGGGGGTATCGATACCAGTACCGATACCCTAAGGCTTAGTTTGGGGTGATTCGAACCATGGTTCGATGCAATTACTCCACTGGACGCTGGAGTATCGATACCACCTATGGGGGTATCGATACCAATAGCCTTCGAAGTGCAAGGAGGCTAGCTCCACGATAGGGTATCGATACCGAGACCCTAGGTATCGATACCGAGACCCAAAAATGACATTTTAAGTGTGGAAAATCATGTTTAGGGTCAGATGTCTTTCCACGATCAAATACAGATGCAATGAATAATATTTTGAGTGGTAACATCCCTTTAATGCATGTTGTTAACTTGAATTCGCATTGGTAAATTAATGTTGGTATTAGTCCCTATAATATTGTGAGCTTTACAGTTAGGTCCATATTGTATGAAACATGAAATTGACGATGCAATAATGGTCCGTTTGATCTGAACTTTGTTATGGGTTTGCTATGCATGTTGAATTGAACTATGGTAGATCGAATTACCGGTTTATTCTTTTGGGATTAAGAATTATTTGCGTTTTGGTCCTTATGTACTGATATGCGAATTGATTAGAGACCTTTAGTCATTGTTTGTGGAGTAGTTGTGGAAGAAAATTGTACTTTGTTTCTTGTTTCATGCAATAAAATTATCAAGGTTTGCTTATCCTTTGCTATTCCTTGTTTTCACAATTGAGCTCGGGAGAGGATATTGTGAATCATCCATTTATCTAAGCTCGGGAGAGTTAAATTCATGAAAGGGGAAAGTACGGTGTTTCAATCGCGAAATACTAACTCGGCCTAGGGATAGGTTAAGAGTTTCAACGGCTAAAAGAAGTGTGAGATTGGTTGGTGAGTATAATTGGTTCACGTCGGGAGGTATCATCAAGGACTAGTCACCAACAGCACTCTGACTTAGGGATAAACGGAGTCATTCAAGGACACTTTGCCGAACTTTGGTAAGGTCTACCCACGAGCAAGGGATTGCCGCGGCGGACAGTATCGTCGCTGCCAAGGCAGTAATCTGCAGTGCTGCCGAGGCAGTGATATACGATTGCATTGGGCAGAGACAAGTCAATCAAATCCACAATACAACGTAACTGGATCCTAACCCATCTCTCTATCTGATATTCAATTCTCCTTATTTTACTTAGTTATTTTAGTTTAGTTTCATCACACCCAAAAACTACTTGAGTTTTTTTATTTTCTACAGAACAAGAAGACAAAGAAGACATATTAAGTCTATCAGTCCCTGTGGAGACGATAATCCGATAAATTGCTTATCACTTATTACTTTCGATGTGTCCACTTCGACTAAACGCGCACTTTTGACACGCGACAAGTTTTTGGCGCCGTTGCCGGGGACTGGCAACTAAATTTTGTTTTCTTTATTTTCTTGTTTCTTTTTATTTTTATTTTACTCTTGTTTGTCTTGGTGTATGACCAGGGCCAACCCAACCAACCCTTTGTACGAGTTAGATCCAGAGATCGAACAAACAAGGCAAAGGTTGAGGAGACAAATCCAAGAAGCCATGGAAGATCACCCGGCAGGACAAAACTTACCTGCCGGTAATGGAGGTTTACTGCCGCCACATGGGCCGCGGTAGCTCACTGTCAGAGACTTCCTGGAGGAGGACTTAAATGGATTAAACCCAGGAGTTGTTACACCGGAGATAGAAGCAGTCCACTTTGAACTGAAACCTGTTATGTTCAATATGCTTAACACTATTGGACAATTTGGTGGGTCTGCAACTGAAGACGCAAGGCAACATCTTAAGTCCTTCATGGAAATTTGCAACTCTTTCAAAATCCAAGGAGTACATGAAGATGTATTGCGATTAAAGTTATTCCCCTATTCACTGAGGGATAGGGCGAAAGCTTGGTTGAATAGCATTCCAGCAGGATCTATTGGATCTTGGAGTGAACTCTACCATGATTTTATTACTCTCTTTAACCCTATAAACTTTTATGATAGAATTCGTAATGAAATCACTTCTTTTCGATAGGCAGATGACGAACCTATGTACGAGGCATGGGAGTGCTACATGGAGTTACTACACAAGTGTCCTTTGCATGGATTTCCTCTATGGACACAAGTGACAATGTTCTATAATGCCATGAATGCCCCGACAAGGATGATGTTAGATGCCTCGGCAAATGGGACACTCCTTGATAAAGCACCTGAGGAAGCTATCAAGATACTAAACAAACTCGCGAAAAATGACTTTTAATTCCCTACATCTAGGCGAGGAGGAGTAAGACGCCAAGCCACGGTAAATGAATTAGACACGTAGAATTCAGTGGCAACACAATTGGCCTCTCTTACCAAGATGGTGCAAAACCTACAATTACAGAATAATACCCGTGAGGTTAAGGTAATTGATTCTTATTGTGACTTATGTGGAGGTAACCACAGTTCCTCTGATTGTATGAATCAAGAAACCGATATGTATGTCGGGAACTACAATCGCAACTATATGATGTCCAACACATACAATCCCTCATGGAAGAGGCATCGAAACCTATCATGGAGCAACCCTAACAATGCCTTAAACCCAATCACCCAACCTTCAGGATTTTAGCAACCGGTGCAACAACTATCGCAGCAGTAGGCCCAACAGTCAATGCCCCAGCAGCAGATGCAGCAGCAACCGGTAAATTCATTGGAGAACACTCTCAAAGCCTTTATGATGAAAACCGAGTCCTACATGGCAGAGAACAGTAATTTCATCAAAAGGACAAACGCTTTTATGAATAGAACGGAGATGAGGTTGCAAAATCAAGAAGCGGCCATTAAAATGCTAGAAACTCAGGTTGGGAAATTTGATCAAAACATAAACACTAGACCAGAAGGAGGACTACCTAGCAATACTGAAGTTGCTAAGGTAAAGGGCCATGAACAGTGCAAAGCAATTACTACTAGGAGTGGTCTACAGCTGAAGGAAAAGATCCCAGAGAGCCAAATTCAATCAGCGGATCAAGCAAAGGAAGAGGATGACCAAACTGATGCTGATAACACTGCCCTGGCAGAGAGCACAACAGCTCCTGAACAGCCTGCCGAGACAGTAACAAACCCATTGGTGCCAGGTACTAAATTCCAAACTAAAGAAACCATGGATGAGATGAGACCACCACCACCTTTTCCACAAAGGTTGAAAAAGCAAAAACAGGACCATCAATTTAAGAAATTCCTTGATATTCTAAAGCTAGTCCACATTAACATACCGTTCGTAGAGGCAATTGAACAAATGCCTAACTATGCCAAGTTCTTAAAGGACATGGTGTCAAAAAGGAAACGAATAGGTGAGTTCGAAACAGTGGCTGCTACCGAGGGATGTATGGCAATGCTGCACAATCGCATGCCACCGAAATTAAAAGACCCTGGCTGTTTTATCATACCTTGTGGAATAGGTAAAAATTATGAAGGTAAGGCCCTATGCGACCTTGGAGCAAGAATAAATCTAATGCCCAAATCAGTCTTTCAAAAGCTTGGAATAGTACGGGCAAAACCTACAACAGTCATGCTCCAACTAGCGGATCGATCCTACGTGCAACCTGAAGGAAAAATCGAGGACATACTAGTAAGAGTAGATAAGTTTATTTTTCCTGTTGATTTTCTTGTCCTTGATTGTGAAGAGATGATAATGCACCGATCATCCTTGGGAGACCTTTCCTTGCAACTGGACGCACCCTAATTGACGTGGAAAAAGGAGAGTTGACAATGCGGGTCAATGACCAACAAGTCAAACTCAATGCATTCCACAACTTAAAAAAATATGATGATCCAGAGGAATGCAAGGCCATTCACACAGGAGGTACCAAAATTTCCTGCCTTCGCAGAGTGCTCAGCAGATTGATTGGTAAAAAGATTAAGCCCAAGATGGATGGACACACAAAAAAAGGGAGTGACCCACAACTGATTTACAATTCGGGCCAAAGAGGGAGAATCATCTTGGGAGATGCATTTGCATGCTCTCCACCAGTAACATGATCTCTTCCCTTTTCTTTATTAATATATTAGGATTAGTTTATTTTTATTTTTCTAATTTGTTTCTGCTTTAAGTATTTTTCTTTTTGTGTGTTTAATTTTTATTTAGGTTAATAAGCAAGAATAAAGGAGAAATAGTTCACAGCAGGAACTCTACCGAGGCAGAAAAACAGTGTTAGGGCCACAGCAGTCTCAACGGGCAGAACAGTGTAACGGCTAGTCTGCCAAGATTCCTGTCGCGGCACAAAAGGAAACAGCAGTAAAGAGTAACGACTACAAAATGGCTAGTGGATCCAAACGGTCACAAGGCTGAGGCCTATATAAGAGACTCCTTCCTCTTGAACTATTCACTCTTGCTTTCTTGTTTTCTTTAGTATTCATAACAATCTTTCTCTCACATTACTCTCTGCCTACTCACAATTCTTCGTGAAATTCCAGATTTTTTTTTCAAGAAAACTCCAAGTAATCATATCTCTCACAATCTTGATGGCCACCTACAAGCGATTTGCCCCAACAAACGTTGAGGATCGTTTCAATCGATCTTTCATTGCCCGGAAATTGTGGGAAGAACAAGGTTTCCAACATGCGGACGATGAAAACTACGACATTGAACATTACCTCTTCGACAGAATCAAGTACCAAGGATGAGAAGTTTTCTGTCTTCAACCTGCCCAGGCGAATGCTACGATAGTGCGGGAATTCTATGCGCACGGGCCCAGCAAAGATTCCCTCTTTGTTCATTTCCGCGGCAGACCAGTCCAGTTAGATGCCGAGACCATCAACGATTTCTACGGCCTCACTCCAAACAGTGATGTTCACGCCGAATTCATGGAGGACATCACTACCAAAGACTACGAGCTGATCAAAGACAATCTTTGTTACGTGAATACCCCATGGGAAACCGGTACCCATAGAGGATCCGTAACAAGGCAAAGCCTAAAGCCCGAGGCCAAGATGTGGAATACCTTTGTCAAGCGACGCCTCATCCCCACGTCCCACAATAGCACGGTGGACCGGAGGCGATTAGTGCTTATTCAATCGATTATCAACAAACGGACCATCAATGTTGGAGAGATCATCCTACGTGAAATTCACGAATGCGGTAAGAAAGATAGGGGACCATTATATTTCCCATGTTTGATCACGGGTTTGTGTGTTGCCGTAGGTGTGCCAATCGAAGATACGGACGAATACACTTCCCAACGGCGAGGATGGACCTGAGACTTTTGTCACAAAGTCATGCAGATCACGCAGGCGGAGTCCGTCCAAGCAACGCCCCAACAGTTCACTACTGATACTACTGCCGGGGCCCAGTACACGGCAGACATGCCTGATACTATCCACACCTCTGCCGCAGCAGACCCATACTAGGAGATTTTACAAAGGATGGCAGCAATGGACCTCAGGCAACAAAGCTACATGGATTACCAAAGAGATTTCAACGGCACATTAGCCCAGATGCTGCTGCACGCTTTTCCGGACCAAGGAGCGCAATTTCCAGATTTCCCCAACAATATGTTCGTCACAGCCGCCCCTTACACCGAGACTACACCAGCTCCGGGAGGACCAAGGCCATTCTTCCATGCAGACCCTCCGCCTCAATACCAGGCTGCCGGCCCATCCAGGGCAGTGGATTTTGCCGCGGCATCGTCTGCCAGCAGAAGACCATCCAAGCGAAGGACAGTTTTCAATACTCCACCCCGATCCCCAATCATCATGGGTAGCCTATCAGCTGAGATAGATGCCTATGTGCACCAAAGCTCCACTGCCGCCGGATCAAGTACACACCACACCGGAGGAGCCACAGCAATGGGAGGTGGAACGGACATAATGATAACCGAAGAGATGGCCGACGTAGAAGAAGGAGAAGAGGTGGAGGCCCAAGTGCAACGGACACCACCCACAAGATTCCAACCGCCCCGGCAAGCAAAAGCTCAACCATCGCCCTCAGCAAGAACAAAGCAATCGGCAGCAAGGCCAAGGAGAAAAATTGTTACAAGCAGCTCTTCGTAGTCGCTTTAAATCTTTGTTCTTAATTTAATATTAATTGCTTTTGCTATCTTTACATGCTGCTTATTTCATACTTGTGTTGCTCGCTTATTTCTTCAAATATAAAGCATTGAGGACAATGCTTGGTTTGAGTTTGGGGGTGCAGATTCACTGCCGAGGCTGTCGCGTGTCAAAAGTGCGCGTTTAGTGCAAGTGGACACATCGAAAGTAATAAGTGATAAGTATTTTATCGAGTTATCGTCTCCTCAGGGACCGGTGTACTTAATATGCTTTCTTCACCTTCTTGTTCTGTTGAAAAGTGAAAACACAAGTGATTGGAGTTAATTTATCTAAACTAAAATAACTAAATAAAAATAAAGAGTTGAAATAATAGAGAGAGATGGGCTAGGATCCAGTTGCGTCGTATCGTGGATTTGATTGACTTGTCTCTGTCCAATGCAATCGTATATCACTGCCTCGGCAGCACTGCAGTTTACTGCCTTGGCAGCGACAATACTGTCTGGCGCGACAATTCCTTGCAAGTGGGTAGACTCTACCAAAGTTCAGCAAAGTGTCCTTGGATGACTCCGCTTATCCCTAAGTCAGAGTGTTGTTGATGACTAGTCCTTGATGATACCTCCCGGCGTGAACCAATTCTAAACCGAGTTAGTATTTCGCGATTGAAACACCATACTTACCCCTTTCGTGAATCTAACTCTCCCGAGCTTAGATAAATGGATGACTCACAATATCCTCTCCTGAGCTCAATTGTGAGAACAAGGAATAACAAAGGAAAAGCAAACCTTGATAACTTTATTGCATTGAATCAAAGACAAAGTACAATCTCCTCTCACATATACTCGACAACCTTCACCTAATCCCTAAGAAGGTTTAGAACATAATGGAGAGGAAGAAAACAAGAATAGAAATCGGCTCTCCCCCTAGGTATTCCGTGTTTTATACATTGGGTGGTTAGGTCTTTGTATAGGCTAGACCTAGGGCAAACCTTTCCTAAGTAGAATACAACTTGGAGTAGGGAACAAGTCAAGTACATAATAATAAAAATATTTCCAAGTTTGATTCGGCTAAGGGGTCTTTCCCGCGTGGTCTTTCCTTGGGCTTTTGCTTGTGCTAGCCAACTCCGATCCATGGGCTTCAAGTCCAGACAGGTTCCTTGGATTTTTATCTTTCCATCGCCTATAGTCTTGCTTCCTGTCTTTCTGCTGTTGGCTCGGCATTAGGTCCTACCTCGGCCTTGTCGCTGCCGCGACACTGGTTCTCCTGCACAGATATGAAAACGCAGTAAAACGTGCCTTTTTCTGTAAATAGTATCTATATGAGCATAACTTCTAAATATATCACATTGAGTGCATGCATTGGTCCGAGTGGGTGTATATTTGGTGATTAATATCCATAAAAGGAGTAAAAAGTGATAGTGTGTTGAGAACTTATCACACCCCCAAACTCGAACTATTGCTTGTCCTCAAGTATTGCAAACCATCAATTTGCCGAACTCTACTCTCTCTTGGTCTTACATGTCCATCTATTCTCCCCACAATAACTAGGCCTATTCTTAAGCCATAACCATTCGGTTACCCAAGGGTTTACCTAGAAACAAACTATAAGAATTGTGAGTGTGCGTTTTTGTGGACAAGTTGATTAAAGGCTTTCTTAGATAAACTCTAAGTTCAAGACAAATAGAAATTGGTTAAGTGTTCACTTCTTTTCGAACACCAAATCTTGAGCCAATTTCGGGCACCTTAAAGACTTGTGTTTTTCTTTTCACTAAATTCCTTCTTTCTTTTTAATATTCCTTAAAACATACTAGAGCCAATTTCGGGTACCTCTAGCATGAAGAAGAGACTTTCTAGAGCAGGTGATAGGCACCTCTAGTTACTTTTCCAAAAATCTAAGTCTTTATCACCTAAGTTCATTAAAAGAACTCCTATAATCCAACAAGTCCCAAAAGTGTTTAAAATTCTTCCTATAGTAAGCTTCTAAGCTTTCATCCTTAAGCATCCTAAGGTTAAGCCCTCTTAACAGAACCTAAACATGGTAAGGAGAAAGATTTCTATAGCCTTAAAGAATAAACTAAGGCAATACTGATGATAGGCAGTGCAAAAAGTGTAGGCAGTTAGTTCAAGTAAGGCGGGGAGCATAATTTTTTTTTTTAAAAAAAAATCACTGGAATACTCCCTTTTTGGCAAGGCCGCGGCAATAGATTGCTGCCTTGGCAGTGAATCTGCACCCCCAAACTCAAACCAAGCATTGTCCTCAATGCTTTATATTTGAAGAATTAAGCGGGCAACAAAATATGAATAGAGTAAGCAGCAAATAGAAACAGTAAAAGTAATTAATATTGAAGTAAGAACAAAAAATTTTAAAGCGACTCCGAAGAACTGCTTGTAACAATTTTCCTCCTCGGCCTTGCTGTCGATTGCTTTGTCCTTGGTGAAGGCGATGGTTGAGCTTTTGCTTGCCGGGGCGGTTGGACTCGTGTGGGTGGTGTCCGTTGCATTGGGGCCTCCACTTCTTCTCCTTCTTCCACATCAGCCATCTCTTTGGTTAGCATTATGTCCGTTCCTCCTCCCATTGTTGTTGCTCCTCCTGTTTGGTGTGTACTTGGTCCGACGGCGGTGGAGCTTTGGTGCACATAGGCATCTATCTCAACTGATAGACTGCCCATGATGATTGGGGATCGGGGTGGAGTGCTGAAAACTGCCCTCTGTTTGGATAGTCTTCTGCTGGCAAACGATGTCGCGGCAGAATCTGCTGCCCTGGATGGGCCGGCAGCCTGGTATTGGGGAGGAGGGTCCGCATGGAAGAACGGCCTTGGTCCTCCCAGAGCTGGTGTAGTCTCTGTGTAAGGGGCGGCTGTGAAGAACATGTTGCTGGGAAACTCTGGAAATTGTGCTCCTTGGTCCGGGAAGGCATGCAGCATCATCTGGGCTAGAGTGCCATTGAAATCCCTTTGGTACTCCATGTACCTTTGTTGTCGGAGATCCATTGCTGCCATTCGTTGCAAGATCTCTTGGTACGGGTCCGCTGCGGTAGAGGTGTGGGCAGTACCAAGCATGTCTGCCGTGTACTGGGCCCCAGCAGCAGTATCGGCAGTGAACTGCTGCGGCGTTGCTTGGACAGGTTCGGCTTGTGTGATTTGCATGACTTTGTGGCAGAAGTCCCTGGTCCTTCCTCGTCGTGGGTGTGTGTATTCGTCCGTCTCTTCGATGGGCACACTTGCGGCAACACATAAACCCGTGATCAAACAAGGGAAATACAATGGTCCCCTATCTTTCTTACCGCACTCGTGAATTTCCCGAAGGATGATCTCGCCAACGTTGATGGTCCTCTTGTTGATGATGGATTGGATCAACACCAATCTTTTGCGATCCACCGTGCTATTGTGTGATGTGGGGATGAGCCGTTGTTTGACAAAGGTGTTCCACATCTTGGCCTCGGGCTTTAGACTTTGTCTTGTTACGGATCCTCGATGGGTACCGGTTTCCCATGGGGTGTTCGCATAACAAAGATCATCTTTGATGAGCTCGTAGTCCTCGGCAGTGACGTCCTCCATGAATTCAGCGTGGATGTCACTGTCAGGGGTGAGGCCGTAGAAATTATTGATTGTCTCGGCATCGAGCTGGACTGGCCTGCCGCGGCAATGAACGAAGAGGGAGTCTTTGTTGGGCCCGAGCGCGTAGAACTCTCGGACGATCGTGGCATTCGCCTGGGCAGGTTGGAGACAGAAAATTTCCCAGTTTTGGTACTTAATTCTATCGAAGAGGTAGTGCTCAATACCGTAATTCTCTTCGTCCGCATGCTGGAAACCTTGCTCTTCCCATAGTTTTCGAGAGATGAAAGATCGGTTGAAGCGATCTTCAACGTTGGCAGGGGCGAATAGCTTGTATGTTGCCATCAAGTTGAGAAATGTGATTTCTTGGAGTTTTTCTTGAAAAGAATCTAGAATTTAGCGAAGATTATTAGGCAGCGAGTAATGTGAGAGAGAGATTGTTATGAATACTAATGAAAACAAGAAAGCAAGAGTGAATAGTTAAAGAGGAAAGAGTTTTTTTATATAGGCCTCGACCTTGTGACCGTTTGAAGCCACTAGCCGTTTTCTAGCCGTTACTCTTTACTGCCGTTTCCTTTTCTACTGCGGCAGGAATCTCGGCAGACTAGTCGTTACACTGTTCTGCCCGTTGAGACTGCTGCGGCCCTGACACTGTTTTTCTGCCTCGGCAGAGTTCCTGCTGTGAACTACTTCTCCTTTATTCTTGCTTATTATCCTAAATAAAAATTAAACACAAAAAAAAAGAAAAATACTTAAGACAAAAATAAATTCAAAAAAAAAATAAAAATAAACTAAACTAATACTAATATATTAATAAAAAAAGGGGGAGATCATGTTACTGGTGGAGAGCATGCAAATGCATCTCCCAAGATTATTCTCTCCCGTTGGCCCGAATTGTGAATCGGTTTTGGGCCACTCCTTTTTGTTGTATGTTCATCCACCTTGAGCTTAATCTTTTTGCCGAATATCCTTCCGAGTATAATGCCAAGGCAGGATATTTTGGTGTCTACTGTGTGTATGGCCTTGCAATCCTCTGAATCATCATATTTTTTTAAGTTGTGGAATGCATTGAGTTTGACTTGTTGGTCATTGACCCGCATTGTCAACTCTCCTTTTTCCACGTCAATTAGGGTGCGTCCAGTTGCAAGGAAAGGTCTCCCAAGGATGATCGGTGCATTATCATCTGCTTCACAATCAAGGACAAGGAAATCAACAGGAAAAATAAACTTATCTACTCTTACCAGTATGTCCTCGATTTTGCCTTCGGGTTGCACATAAGATCGATCCGCTAGTTGGAGCATAACTGTTGTAGGTTTTGCCCTTCCTATTCCAAGCTTTTGAAAGACTGATTTGGGCATGAGATTTATGCTCGCTCCAAGGTCGCATAGGGCCTTACCTTCGTAATTCTTACCTATCGCACAAGGTATGATGAAGCAACCAGGATCCTTTAACTTTAGTGGCATGCGGTTATGCAGCATTGCCATACATCCCTCGGTAGCAGCCACTGTCTCAAACTCACCTATTCGTTTCCTCTTTGACACCATGTCCTTTAGGAACTTGGTATAGTTAGGCATTTGTTCAATAGCTTCAACGAAAGGTATGTTGATGTGGACTTGCTTCAAGATGTCGAGGAATTTCTTGAATTGCTGGTCCTTTTTTTGCTTTTTCAACCTTTGTGGGAAAGGTGGTGGTGGTCTCATTTCCTCCAGGGTTTCTTTAGTTTGAAATTTAATACCTGGCACCACTGGAGTTTTTGCTACCTCGGCAGGGAGCTCAGGAGCTGCAGTGTTTTCTGCCGGGGCAGTGTTATCAGCTTCAGTTTGCTCAGCCTCTTCTCTTGCTCGATCTGCTGATTGAATTTGACTCTCTGGGATCTTTTCCTTCAGCTGTAGACCACTCCTAGTAGTGATTGCTTTGCACTGTTCATGGCCCATTACCTTAGCAACTTCAGTATTGCTAGGTAGTCCTCCTTGTGGTCTAGTGTTTATGCTTTAAGCAAACTGCCCAACCTGAGTTTCCAGCGTTTTAATGGCCGCTTCTTGATTTTGCAACCTCATCTCAGTTCTATTCATGAAGGCATCTGTCCTCTTGATGAAATTACTATTCTCTGCTATGTATGACTCAGTTTTCATCATGAAGGCCTTCAGCGTGTTCTCCAATGAACTTACCGGTTGCTGCTGCATCTGCTGCGGCGGCATTGTCTACTGGGCTTGCTGCTGCGGCATCGGTTGCTGAAATCCCGAAGGTTGGGTGATTGGGTTTAAGGCATTGTTAGGGTTGCTCCATAATAGGTTTGGATGTCTCTTCCATGAGGCGTTGTATGTGTTGGACATCACATTGTTGCGATTGTAGTTCCCAACATACATACCGGTTTCTTGATTCATGCAATCAGAGGAACTGTGGTTACCTCCACATAAGTCACAATATGAATCAATTACCTTGACCTCACGGGTATTGTGTTGTAACTGTAGGTTTTGCACCATCTTGGTAAGAGAGGCCAATTGTGCTTCCACTGAACTTGATGAGTGTAATTTATTTACCGTGGCTTGGCGTCTTACTCCTCCTCGCCTAGATGTAGGAAACTGAAAGTCATTCTTTGCGAGTTTATTCAATATTTCAATAGCTTCCTAAGGTGCTTTATCCAGGAGTGTTCCGTTTGCCGAGGCATCTAACATCATCCTTGTCGGGGCATTCGTGGCATTGTAAAACATTGTCACTTGTGTCCATAGGGGAAATCCATGCAAAGGACACTTGTGTAATAGCTCCTTGTAGCGTTCCCATGCCTCGCACATTGGTTCATCTTCTACCTGTCGAAAAGAAGTGATTTCATTACGGATTCTATCATATAAATTAGTGGGATTAAAACGAGTAATGAAATCACGGCAAAGTTCACTCCAGGAACCAATAGATCCTGCTAGAATGCTATTTAACCAAGCTTTCGCCCTATCCCTCAGTGAATAGGGTAATAGCTTTAATTGCAATACATCTTCATGGACTCCTTGGATTTTGAAAGAGTTGCAGATTTCCATGAAGGACTTGAGGTGCTGCCTTGCGTCTTCCGTTGCAGACCCAGCAAATTGTCCAATTGTATTTAACATATTGAACATAACAGGTTTTAGTTCAAAATGGGCTGCTTCAATATCTGGTGTGACAACTCCTGGGTTTAATCCATTTAAGTCCTCTTCCAGGAAGTCTCTGACAGTGAGCTGCCGCGGCCCAGGTGGCGGCGGAAGTCCTCCATTGCCAGCAGGTAAATTTTGTCCTGCCGGGTGTTCTGCCATGGCTTCTTGGATCTGTCTCCTCAACCATTGCCTTGTTCTTTCGATCTCTGGATCTAACTCGTACAAGGGGTTGGTTGGATTGTCCCTGTTCATACACCATGAAAAAAAATAAAAGTAAAATAAAAATAAAAATAAACAAGAAAATAAAGAAAACAAAATTTAGTTGCCAGTCCCCGGCAACGGCGCCAAAAACTTGTCGCGTGTCAAAAGTGCGCGTTTAGTGCAAGTGGACACATCGAAAGTAATAAGTGATAAGTATTTTATCGAGTTATCGTCTCCTCAGGGACCAGTGTACTTAATATGCTTTCTTCACCTTCTTGTTCTGTAGAAAAGTAAAAACACAAGTGATTGGAGTTGATTTATCTAAACTAAAATAACTAAATAAAAATAAAGAGTTAAAATAATAGAGAGAGATGGGCTAGGATCCAGTTGCGTCGTATCGTGGATTTGATTGACTTGTCTCTGTCTAATGCAATCGTATATCACTACCTCGACAGCACTGCAGTTTACTGCCTTGGCAGCGGCAATACTGTCTGCCGCGGCAATCCCTTGCTCATGGGTCAACTTTACGAAAGTTCGGTAAAATGTCCTTGGATGACTCCACTTATCCCTAAGTCAGAGTGCTGTTGATGACTAGTCCTTGATGATACCTCCCGGCGTGAACCAATTATACTCACCAACCAATCTCACACTTCTTTTAGCCGCTGAAACTCTTAACCTATCCCCTAGGCCGAGTTAGTATTTCGCGATTGAAACATCGTACTTACCCCTTTCGTGAATCTAACTCTCCCGAGCTTAGATAAATGGATGACTTACAATATCCTCTCCCGAGCTCAATTGTGAGAACAAGGAATAACAAAGGATAAGCAAACCTTGATAACTTTATTGCATTGAATGAAAGACAAAGTACAATCTCCTCTCACATATACTCGACAACCTTCACCTAATCCCTAAGAAGGTTTAGAACATAATGGAGAGGAAGAAAACAAGAATAGAAATCGGCTCTCCCCCTAGGTATTCCGTGTTTTATACATTGGGTGGCTAGGTCTTTATATAGGCTAGATCTAGGGCAAACCTTTCCTAAGTAGAATACAACTTGGAGTAGGGAACAAGTCAAGTACATAATAATAAAAATATTTCCAAGTTTGATTCTGTAACGACCCAGATTTCGGATTTGAATATCGGGTTAACCCGAGAGTTTGGGCTTCGGTTTTGGGCTTCGAGTGAGAGGTTTTGGGCCTTGTTGGGCTGCTTGTTTGGTTGGGCTTGAGTGGTTGTGTTGGGCTTGAGTTGTTGGTTGAGGGTTATTTGGTAATTACATCACTAGAGGTTAAGGGGGTATATTTTTTCTGCAAAGATGTGAGCTCATCTTTTCTCTTTTTCCTCTTCACCTCTTCATCCTTTAGAAGCAAGAAGGAAAGGTAAAAGGTTTAAACTTTGAGAATTCTTGTTGGAATCCCGTTGTTGTGGTAGAGAAGATGTTATAGGGATGTTTTGGATCTATAAAACAAGGTAAGAATGCATAGGTTTGGTGAGGGTGAAAGTGAAAGTGGGGGTTATGACTTGAGTTTGGGATTTGGGTTTTGAAAGCTCAAATCTGAGTCTTTTCGTGTTTTTAAGCTTTAGAAATCATCCTCAAATCGTCCTTGATCGTTGTTTATCTTACTCTTGTAGAGAAAGAGGTGGGTGAGCCCTCAAGTATCCTTGGGAAAGGGAAAGCTTGAAGAGAAAAGGACGTTTTTGTTGTTGCCTGCAAGAGGTTGGTACTCCCAACTCATCCTTTCATCATTCATATCATGGTAGTATGCATGACATGTAGATTTCATGTATGAATGCTTGGTTTGAGCTTTTGGGTCTTTAATGGTGAATTTTGTAATTGTGTGTTTGATGGCATGAAAATAATGTTAAAACACTTGAAACCTTTCTAAGAATGAATAGGAACACTTTAGAACCGAATAGATTAATGTTTGAGATGAATCCTTAGAATTTTCTAAGTGCAGACCTGCATTTCTTGTAGGGGTATCGATACACGGGCTACCGGTATCGATACCCATGAGTGGAAATAGGCTAAGTGGCCAGGTGTATCGAACCATGGTTCGATAATGGGACCTCCAGTGGCATAATGGCATCGATGCTGGTATCGATGCTGGAGGGTCCCTTTTGTTGACTTTGAAAATGGTCAAAGGTTATCGATACCAATATCGATACCTATGGTTCGAGTCCTTCTTTGGGTAGATATCGAGGCAGGGTGGTTCGATACCCCATATAAGGGTATCGATACCTCTACGAAATTTGGACAAGTTAAGTATGGTTTAAGGTTCGATAAGAGGATTAAAGGTTAAAATGGATCTTATAATCAACGAAATGAACTGTTTAACCAAGATTAATGTTTATAACCCCGAAAGACTAAAGTATGATAAGTCTTAATATATCTTGTTGTGCTAAGATCCTAGGTGGATCGTTTGTGTGGTTTGAGTCCTTGTGTGATGGAAATCCGGATATCCATAAGTGTTGCAACACGTTGAAGGCCATCCGATGTAACATGCCGGATGATGTTTTGAACACTTTTATTCCGAGTGTTGGGCGGCCTCACTCGAAGATGTTCGATGAATTTTCCGAACATGGGGTTTGTTGGGCGGCCTTCACCCCTTTCCGAACGTTGGGCGGCCTCGTTCGAAGATGTCCGATGTAACATTCCGGGCATAGGATTTGAGGGTGACCTCAATCCTGAGTGTAGGATCCCGATGCTGTGTGGACGCGGGCCTCACTCTTGTGTGTTATTTGTGATGTGACATGTATATGCTGTGTGCGATATTATACATTGTTCTAAATGGATTTGGATTTTATATATTGTGATGAAATGGATTTGGATCCGACTTTATGGGCTTTTGGAAAGAAATTTTGAAATACAGGTTTTGGGTCGGAGGCCCAATATGACATCCGGGTCGGGGTGTTACATTTAGTGGTATCAGAGCTTAGGTTGAGTCGGTTCTAGGAAGTCCCCCGGGGAAAGTCTAGTGTGTTATATAGCTGTCAGACAAGTACATGCCCATGAGTCGATATAGTACTTTTAAAGCTGAAATTTCGATGGTGTAATCCTGTTTGTTGTTGTTGTTGTTCTGTGCATGGTATGGATGAGTTTGAGGAAGGGGTTAGGCAAGGGGCGAATTATCTCGCCCATTTGCACCGTGCTTTGGATCGGATAGTGAAGACTATTCTGAAGCTTGCACCTACCCCACGTGAGGCACCTTTTGAGAGGATTCACAGGCAGGGTGCTACGGATTTCTTGGGTTCTGGCTAAGATAATCATGTGAGGGCGGATCAGTGGTTGAGGTCCGAGGACAAGCTGTCTTGTGTTTTTTCTCTCTGCTCAAGAAAAACGCAAGGGAATGGTGGGAAAATAATTGAGATCGAGTAGTGTCCCGATCAGCCGACATGAGGTGACTTTTTGGATGAGTTTGAGAAAAAGTATTTGGGCGAGACTCACATCGATCAGTTGAGAGATCAGTTCACCCACCTTGTGCAAGGTAACCGTACGGTCTTGAGTACGAGCAAGAGTTCTTACAGTTTGGTAGGTATACAACCGAGTTGATAGCTACCGAGAAAATGAGGTACGAGAGGTTTCTGAGAGGTTTGAGGAAAGAGATCCAGACTTAGCTGACAGCTAATCCACCGATAGTGTTTTCTGAGTGAGCATGCTAGGATGTTGGATATACCTTGTGAGACACTAGATATATGTGTTAGTGTTGCTAGTTCTTTGGAGATACCGTAGTGGTCAGAAAGATGTACAGACGATGTCCATAGATGGTTCAGCGGTATGTGTTCCCAGTTGATATGATGGAATTGTCATTCTATGGGTTTGATGTGATTTTGGGTACGGATTGACTGACAAAGCATAGGGCTAAGATAGATCTTGAGACCAAGAGAATTTATTTGAAGCTAGCGGATGACCATGAGATTTCGGTTGTAGGTGAGAATGTGAAGTTCTTATTTAATGTTGTTTCGGCTCTAGAGGCTCAGAGGTTAGTTGAGTTGGGATCTGAGGCATACCTAGCATATATGATGAACCCGAACATGAATGAAGTCAGACTGCAGGATATCAAGACAGTGTGTGATTTTTCTGAGTGTGTTTCCAAAAGAGCTGCCTAGATTGCCACCTAACAGAGAGGTTGAGTTTGCCATATAGATGTATTCAGATTCTGCTCCTATTTCGATTGGCTCCGTATCGTATGGTACCGAAAGAACTAAAAGAATCGATGACTCAGTTGCAAGGACTATCAGATAGAGGTTGTATCCGACTGCGTTCTTCTCCTTGTGGCACACCGTGTTGTTTGTGAAGAAGAAAGACGGTAGTATGAGGATGTGCATTGACTATAGACAGATGAATCAGTTGACAGTGAAGAACAAATATCCATCGTCGAAAATTAATGATATGTTTGATCAGTTTAGAGGTGCTACTGTGTTTTCCAAGATAGACTTGAGACCAGAGTACTATCAGTTGAAGGTAAAAGAAGTCGATGTGTCGAAGATAGCTTTTGGTACAAGGTATGATTACTATGAGCTCCGGTTGTGTCTTTCGGTTTGACTAATGCACCAGCTGCTTTTTATGGACATGATGAATAGGATTTTCTTCGAGTACTTGGATCAGTTTGTGATTATGGTCATTGAGGACATATTATTATTCACGTACTAAGAAAGATCATGACAAACACTTGAGGTTAGTATTGCAGACTTTGTTGGATCACCAGTTGTATGCCAAATTGAGAAATAGTGAGTTTAGGATTAAAGAAGTTGTTTTCTTAGGACATGTAGTGTCAGCTGAAAGGATTAAAGTAGATCCTAAGAAGATTGAAGCAATTGTTAGTTAGAAGCAATCGAAGTCTGTCATAAAGATCCATGGTTTCCTAGGCTTAGCATGTTACTATAAGAGGTTTGTGAATGGTTTTTCGGAGATAGCTGTCCCTTTGACTAAGTTGTGGCAGAAGAATATTCAGCTTGAGTGGTCAGATGCAAGACAACAAGCCTTTGAGAAACTGAAAGAAGCTTTGACAGATGCGTCGATTTTGATACAGCCAGTGGTAGAGGAGGAGTATGTGATCTTTAGTGATGCATCGTATGTAAGGATAGGTGGTGTGCTTATACAAGACGGAAGAGTGTGGCTTATGCTTCGAGATAGTTGAAGAATTATTAGCGTAGTTATCCGACACATGATATAGAGCTAGTCGTAGTTGTGGTTGCTTTGGAAATTGGGAAACATTAATTGTATGGTGAGAGATACATAGTGTACACAGATCACAAGAGTTTGAAGCATCCAATGACACAGTGAGATTTGAATCTGAGACAGCGCAGATGGCTCGAGTTATTGAAAGATTATGACCTCAAAATTGAGTATCATCCGGGTAAAGCCAATGTAGTGGCAGATGCTTTGTGTAAGAAAATAGTTGTTGAGTTGAGAGTTATGGTTGCTAGTTGAGTTTATCAGGTGATGGTGGCTTGGTAGCCGAGCTTTAGGTTAGACTTACTTTGGGTCAGTTGATCAGAGGGAAACAACTGTCAGATAGATTTTTGACACCTCACGTGCAAAATGTAGCTAAAGGAAGACCTACAGAGTACAATTTCAAAAATGATGGTGTATTATGCTTCAGAGACAGAGTAGTTGAGCCGAATGACAGTGATTGAAGACGTATGATTCTGATCGAAACGCACAGTAATCCTTTTACTACGCATCCAGGTAGTACGAAGATATACCGTGGTTTGAAGGATGAGTACTTCTGGCTTGGTCTGAAAAGAGATATTGCCGACTATGTAAGTGAGTATATGGTTTGTCAAAGAGTTAAGCAGAACATCAGTTTCCGTCTGGTTTGTTACAGCCGTCGAAGATTCCGGAATGGAAATGAGAAAATATCACCATGGATTCTGTATCCGAGTTGCCTTTGACTCTTTTAGGGAAGAATTCAATTCATGTTATAGTTGATCGCTTCATAAAGTGTGCTCACTTTATTGTTGATCATATGACTTACGTGTTAGATAAGTTGGTAGATTGTACATTAGTGAGTTTGCGAGACTGCATAGTGTGTTGAGATCGATTGTGTTTGACAGAGATTTGAGATTCACAGCTAGATTTTAGGAGTGTTTGCACAGTGCTTTTGGTGGTCGTTTGAATTTCAGTACTTTGTATCATCCTCAGTCAGATGGGCAGTCAGAGAGAGTTATTCCGATTCTCGAGGATATGCTCCGATGTTGTATCATTGACTTTCAAGGTATTTGAGAGAAGCACCTGTCGTTGGTTAAGTTTGTGTGTAACGACAGTTATCAGTTGAGTTTTCAGATGGCTATGTGTGAGACTTTGTATGGTAGAAAATGCAGAACTCCGTTTAGTTGAGATGAAGCAGGTCAGAAATTGATATCAAGGTCAGTCATGCTTGAGGGGACTACCGAAAAATTGAAGTGATTTGTGATCGGTTAAAGACAGCTTTAGTTTGGTAGAAATCGTATGCGGAATTGAATCTGACAGAAATAGAGTATGAGGTGGGAGAAAAAGTGTTCTTGGAAGTGTCACTGTGGAAAGGGATCATCCGTTTGGAAGGGAAGGCAAGTTAAGTCCAATGTTTATAGGACTGCATGAGGTTGCTCTTTTCGCACTTGTTTTTCTTAGGTAAATTTCGAGGAAGAAATTTTCTTAAAGGAGGGGAGAGTTGTAACGACCCGGATTTCGGATTTGAGTATCGGGTTAACCCAAAAGTATGGGCTTCGGTTTTGGGCTCCGAGTGAGAGGTTTTGGGCCTTGTTGGGCTGCTTGTTTGGTTGGGCTTGAGTGGTTGTGTTGGGCTTGAGTTGTTGGTTGAGGGTTATTTGGTAATTACATCACTAGAGGTTAAGGGGGTATATTTTTTCTGCAGAGATGTGAGCTCATCTTTTCTCTTTTTCCTCTTCACCTCTTCATTCTTTAGAAGCAAGAAGGAAAGGTAAAAGGTTTAAACTTTGAGAATTCTTGTTGGAATCCCGTTGTTGTGGTAGAGAAGATGTTATAGGGCTGTTTTGGATCTATAAAACAAGGTAACAATGCATAGGTTTGGTGAGGGTGAAAGTGAAAGTGGGGGTTATGACTTGAGTTTGGGATTTGGGTTTTGAAAGCTCAAATCTGAGTCTTTTCGTGTTTTTAAGCTTTAGAAATCATCCTCAAATCGTCCTTGATCGTTGTTTATCTTCCTCTTGTAGAGAAAGAGGTGGGTGGGCCCTCAAGGATCCTTGGGAAAGAGAAAGCTTGAAGAGAAGAGAAGAGGACGTTTTTGTTGTTGCCTGCAAGAGGTTGGTACTCCCAACTCATCCTTTCATCATTCATATCATGGTAGTATGCATGACATGTAGATTTCATGTATGAATGCTTGGTTTGAGGTTTTGGGTCTTTAATGGTGAATTTCGTAATTGTGTGTTTGATGGCTTGAAAATAATGTTAAAACACTTGAAACCTTTCTAAGAATGAGTAGGAACATTTTAGAACCGAATAGATTAATGTTTGAGATGAATCCTTAGAATTTTCTAAGTGCAGACCTGTATTTCGTGCAGGGGCATCGATACACGGGCTACCGGTATCGATACCCATGAGTGGAAATAGGCTAAGTGGCCAGGTGTATCGAACCATGGTTCAATACCGGGACCTCCAGTGGCATAATGGCATCGATGCTGGTATCGATGCTGGAGGGTCCCTTTTGTTGACTTTGAAAATGGTCAAAGGTTATCGATACCAGTATCGATACCTATGGTTCGATGCCTTCTTTGGGTAGGTATCGAGGTAGGGTGGTTCGATACCCCATATAAGGGTATCGATACCCCTGCGAAATTTGGACAAGTTAAGTATGGTTTGAGGTTCGATAAGAGGATTAAAGGTTAAAATGGATCTTATAATCAACGAAATGAACTGTTTAACCAAGATTAATGTTTATAACCCCGAAAGAGTAAAGTATGATAAGTCTTAATATATCTTGTTGTGCTAAGATCCTAGGTGGATCGTTTGTGTGGTTTGAGTCCTTGTTTGATGGAAATACGGATATCCATAAGTGTTGCAACATGTTGAAGGCCATCCGATGTAACATGCCGGATGATGTTTTGAACACTTTTATTCCGAGTGTTGGGCGGCCTCACTCGAAGATGTTCGATGAATTTTCCGAACATGGGGTTGGTTGGGCGGCCTTCACCCCTTTCCGAACGTTGGGCGGCCTCGTTCGAAGATGTCCGATGTAACATTCCGGGCATAGGATTTGAGGGCGGCCTCAATCCTGAGTGTAGGATCCCGATGCTGTGTGGACGCGGGCCTCACTCTTGTGTATTATTTGTGATGTGACATGTATATGCTGTGTGCGATATTATACATTGTTTATGCCATGCGGTAGGCAAGCATGCTAGATCATCATATCATGCACGATGTTTATATGTTATGTTTTACTGCTTACGATATGCATGATGTTGGCCGAGTTTGGCGTACCCACTGAGCTTTAGTAGCTCAGCGTTCGAAATGTGTTTTCGTGCGTAGGTTAGGTGAAGCCAGTTTGTGGAGCACCATCGAGGTTTGGATTTCAGCATCGACTTATGTCATGGTACATTTATAGATTAGTGGGCTAGTACTTAGTTGGACCCTATGTATCTTGTAACTCTGTTTTATTTATTGTCGAATGTTTTTAAACAGTTGTAATATTTTGGGAGCTCCGCTACTTTAAATTATTCTGATTTACGTTTTAAATGGATTTGGATTTTATATATTGTGATGAAATGGATTTGGACCCAACTTTATGGGCTTTTGGAAAGAAATTTTGAAATACAGGTTTTGGGTCGGAGGCCCAATGTGACATCCGGGTTGGGGTGTTACAGATTCGGCTAAGGGGTCTTTCCTGCGTGGTCTTTCCTTGGGCTTTTCCTTGTGCTAGCTAGCTCCGATCCATGGGCTTCAAGTCCAGACACGTTCCTTGGATTTTTATCTTTCCATCGCCTATAGTCTTGCTTCCTGTCTTTCTGCTGCTGCCTCGGCATCAAGTCCTGCCTCGGCCTTGTCGTTGCCGCGGCACTAGTTCTCCTGCACAGATATGAAAACGCAGTAAAACGTGCCTTTTTCTATAAATATTATCTATATGAGTATAACTTCTAAATATATCACATTGAGTGCATTCATTGGTCCGAGTGGGTGTATATTTGGTGATTAATGTCCATAAAAGGAGTAAAAAGTGATAGTGTGTTGAGCACTTATCAGAGGCCTTGCCAAAAAGGGAGTATTACAGTGAATTTTTTTTAATTTTCATGCTTCCCGCCTTACTTGAATTAACTGCCCACACTTTTGCACTGCTTATCATCAATATTGCCTTAGTTTATTCTTTAAGGCTATAGAAATCTTTCTCCTTACCATGATTGGGTTCTGTTAAGAAGGTTTAACCTTAGGATACTTAAGGATGAAAACTTAGAAGCTTACTATAGGAAGAAATCTAAACACTTTTGGGACTTGTTGGATTAGAGGAATTCTTTTAATGAACTTAGGTGATAAAGACTTAGAATTTTGGGAAAGTAACTAGAGGTGCCTATCCCCAGCTCTAGAAAGAACTCTTATTTATGCTAGAGGTGCCCGAAATTGGCTCTAGTATGCTTTAAGGAATATCAAAAAGAATGAAGGAATTAGTGAAGGGAAAAACACAATCCTTGAGGTGCGCGAAATTGGCTCAAGAATTGGTTGTTTAGAAAAGAAGAGAACACTTAACCCAATTCTACTTGTCTTGAACTTAGAGTTTGTCTAAGAAAGCCTTTAATCAAACTTGTCCACAAAAACGCACACACTCACAATTCTTATAGTTTGTTTCTAGGTAAACCCTTGGGTAACCGAAAGGTTAAGGCTAAAGAATAGGCCTAGCTATGGTGGGGAGAATAGATGGAAATGTAAGACCAAGAGAGAGTAGAGTTCGGCAAATTGATGGTTTGCATTGCTTGAGGACAAGCAATAGTTCGAGTTTGGGGGTGTGATAAGTGCTCAACTCACTATCACTTTTTACACCTTTCGTTGGCATTAATCACCGAATTTACACCTACTTGGACCAATGCATGTACTTAATGTGATATATTTAGAAGTTATGCCTATAGAGATAATATTTACAGAAAAGGCACGTTTTACCGCATTTTCATATCTATGCAGGAGAAACAGTGCCGCGGCAACGATAAGGTCGAGGCAGGACCTAATGCCGAGGCAGCAACTGAAAGCCAAGAAGCAAGACTGTAGGCGATTGGAAGACAAAAATCCAAAGGACGTTATTGGACTTGAAGCCCATGGATCGGAGTTGGCTAGCATGAGGAAAAGCCCAAGGCACGCGGGAAAGCCCCTTAGCCGAATTAAACTTGGAAATATTTTTTATTATGTACATGACTTGTTCCCTACTCCAAGTTGTATTCTACTTAGGAAAGGTTTGCCCTAGGTCTAGCCTATATAAGGACCTAGCCACCAAATGTACTACATACGGAATACCTAGGGAGAGAACCGAATTCTAAACTTGTTTTCTTTCTCTCCATTATGTTCTAAACTTTCTTAGGGTTTAGGTGAAGGTTGTTGAGTATATGTGAGAGGAGATTGTACTTCGTCTTTGTTTCAATGCAATAAAATTATCAAGGTTTGCTTATCCTTTGTTATTCCTTGTTCTCACATTCAAGCTCGGGAGAGAAGTTTGTGAGTAATCTATTTATCTAAGCTCGGGAGAGTTAGATTCACGAAAGGGGTAAGTACGGTGTTTCAATCGCGAAATACTAACTCGGCCTAGGGATAGGTTAAGAGTTTCAGCGGCTAAAAGAAGTGTGAGATTGGTTGGTGAGTATAATTGGTTCACGCCGTGAGGTATCATCAAGGACTAGTCATCAACAGCACTCTGACTTAGAGATAAGCGGAGTCATTCAAGGAAACTTTGCCGAACTTTGGTAAGATCTACCCACGAGCAAGGGATTGCCGCGGCGGACAGTATCATCGTTGCCAAGGCAGTAATCTGCAGTGCTGCCGAGGCAGTGATATACGATTGCATTGGGCAGAGACAAGTCAATCAAATCCACAATACAACGCAACTGGATCCTGACCCATCTCTCTATCTGATATTCAATTCTCCTTATTTTACTTAGTTATTTTAGTTTAGTTTCATCACACCCAAAAACTACTTGTGTTTTTTATTTTCTACAGAACAAGAAGACAAAGAAGACATATTAAGTCTACCAGTCCCTGTGGAGACGATAATCCGATAAATTGCTTATCACTTATTACTTTCGATGTGTCCACTTGCACTAAACGCGTACTTTTGACACGCGACATGAGCCATGATTTTGTTAACACTTGTTGGTTTTACTAATGGCGTTGATAGCCATGCTTATATTGTTTTAAAGAAGCATGACATGTTTTTACTTTGATAAATTTGAGTATTTATGGGTTGCATTGCAAGTGACGTTTTTAAATTTTTTATTGCCCTCACTAAGCTTCAAGCTTAACCTCTCTCTCTTTTCCTTGCAATGCAGATAAGTAATTGTAGGAAGCAACCGGAAAGCAAAAGCCTTGCATGTGTCTATTTTTAGTATTTTCTTTAGCTCAAGTATGCTTTTACTTAAATTATGAAACTAGGTAGTTGAGAGAAATGGAATAGAGAACCTATGAGTTTGAATTCTATTTTTGGACATATTGGTTTGAGTTAACATATTATGTTGAATATTAGAATTTTGATAAGACTTTTGCGACATGTTATAATATGACCATTTATGTTTGAATCCTATTGTGAAACATGTGTTTTATATATGAAATTAGGCGACCAAGCATCTAAAATTAATATTTGAAGCGTGGTTTATGCCTATATGGTCTTATATGCATATAGAGAACCTTGGTTTTTCGGTTAAGGCATGAAACTTGTGAAATCTATAATTTTCTGGGCAGAGGTTTCTATACTTGTTCATAGGATATCGATACCTAAGCAAAAATATGTTGGTTTTCTAAAGAAATTAGCTTAGGTATCGAAACCACATGAACCGGTTTCAAAACAGTTTGATGAAAATAGGTATGTGTTTCGATACCCTGGACTCTAGTATCGATACAAAGTTTTACAATTTCAAATCGTATCGATACGAGGTCATGGTTGTATCGAAGCGTGGGCTTGTCTCGCAAGGCATTGGTCGAGTAATCGAAGCGTATCGAAACAATTAAAGCCCGTTTCGATACCCCTGTCAGTTAAAATCGTTATTAGCTGAAAATTAACTTGAAAACTTCATGTTTTAGTCACTAAACATCTAGTAATCAATTATTTGACTTTTAGACCTCGTGTTAAGCTGAAATTTGAGACATAAGCATGCATTAAACTTAATTTAATATTGGTAACTTTAATTTCACAATAAGAGTACAAATTTATTGAAATTACAATTAGGTCCCTAAAACTTGTTCGGTTAAATTAGGACTTGTTTTACTTTAATTTTCGCTGCAATCTGAACTCATTCCTTGCATGAACATGTAGGATCTAATTAAAGCATCTAGATCAAATAAAAAAGTAATTATAGGGTCATTTATCAAGGCAAGTCTCCAAATATGCCTCCATATTCCCCGTGTAACTCGTTCGAGTCGGGTGGCGTCTAGACCGGGTCAAGGTAGTGAGTGCCCAAGAAACCATGAGACAACCAATTATGTGAGCAATTTCAACAAAAGCAACAACAATCCATACTCCAACACATATAATCCAGGATGACGACAACATCCAAACTTTTCATGGGGAAATCAAGGATCCAACAATTCAAATCCACAAGCCAGAAATCAGAATTCTTATGAGCCCTAGAATTTTCAGTCGAATATGCCATAGCAAAAATCCGAAAAAGGGGAATCATCATATAACAACAGTTCTTTGAAGCAACTATGTAAGAATTCATTTTAAGTACAAAGATAATGCTTTAAGAGCATACAAAAGATGTAACACCCCAAAAATGGGTCTAGATGTTATCATGTTCAGATCAAGGGTTCGGTTGAACCGATCAAGACAATTAGCCTAGATTCGGGATTTAATTTTTATAAAGAGTTTTCAAAGGAAATGGAAAGTGGAAAATACTCTAAAATTCTTATTTGGATTCTATTTGACTTTGTTCAAATCAATTTTGGAAAATTACACTTGGAACCTTGACATTTTGGAAACTAGTGACTATTTTGTAAAAATTGTAAATCTGGATTGTTTTAGTGACTAAAATGTAATTGGGTCAAAACTTAGAATCTTTAAGGGGCTATTTATCCAATCTTTCTCAGCTGATCTAATCTTTCAAAAACCACTTTTATAAACTTCTTTTAATCACCATTAAGATTTAATTGAGATATATTTCCCATTTTTCACCAAAATCACAATTTCACGTAACTACCCATTTTCTCTCAAATTCTCCCAATTTTCTTGGTTTCCAATCGGATTTCTCTTCAATTTAATCAAGTTAAATCATTTCTTTTTGATTCAATTTTGTTCACATCAATTTCCTCTTGATCTCTTCAATTTTCTTATATTTTACAACTTGTTTTTCATGGGTTTTACAATCTGAAGGAGGTTGGATCATGTTTGGAGGTAAGAAACCATTCAAACCTATGAACTTTGAGTTCTTTATTGAAATTACCAAGTGTTTGATCCATTACATTGAGTTCTTGATTTGTTTTATGGTTTTAGTTGATGATTTTCGGTTTCTATCGGTTAATTTTGATTGAATTGATGCAATCCCGTAATAAGGTGATACCTGATGGTTTTCAATGCGTAAATCAATGAATTTTTATGTGTTTTAGCATGGAATTAAAGGTTCTTGGATGGGTAAACCCGGATCTTAGGTTTTGGTGATGTTAATTGGCTTAGATCTTCGGTTTATGGCTTGTTTGGGTGGCTGAATATTTGTTGTTGGTTTAGGATAATTAGATCATGGTTCTTTGATGTATTTTGATGTTGAGAAGTGTTAATTTTCATTGGCTAAGGGTTGGAAGTCGTTCGGTTGAGTTTCAGATATGTTTTCGGTTTTCTTAAGTGTAGTTTTTGGGGCTATTTGTTTAGGATGTGTGGGAGGTATCGAATATGTTTTGGAGGTGTTTCGGAAAAGGCAAGAGTGTCGGTTGGCTTCGGCAAGCGAGTTCCGGACAAGTGGTGCGTGGGCTGCGGTATCGGCAAGGTTTTACTTGTTTTATAAAAGGTTTTAGGGTTTAGGTATGGTGTGAAAAAACTTCCTACGCTCGGAAGTAAGTTAAATGGTTTTGCTTTCTTAATGGTTCCAATATCGCTCCATATTTTCCATGTTTTAGTCATGCTCTTAATGTAGTTTTTGCATATGTGATTTATGCATGAGAGATGATAAGTGCTATTGCTAAATGATGTTTTCATTATTGTCCATTGGTATCGAATATGTTTTAGCAATTGAACACTCCACGAGTTTTATTAATTTCTAAGTTTTTGATAACATATCCAATGATTTGGTAATGTTGCATTGGTTTTATGAAACATGCTTATGAAGAAAAGGTTTCCAATTCATGAATTGAGTTTGAAAATGATGCATGCATGTGTTAGCTGTTATATTTGCATGGTTTATGATGGTTTCGAAGAATTTTAAAGCATGAGAATGATTTGGATTAAAGTATGGTTATTACCTTTTCCCCAAATAAAGCCGTTGAGCATGATTTGAGTTCACTTTGATGAATATATGTTGAGTGCATTGTAAAACAACAAGCTTCCATGCATAATGAGAATGATATTGGCTTAGTGACACTATTTTAAGACCACGAATACAAATGACATGTCATTAAGATTAAGTGCACTATAAAGATTATGAAAATATTGATGTTGCCTACACGTAATCAAGGGTGACTATGTGTCCGATCGTGCGTGTAGAGCTTGCCTATATGTAAAAAAGGCTAACTTTTTGTCCGACCATGCATATAGTTGACCCATACGTAAACAAGGGTGACTTTGTGTCCGACCGTACATAGTGGGGGTAACATGTATACAAGGGTGACTTTGTATCCAACCGATGCATGTTGAGACCAAGTGTCTCTTGATAAGGAATAAGGAATCCGAGTATTCGATGGGTATAAGGTTTGAACAAAGTTAGTCACTTAGTTTCCAATATGCATGGTTTATGATTTGAGATTTTTGTGCATTGAAAAGCATGAGATTGTAGCACATGTTGATATAGAATCGTTTAGAAAATGAAATTTTTTAAGGTCACGAATTTCACAAGCATGTGTGTTAATTAAGTTTTGTGCAAGGATATGAGCACGAAAGAATTGCCTAAGCGTTGCTATGTGTTTAGCATATAAGACTGTGATGTGCACATTAAGGTGTGTATGGTTTAAGCTTCGCTAGGTGAATAGCATATAAGACTTAAGATGGTGCATAGAGATGCATGTGTAATAAAAAGGCCATAAGTTTTGTCGTTATTTTAAAAGTATGAAAGTCATAAGAATTTTAGTTTTGAATTGCATGAGATAAATGACACTTGATAAGGAAATTGTTTTGGTTTTGTAAACAATGTTTGAGATATTTATATTGAGCATGATATGGAATGACTTAAAGTGTTTTATTGATGGACTTATGGGCTGCATTACAAAGGTGGTATTTCTATGTTTTACCCCTCATTAACCTTATGTTTACCCTCTCTTTTACCTTACAATGCAGAGATATTATATGAGGCAGCCAAGAGAAGCAAGATTCCAAGTGCGTGTCAATGAAAAGCTCAAGTATGTGTTCTAAAGATTAGTATTAGTAAGAGAGCAATGGGGGTATGGTTTCATTATTGTAAAAGTTGGTTTTTGGTTAACATGAGTCACTTTGGTTATATGAACTTGAGTATGTATTGAATGCTGAGCAATGTTGTTTTCTTGTAAGTAAAAGCATTTAAAGAAAGTGTGATGTATGCTTTTGTGTTTACTTGAGGTATGCTTTTTCTATTATGGCTATGAATATTGTGAGAAAGTTAGAAAGCATGCCTATAGGAGTTGTGGGGTCTATGATGGTTTCAATTGATTGTTTAAGATGCTATTGGTGCCTAGGAATTATGCATATAGTTGATGGTGGTCAATGGTTGTGTCTTGTATGGATTAAATCTACTTAAAAGGGTTGATTTTATGTTTCTGGGCACAGAGGTATCGAAACTTCGAGGTAGGTTTCGAAACCTTGAGGTTCAGTGCGATACTGGAACCTTACTGGAATGAAAGTTTCGAAACATTCAAGGAAAAGTTTCAAAACCTTTGCCATAAAGTTTCAAAACTTCAATGAAGGTTTGAAACCTTTCGCTGGTTCTAAGTTGATAGTTGCCGAAATTGCATTTTAGTCCCAAATATCTTTCTATGTTCAATTATGGTAGCTACGAATGTTATTTTGAGTTGAAATTTCACCTTGATGCATAAAGTTGACTTAATTTCTAGTTGTCTAACTTAAATTGGATGTAGTCCCTAGAAATTAAAAGTTTTACATTTTGGTCCCTAAATAGTGGAGCATGCAATTGGTGATGTTAGAATGCTCCGTTTGGTTTGAAATTTATCATGAGTACTCTTTCTATTTTTAATTGAACTTTGATGGACTGAATTTCTACTTTATCATTCAAATTTAAAATATTCACGTTTTAGTCCTTAACCGAGTGCTCGCTTGTGATTGAATTGCTTCCGTTCTCATTTTGCATGAAATCGACACATGTAGGAACTTAATTATGCCTCTAGATAAGGAAAAAAAGAATATATAATGGTTTTAGGGTTGCTTATCGGATTGGGCCTTTGCAGGTTTGTTTCGATATTCCCTATGTAATCCATTAGTGTCGGTTTCGTCTAGGTCGGTCTAAGGGGGTTACAACAGCTATCAAGAACCAAGGTACGTTATTACAGTGCCACAGTGCTTTATTCCGAACTTTAGAGAGTCAGTTTGGCCAAATTGCCTCGGCATTACAAGAACATCAACTAGGACGTTTGCCAAGTGACACTGAGGTTACTAAGCCACATGGTAAAGAGCATTGTAGTGCAATCACACTAAGGAATGGAAAGAAGATTAATCAACAAGATAAGTTTGGGGGGAAAAACGAGTGAAGATCCCACACCCAAACTTGTGCATGAAGAGACAGAAATGCTTGAGCAAATTCTCGAGGAGAATGACAAGGAGGAAGGTTTGACAAGTGAACCTACTGAGGGAGCGAGCAAAATGTCACGGCAAAAACATTCCCTACACCAGCCGTGGAAGAAGTTAGACCCCCACCACCCTTTCCCCAGAGGCTGAAGAAGCACAATGATGAGGTTTCGTTCAAGAATTTTGTTGACAAGTTGGACCCATTGTATATCAATGTCCCACTCTTGGAGGCAATTGATCAAATGCCCACTTATGCAAAATTTCTCAAAGAGATAGTTACAAAGAAAAGGAAAGTGGAGAAGTTTGAGACAATTACCACGACAAAAGAGTATTGCTCTGCTTTGAGCAGATTACCAATGAAGAAGAAGGATCCAGGCAGCTTTATCATTCTGTGTGCTATTGGAGACAATTTCATTGGGAAAGCACTCTCTGATCTTGGATCAAGTGTAAATCTGATGCCCAAATTAATTTTTTTTAAGCTTCGCATGGGAGACGCGAGACCCACATCCGTCATATTGCAACTAGCCAGTCGTTCTCATGTGAGACTAGAGGGGAAGATCAAAGATGTCATAGTGAGGGTGGACAAATTTGTGTTTCCAGTCGAATTCTTTATACTTGATTGTAAGGTTGACTCTAATGCACCCATTATCTTAGAGAGGCCTTTCCTAGCAAACGATCACATTCTCATTGATTGTGAGAAGGGTGAGCTTACTATGTGTGTAGCAGATCAAAGATTGACCGTTAACATCAAAAATTCCCTTAAGTATGTGGATAATTCTGAAGAATGAAGAAGCATTTTAGAAGCAGACTCTGAGCTATTAAAGGTAGTTGATCATTTTTGTCATAACAATTTCCTACAACTGGACGACTATGAAGAACTCATAAAAGAAGATGAAGAGTAAGCTTGTGAATTTCCATTGGATGTGCAGTAATCTAGTCTGTTGTTGGCTAGACACCATTCGAGCTTTGAACCTCTCTATTTTGAGGAATTTATTCTTAAGTATGCTTATCTGGGTGAAGATGAAACATTACCTGTCATCATTTCCTCAAGTCTTAATATTGATCAAGAAAGAAGTCTACTTGCTGTTTTGTCACAACATAAACGGGCAATAGGATGGACCATGGCAGATTTAAAGGGGATTAGTTCGACCATTTGTATGCATAAGATACTTTTGGAAGAATGTCATGGCAATTCTATACAACAACAATGCAGACTCAACCCTATTATGAAGAAAGTTGTGATGAAGGAAATTATCGAATGGCTAGATGCTAGAGTTATATACCCAATATCGGATAGTTCATGGGTGAGCCCGGTGCAATGTGTGCCCAAGAAAGGTGGCACAACCGTGATAATCATTGAAGACAATGTGTTATTGCCGACGCGCGTAGTGAACGGATGGAGGATTTGTATGGACTATCGCAAGCTTAACAAGGCTACGAATAAGGACCACTTTCCTCTACCTTCATCGATCAAATGTTGGATCGTTTGGCAGGCAAAGCTTACTATTGTTTTTTGGATGGATATTCGGGTTATAACCAAATAACCATAGCATCGGAGGACCAAGAAAAGACTACTTTCACATGTCCTTATGGCACTTATGCTTTTCGGAGGATTCCCTTTGGATTGTGTATGCCCCGACAACTTTCTAGCGTTGTATGTAAGCTATATTTTCTGATATGGTTGAGTATTATCTTGAGATATTTATGGACGATTTCTCCTTCTCTAGAGACAGTTTTCAAATTTGTCTTGGCAATCTCGCGAAGGTCATGAAGCGATGTGAAGAAGTTGACCTTATGCTAAATTGGGAGGAATGTCAATTTATGGTGACTGAAGGCATTGTGTTGGGCCATAAAATTTCACACAAAGGCATTGAGGTGGACAAGGCTAAGATCTAGGTGATTGAGAAGTTACCACCGCCAACAAATGTCAAGGGCATAAGAAGTTCCCTCGAACACGCAAGATTCTATAGGAGATTCATCAAGGATTTTTCAAAGATCTCCAAGCCCTTGTGCATGTTGTTGCAACAAAATCATCCATTTGTTTTCGATCAAAAATATCATGGCGCATTCACAGAGCTAATGCAAAGCCTCATCGCCGCACCTATTGTTGTTCCCCTGGATTGGACATTACCGTTCGAGCTGGTGTGCGATGCTAGTGATTATGCCGTGGGAGCAGTCTTGGGGCAACGTCGAGGTAAGATCTTTCACGTTATTTACTATGCTAGCCGAACTTTAAATGACGCATAGCTTAATTAACTACCACAGAGAAAGAGCTACTTGTCGTGGTATTTGCATTTGACAAGTTTAGGGCATACTTGATAGGCACTAAAGTCATTGTTCACACTGATCACTCAGCTATTAAATACTTAGTGACTAAAAAGGATGCAAAACCTAGTTTCATTAGATGGATTTTACTGTTGCAAGAATTTGATTTAGAAGTGGTAGATAGGAAGGGCACAGAAAATCAAGTTGTTGATCATCTGTCTAGGCTAGAAGTTAACCTGGAATGTCATGAAAAAATAGAGATTGATGATGAATTCCTTGTCGAGAAAATTCTTTATGCCACGACAATTCCGTGGTACGCTAACTGATAAGTGCTCAACTCACTATCACTTTTTACACCTTTTGTTGACATTAGTCACCGAATTTACACTTACTTGGACCAATGCACGTACTTAATGTGATATATTTAGAAGTTATGCCTATAGAGATAATATTTACAGAAAAGGCACATTTTACCGCATTTTAATATCTGCGCAGGAGAAATAGTGCCGCGGCAGCGACAAGGCCGAGGCAGGACCTGATGCCGAGGCAGCAGCTGAAAGCCAGGAAGCAAGACTGTAGGCGATTGGAAGACAAAAATCCAAGGGACATTTCTGGACTTGAAGCCCATGGATTGGAGCTGGCTAGCATGAGGAAAAGCCCAAGGCAAGGCCACGCGGGAAAGCCCCTTAGCCGAATTAAACTTGGAAATATTTTTTATTATGTACATGACTTGTTCCCTACTCCAAGTTGTATTCTACTTAGGAAAGGTTTGCCCTCGGTCTAGCCTATATAAGGACCTAGCCACCCAATGTACTACATACGGAATACCTAGGGAGAGAACCGAATTCTAAACTTGTTTTCTTTCTCTCCATTATGTTCTAAACTTTCTTAGGGTTTAGGTGAAGGTTGTTGAGTATATGTGAGAGGAGATTGTACTTCATCTTTGTTTCAATGCAATAAAATTATCAAGGTTTGCTTATCCTTTGTTATTCCTTGTTCTCGCATTCAAGATCGGGAGAGAAGTTTGTGAGTAATCCATTTATCTAAGCTCGGGAGAGTTAGATTCACGAAAGGGGTAAGTACGGTGTTTCAATCGCGAAATACTAACTCGGCCTGTGGATAGGTTAATAGTTTCAGCGGCTAAAAGAAGTGTGAGATTGGTTGGTGAGTATGATTGGTTCACGCCGGGAGGTATCATCAAGGACTAGTCATCAACAGCACTCTGACTTAGGGATAAGCGGAGTCATTCAAGGACACTTTGCCGAACTTTGGTAAGGTCTACTGATAAGTGCTCAACACACTATCACTTTATACTCCTTTTATCGGCATTTATCATCAAATATTCACCCACTTGAACCAATGCATGTGTTTAATGTGATATATTTAGAAGTTATACTTAAATAGATAATATGTATAGAAAAAGGCATGTTTTACTGCGTTTTCACATCTGTGCAGGAAAACCATTGCCGCGGCAGAGACAAGGCCGAGGCAGGACCTGATGCCGAGGCAGCAGCAGGAAGACAGGAAGCAAAATGATAGGCGATGGAAAGACAAAAATCGAAGGAACGTGTCTGGACTTGAAGCCCATGAATCGGAGCTGACTAGCACAAGGAAAAGCCCAAAGGAAGACCACGCGGGAAAGCCCCCTTAGCCGAATTCAAACTTGGAAATATAATATTATTATGTACTTGACTTGTTCCCTACTACAAGTTGTATTCTACTTAGGAAAGGTTTGCCCTAGGTCTAGCCTATATAAAGACCTAGCCACCCAATGTATCATATATCGAAATACCTAGGGAGAGCCGACTTCTACTCTTGTTTCTTTCCTCTCCATCATGTTCTAAAACCTTCATAGGGTTTAGGTGAAGGTTGTGGAGTATTTGTGAGAGGAGATTGTAATTTGTCTTTTATTCAATGCAATAAAGATTATCAAGGTTTGCTTATCCTTTGTTATTCCTTGTTCTTGCATTCAATCTCGGGAGGGAAGTTTGTGAGTAATCCATTTATCTAAGCTCGGGAGAGTTAGATTCACGAAAGGGGTAAGTACGGTGTTTCAATCGCGAAATACTAACTCGGCCTAGGGATAGGTTAAGAGTTTCAGCGGCTAAAAGAAGTGTGAGATTGGTTGGTGAGTATAATTGGTTCACACCGGGAGGTATCATCAAGGACTAGTCATCAACAGCACTCTGACTTAGGGATAAGCGGAGTCATTCAAGGACACTTTGCCGAACTTTGGTAAAGTCTGCCCACGAGCAAGGGATTGCCGCGGCAGACAGCATTATCGTTGCCCAGGCAGTAAACTGCAGTGCTGCCGAGGCAGAGATATGCGATTGCATTGATAAAAGACAAGTCAATCAAGTCCACAATACAATACAACTGGATCATGGCCCATCTCTCTCTCTAATATTTCGACTCTTTACTTTTATTCAATTATTTTAGTTTAAATAAATCACACCAATTCACTGTGCTTTTACCTTTCCACAGAGCAAGGAGATAAAGGAGGCATATTAAGTATATCAGTCCCTGAGGAGACGATAACTCGATAACATACTTATAACTTATTACTTGCGATGTGTCCGCTTGCACTAAACACGCACTTTTGACACGCGACAAGTTTTTGGCGCCGTTGTCGGGGACTGGCAACTAAATTTTGTTTTCCTTGTTTTTTTGTTCCTTTTTATTTTTATTTTTTTATTTTACTTTTATTTTTCTTGGTGTATGACCAGGGCCAATCCAACCAACCCCTTATACGAGTTAGATCCTGAGATTGAAAGAACAGGGTTAAGGTTGAGGAGACAAATCCGAGGAGTCATGGCAGAGGTTCAGGTAGGACAAAACATACCTGCCGGCAATGAAGGTCTTCCGCCGCCACCTGGGCCGCGACAGCTGACTGTCAGAGATTTCTTAGAGGAGGACTTAAATGGACTAAACTCAGGAGTCGTTACACCCGAGATTGAAGCAGCCCATTTTGAACTTAAACCTGTTATATTCAACATGTTAAATACAATTGGACAATTTGGTGGGTCTGCAACTGAAGATGCAAGGCAGCATCTCAAATCTTTCATGGAAATCTGCAACTCTTTCAAAATCCAAGGAGTCCATGAAGATGTCTTGCGGTTAAAGCTATTCCCCTATTCACTGAGGGATAGGGAGAAAGCTTGGTTGAATAGCATTCCAGCGGGATCTATTGGATCCTAGAGTGAACTGTGCCGTGATTTCATTACTCGCTTTAATCCTAATAATCTATATGATAGAATTCGTAATGAAATTACTTCTTTCCGACAGGCTGAAGACGAACCAATGTACGAGGCATGGGAACGCTACAGAGAGCTATTGCACAAGTGTCCACTGCATGGATTTCCCTTATGGACACAAGTGACAATGTTTTACAACGCCACGAATGCCCCGACAAGGATGATGTTAGATGCCTCGGCAAACGGCACACTCCTGGACAAGGCACCCGAGGAAGCTATTGAAATTTTGAATAAACTCGCAAGGAATGACTTTCAGTTTCCCACATCTAGGCGAGGAGGAGTAAGACGCCAAGCCACGGTAAACGAATTAGATTCATCAAGTTCAGTGTCTGCACAATTGGCCTCTCTTACCAAGATGGTGCAAAACCTACAATTACAAAACAAAACCCGTGAGGTCAAGGTAATTGATTTATGTTGTGATTTATGTGGAGGTAACCACAGTTCTATTGATTGCATGAATCAAGAAACCGATATGTATGTTGGGAACTACAACCGTAACAATGTGATGTCCAACACATACAACCCCTCATGGAAGAGGCATCCAAACTTATCATGGAGCAACCCAAATAATGCCTTAAACCCAATCACCCAACCACCAGGATTTCAGCAGCCAGTGCCGCAGCAGCAAGTCCAACAACCGATGCCGCAGCAGTAGATGCAGCAGCAACCAGTCAATTCATTGGAAAACACGCTAAAGGCCTTCATGATGAAAACCGAGTCATAGATGGCGGAAAATAGTAATTTCATCAAGAGGACCGACGCCTTCATGAATAGGACTGAGATGAGGCTACAAAATCAAGAAGCGGCCATAAAAACCCTAGAAACTCAGGTTGGGCAGTTTGCTCAATGTATAAACACTAGACCACAAGGAGGCCTACCTAGCAATACTGAGGTTGCTAAGGTACTAAGCCATGAACAGTGCAAGGCAATCACTACCAGGAGTGGTCTACAGTTGAAAGAGAAGATCCCAGAGAACCGAACCCAACCGGCAGATCAATCAAGAGAAGAGGCTGAGCAAACCGAGACTGACAACATTGCCCCGGCAGCAAGCACTGCAGCGCCTGAGCAATCTGTCGAGGCAGCAAAAGTTCCAATGGTGCCAGGTATACGATTCCAAACTAAGGAAACACTGGACGAGATAAGACCACCACCACCTTTCCCGCAAAGGTTGAAGAAACAAAAACAGGATCAACAATTCAAGAAGTTCCTCGATATTTTGAAGCAAGTCCACATCAACATACCATTCGTTGAGGCCATTGAACAAATTCCCAACTATGCCAAGTTTTTAAAAGATATGGTATCAAAGAGAAAACGAATAGGTGAGTTTGAGACAGTGGCTGCCACCGAGGGATGCATGGCAATGCTGCATAACCGCATGCCACCAAAGTTAAAAGATCCCGGTTGCTTCACTATACCTTGTGCGATAGGAAAGAGTTATGAAAGAAAGGCCCTATGCGACCTTGGAGCAAGTATAAACCTCATGCCTAAATCAGTTTTCCAAAAGCTTGGAATTGGAAGGCCAAAGCCTACAACAGTAATGCTCCAACTCACGGATAGATCCTATGTGCAACCTGAAGGCAAAATTGAGGACATATTGGTAAGAGTTGACAAGTTTATTTTTCCTGCCGACTTCCTTGTCCTTGATTGTGAAGCAGATGACAACGCACCGATTATCCTTGGGAGACCCTTCCTAGCAACTGGACGTACATTGATTGACGTGGAAAAAGGAGAGTTGACTATGCGAGTCAATGACCAACAAGTCAAACTCAACGCATTCCACAACTTAAAAAGGTATAACAATCCAGAGGAATTTAAGGCCATCCACATAATAGACAATAAGATATCCTGCCTGGGCAGTCTGCTCGGCAGGATATTCGGCAAAAAAATCAAGCCCAATTCTGGTGTCCACTGCCGCGGCAGGCCTGTACAGCTTGATGCAGATACGATCAACAACTTTTACGGACTCACACCGGACAGTGATCTCCATGCTGACTTCTTGGAATATATCACTGCCGAAGACTATGAACTTATCAAAGATGATCTTTGTTACGCGAACACTCCATGGGAAACCGGTACCCATCGAGGTTCCGTGACAAGACAAAACTTGAAGCCGGAGGCCAAGATGTGGAACACCTTCGTTAAACGACGCCTCATCCCAACATCACACAACAACACGGTGGATCGCAAGAGATTGGTTCTTATCCAATCCATCATCAACAAAAGGACCATCAACATTGGAGAAATTATCCTACAGGAAATTCACGAGTGCGGTAAGAAAGATCGAGGACCATTGTATTTCCCTTGCTTGATTACGGGTTTATGTGTTTCTGCAGGTGTGCCTATTGAAGAAACGGATGAATACACACCCCCAAGGAGAGGATGGACAAGGGAATTCTGCCACAAAGTCATGCAGATCACACAAGCAGAACCTGTCCAGGCAACACCACAGCAGTTCACTGCCGATACTGTTGCCGGGGCCCAATACACGGCAGATATGCCTGGTACTGCCCACACCTCTGCCGCAGCAGACCCGTATCAAGAACTCTTGCAGCTAATGGCCGCGATGGATCTTCGACAACAACGATACATGGAGTACCAGCGGGACTTCAATGGCACTCTCGCACAGATGATGTTGCACGCCTTCCCGGACCAAGGCGTACAATTCCCGGTGTTCCCAAGGAATATGTTCGTTACTGCCGCACCCTACACCGAGACTACACCAGCCCTAGGAGGACCGCGACCGTTCTTCCATCCAGACCCTCAGCCCCAATACCAGGCTGCTGGACCATCTAGCCCAGCAGATTCTGCCGCGGCCTCATCTGTCAGCCGAAGGCCATCCAAGCGGAGAGCCGTTTTCAACACTCCACCAAGATCGCCAATTATCATGGGCAGTCTATCCGCCGAGATAGATGCTTATGTACACCAAGGCTCTACTGCCGCCGGCCCAAGCACACAACACATCGGAGGAGCAACTACGATGGGAGGAGGAACGGACGTGATGATAACCGAGGAGATGACGAATGTTGAAGAAGGAGAAATAGAGGCCCCGATGCATAGGACCCCACCCACTCGAATCCAGCCACCGCGGCAAGCAAAGGCGCAACCATCACCCTCCCCAAGGACAAAGCACATGGCATCTAGGCAACGGAGAAAAATTGTTACGAGCAGCTCTTCGGAGTCACTCTAAAATTCTTTGTCCTTTATTTCAATATTCAATTGCTTTTACTATTTTTCCTTGCTGCATATAATTCATATTCTGTTTGCCGTTTATTCATTCCAAATATAAAGCATTGAGGACAATGCTTGGTTTGAGTTTGGGGGTGCAGATTCACTGCCAAGGCAGTAATCTACTGCCGCGGCCTTGCCAAAAACGGAGTATTCTAGTGATTTTTTTTTTAATTTTTATGCTCCCCGCCTTACTTGAATTAACTGCCTACACTCTTGCACTGCTTATCATCAGTATTGCCTTAGTTTATTCTTTAAGGCTATAGAAATCTTTCTCCTTACCATGTTTAGGTTCTGTTAAGAGGGCTTAACCTTAGGATGCTTAAGGATGAAAACATAGAAGCTTACTATAGGAAGAACTTTAAACACTTTTGGGACTTGTGGATTATAGGAATTCTTTTAATGAACTTAGGTGATAAAGACATAGATTTTTGGAAAAGTAACTAGAGGTGCCTACCACCGGCTCTAGAAAATCTCTTCGTCATGCTAGAGGTGCCCGAAATTGGCTCTAGTATGTATTAAGGAATATTAAAAAGAAAAGACAAAATGGTTTTTAGTGAAAAGAAAAACACAAGTCTTTGAGGTGCCCGAAACCGACTCAAGATTTGGGGTTTGAAAAAGAAGAGAACACTTAAACCAATGTCTATTTGTCTTGAACTTAGAGTTAATCTAAGAAAGCCTTTAATCAACTTGTCCACAAAAACGCACACACTCACAAATCCTATAGTTTGTTTCTAGGTAAATTCTTAGGTAGCCGAATGGTTAAGGCTTAAAGATAGGCCTAGCTATGGTGGGGAGAATAGATGGACATGTAAGACCAAGAGAGAATAGAGTTCGGCAAATTGATGGTTTGCATTGCCTGAGGACAAGCAATAGTTCGAGTTTGGGGGTGTGATAAGTGCTCAACACACTATCATTTTATACTCCTTTTATCGGTATTTATCACCAAATATTCACCCACTTGAACCAATGCATGTGCTTAATGTGATATATTTAGAAGTTATACTTAAATAGATAATATTTATAGAAAAAGGCATGTTTTACTGCGTTTTCACATCTGTGTAGGAAAACCATTGCCGCGGCAGAGACAAGGCCGAGGTAGGACCTGATGCCGAGGCAGCAGCAGGAAGACAGGAAGCAAAGTGATAGGCGATGGAAAGACAAAAATCCAAGGAATGTATCTGGACTTGAAGCCCATGAATCGGAGCTGGCTAGCACAAGGAAAAGCCCAAAGGAAGGCCACGCGGGAAAGCCCCCTTAGCTGAATTCAAACTTGGAAATATAATATTATTATGTACTTGACTTGTTCCCTACTCCAAGTTGTATTCTACTTAGGAAAGGTTTGCCCTAGGTTTAGCCTATATAAGGACCTAGCCACCCAATGTATCATATATCGAAATACCTAGGGAGAGCCGACTTCTACTCTTGTTTCTTTCCTCTCCATCATGTTCTAAAACCTTCATAGGGTTTAGGTGAAGGTTGTGGAGTATTTGTGAAAGGAGATTGTAATTTGTCTTTTATTCAATGCAATAAAGATTATCAAGGTTTGCTTATCCTTTGTTATTCCTTGTTCTTGCATTCAAGCCCGGGAGGGAAGTTTGTGAGTAATCCATTTATCTAAGCTCGGGAGAGTTAGATTCACGAAAGGGGTAAGTACGGTGTTTCAATCGCGAAATACTAACTCGGCCTAGGGATAGGTTAAGAGTTTCAGCGGCTAAAAGAAGTGTGAGATTGGTTGGTGAGTATAATTGGTTCACGCCAGGAGGTATTATCAAGTACTAGTCATCAACAACACTCTGACTTAGGGATAAGCGGAGTCATTCAAGGACACTTTGCTGAACTTTGGTAAAGTCTGCCCACGAGCAAGGGATTGCCGCGACAGACAGCATTATCGTTGCCCAGGCAGTAAACTGCAGTGTTGCCGAGGCAGAGATATGCGATTGCATTGGACAAAGACAAGTCAATCAAGTCCACAATACAATACAACTAGATCCTGGCCCATCTTTCTCTCTAATATTTCGACTCTTTACTTTTATTCAATTATTTTAGTTTAAATAATTCACACCAATTCACTTGTTCTTTTACCTTTCCACAGAGCAAGGAGATAAAGGAGGCATATTAAATATACCAGTCCCTGAGGAGACGATAACTCGATAACATACTTATCACTTATTACTTGCGATGTGTCCGCTTGCTCTAAATGCGCACTTTTGACACGCGACATCTACCCACGAGCAAGGGATTGCCGCGACGGACAGTATCGTCGCTGCCAAGGCAGTAATCTGTAGTGTTGCCGAGGCAGTGATATACGATTGCATTGGGCAGAGACAAGTCAATCAATTCCACAATACAACGCAACTGAATCCTGACCCATCTCTCTATCTGAAATTCAATTCTCTTTATTTTACTTAGTTATTTTAGTTTAGTTTCATCACACCCAAAACTACTTGTGTTTTTTATTTTCTACAGAACAAGAAGACAAAGATGACATATTAAGTCTACCAGTCCCTGTGGAGACGATAATCCGATAAATTGCTTATCACTTATTACTTTCGATGTGTCCACTTGCACTAAACGCGCACTTTTGACACACGACACTGACTTTGTTAATTTTCTTGTTAGTGGTATTTTGCTTTTTGACATGACTAGCCAGGAAAGGAAAAAGTTTAGGCATGATGCGCGGTTCTATTTCTGGGATGAGGCATATCTTTTCAAGTGTTGTGCCGATCAAATTATCCGAAGATGTGTACCCAAAGAGGAGCAAAGAGATATTTTATATCATTGTCACACATGCCCATGTCGAAGACACTTCGGAGAGACGAGGATTGTTGCAAAGGTTCTCTAATCAGATTTTTATTGGCCTACCTTATTTAAAGATACCCAGGCATTCTACAAAGCCTGCGATCGATGTCAAAGGATTGTGAATATCTCTAGACGTCATGAAATGTCACGACAAAATATTTTGGAGATAGAGTTGTTTGATTATGGGGCATAGATTTCATGGGAACTTTCCCATCCTCATTTGGAGATTTATACATCCTATTGGCAGTGGACTATGTGTCCATGTGGGTTGAAGCAATTTCAACACCTAGGAATAACTTCAAGATCGTATTTAAGTTCCTTCATAAGTACATCTTCACAAGGTTTGGAGCACCAAGAGCTATCATCAGCGATGAAGGCACCCACTTTTACAACAAGTTAATTGCCAAGGCATTACAGAGATACGGGGTAAGACACAAGATTGCCACGACATATCACCCTTATACCAATGGGCAAGTCGAGGTTTCAAACCGTGAAATCAAGCATATTCTGGAAAAGTTGGTGAATTCGAGGAGGAAGGATTGATCACCAAAGCTTGATGAAGCGTTATGGGCGTACCGTACAACATTCAAAAAACCCTAGGGAATGTCTCTTTTTAAGTTAGTCTATGGCAAGGAATTCCACCTCCCGGTCGAACTAGAGCATAAGGTCTATTGGGAAATTAAAAAGCTCAATTTTAATGCCGAACTAGCTGGTCAAAGAAGGCTTCTAGAGTTGAATGAGATGAAAAAATTCAGAGCCCAAGCTTATGAAAATGTCAAACTCTACAAAGAGCGAACCAAAAGATGGCACGACAAGGCGATTTTGCCACGACATTTTCAAGTTGGACAACAAGTGCTCGTATTCAACTCAAGGCTGAAACTCTTCTTTAGGAAGCTTAAATCAAGGTGGTCTGGGCCATTTGAAGTGCTCCATGTTTATCCCTACAGAGCAGTGGACATCAAGAACATTAATGATGGGGCAACCTTTAAATTCAACGGCCAATGTGTGAAAATCTACACTGGAGCCCATGTGATGCGTGACAATCCTACTACATATCTTCAGGATGTCTGACATACTGAAATGTCATGGCATTTTTAGTTTACACCTGTTCATAAATAAATTGTTTCTAAGTTTATTTTATATGTTTATTTTATTTGCTAAGTCTTTTTCGGGTTTTGTTTTATTTTTTAGGTTAAATATCCCCCTTTAGAGCTAGCGACTGAGGAAGAAGCAAGAGAAAAGCAAAAAAACCTAGCTTTATTTAAATGGGCGGCAAAAGGACAAAAAGGAGGGAGTTCTTTCCCTCAATTTCAATTTTTTATTATTTCTATCTCTTACTTTAATATCTCCATCGTTGCTTTTAACCCCTACCACACGCTTCCCATCCCCTATCCCTCACTAACAATTAAAATATCTTTTTATTTTATTTTCTCTCTCCTTAAACCTCATCTTCTTCATTTTCAATTTCCTCCTCCACAACCGAAATCCACATTAAAACATAACTCCTACCTTTTCCTCTCCTTGCTTCATCTTTCTCAAAAAAAATGGTACGAACAAGACCGCTAGGTTCCGCTCCACAACCTCCTCTTGTTTTTGTAGAAAACGCTACTGAGGAAAGATTTAAAAATTTAAAGAACAGGAAGCTCTTTTTCGAGCTTGGTTTCATCTTCTCAGGTGAAGAGTTCGGGCCAAAAGTGATGGATGTAGTTAAGCACCACCATTGGGAGCGGTTTGTTACTCATCCTGGTTCTATAAACGCCACCATTTTGAGGGAATTCTAATGCGAATATCCACAGCCCAGACCAGAAATATGTATATGTTCGGGGCAAAAACATCCATTTCTCCAATACAGCACTCAACCGCTTCTTCAAGATTCCACAAGAGGTTGATCGACATGAAAAAAAAGAAGAAGCTGACTACGAGACCAACCAAGGGATCAAAGAGGATCTTTGCATGGCCGAGACAGAGTGGAACGGCCAGCAAGCTACTCGGAGGACCATAAACCGCGACGCCTCTATCCACATGCATGACTGTGGAATCACTTTATGCGCTACAAACTCATGCCTACATCGCACCATACAATCATAAGTTTGACTCGGTTAATGCTCCTTCACTCTATTTTCTTTGGATTCCTCATGGATGTTGGATGGATTATTGTGCAAGTGTAATGGCACAAGCAATAGCTTAAGTTTAGGGTGTGATAACTCCGCAAAAAGGCTATATTTTAGGCCTTTTTACTTAAATTATTGAGTGTTATTAAGCTCATGTAGGCTCATTTAGTTGTATTTAGGCTCATATCGTTGCATGTAGTTTCGTAGTTATGCCTTGGCATTTTTATGCGGTAATGGGTGCTATTTCACAAGAAAGATAATTCTTTTGAGTTGCGTTGTGCAGGTAAAGCAAAAATGGGAAGTTGAGGATATTTGCCATGGCATTCGCAGAAGGATAGCGATGGGAAAATGTCGTGGCAAATCTGGAGGACTCTTGTGCTGAGTTAAACAACAAGAAGATATTTTGATAAGAGCACCAGCTGGTGCCATTACAGCCAGCCAGGGCCATTACAGCCTGGCCACAGCCACCTCAGTAGGGGACCATAGCCAATATCGCAGGACCACGAGCCACCTCAGTAGGGGACCACTACCACCACTGCCATCTCTGCAGAAATGTCATCACGTGAAAGGGGCAGGAATGGAATTTTCACTATCTTTTAGGGTTTTTTCACCACTTTTAAGGCATGGTGACCTACAAGAAAAAGGAGAGACCTTTTGAGGAGTAAGAACACAGAAAAAAAGGTACCTTTGGAGAGGTTTGCGGTGGAGGAAAGCTCCCTCCTTTCTCATCCAAACTCCGGCCGAAGTGTCCTCCATTGATAGAGCTCGAAGGGAGTGGCGTGCTAGGCACCCGAGAGGGGCTAGCACGCCAAGGCGCCTCGTTGTTGTTGAAGAGCTGGAGGCCTACGCAACCGAGGGTGTCTTCTACTTTTCTTCCCTTTGCTTTATTTTTTATATTTTTATGAGAATGATTGTTGAATGTTTAAGATGTATGTGGTTGATACTTTCTTTTACATTTCACACCACCATGTGTTGCTTTGTTAGGTAGTTGCTACTTCGGATGATTCTCTTTTGCTCTTTATTAATATATAACCTTCTATGTGTTTTTATATTTGCTTTGCTCACTATTTTTAATCATTTAAGCATTGTTAGAGGCACGGGAGTGTCCCGTGTTTAGGTGCATGCTAGAGTATTCGAAAGAAATGTAGCTATAGATCATTAGATCATCCGAGAGGAGCTAAGGGAGGATCTACGTGAGCAATGGGTTTAGGATAGTAACCGAAACCTAATCTGAGCTTAGAGCACTCGAGTGAGGCGTAAGTGAGGGTTTCAACGACTAAAAGGAGTGTGCTTCGTTGATAGACTAGTGCCATTCGCGTTACAGGCGAAATTCCATGGCATTTTAGTTTGTCAGGTTCCTATGACTCGAGAGAGAGGGAACACTTTAGAAACCTCTATCGAGTAAATATATACCTTAGTGTCTAGATGTTAGTAGAAGTAAGGGTTAAGAAGTCCATAGGATCTTCCACCAATCATTCCCGAGAGAGCTCATCAATAGAGGGTTAGTACAACATATTGTTTAAACGTGTTCTTGTATCCTGCATTTGTCTCTGCATTTATAAACTGCTTTCTTTGTTTACTTGTTCTCCTGCAATCACACTACTATATTTTCCACACACCATTTCCATACATCTATCATGCCATCACCATCCATTCCATTTTGCCTTGTCATATTTTAGTTACTTGCATTCTGAAATTGCCATAGCATTTCACCATTACACCTACACCATACATATCCATTTCCACCTGTCTTTATCTTTATTTTCCTTTTTAGTTAGTGACACCTTTTTGCCTTGAAAATATTGACTTATTGGTTACCTCGATCCTCGTGGGAACGATACTCACTCACCATTTTATTACTTGTACGACTGTGTATACTTGCACATACGTGTTCGCATAATTTATAGCACTACACAAGCGACACCAAGTTTTTGGCGCCGTTGCCAGAGACCGGCAAGAGAACAGTTTTTCATTTTTACCTTGGTATTTTTATTTTGCTTTATTTATTCTCTTAGTTCGTTTTACTTGTTTTTCTTGTTTTTTTTTCAGGATTTTTCTCAGTGTATGTCCAGAAGGTCTACTAATGGACCTCTCTATCCTATAGTGCCTGAAATTGAGCGTTTGTTTCGAAAAAGAAGGCGTACTCAGCGTAGAGCTATGGACCCACCAACACTTCAAGACCTAGTAGTTCCAAATGTCGGGGTAAATCTAAATGTTGTTGCACCTCGACCAAGGGCTATTAGGGATCATTTAAATCCTATCTTGGATGATCTTAATCCTTGCATCGTGGCACCAGAAATTCAAGCTACACATTTCAAACTCAAACCTGTCATGTTCAATATGCTGAATTCTATTGGCAATTTGGAGGGATGGCGCACGAAGATGCAAGGCAACATATCAGAGCTTTCTTAGAAGTTTGTGATTTTTTCCATCAACAAGGAGTTCATGAGGACGTGTTGAATCTCACATTATTCCCTTATTCCCTATGTGGCCGAGCAAGGGCGTGGTTGAGTGGAGTACCATCCGGATCGATGGAGTCATGGGCTGATTTGTGCAACATCTTTTTGCTACGGTATAATCCTCCGAATCTACACACGTAGCTTAGAAATGACATTGCTTCTTTTCGACAAGGTGACGATGAGTCAATGTGTGAATGTTGGAATCGATACAAGGGATTGCTTCGCAAGTGTACAAATTATGGATTTCAAGATTGGACTCAAGTTGTGATGTTCTACAACAGAGTCAATGCACCAATGAGGATGATGCTAGATGCCTCGACAAATGGAACTTTACTAGACAAATCACCCGAGGAGGCATTTGACATTCTTGATAGAATTGCCAACAATGACTATCAATTTCCTTCTACAAGACTTGGAACCAGGAGGAAGGCGCAAGGGAAATTTGAGCTTGATACTAAAGATTTACTATCCGCCCAACTCTTAGCTATTACCAATATGTTGAAGAGTATTCAACGTTTTAATGAGGTGAAGGAAGTGAAGATGGCCAGTTCAACATGTCTATTATGCCATGGCAATCATCACGAGAGCGAGTGCCTAGGAAACCATGAGTCAGCTAATTATGTTCCTAGGAAACCGAGGCAATCTCAATAAAATTCAACAGACTTAAAAAATTGCATAAAACTGTAATTGTTGTAAAGACAAAATTTAAGGCAGTAGTAGGATAATCCGAATAATTTCCATACATGGCATATATTTTTATAAGGCAGAAATTAGGATCAATACTTCCCCAAACTCGAGGGATGTATTGTCCTCAGTGCATGTATTTGAGCATGAGGCAAAAATAAAAGACAAGATAAAAATTAAGAGACAAGGAAAAGATAAACCAATATTTATATGCTATGTCTTGGCCTCTTCTGTATCCTGAGGGTCATCAGTTTGTATGGAGTTTGTTGAGAAAGAAACTAAAAACTGCACTGGAAAACAATAATGAAGAAGTATGAAATAAAACGGGGGAGATTAAGTTTTAGGGACGCAAACCCGTCATCATATGTTCTTGGGTGGCCAACCCTCCTTCACATTTTTCCGCCGAGGCAACCTCCACCGTGGCATTATGCTGCCGAGGCAACCTTCCGATGTGATATTATCTTGAGGCAACCTTCCGATGTGATATTATCTTGAGGCAACCTTCCGATGTGATATTATCTTGAGGCAACCTTCTTGGGCGGGACGATGAGCTCGATTTCAGGGTCGTTTTATATGCTTCATGGCTTCTCCTTCTTGAAATTCCATCCTAAAAAAATAACTAAAACATAATTAAACTTATTTCCAAAAAAATAACTCAAAAATAATTAAACTAATTTCCTAAGATAGTAGTGCAAGAAAAATAAAAAGGAAAGTTGGAATCTCTAATCCTTGGCAGCGGCGCCATATCTAATGGGGGCTAGAAAGTCCTACTTTTATGATGAAGCAATCTTCCTTCCACCTTTTTCAGATTGTAGTATTTAAGATGTCGAACCCACAGGGATTGGCTTTACTTACGCAATTTATTATTCTTCCACAATGGAAAAATAAAGACAAATAATTGAGTTGGATTATAACTAAGAAAACTAATTAAAGAAATAAAGATAAATGATCAAGAAATCAAGGATGGAAAAGTGGGGTAGGTTAGAGTGCTTCGTAGTGTGGAATTAGAATATAATTGTCTCGTTCTTATAATGAAATAGGGTTAAATTGCCGCCTCGACGGGTCGCACCAAGGGTTGCCGCAGCTGCATCGGAGGGGTTATGCCTTGTCGACAATTCAAGAACTCATAGTTCGACAGAGCATCCTTTTATGTCTTCTTCCTTATCCCTAAGCGAAGAGAACTGTTGAAATCCACGTCTTGATGATACCTCCCGGCGTGAATCAAAGGTGAACAACAACCAAACACATGCGTCTTATTAGTCACTGAAATCCTTGGCGGTTGATCTCTCAAACGGATTAGTCAATACCCTTGAGCAAAGACCGTATTCTATCGTTTTGTGAGCCTAACTCTCCCGATATTAGACAAATAAATCTCTCACAAACTTCTCTCCCGAGCTTGAATGCAAGAACAACGAATGCCAAGAGAGAATAAACTATGAATTCTGAAATTGCATTAATAAGAACTAAACAAATTACAAACCTTCTTCCACAACTACTCCACAAACTAACTTAAACCCTAAAGGGGACGATGGAGGAATTTAGGGTTTTTCTTTGAAACTTGATTTCGAGATATCTCCTCTCTACATAGGCTATGGTTTATATAGGCTTGGCCTAGGGCAAACCTTTCCAAAGTAGGAATACAACTTGGAGTAAAACACAAGTTAAGTACATAAATAAAAGATCTTTATTTTATTTCCTAGTTTATTCCTATAAGAATTCTTTTCCCGCGTGGCCTTTGACCTTGACTTTTCGTGTGTTTCCCAGCTCCGATTTCTATGTCGCTTGTCTTAAAACGTCCACCTTATTTTTCTCTTCAGATCGCCTATCATATCAATATTTGTTTTCCAGGTGCTGCCGTGGCCTTCAAGTGTTGTCGAGGCGAGTACTAATCTGCATTCCAGTTTTGGTTTCCAGCATCACTCAAGCTATCTGGCATTACCTGTGTGGTAGTTTCCTGTCTAAGAGAAAAAACCATTAACTGCACCTGTTTTATGTCAAATAATAGATAAATTCATGAATTAAGTATTGGGATGCTGAAATATGGAAAATAAGCGGAATTATCCATTATTGCCATTAAATTTGTCTTTATGAGTAGTCATCGAGTGAGAAAATGATATAAAAGATGAGGACTTTTAGGCACTCATCACTGGGCAAGCAAGGGAAGCTAGTCATTTTTGTCATATTCAATTTCATACAACTGGATGAGTACGAAGAAAGAGCTCATAGAAGAGGAAGAGGAAGCTAGTGAATTGCCATTGGAAAAGCAACAATCTAGTTTGTTGATAGCTAGAAATCATTCAAGCTTTGAACCTCTTGACTTCGAGGAATTCGTTCCTCCCAAGCCTTCATTACTCAATGCGCCCAAGTTGGAGTTGAAGATTTTGTCACAACATTTGAAATATGCTTATTTGTGTGAAGATGAGACCCTGCCTGTTATTATTTCTGCGAATCTTAATGCTGACCAAGAAAGAATTCTACTTGTTGTTTTGTCACAGCATAAAAGAGCGATAGGATGAACCATGGAAAATTTAAAGGGAATCAGTCCCACTATCTGGATGCATAAGATACTTCTGGAAGAATACCATGGCAAATCCATAGAGCCACAATGAAGACTCAACCCTATTATGAAACAAGTTGTTATGAAGGAAGTTATCAAATGGCTCGATGTTGGAGTTATTTACCCAATATCGGACAATTCATAGGTGAGCCCGGTTCAATGTGTACCCAAGAAGGATGTACAACCGTGGTGAGCAATGAAGACAATGAGCTATTGCCGACGCGCGTAGTGACCGGATGGAGGATTTGTATGGACTATCGCAAGCTCAACAAGGCTACGAAGAAGGACCACTTCCCTCTACCTTTTATTGACCAAATGTTGGATCGCTTGGCGGACAAAGCCTTTTATTGTTTCTTGGATGGATATTCGGAGTATAACCAAATAGCCATAGCATCGGAGGACCAAGAGAAGACCACTTTCAATTGTCCTTATGGCACTTATGATTTCCGGAGGATGGCCTTTGGATTGTGTAATGCCCCGGCAACTTTCCAACGATGCATGCAAGCTATCTTTTCTGATATGGTTGAGGATTATCTAGAAATATTCATGGATGACTTTTCTGTTTCTGGAGACAACTTCCAAAATTGTCTTGGTAATTTAGCAAAGGTCCTGAAGCGATGTGAAGAAGCTAACCTTGTGCTGAATTGGGAGAATGTCACTTTATGGTGACTGAAGGTATTGAGTTAGGCCATAAAATCTCACACAAAGGCATTGAGGTGGACAAAGCTAAGATCGAGGTGATTGAGAAGTTACCACCGCCTACAAATGTCAAGGGCAAAAGAAGTTTCCTCGAACACGCGGGATTCTATAGGAGATTCATCAAGGATTTCTCCAAGATCTCCAAGCCCTTGTGCATGTTGCTGCAACAAAAACAACCTTTTGTGTTCGATCAAAAATGTCATGGCGCTTTCATAAAGCTGAAAAAAAGCCTTATCACTGCACCCGTTGTTGTTACCCTTGATGGGTCATTACCGTACGAGCTGATGTGCGATGCAAGCGATTATGCCATGAGAGCAGTTTTGGGGCAGCGTCGAGGTAAAATTTTTCATGTTATATATTATGCTAGTCGTACTTTAAATGAAGCACAACTTAACTACACTATCGCAGAGAAAGAGCTACTTGTGGTATTTGCATTTAACAAGTTTCGGGCATACTTGATAGGCACTAAAGTCATTGTTCACACCGAACACTCAGCTATTAAGTACTTAGTGACTAAAAAGGATGTCAAACCTAGGCTTATTAGATGGATACTACTGTTGCAAGAATTTGATTTAGAAGTGGTAGATAGGAAAGGCACAGAAAATCAAGTTGCTGATCATCTTTTTAGGCTAGAAATTAACCTGGAATGTCATGACAAAATTGAAATTGATGATGAATTTCTTGATGAGAACATTCTTTATGCTACGACAATTCTGTGGTACGCTGACCTTGTTAATTTTCTTATTAGTGGTATTTTGCCTTTTGACATGACTAGCCAAGGAAGGAAGAAATTTAGACATGACGCGCGATTTTATTTCTGGGATGAGCCATATCTGTTCAGGCGTTGTGTCGATCAGATTATCCGAAGAGGAGAAAAGAGCAATTTTGCATCACTATCACACAGGCCCGTGTGGAGGTCACTTCAGAGGTATGAGGACTGCTGCAAAGGTTCTCCAATCAGGTTTTTATTGTCCTACCTTATTCAAAGATGCCCAAGCATTTTACCAAGCCTTTGATCGATGCCAGAGGACTGGGAATATCTCCAGACGTCATGAAATGCCACAACAAAATATTTTGGAGATAGAGTTGTTTGACGTGTGGGGCATAGACTTCATGGGACCATTCTCATCTTTATTTGGAGATTTGTATATCCTATTGGCAGTGGACTATGTGTCCAAGTGGGTAGAAGCCATTTCGACGCCTAGGAACGATTCGAATACAATGTTTAAGTTCATTCACCAGCACATTTTCACAAGGTTTGGCGCGCCAAGGGATATCATCAGTGATGAAGGCACTCACTTTCACAACAAATTAATTGCCAAGGCATTACAGAGATATGGGGTAAAACACAAGATTGCCACGGCATATCATCCACAGACCAATGGGTAAGCCGAGGTTTCAAACCGTGAAATCAAGCAAATTCTGGAAAAAGTGGTGAATCCAAGAAGGATTGGTCACCAAAGCTTGATGAAGCGTTGTGGGCATACCGAAGAGCATTCAATCCCCCCTAAGAATGTCTCCATTTAAGTTAGTCTATGGCAAGGCATGTCACCTCCCGGTCAAGCTAGAGCATAAAGCATATTGGGCAATCAAGAAGCTCAACTTTGATGCCGAGTTAGCTGGTGAAAGAAGACTTCTAAAGTTGAATGAGATGGAGGAATTCAGGGCCCAAGCCTATGAAAATGCCAAACTCTACAAGGAGTGGACTAAAAGATGGCATGATCATGTAATTTTGCCACGACATTTTCAAGTTGGACAACAAGTGCTCCTATTCAACTCAAGGCTGAAGCTTTTTCCTGGAAGCTTAAATCAAGGTGGTCTAGACCATTTGAAATATATCATGTGTATCCCCATGGATCTGTTCACATCAAGAACATTGATAATGGGATAATTTTCAAAGTTAATGGTCAGCGCCTGAAGATCTACACCGGAGCCCATGTGATGCAAGATAAACCTACTGCATATCTTATAGATGCCTGACATGCAAAAATGTCATGGCATTTTCAGTTTACTCCTATTCATAAATAAATTGTTTTAAGTTTTTTTTATGCTACGTCGTTTTCTTAATTAATTTACGTGGTTTTAGGAAATACAAGCCCTTGGAAGGTGGCGACTGAAGGAGAAAAATTGAGAAAAGTAAGAAACCCTACCTGAATTCATTTGGCAGCAAAAGACAAAAGCGGGGAAGTTTTTATTATTTTTATTATTTCTTTTTGAATTTCAAACCTCCCTCTCTCCCCTCTTTAAAAGTCTAACAAAACCATCCAATCAACCCTCTCCACACGTTTTATTCCCACCTCCCTACTAAAAAATAAAGGTCTCACCTTTATTTCTTTCTATTTCATCTTATCCCCATCTTCTTCTTTAACGCTCCAACCTCCATAGCTGAAAAAGCTCTCCCTTCCATTAGAGAAAAGCTCAAAACTTTTTTACTTTTTCTTACTTCTTCCAACCTAAAAATGGTAAGAACCACACCCCCAGGATACGCACCACAACCTCCTGCCATCTTTGTTGATGATGAGGCGGAAGAGAGATTTAAATCTCTCCAAAACAGGAAAGTTTTCTTTGAGCTTGGTTTTGACTTCTCCGACGAGTTGGGATCTGAGGTCAAGGATGTGGTTCAACACCACTATTGGGAGCAGTTTGCTGCTCATCCTGTCTCCGTCAACGTCACTTTTGTGTGCGAGTTTTATGCAAATATTCACAGCTCTGACCAGAAAGTTGTTTATGTCCGAGGCAAGAGTATCCACTTCACCAACACAACCATTCACCGCTTCTTTAAAATTCCACAAGGAATGGATAGGCATGCAAAGAAAGAAGAGGAAGCGGACTATGAGACCTATCAAGGCGTGAAGAAAGATCTTTGTCTACCCGAGACAGAATGGAATGACCAACAAGCATCGAGAAGAACGGTGAACCGTGAGCGTTTTCTTCCACACGCCCGGTTATGGAACCATTTCATGAGATACAAGCTGATGCCCACTTCACATCACACCACCGTGAGTCCACCTCGACTGATGCTTTTACATTCCATTCTATTCGGTTGCCCCATGGACATTGGTAGAATCATAGTTCAAAAGACTCATGCTTGCTTAAACCGCCCCAAGAGCCCCCTCATATTTCCCAACTTGATTACTTCCTTGTGCCAGAATAAGGATGTTCAAGAGGATATTTTTATGAAATATTAGAAGGTATGAAGGGCTTGTCTGCTACCAAAGTGACTGCATTAATGGGCAACACTGAAGAGAAGTTGGAGAAATCACATGTTGCTGTTGTAAGAGGAAAAGCCCATTTCAAAAAGACGATGTACTGGAGATCTCTCAAAATGCCATGGCAAAAATGGATGACTTGTCCAGAAACTTGAAGGAATTTTTTAGCTACACTAAGAAAAGAGACGAGGTCATCCAAGCCTATCTGGCAGAGCTGCTACCTCCCCTGAATCAGGAGTTCCCCACATTCTCGGCATATATCATGCCTGTTGTGCTAGAAAATGCCTCGGCATTTCCAGCAGACCCACCTCCAACTAGTTAGTGCCACCTGATCTGAATGAAGCATCATCCCCAGCTGATCCAGCTGAGGAGGTAAGGACAATGGAACCAAAACAAGAGGAGCACGCTCTAGAGACCTATCCACTTGCGCAAGATCAAGATCCTGAAAATGTCGCGACATTTTCATAGGATGAGTCCCAGTCACCAGCTCAACCAAACCCTTCTGCTGCAAAAAGAACATGAAGCCAGATTTATCTCTTCATTGTTTGAAGATCCCCCTGCCCAGCCAACACAACCAGAAGAACCACAACTAGCAGCCCTGCACGAGGAATCACCTTTGCCCCCTCCCAAGAGGAAGAAATCTAAACGTCGTCTTAAGATATCGGCCAGGAGACAATCAACCCCACCATCAGGTGATGAAAAATCAAGATCAAGGGGAGCAGATGATGAGTCTAATCCTGAATTCAGTCCACCCCCGTTGAAGAGAAGAGCCTCGTGCCGAATTTCCACCGCAACACTACCAGCATAGCCAAGGTACGTACATTGCATATCATTTAATCTAGTTTTTTTAGTTGCATTGAGGACAATGCATGTCTCAAGTTAGGGGGAGGTATCGTTCTCTACTCCATCTTCATTTGCATGATAGCAGTAGTTGTAGAAAATTGCCATGATAATTGTGTAAGTTTTAGGACAAGTTTTTAGGATTATAGTTAGTGATGCCCGATGTTGATATTCTTTATATGGACAAGGCTTGAATTAAATATGCATGACTTGAGATTTGGATAGAGCATGCTTTAGGACTTGGTGGTTTGTGTTTATTTTTCTGTTACACTAGTGTATGTACTCCATGCTTAGGGAAGTTAGGAAAATTTTATAGAATGAAAACTTGAACATGCCTGCTTGTTTTGATGAATTCACTTGTTAATAGAGAACCCCCATTAGTTAGTATAGAAGTTGTGAATAAATGCCTGAACATATTTTTAGAGGGATACTCCGCTATGCCATGGCATATCCATGTGCATATGAGTTACTGAAAGAAGCACAGGGTGACGCTACACTTTTAACTTGCCATGGCATTACCTGGATACTGCGTTTTAATAAATGGTAGCTATGGCATGAGTAGAAGGTAGTGTGACAGGCTGGCTCCTCTCGTAGAAGATGTATATATATATACATATATATGTATATAATAGGTATGGGGAGTAGTAAATTATGCTTTAATGAACAAACATGATTGCTAGGATAGTGAACATTCCTTAGAGTTTTTCTAACTTAACTAAGCATAGATTAGATACACTCACTCATGCACACACACACTCGCATTTCGACCTTGTCCTAGGGTAGCGTTCTTGAAATTTCATCGAGTCTTGTCTGGATATTGAACATTGTCATGACATTTCTTCTCTGCTAATTGCTATCCATTGCTTAAGGACAAGCAATACTTAAGTTTGGGGTGAGATAACTCCGCAAAAAGGCTATATTTTAGGCCTTTTTACTTAAGTTATTGAGTGTTCTCAAGCTCATTTAGGCTTATATCATTGCATGTAGTTTCGTAGTTATGCCTTGGCATTTTTTTGTGGTAATGGATGCTATTTCACAAGAAAGGTAGTTCTTTTGAGTTGTGTTGTGCAGGTAAAGCAAAAATGGGGAGTTGAGGATATTTGTCATGGCATTCGCAAAAGGATAGCAATGGGAAAATGTCGTGGCAAATCTGTAGGACTCTTGTGCTGAGCTAAACAACAAAAAGATATTTTGATAAGAGTGTCAGCTGGTGCCATTACAGCCATCTAGGGCCATTACAGCCTGGCAACAGCCACCTCAGTAGGGGACCACAACCAATATCACAGGACCACGAGCCACCTCAGTAAGGGATCACTGTCACCACTGCCATCTCTGTAGAAATGTCATCATGTGAAAGGGGGGCAGGAATGGAATTTTCACTATCTTTTAGGGTTTTTCATCCCTTTTAAGGCATGGTGACCTACAAGAAAAAGGGGAGACCTTTAGAGGAGTAAGAACACAGAAAAAGAGGTACCTTTGGAGAGGTTTGCGGAGGAGGAAAGCTCCCTCCTTTCTCATCCAAAATTCGGGCGAAGTGTCCTCCATTGATAGAGCTCGAAGGGAGTGGTGTGCTAGGCACCTGAGAGGGGCTAGCACGCCAAGGCGTCTTGTTGTGGTTGAAGAGCCGGCGGCCTGTGCAACCGAGGGTGTCTTCTAGTCTTCTTCCCTTTGCTTTATTTTTCATATTTTTATGAGGATGATTGTTGAATGTTTAAGATGTATGTGGTTGATACTTTCTTTTACATTTCAGACCACCATATGTTGCTTTGTTAGGTAGTTGTTACTTTGGATGATTCTCTTTTGCTCTTTATTAATATGTAACCTTCTATGTGTTTGTATATTTGCTTTACTTACTATTTTTAATCATTTAAGCATTGTTAGAGGCACGGGAGTTTCCCGTGTTTAGGTGCATGCTAGAGTATTCGAAAGAAACGTAGCTATAGATCATTAGATCATCCGAGAGGAGCTAAGGGAGGATCTACGTGAGCAATGGGTTTAGGATAGTAACCAAAACCTAATCTGAGCTTAGAGCACTCGAGTGAGGCGTAAGTGAGGGTTTCAACGACTAAAAGGAGTGTGCTTCGTCGATAGACTAGTGCCATTCGCGTGACAGGTGAAATTCCATGACATTTTAGTTTGTCAGGTTCCTATGACTCGAGAGAGAGGGAACACTTTAGAAACCTCTGTCGAGTAAATATACACCTTAGTGCCTAGATTTTAGTAGAAGTAAGGGTTAAGAAGTCCATAGTATCTTCCACAAATCATTCCCGAGAGAGCTTATCAATAGAGGGTTAGTACAACATAATGTTTAAATGTGTTCTTGTATCCTGCATTTGTCTTCGCATTTACAAACTGCTTTCTTTGTTTACTTGTTCTCCTACAATCACTGTCATACCCCAAATCTTCCCCAATTTCTTAAACCAAATCCCTAATTGAAAACCCTATAAATTAGGGATTTTCAGTGTCAGTTTTGTAATTTCTAGAAATTTGGGGGTTTGTTTGTTATGTTATAAAGACCCAGACCCTTAACTTGTAATTTTACCAAATTTTTAAATTTGGTAACTCCCCTCCCCGATTTTGTGTATCGGTTTCATTATGGGATTAATATCCCTGTAATTCTTCTTTTTCAGAAAACAATTTCTGTCTTAATTTTTGGTAAACCTTTCTTTCTCTCAACCTTGTATTCGTCCAAGCTTCTTCCGCATCTGTTGTGGTCTTCCTTTTTGTGTTCATTGGTAAGTGTTTGAGTAAGCTTTTGATCTTTGGTTTCTTGCTTTCGGTTTGGTTTTGGTGTGCTATTCTGTTTTAGGTTGTTTCGAATGAAAGAACATGGTTCTGTTTATATTTTAAACGTGTTTTAGGGGTGTTGTGTTTTTGTTTCAATTCAGTTAAGTGCTTGGTGGTTTTAGTGTTCGAATATGTGTTTTAAGGGGGATTTAATTCCGATTTTTGAGCCGATCGAGTGGTTGGTGAATCGAAGAAAAAAAGAAAGGATCGAATCTGGGAGTTTTCTGGATTTTTCTGGAATTTCTAGAAATTCCAGATTTTCCCGGAAAATCTGGAAAACCCAGATTATCCAAGAAAATCCAGAAAACCGGTCTGAACCGCCCGGTCTAACCCAACCCGAGTCACCCAAAACTGAACCGGCCTAGCCCTTTACCCGAGACCCGGCCCGACCCGAACCTAACCCGACCCAACCCGACCCGACCCAACCCTGACCTGACCCGCCCATGACCCGAGACTTGGCTGACGTCATCTGCTGACGTCACTGCTGACATTATCTGCTGACGTCACTGCTGACATCATCTGCTGACGTCACTGCTGAAATTGTCTTTAGTGGTTTCTGAAATTGTTTCTGTTGGCTTCAGGTGACGTGGATTCCGACCCCGAGCACCTACCTCCTCCTCCTCCTCTTGGACGACCATCCGTTCATCAGTATTCGGGACCTACACGTGAGTATCGGTTTATTTCTGATTAGTGTATTCTTCGGTATAGTGGCATAATAGGGTGTCTAATGTTAATTGTTTCTTGTAGGTTCTACTCCTGCTCATTCTAGTGGTAGAGCCGAGTCCAGTAGACATCGTTCTAGGCGTTGACCTTTGACTTCAGGTGTGTTCTCTTCTGTAAATTCTGTTATTTTTGTGTGTACAGTTTTCTGTCATAAACAAGCATGTTCATACATCATTATGCCATGTTCTGTTATTAAATTACATTTCTGATTCTGATTATTATGCATGCCTCCTGTTAGAATAAAAGGCTTGCATTCTGATTCTGTATCTACATATGACATTACATATAGTTAAATTATTGTTCGGAGGAAGTTAGTGATTTATTCACTTCTGTTCAGTAGTTCAGTATAATACCACTTCTGTTCAGTGGCTCCACTTGTGGGTTGAGTTCCACTTCTGTTGGTGTGATGGAGTTAGAGTGGTTCAGGGGAGAACCTACTCTTCTGATGGTGTTCGGAGTTGGGGTGCATATTTTGCATACTTCATAACATCTGCATACATTGTTCTGTAATCCTGTTATCTGTACACTAGAGTCGCACTAGGCTCCCTAGCTTACACCCTTTCAGTTTCCTGTTTCAGATCTCTGACCTAGTCAACGTTCGGTACTTGGAGGATCCTGAGTCAGTTTAATAATTTCGTATGTTTTACAGTTTTATTACTGGATTATAATTTTTATCGGATATTATTTTTGTAATATGGACTTGGGACTTTTATTCGGACTTTTCTGAATTATTAAAAATTATTTGGTTTTAGACTATTTATTATTTATGGGTTGAACTTGATATTTTAATTGTTGAGTTTTTATTTTCAGTATTTTAGTTTATTAATTATTATTTAATAATTTATCTGAATATTATTATTTTATTTATAAAACCCTAACTTGTGAATCAAGATTTAATAACGTAAATCCTAACTTGTAATCTAAGAAATTAGGTTAATTTTAGGGGTTACATTTAATGGTATCAGAGCCAAGTTCAACCCTCGGACTGTGAGGTCCAAAATGATTTTTGACCTGAAAATGATTTTGTTAATTTTATCTGAAAATCCGAATTTTTGATTTGATTTACATTTTGAATATTCTGAAATATTTTGAATAATTCTTCAAGTACCGGTTCTAATGTAGGATTTTGTCTGTCATTCTTTAGATACTCTATTATGCCACCGCATCGAAGTACACGTTTAACGACCGGTAGAGGTCGTGGCCAAGGCCGTGGCCGAGGTCATTCTGCTGAATCTTCTAGTGATGTTCCGCCTCTTGTGGAACCGCCACAAGATCAGAGTTTGGCTTAGGATACAGGAGAGGAGGATCAACCCGAGTTACAGATCGAGGCTCAGCAAGCCGAGGTTGATCAGCCGGTTCAGAGTGAGGGACCATTTGTATCTGGAGACAGTGAGACTGTCGGTTTGGACTCCGTGACTATGCAGAGAGAGCTGCTCAGATACTTGAGACAGAATGAGGGTGCTAGGAAACCCATATCTACCGAGTTTCTGGCTGCTGGGATGACCATGTTCGACGGTAAGAGTGGTACAGACCCAGCTGATGTAGAGTATTGGCTGAAGAAGCTTCAACGTTTGTTTCTGGAGATGGATTACCTCTCTGATAGGAAACTGAGGGCAACTGTTTCATTGCTTCAGAGAGAGGCCCTGAACTGGTGGGAGGCAGAGGAAAGAGTGACTGCTTCGGATAAGATCGATTGGGAGTTCTTCAGGCAGGCATTTGAGGATCGGTATGTGGGTCCAGAGTATTTAGCTAAGTGCCGTGAGGATTTTCTGAACCTGCAACAGAACGATATGTCTGTTAATGATTATGAGATTGAGTTCCTCCGTCTGCTACAGTATGCTCCTGGTATTGTGACCATTAAGAAACAAAAGTGTGATCACTTTCTGAAGGGACTCCGAGTACCATTGAAGATTGTTGTAGCCACCCACCACGACACGGAATATAAGATGATCACTCGGTGTGCCAGGACAGCCGAACGTAATGAGAGTTTGAGGGCTCAGCTGTAATCTCAGGGTCAGGATAGAGGTAGACGTCAGCCCGCAGCATCTGCACAGCATAGTCAGGGTTTTCAGTCCCGAAAGAGGGGCCGTGATGAGTTTGAGCCACAGAGTTCTGCACGATCTAGACCAGTTACTTCTGTTGTTCCTGCTGCTAGTGGAGCTGGATCCACTAGTACCCGAGCGTTGCCTCAGTGTTCTTTCTGTAAGAAATGGCATTCTAGAGAATGTCGAATGAGGAGCGGGGATTGCTTCCGATGTGGTTCGTTTGATCATCGTCTCAGAGACTGGCTAGTGTCTCCACAGTCTGGTTATACTCCGGGGCAATCTTAGACATCAGTTCAGGCCCCAGCTGGGGGAAGAGGTCAAGGTAGACCTGCCGCATCCGGTAGTGGTAGTAGAGGTAGACCTAGTCAAATTAGAGGAGCTGCCAAATCAGGGGGATCCCAACCCGGCTTGGTTTATGCTACGAGGAGGCATGAGGACCGAGATGAGCCAGATGTTATAGCTGGTACTTTTTCTGTTCATGCTATTTCTTTGTTTGCACTGCTTGATAATGGGTCAACACATTCATATGTTTCTAATTCTGTATCGGGTTATTTGGAAATTCCTGTAGAGGTTGTGGGTAGCTCTGTTTCTGTTTATACTCCTATAGGTAACCCTGTAGAGGTTACCAAGATTTATAAGAATTGTCCTCTTGAGGTTCATGGGGAAATCTTTCCGGCTAATTTGATAGAGCTACCGTTCGGGGAGTTTGATTTGATTCTGGGAATGGATTGGTTGTCTGCTCACCGAGTCACTCTGGACTGTGAGCGTAAGAGGGCAACTCTGAGGACTTCTGATGACCGTGAGGTAACCCTTATCGGAGAGCGTAGAGGATTTCTGTCTAATCTTGTCTCTGCTCTGAAAGCCGAGAAGATGATCAGGAAAGGATTTGTGGCCTACCTAGCCTACATTCTTGATCCAAGGCAATCTGATTCCGGGATGGATAAGATCCGAGTTATATGTGAGTTCCCGGATGTTTTTCCAGAAGAATTACCGGGCGTACCCCCTAAGCGGGAGGAGGTGGAGTTTGGTATTGAGTTGCTATCGGGAACTACTCTAGTGTCTATGGCACCATATCGGATAGCTCCGAAAGAGCTTAAAGAGCTCAAGGTTCAGCTACAGGAACTTCTGGATTGAGGTTTCATTAGTCCCAGTGTTTCTCCGTGGGGGGCTCCGGTTTTGTTTGTTAAAAAAGAAAGATGGATCCCTTCGTCTCTGTATCGACTACCAGAAGTTGAACAAGCTAACGGTTAAGAATAAATATCCTCTGCCCCGCATTGATGATCTGTTTGACCAATTTCGAGGAGCATCTGTGTTTTCTAAGATAGACCTGAGATCTGGTTACTACCAACTCAAGGTTAAGGATTTTGATGTGTTCAAAACAGCTTTCCGGACTCGTTAGGGTCACTACGAGTTTTTAGTTATGCCCTTCGGTCTTACTAATGCCCCTGCTGCATTTATGGACATGATGAACAAGGTGTTTCGACCCTATCTGGATCAGTTTGTTGTGGTTTTTATTGACGATATCCTGGTCTATTCTAAGTCTGAGGCTGAACATGAGCGACATCTCCGTATAGTTTTACAGACTGAGAGAGAAACAGCTTTATGCAAAGTTCGGCAAATGTGAGTTCTGGTTATCTGAGGTTGTTTTTCTAGGGCATGTGGTTTCAGCTAAGGGTATTCAGGTTGACCCGAAGAAAATTGAGGCTGTTATGGAGTGGAAGCAACCAAAGAATGTGGCAGAGGTTCGTAGCTTTCTGGGTTTAGCTGGTTACTACCGAAGATTTGTAGAGGATTTTCCTCTATTGCTGCTCCGTTGACCAAGCTTCAAAGGAAAGACGTTCTGTTTATCTGGTCTGAGGCCCATCAGGAGAGTTTTCAGAAACTCAAATCAGTTTTGACACAAGCGCCGGTTCTGATATAGCCCGAGTCAGGGAAACCCTATACAGTTTACAGTGATGCCTCGTATACCGGTTTGGGGTGTGTTCTGATGCAAGATGGGAAGGTAGTGGCTTATGCTTCTCGTCAGTTGAAACCACATGAGTGTAATTATCCTACCCATGATCTGGAGTTAGCGGCAGTGATCTTTGCTCTAAAAATCTGGAGACATTATCTTTATGGAGAGAAGTGTTTCATCTTCACAGATCATAAGAGTCTGAAATACCTTCTCACTCAGAAGGAGCTCAACTTGAGACAACGACGATGGTTGGAGCTTCTGAAGGATTATGATTGTGAGATCGATTACCATCCTGGTAAAGCTAATGTCGTTGCGGATACTCTGAGTCGCAACGCCATTTCTGATCTGAGAGCTCTATTTGCTCGTTTGAGTTTATTTGAGGATGGAAGTTTGTTGGCTGAACTCTGTGTGGTTCCTACCCTGATATCTGATATTCGGGCTGAACAACCCAATGACCGTTTCTTGGATCATCGTATTGCAGAGGTTAATGATAGAACTTCTCAGGACTTTTCCAACGGTCAGGATGGAGTTTTATGTTTCCGGGGTCGATATTGTGTTCCAAGGAACTCTGATCTAAAACAAGTTATCCTCCGGGAAGCCCATCACAGTCCGTATCGATGCATCCTGGTGGTGATAAGATGTACAAGAATCTTCGGGAAAAATATTGGTGGAAGGGTCTTAAGCGTGATGTGGTCAGTTTTGTATCTAAGTGCTTGACTTGCCAGAAAGTCAAAGCAGAACATCAGCGTCCATCTAGACTTCTTTAGCATATTGAGATACCTCAGTGGAAATGGGAATGTGTGACCATGGATTTTGTCAGCGGTTTGCCTTTGACTCCGTCAAAGAAAGATTTTGTATAGGTTATTGTTGATCGGTTGACCAAGTGTGCGCACTTCATTCCGGTTAAGACTACTTACCCTCTGAGTAAGTTGGCCCGGTTATACATCTCTAAGATTGTTCGGTTACATGGGGTGCCTCTGTCTATTATTTCTGACCGGGATCCGAGGTTCACATCTAAGTTCTGGGGTTCTCTGCATTCTGCTCTGGGTACTCGGTTAAACTTTAGTACTGCTTATCACCCTCAGACAGATGGTCAGTCTGAGCGAGTGATTCAGATCCTCGAGGATATGTTGAGAGGATGTATCCTGGATTTTAGAGGTAGTTGGAAGGATTTTCTACCGCTTGCAGAGTTCGCTTATAATAACAGTTATCAGGCCAGTATTAAGATGGCACCTTATGAGGCTCTGTATGGGCGTAAGTGTCGCACCCCTATTGGATGGACTGAACTTAATGAACATCGGTTATTGGGTCCAGATCTTGTTCATGAGGCTGAGGAGACTGTCAGGTTGATTCGGGATAGGCTTAAGGCCGCTTTTGATAGACAGAAATCTTATGCGGATTTGAGGCGTAAGGATCTTGAATTTGAGGTTGGTGATGAGGTATTCTTAAAAGTATCTCCGTGGAGGAAGGTGCTTCGTTTTGGCCGTAAGGAGAAAACTCAGTCCCCACTATATTGGACCCTACCGTATTCTCAGGCGAGTTGGGCCTGTAGCTTATCAGCTTTAGTTACCACCAGAGCTCAAGTGTATTCATGATTTTTTTCATGTTTCTGTACTGAGACGCTATCGAGCTGATCCGTCTCATGTCCTGCCTATTGAGGAGTTTGAGATCCGTCCAGATCTGTGCTATGAGGAGGAACCTGTTGAGATTATTGCTCAGGATCAGAAGATTCTCCGAAGGAAAACCATTAAAATGTTTAAGGTTCTCTGGCGTAACCGAGGTTATGATGAGGCAACGTGGGAGCCCAAGTCTGTTATCAAAGCCCAGTATCTGCATCTCTTTGATACAGGTAAATTTTGAGGACGAAATTTCTGTAAGGGGGGAGAGTTGTCATACCCCAAATCTTCCCCAATTTCTTAAACCAAATCCCTAATTGAAAACCCTATAAATTAGGGATTTTCAGTGTCAATTTTGTAATTTTTGGAAATTTGGGGGTTTGTTTGTTATGTTATAAAGACCCAGACCCTTAACTTGTAATTTTACCAAATTTTTAAATTTGGTAACTCCCCTCCCCGATTTTGTGTATCGGTTTCATTATGGGATTAATATCCTTGTAATTCTTCTTTTTCGGACAACAATTTCAGTCTTAATTTTTGGTAAACCTTTCTTTCTCTCAACCTTGTATTCGTCCAAGCTTCTTCCGCATTTGTTGTGGTCTTCCTTTTTGTGTTCATTGGTAAGTGTTTGAGTAAGCTTTTGATCTTTGGTTTCTTGCTTTCGGTTTGGTTTTGGTGTGCTATTTTGTTTTAGGTTGTTTCGAATGAAAGAACATGGTTCTGTTTATATTTTAAACGTGTTTTAGGGGTGTTGTGTTTTTGTTTCGATTCAGTTAAGTGCTTGGTGGTTTTAGTGTTCGAATATGTGTTTTAAGGGGGATTTAATTCCGATTTTTGAGCCGATCGAGTGGTTGGTGAATCAAAGAAAAAAAAAGGATCGACCCGACCCGAACCTGACCCGACCCATGACCCGAGACCCGGTTGACGTCATCTACTGACGTCACTGCTGACATCACTGCTGACGTCATCTGCTGACGTCACTGCTGACGTCAGCGTTGACTTGATGACGTCATCTGCTGACGTCACTACTGACGTCAACGTTGACTTGATGACGTCATCTGCTGACGTCAGTGTTGACTTTTTCAAACCCGGTCCCACTTTTATGTTTTTTGACATCTTGAGTTCATTGGCGCAGTCCGTTTTTCGAAATTCGAACCCGAAGTGTCATTTTTAGGGCTTTTATGTTCTAATGCCATATCTGGAAGTTGTCTTTAGTGGTTTCTGAAATTGTTTCTGTTGGCTTCAGGTGACGTGGATTCCGTCCCCGAGCACCTACCTCCTCCTCCTCCTCTTGGACGACCATCCGTTCATCAGTATTCGGGACCTGCACGTGAGTATCGGTTTATTTTTGATTAGTGTATTCTTCGGTATAGTGGCATAGTAAGGTGTCTAATGTTAATTGTTTCTCGTAGGTTCTACTCCTGCTCATTCTAGTGGTAGAGCCGAGTCCAGTAGACATCATTCTAGGCGTTGACCTTTGACTTCAGGTGTGTTCTTTTCTGTAAATTCTGTTATTTCTCTGTGTACAGTTTTCTGTCATAAACAAGCATGTTCATACATCATTATGCCAAGTTCTGTTATTAAATTACATTTCTGATTCTGATTATTATGCATGCCTCTTGTTAGAATAAAAGGCTTGCATTATGATTCTGTATCTACATATGACATTACATATAGTTAAATTATTGTTCGGAGGAAGTTAGTGATTTATTCACTTCTGTTCAGTGGTTCAGTATAATACCACTTCTGTTCAGTGGCTCCACCTGTGGGTCGAGTTCCACTTCTGTTGGTGTGATGGAGTTAGAGTGGTTCAGGGGGGAACCTACTCTTCTGATGGTGTTCGGAGTTGGGGTGCATATCATGCATACTTCATAACATCTGCATACATTGTTCTGTAATCCTGTTATCTGTACACTAGAGTCACACTAGGCTCCCTAGCTTACACCCTTTCAGTTTCCTGTTTCAGATCTCTGACCTAGTCAACATTCGGTACTTGGAGGATCCTGAGTCAGTTTAATAATTTCGTATGTTTTACAGTTTTATTACTGGATTATAATTTTTATCGGATATTATTTTTGTAATATGGACTTGGGACTTTTATTCGGACTTTTATTCGAATATCATGCCATCACCATCCATTCCATTTTGCCTTGGCATATTTTAGTTACTTGGATTTTGAAATTGCCATAGCATTTCACTATTACACCTGCACCGTACATATCAATTTCCACATGTCTTTATCTTTATTTTTCTTTTTAGTTAGTGACACCTTTTTGACTTGACAATATTGACTTACTAGTTACCTTTATCCTCGTGGGAATGATACTCACTCACCCTTTTATTACTTGTACGACTGTGTATACTTGCACATACGTGTTCACATAATTTATAGCACTACACAGGAGACACCAAGTAGCCCGAAACTTCTCACACTGCGACTGCCCGAGGGAAGTCCCCCACTCAATAGGATGATGTGCGAGAGACTTCCAAAAATGCCATGGCAAAGCTTGACAATTTGACAATCGACCTGAAAGAATTCTTTCGCTACACAAAGAAGCTCGATGAAGTCATCCATGCTTACCTGGAAGAGCTGTTTCCCCACCTGGTCCATGAGTTCCCGAGGTTCACTGAATCTATCCTGCCTACATCAGAAAATGCCTCGACATTTCCTACTGCCCCAACTACTGTAAGGCTAGAGGCACCTGACTTGAATGAGGAACCGGCCCCGGCTGACCCATCTAAAGAGGCCAAACCGATGGAACCTAAACCTATGGAGCAAGCTCAAGAAGATTAAGCACCTAGACGAGAACAAGATCCTGAAGATGCCACGACACTTTTAGAAGAACAAGTCCAATCGCCGCAACATCAACAAGACCATTCCCCTACACCAGAATATGAGCTGAGTTTCATTTATTCTCTTTTCAAAGATCCTCTGCCTGACCAACCAGCCCATCCAGAACAAGCACAGCTAGCAGCCCAGCAAGAACAATCAGAGATGCCCTCGCCCAAAAAGAAGAAGTTTAAACGCCATCCGAAAATGTTGGCTGGACGACAGGCAAGCCCACCTGCAGCTGTTAAATCATGACCAATAGGAGACTATGATGATTCTGATCATGACTTGAGCCCCCCCATTGAAACGTCAAGCAACATGTCGCACTACTACCACCGCACCACCACCAGTTGTTGCGCTACTTAAAGACTTGTTTAAGTGCTAATGTGTGATTGATTTGTGTGCAAGTATACACATCAAACAAGTAATAAAGTGTGTGAGTGAGATCGTTCCCACGAGGATTGGGTAGGTTATTTCAAAAATAGTTAACATACATAAAAGATAAAATAATCATTTGTATCAGCATATGCTAAAGCAATTCTGCAATTGTCACCAAAATTCTTTAGCAAAATAAAACTATCACTAATGATGATGGAGCGAAGTGAAGAGTGTCACCAAAATACAGTAGAATCAAACTGATAATGGAGTAATAGATAAATTTGCACAAACACAACACAGAGAAGATATTCAAGCTTTAAGGCAAGCTAGGCTTGCTATGTTAATGACTTTACTGTTCTCTTGAAAACTTATTGTTCCACGGGTTTACAAGTGCTTGACAGAGTTTACTAAAAATGCCACAACTATCCCTAGTCAGAAGGCCTAACACTCGAAAATGCTAAGGCATTACCTCCTTGACTCAACCCTAACACTTCTAATGTTGATAAAGTGCTATCCTTTTTAGTCGTTGAAACTCTTCCTTATCCCTAAGGTGAGTTAGGATTATACTCCCACAGTAACCTCATTGTTCAAGTTGGTCTAGATTTGTCTATCCCTAGATCTAAGCTTCCCGAACCCATTAGCTATGGCTATCTCCCGATGCTCTTATAAACCAAGGTTTAGATGAAAAAAGGTGTTATCTTTCTTGAACAAAACACTAAAATAAACACTGGAAACAGTAAACATTCATTTAAACAAAATAAAGATCATCCAAAACAAGCCTTAGCCATACTAAGTTAGTTCATGGCTAGGTAAGGTAAACTATTCAACTTGCATCGTTTGAAATAAATTTTCAACGGTAAGAAAAGAGGTAACGCAAAGTGAAGAGGCAGGAAGTCCCAAACGCATGTGCCGTGAAGCTCTTCCTAGCTTGCCGCTCCTCCCGAAGACGTGCAAATCCCTTGCTCGAAGCTTTCCTACAATGGGTGCTTGGCTTGAGGCTGAAGACGAAGGAAAGTGGCCTCCTTTCTTCTTTTTTCTCCCTCGTGTTCTCTTAAAGTTTGCTCCTTTTTGTGGCTCTCTTAGCTACTGATTTTTCTCTTCTCTTTGCTCAGCACAGCACGATTGTTGAAGGAGACTCGCCCTTATATTTATAGGAGGCTTCTGGGGTTTTGTGCCCTAACGGTGCAAGGGAATATTCCCTAACATTTGCTATAGAAATGACAGCAAAATGCAGGTCTGCAGGTGTGATGCAACGTCTACAAAGGAGGTGCAGCTGGCCTAGAAAACGCATGAGGACAATGGGCTGCAGGTGTGTCCTTTCTTCCGTTCTGCCCACAATGCTATAGCAACTTTTAAGTCCGATCCAACACTTTAAAATATGCTATAGCATCTATTCCAATCTATCATCTTTGCCCCAACAATCTGCACATCACCACTAAGAAAATACCCTTCCAAGCAGCATCTTTAAAAATAAAAGATAAAATAAAAATAAAAACCTATTCTAAATGCAAATGCACATGAAAATGCAGCTAAATGCAATGCAAATGAACTTAAAATCAAATAAAACTTTAAGTAAAATGGTATAAAATATACGCTTTTTAGAGCGTTAACACCCCCCCAAACTTAAGATATTACTTGTCCTCAAGCAATGAAATATAAAAATGCTATGACATTACTTTAAATTCTTGACAGTAGTTTAAGCAGAACATCAATCCTCAGAATAAATATTGTAGCAATCTACATGATATTGAGGAGTTCAAGAACTTAAACATAGACATGATGCATTGCATGTGCGTGCGGGATTATATCTAGCCTATGCTTAATAGTTAGAAAAATTCTAAGTTCCCTTATTTACTATACCCTAGTTCTTTTAAAATTACTCTCATGCTACTTAGTTTTTTTTATAAACTGTTTCGAAGGGTGTCAGCTCATCACAACTACCGTCCTTAACTCTAGGTGAGTATGGAGCAAACATCTCACCCCCAAGCTAGTAGGTAGAGTCATCCAGTGACAACTTTCATTCGCTCATATGTTGTAGCATTATTTATTTATGTTCAGAGTTGAGCTAACTAATGCATAGAGGAGCATCCTTCTACAGTTTTATTCTATAACAATTATTCTTATATCTTTTTTTATATATACTATAGAAAAAAGGAGTTTTCTTTCTTTTCAAACTAACTAAGGCATAGATTCTAAATTCTCTAGAAAATTTCTACCTCTTAAGCATAGGAAACATACAATTGTGTCAATTAAAATCCCAAAGCATCAAGTCCTAATTTAGTTCTATTCTTTCTCAATATTTTCTATGATTCAGTTCAAAAGCATTAAACTTCTCATCATCGAAAATCATTTATTCTAACCTAAAAGCTATCTTAAATTGAATCTAATGCTATAGCAAATTTACATGTATGTAGAATGAAATGAGAATGCTAAAGTAAAAACTTTGCTACCCCCAAACTTGAGGTTAGCATTATCCTCAATGCGACTATATGAAATGATATGCAAAAAGAAAAAGAAAATGTAACATTCGAAATATGGGCCTAGGTGTTATCAAGGTCGGATCAAGGGTTCGGTTGAACCGGTCAAGCCAATTAGCCTAAATCCGAGAATTAATTTTTACAAATGGTTTTCAAAGGAAATAAAATATAGAAAAATACTCTAAAATTCTTATTTTGACTCTATTTGATTTTGGTAAACTCAATTTTGTAAAATTACACTATGAACCTTGATATTTTGGAAAATAGTAATTATTTTGTAAAAATGACAATTTTAGTGACTAAAATGTAAATGGGTCAAAACTTAGAATCTTTAAGGGGCTATTTATCCAATCTTTCTCATCAGATCTAACCTTCCAAAAATCTCTTTATAAAATCATTTTAATTACCATAAAGATTTTTATTAAGATATATTATCCATTTTTCACCAAAATCATCATTTTACGTAACTTCCCATTTTCTCTCAACTTTTCCCAATTTTCTTGGTTTCCAATCAGATTTCTCTACAATTTTATCAAGGTAAATCACATTTTTTTGGTTTAATTTCGTTCATATTATTCTCTCCTTATTTCTCTTTAATTTCCGTACATTTTACAACTTGTTTTTCATGGGTTTTTCAATTGGAAAGAGGTTGGATCTTGTTTGGAGGTAAGAAATCATTCAAACCTTTGAACTTTGAATTCTTTGTTGAAATTACCAAGTGTTTGATCCATTGCATTGAGTTCTTGATTTGTTTTAGGTTTTAATTGATGATTTTCGGTTTTTATCGGTTAATTTTGATTGAATTGATGCAATCCCGTAATAAGGTGATACCTGATGGTTTTCAATGGGTAAATCAATGAATTTTGATGTGTTTTAACATGGAATTAATGGTTCATGGATGGGTAAACCCAGATCTTAGGTTTTGGTGTTAATTGGCTTAGATCTTCGGTTTATGGCTTGTTTAAGTGGCTGAATGTTTGTTGTTGGTTTAGGATGTTTAAATCATGGTTCTTGGTTGTGTTTTGTTGCTGAGAGGTTGTGGTTTTCCTTGGCTAAGGGCTGGGGGTCATTCGGATTAATTTCGGAGGTGTTTTCGGTTTTCTTAAGTGTAGTTTTTGGGGTTGTTTGTTTGGAAAGTGTGGGAGGTTGATTGAATGCATTAATATGCATTAATACCTCTGTTTTTGATATGTTAAAATAGGGCAAGGTGTTGAGCTAAGTGTTGAAGGTGTTTCGGAAAAGGCGAGAATGTCGGTTGGCTTCGGCAAGCTAGTTTCGGACAAGTGGTGAGTGGGTCGCCATATCGGGAAGGTTTTACTTGTTTTATCAAAGGTTTGGGAGTGTAGGGATGGTGTGAAAAACCTCCCCACACTCGGAAGTAAGTTAAATAGGTTCGCTCCCTTAACGGTTCTCATATCGTTCCATAATTGCCATATTTTAGACATGCTCTTAATGTAGTTTTTACATATGTGATTTATGCATGAGAAATGATAAGTGCGTTTTCCAAAGGATGTTTTCATTATTTTCCATTGATATCGGATATGTTTTGACAATTGAATACTTCATAAGTTTTATTAATTTCTATATTTTGATAACATATCCAATGATTGGTAATGTTGCATTGATTTTATGAAAGATGCATATGAAGGAATCGTTTCCAATGCATGAACTAAATTTAGAAATGATGCATGCATGTGTTAGCTACTGTATATGCATGGTTAATGATAGTTTTCATGACTTTTAAAGCATGAGAATGATTTGGATTAAAGTATGGTTATTTCCCTTTTTCCTGAATAAAGCCGTTGAGCATGATTTGGTTCATCTTGTTGAACATATAGTGAGTGCATTGTAAAACAACAAGGTACCATGAATAATGAGTATGATATTGGCTTGGTGACACTATTTAAGACCACGAATATGTTAGAGTATGTTCAAAGACCAATCATATGATGATTGTAAGGATACTTTTATTTACCAATTTTATTGAATAAAGGCATTGCCATTGTTGTTTTCAGATATATGTGTCAATGTATAACATAAACTGAGAAACAATAAGGTCCATATAATAATATATGTATTATTATTAAAAGATCCTTAGTTAAGTATTATTATGGGTATGGACAATAATAATACGCTTAAGACTAACATGTGATTAATTGATGACAATGAGTTGTCATTGACATAGAGATGTCAAAATTAATACATGAATATATTAATAGAGAATAATATATTGGATTGACCCACTATGAGTATATATCTTGGATTATTATCTGACGGTCATGATATTGCTCATAGTGACAACTATATGTATGGTCCTTAGACTTGAGATTATTACTATCTCAACATATGTTGTTTTATGTTTTGATGCAGTTAAACGTGTCGCGTAATTAGTTACACTATAAAAACTGACATTGGAAGATATAAAAGGACATGCTTGATTGAGTGAGACTAGAAATGCATGGCCATGCTTGAATACGTTGATATGAGATATCACAAATTATTCATTAAAATTAGTCCACTCTAGATATCAAGAAACATTAAAATAGGCTATACAAGTGTGACTATTCCAAGACTTGTGCCTATTAAAGATATAAAAGGACAAAAGGATATAATACATTAAGATAGTTGGTCACGGACATGATATATCGAATCATGATCTCTTGTAACTTAGATGACAATGATATATTGCTAGATGTCACTCATTGTTTGTAATATTAGAATTGTTCTAATATTACTACTAACGTTACAATGAGCCTACAAGGTCACACCCAATGTTTGAAAAGGAGCAAAAAATATATATAAGTATAAGAAGAATATATTTAATCCCGAATTTTAATAAAGGATATAATTAAAGTAATTATATCCCTTTTAAATTCGAATTAAATATATAGATTACGAAATTTAAGGAAATAATTAAAGTAATTATTTCCTATAAACAAATTCGGAATCAAACTCTTATACCTAGGGTTACACCTATATAAAGGATCTTTGGTCTAGCAGCCATAACATAGAATTTCGAATTCCAAACCCTAGAATCACGAAAAACAGTTTTTCGAGATTTGCTCTCTCAATCGGGTGAACTGAGTAGAGGCCAAGACGATATTCGTGGAGGCTAAAGATTCGATTGTTGAACGATCGTAACTGCAGCAAATCCCGTTGTTGTCTTTGCTGTTTATCAAGGAACCCAATGTAAGTTATCGCATCTCTTCCTCCCGATTTCGGATTAAACGTACATGGATCATTGGAAAGACCATCGTAATTTTGTTCCGCTGTGCCATGGGGTGTGCCAGCGGTCCCAACAGAATACAAATGACATGTCATTAGGATTAAGTGCATTATAAAGATTATGAGAATAATGATGTTGCCTACACGTAAACAAGGGTGACTTTGTGTCCGACCGTGCGTGTAGAGCTTGCCTATATGTAAACAAGTGTGACTTTGTGTTCGACCGTGCGTAGTGGGGGTAACATGTATATAAGGCGATGCATGTTGAGACCAAGTGTCTCTAGATAAGGAATAAGAAATCCGTGTATTCGATGGGTATATGGTTTGAACAAAGTTAGTCACTTAGTTGCCAATATGCATGAATTATGATTGAGACTGTTTTTTTTGTATTGTAAAGCATGAGATTATGGAACATGTTGAGTTAGAATTGTATAGAAAATGTAATGTTTTAAAGTCATGAGTTTCTCAAGCATGTATTCTTGACCAAGTTTTGTGCATAGAGATGCATATGCATTTGAAAGACCATAAGTTTTGTTGTTGTTTTGAAAGCATGAAAGTTTTGAGAATTTTAGCTTTGTATGGCAAGAGATAATGGACACTTGGTAAGGAAATTGTTTTGGTTTTGTAAACATTGTTGAGACATTTATATTGAGCATGATATGACACGATTTAAAGTGTTTTATTGATGGACTTATGGGCTGCATTGCAAAGGTGGTATTATTTTTGTTTTACCCTTCACTAAGCTTATGCTTACCTTCTCTTGTACCTTGCAATGCAGAGATAATAACCAAGGTAGCCAAGGGAAGCAAAATTCCAAGTACGTGTCGATGGAAAACTCAAGTATGTGTTCTAAGTGTAGTAGTAGTAGTAAGAGAGCAATAGGGGTATAGTTTCTTGTTGCAAAGTCGGTTTTTGGTTGATAAGTTTTACTTTGGTTATACAAACTTGGGTATGTATTGAATGTTGAACAAGTTGAATATTGATGCAATGTTGTGTTTCCTTGAAGCATGTTTGGCTATGAATGTTTTAGGGTATTGAGTCAAAGTTAGGGTGTACGCCTGTAGATGTTATGGGGTGTTGATGGTTGTAATCGAGTGATTAAATAGCTCATTATGTTTAGGAGTTATGCTTATAACTGATAATGATCTTTGATTAAGTTTCGGATGGACGAAATCCACTTAAAATGTCTAAATTTTGTTTTGGGCACAGGGGGTATCGAAACCCCTAGAACTGGTATCGATACCCCAGGCAAAATTTGGGTGATTTAGACCATGGTTCGATGCTTAAACCTCACTGGACGCCCGAGTATCGATACTGTCAAGGGTAGTATCGATACCCTTGAGCTTTGGTAGGTAATATGGTTACTGCCACGTCATGGTATCGATAAAGGGCTTGGCTGTATCGATACCCCTGACTAAATAATGAGCTTTAGGTGTCGAAATTACATGTTAGTCCCGGATATCTTCCTATATTCAATTATGGTAGCTACAGATGTTATTTTGTGTTGAAATTTCACATGGATGCATAAAGTTGACTTAGTTTCAAGTTGGCTAACTTAATTGGGACGAAGTCCTTAGAATTTGAAATATTTACACTTTTGTCCCTAATTAGTGAAGTATGAAATTGATGTTTATCATGAGTGATATTTTTATGTTTAATTTATCATGAGTGATATTTTTATGTTTAATTGAACTTTGATGGAATGAACTTCTACCTTGACAATAGAATTTAAGAGATTTACGTTTTAGTCCCTGAATCTTGTAAATGAAATTAAGTAAGTTGTAGACATCGTTTCGAGTTCAGATTTGATATGCAAGCATGTAATAGACTTAATTAAAGTTTTGTAATACTAATTTAATTTTTGGACACTTAAATTTAGGAAATTTACAATATGGTCCTTTTTACTTAAATGTCCAAATTAAGGCTCGTTTCACTTCCATTTTTGCTACAATTGGACACAAGCTAGGTATGAACATGTAGGACTTAAGTGAAGCATTTAGATAAGATAAAAGAAAAAAAAGGTTCGTTTATCGGGTTAAACCTTTATGGGTTTAGCTTGGTTTTTCCCGTGTAACCCGTTAGTGTCGTTTTCGTCTAGGTCGAGGTAAGGGAGTTACATTTGGTGGTATCAGAGCCAGTTTTAGAATCTTTTGGGGAGTTGATGTTTAAGACAATGATGCATTTCGTTTGTTGTATAACGTGGACTATTGTTTTGCTATGCACGTTGATTGATTATTGTTCAAATGCAATTATGTTGTTAAGTATTAATGTTGGGTGTTTGATCTATGTTATCGAATGGTAGAAATAACCTTGTTGGATAATTATGGTGTTTACAAGTATGCTCTAATCTTATTGCATTAATATGTTAATGGTCTACAAAGGGATGCGATCATGATCTTTTGTTGATAAAAAGTGTGGATTGAGCATTGTATAGCTGTTGTGTGAATAAGCATGGTGATAGTTTTATGCTTGGCTGAAATGATGTTGATATCATGGTATATGGTGGTTGTGTCATGTAATGGTTGAATTTGTTTTGTTGGGGATTATTCCGGGAGACCCATTGCTCTAACTACTACTAGAAAAAAATTGTTTTATATTATACTTAAGCTACTTGGAACTTGCTTCGCACTGGCTTTACTAAATTGTAAAAAAATGTTGTTATTCATCGTAAAATTATGATGTTTTCTGATATAGTACGGATAAGAGAGCTGAGTTTTGTTAATAGAGGAGTTGAGGAGGATCGACAAGTTTATGTTAAAGTTTACAATACGGTGGAGGTGACAGATTTTGAGTCGACTGGGTCCTCAGTCGAGTCTGAGTGTGAAAGAAGTCTTGGATCAGCTGAGTCTGAGAACCTATTGTGGTTGTGAGTAGCAAATGGCTACATCTCTTAGAGTACCTTAGGAAGTTCCGGTGTGTTGATATGCAGGATGAATCAAATGTTTAGAAAACAGTTGAGATGTGGCAGAGTTGTGTACTCTATGAGTACTAAGTTTCGATGGTTTTATATGTTGATGTGTGGATGAGGTTTGCAAGTTAGTAGTTAGGTTGTTGGAGTTAAGGATGTTATTTGTGAGTGTGAACAATAATCATGCATAGAGTAGTAGCACATATATGTATATATCTATAAATATTATAGGACATGCATGCATTCTCGAGCATGACATTAGAAATTGCATTTACATGCACTTGCACAGGCATTTATGAGGGCATACAGAAATCATGCATACATTTGTTCACACTTGCGAGTAACTCCTTTGAAGACAAAAGTGGTGTGTGGTTGGTTCTTTTTGGTTGAAGGTCATGAGTTAAAAAAATGTGTGTTGAAAGAGCCTCCTTGTTGGTCTTGAGCTTGGTGTGTTGTGGGCGAATTACTCTTTTGGTTAGGGTATAGTCCAGGATAAAGATTTGTTAGTTGGGCTCGGAGTTGTGAATGTTTGAACCCGAGGGAAATACCCTGAGTTATGGTTAGTTTTGAGTTGGTCATTAAGAAATGTAAGGTTGAGTTTTGCAAGTTCTCTCTAGATAGGGTTTGGAGGTTGTAATAAGGTTGTAGCATGTTATGTAATGTAAGGCGGTTTGGTGTTCTTCAGAATAGTGTGGATTCGTTTTGTGGAAAATGTGTTGTTTTATTGTCATGGTTAGTGGAAAAACTACATGGAATCCTTTTTAGTATGGTTTAGTGTGTGGTAAAATCGGAGGTTGTGACCGATCTGATGTCTTTTTGTGAGGAGTACCGGGTCGAGTTTTGAAAACAAAATATAGGAGAAATATATTAGTATGGGAGTTATGGTGTCGCAGGTTTGAATCATGGTTTTGTTGTGACCTTGCGAGGTTTGGTTGTGCCTTAAAGGTGGAAAGTGCACATGTTGTGTTTATAAGGAGTTAAGTTGGGTTTACCTCGGTTAGAGTTAGATTGTGGTGATGTTTGAAGTGGTGTAACGGGGACTGCTAGACAGTTTATGATCTGTATCAGTTATTCGATCTTATGGACTTGCTTTTATCAAAAAGTTTTGTGAGAGTTTGTGTTCAGTGGGTTCATGTCTGTAGATGTTTCATCAATATGGTTACTGCTTTGGCAAGGTTGTAAAATAAAAGATGTTGGGGCGAGCAGAAGTAAGAGTGTTACAAGCTTGGATTTTGTTGTGGTTTAGGTGGGATAAGAGTTGGTTTATCGGTGAGTTGATATTGGGCAGGATTTTTGAGTTAAGTGTTGAGGCACTTAACGATGTGTGAATGTTGAAGTCTGAAGTGTGATGTTGAGTTGGTTGTGGTGGCTTAACCTTAAGTTGGAGGTATTATCGTTGAAATGAGTATAGTGTTGGGTATCGACATAAAGTTGGTAAGTTCCTTGTATGGTATGTTTAGTGGAATGTTAGCTATCGAGGGTAACTTGGCTTACATAAGGGTGCTTGCGATGGGTGTTTGTTTTGTAGGGTAAGTCAGGATTGTTGTGGAGTTATGAGGAAAGTTGTTCGGTTAAATCTATGTGGGAGACCTGGTTAAATGGTGGAGCTATGAGTGGGACTCTACCTTGGTTAAGTTGATGAAGGATAAGTCGTGGTCAGATTTTTTTGAGGGTCTAGTTGAGGATGTGTTTTGCAAGGTTTAGTTTTGTGTTGAGAAGCTTTTATGTTATATGAGCCGCATGGGTGTTTCGAAGGGTGACAAGTTGGAGTGGTGTCTTGATTAGGGTATATGGTAACCTTTTCTATATGACTGGTGGTAGAAGTTTAGGAGCAGGTGTTTTTGAGTGAGCTTGTTTTGGATATGGTTGAGTTATGGGTGGATGTTTATCCTACTGGTAAGGTAAGCTTGAGTATCAATTTTTTTGGGTTATTAGTATTGGTAAAGGTGCTAAGGTTAAAGTCGGAAAGAATCATCACGAGTTTGGTAGTAAAGTTTTGGGGTGAGATGGAGTTTTCTAGGAGTGTTGGTGGAACAATCGTATGTTTGAGTACGGTTTATCTTGGATTCCTAAGTTCCATCCGGAAGATGGATGGGTGGCGTAACCATAACATGTTAAGATTCAAGGTTTTTTGAGACCGAAAAAGTTTGCCGTTTGGGTGTCGGGTTTTATCATCCATAGGTGGGTGGATGGTAGGTTGAGATATTGTGGTATGGTTACTATGTCTCTTAATGAAGGTGTTATTATTGATGGAATTTGCTTAAGGCAGTGTCGACAGTTTTGTGTTAAGTTAGTTTGAGGCTTGTTGGTTGAGCATCGTTGTGTGGATCGAAGGTTGGTAAAAAGCTTATATGGTTGCCTGATATGTTGGAGGATGTTGAAAGGAGGGTTAGTTCGACGGTGGTGGTAGGGAAACCGTTGCGGTTAGCAGGAGTTGGTTATCAATCTTAAATAAGAAAAAGGGGGTTTCTCTTTTGAGTTATGTGTTTTGTGAGAGTTGAGGTAGTTTGGTGGTTTGGGCATTGTTGTTTTGGATGAGGGACATATCTGTTGTTTGTCCGAAGAGGGTAAATGTTTGGTTGGAATCGATTTTTACCTTTAAGTGTGGAAGGTGTGTTGAGATATTATTTTCTGGGATCAAAGTTTGTGCGACAAGTTGTCAGGTGGATTCGAGCACTTTTGGTGGTGGCAAGGTGTGAAAAGGAGTTGGGAAAGGAGTAGTTCCTTACCTCTTCTCGGATTTAAATTTCGAGGACGAAATTTCTTAAGTGGGGGAGAGTTGTAACAACCAAAAAATGGGCCTAGGTGTTATCAAGGTCGGATTAAGGGTTCGGTTGAACCGGTCAAGCCAATTAGCCTAAATCCAGGAATTAATTTTTATAAATGGTTTTCAAAGGAAATAAAATATGAAAAAATACTCTAAAATTCTTATTTGAACTCTATTTGAGTTTGGTAAACTCAATTTTGTAAAATTACACTATGAACCTTGACATTTTGGAAATAGTGACTATTTTGTAAAAATGACAATTTTAGTGACTAAAATGTAAATGGGTCAAAACTTAGAATCTTTAAGGGGCTATTTATCCAATCTTTCTCATCAGATCTAACCTTCCAAAAATCTCTTTATAAACTCATTTTAATTACCATAAAGATTTTTATTAAGATATATTTCCCATTTTTCACCAAAATCAACATTTTACGTAACTTCCCATTTTCTCTCAACTTCTTCCAATTTTCTTGGTTTCCAATCAGATTTCTCTTCAATTTTATGAAGGTAAATCACATATTTTTGGTTTAATTTCGTTCATATTATTCTCTCCTTATTTCTCTTCAATTTCCTTACATTTTACAACTTGTTTTTCATGGGTTTTCAATTGGAAGGAGGTTAGATATTGTTTGGAGGTAAGAAATCATTCAAACCTCTGAAATTTGAGTTCTTTATTGAAATTCCCAAGTGTTTGATCCATTTAATTGAGCTCTTGATTTGTTTTATGGTTTTAATTGATGATTTTCGGTTTTTATAGGTTAATTTTGATTGAATTGATGCAATCCCGTAATAAGGTGATACCTGATGGTTTTCAATGGGTAAATCAATGAATTTTGATGTGTTTTAACATGGAATTAATGGTTCATGGATGGGTAAACCCGGATCTTAGGTTTTGATGTTAATTGGCTTATATCTTCGGTTTATGGCTTGTTTAGGTGGCTGAATGTTTGTTGTTGGTTTAGAATTTTTAAATCATGTTTCTTGGTTGTGTTTTGTTGCTGATAGGTTGTGGTTTTCCTTGGCTAAGGGCTGGGGGTCATTCGAATGAGTTTCGGATCTGTTTCGGAGGTGTTTTCGGTTTTCTTAAGTGTAGTTTTTGGGGTTGTTTGTTTGGAAAGTGTGGGAGCTTGATTGAATGCATTAATACCTCTGTTTTTTATATGTTAAAATAGTGCAAGGTGTTGAGCTAAGTGTTGAAGGTGTTTTGGAAAAGGTGAGAATGTCGGTTGGCTTCAGCAAGCTAGTTTCGGACAAGTGGTGAGTGGGTTGCCGTATCGGGAAGGTTTTACTTGTTTTATCAAAGGTTTGGGAGTGTAGGGATGGTGTGAAAAACCTCCCCACACTCGGAAGTAAGTTAAATAGTTTCGCTCTCATAATTGTTCCCATATCGTTCCATAATTGCCATATTTTAGACATGCTCTTAATGTAGTTTTTACATATGTGATTTATGCATGAGAAATGATAAGTGCGTTGTCCAAAGGATGTTTTCATTATTTTCCATTGATATCGAATATGTTTTGACAATTGAATACTTCATGAGTTTTATTAATTTCTATATTTTGGCAACATATCCAATGATTGGTAATGTTGCATTGGTTTTATGAAAGATGCGTATGAAGGAATAGTTTCCAATGCATGAATTGAATTTGGAAATGATGCATGCATGTGTTAGCTTCAGTATATGCATGGTTAATGATGGTTCCATGACTTTTAAAGCATGAGAATGATTTGGATTAAAGTATGGTTACTTCCCTTTTCCCGAATAAAGCCGTTGTGCATGATTTGGTTCATCTTGTTTGATAAGTGCTCAACTCACTATCACTTTTTACACCTTTCATGGACAATAATCACTAAATCTACACCTACTTGGACCAATGCATGTGCTTAATGTGAGATAATTAGATATTATGCTTTTGTAACATATAAAGATGATACTTATAGAAAAGGCAAGTTTTACTGTACTTTTGTGTCTTTGCAGGAAAAACTAATGCCGCGGCAGCGACTAAGGCCGAGGCTGCAGCTGAAGGACAAGTAGCGATATTGTAGGCGAGCTGAAGAAAAAAATGAGCTGGACGTTTCTGGACAAGCAGCACATGAATCAGAGCAGGGTAGCACATGGAAAGCCCAAGTCAAAGGCCACGTGGGAAAAGCATCCTAGTTGGAATAAACTTGGAAATATTTTATTTATGGACTTGACTTGAGTCCTACTCCAAGTTATATTCCTACTTAGGAAAGGTTTGCCCTAGACCAAGCCTATATAAGCCATAGCCGTCCAAGGAAGAAAAAAAAAGAGAGGAATTCGGCACACAACACTTAGCATCATAGAGAGCCGACTTTATCTTAGATTTTAGAATTCTCTTTTTCTTTTTATTATGTTCTAAGTTTCTTTAGGCTTAGGCGAAAGTTGTAGAGTATTAGTGAGAAGAGATTGACTTTTGTTTCTTGTTTTAATGCAATAAAATATCAAGGTTTGCTTATTCTTTGCCATTCCTTGTTCTTGCATACAAGTTCAAGAGAGAAGTTTGTGAGTAATCCATTTATCTAATATGGAGAGAGTTAGATTCACGAAAGGAATAAGTACAGTGTTTCAATCGGGAAACACTAACTCGGCCTAGAGATAGGTTAAGGGTTTCAGCGGCTAAAAGAAGTATGGGATTGGTTGGTGATTATAATTGATTCACGCCGAGAGGTATCATCAAGGACTGGTCATCAACAGTACTTCGACTTAGAGATAAGCAGAGTCATCAAAGAACACTTTGCCGAACTTTGGTAAAGTCTACCCAAGAGCAAGAGATTGCCGCGGTGGACGAGCATCATCGCTGTCGAGGCAGTAATCTGCAATACTGCCGAGGCAAGGTTGTGCAATTGCATTGGACAGAAACAAGTCCATTGAATCCACTATACAACACAACTGGATCCTGGCCACTTCTTTAATCTGTTTATTCTCTTTTTATTTAGTTTTCTTAATTTAGTTTCATCAACCCCAATTTTACTTATGTCTTTATTTTATTCCTTTTTCAGAGCAAGAAGACAAAAGAAGACATATTAAGTAGACCAATCCCTGTGGAGACGATATCTGATATGCTTATCACTTTATTACTTGTGACGTATTTACTTGCACAATTTGCACACTTTTGACACGCAACAAGTTTTTGGCGTCGTTGCCGGGGATTGACAACTAAATTTTTTTTCTTTGTTTTCTTTTTTTAATTTTTATTTTTATTTTACTATGGTTTTTCTTGGTGTATGACCAGGGCCAACCCAACCAACCCTTTGTACGAGCTAGATCCAGAGATCGAACGTACACGGCAAAGGTTGAGGAGACAAATTCATGGAACTATGGCAGTCAATCAAGGAGATCAGAACTTACCTGTCGGCAATTGAGGCCTTCCGCCGCCGCCAATGCCGAGGCAGCTCACTGTCAGTGATTTCCTGGAAGAAGATTTAAATGGGTTAAACCCTGGAGTGGTTACACCAGAAATAGAAGCAGCCCACTTTGAACTGAAACCTGTCATGTTCAATATGCTCAACACTAATGGACAGTTTGGTGGGTCTATGACAGAAGATGCCAAGCAACATTTTAAATCATTCATGGAGATCTGTAACTCTTTCAAAATTCAAGGAGTCCATGAAGATGTCTTGAGATTGAAATTATTTCCCTATTCACTGAGGGATAGGGCAAAAGCCTGGTTAAACAGCATTCCAGCAGGACCAATGTATTAGAGATATACCTAGAAGGAGAGAGAGACGATTCATAGATTCTTTGTTTTCTTTCTCTCAAACTATGTTCTAAGCTTTCTTAGGTTTTAGGTGAAGGTTGTTTAGTATTTGTGAAAGGAGATTGTACTTTGTCTTTGTTTCAATGCAATAAAACTATCAAGGTTTGCTTATCCTTTGCTATTCTTAGTTCTTGCATTCAAGCTCGAGAGAGAAGTTTGTGAGTAATCCATTTATCTAGACTCGAGAGAGTTAGATTCACGAAAGGGGTAAGTACGGTGTTTCAATCGCGAAATACTAACTCGGCCTAGGGATAGGTTAAGAGTTTCAGCGGATAAAAGAAGTGTGAGATTGGTTGGTGAGTATAATTGATTCATGCCGGGAGGTATCATCAAGGACTAGTCATCAATAGTACTTCGACTTAGGGATAAGCGGATTCATCCAAGGACACTTTGTCGAACTTTGGTAAAGTCCACCCACGAGCAAGGGATTGTCGCGGCGGACAGTATCGTCGCTGCCAAGGCAGTAATCTGCAGTGCTGCCAAGGCAGTGATATACAATTGCATTGGGCAGAGACAAGTCAATCAAATCCACAATACAACGCAACTGGATCCTGACCTCTCTCTCTATTAATCACATCTCATTCTTTTATTTAGTTGTTTTATTTCAGTTTACCCAACCCAAAATGTAACCCCCTTAGCCCAGCCTAGAGGGAACCGACACTAATGTGTTACACGGGGAATATCAAACCAAACCTGCAAGGTCCGATTCGATAAACAACCCTGAAACCAATATTTTTTTTTTTGCTATCTAGATGCATAATTAATTATGTTCCTAAAAGTCTTGATCTCATACAAAGCATTAACGAAAGCAATCCGATCACATACAAGCATTCGATTAAACACTTAAGTAAATTAAGGACTAAAACGTAAAACTTTTACGTACTAATGACAAATTAAAAATTCTTTCCATCAAAGTGTAATTAAGCATACAAGTATCCCTTACGGTAAATCTCAAGTCAAATGGAGCATTCTAACATCATCAATTGCAGGTTTCATTAATTTAGGGACCAAAATGTAAATCTTACAAATTATAAGGACTTCGTCAAAATTAAGTTATCCATCTTGAAATTTAATCAACTTTATGCATCCATGTGAAATTTCAGCTCAAAATAACATCTGTAGATACCCTAATTGAACAAAGAAGGATATTCATGACTAAAACGCAATTTCCAGCAACTTCCATTTCCTGGCAGCCAAAGGTTTCGAAACCTTCCTCAGAGGTTTCAAAACTTTATGTAAAAGGTTTTGAAACTTCCCCGAAGGTTTCGAAACTTTTCGCGTCCAGTAAGGGTCCAGAATCAAAATTCCCCGCAAGGTTCCGAAACCTTCCTGAAGGTTTCGAAACTATTTGACAAAGGTTTCGAAACCTTCCCTAAGGTTTCGAAACTTTGTGCCTGGAACCTAAAAATTCCGTCGCACCAAGTGAATTCAACTGACTCAAGACACAACCATTAATCACCATCAACTATATGCATAATTCCTAAACATAAAGAACAATTTAAAGCACACAATTTTAAACATCAAGACTCCATACAAACTATCTGCATGCTTCCTAAAATACGATTAAAATCAAAAACGTTCATGCATGTACATGCTTCCACAATCCAAACAACACCATAGTCCATCAATTAATAATCCAAAACATTATAGGTCTTATTACAACATTAACCAAGCAAAAATCACACACTTCACATGGGTTTGATTTACACATTACCAAGCCCAAATTATTTGCCAAAACATACCAAAAATTGAGACAACTCTTCCCCTTGGTTCCCTTGCTCCGAACGTAGCCTCGAATATCACTATTTCTCTGGAAGTATGAAAAGAGAGAGCTTAAGCACAACATGCTTAGTGAGGAAGCTCTAACAAGTTCAAAATCATTTATAAAGTCATACTTGCATTCTTCATGCTTATTTGAAATATGTAAAACCAAAACATGCTTATCAACAATGTCAAAACATTTCATGTATCATGCACAAATAAATCATTCCATTTCATAAATGCATATTGGCTTTCTAGTGATCACTTAATATGAACTTTTAGTTCACCGAATACACGGATTCCTTTTTCCATAATTGGAGACACTTTGTCTCAACATGCATCGGTCGGACACATAGTCACCCTTGTATACATGTTACCCCCACTACGCACGGTCGGACACAAAGTCACCCTTGTTTACGCATGGGTCAACTATATGCACGGTCGGACACAAAGTCACCCTTGTTTACATATAGGCAAGCTCTACACGCATGGTCGGACACAAAGTCACCCTTGTTTACGTGTAGGCGAACTCTACACGCACGGTCGGACACAAAGTCACCCTTGTTTACGTGTAGGCATCATCATTATTCTCATTATTTTATAGTGCACTCAATCCTAATGACATGTCATTTGTATCGAATCTAAGGTTAGTGTCACTAAGCCAATATCAATTCCAATCATGCATGTTAACTTGCTGCTCATAATGCACTCATTAAATGTTCATCAAGTGAACTAAAAATCATGCTCAACGACTTTATCAACATAGGGTAAATAACCTCATCATAATCCAAATTCTTTTTCATGCTTACATAAGCCATGAATACCTTAATAAACCATGCATTTTCAGCAATTAACACATGCACGCATCATTTCAAAATCGAATATATATGCAATTCCAAAATCATATTGAATCATTGTTCACATATATGCCATTACCGAAAATAACCGAAAATCGAGGTAATGCATCAACATCATTTAAAACACTTACTCTTGAACTATGGAAAGTTTTTCACACTATTCCATAGTCCCCAAAACAGAACCGAACCAATGCGATTCACTTTAAATCCAAAACCACTAACCGACAAGCGAAACGAGCCCTCGCCGATGCTCCGATGGCAACACCAACGCACCAGCCACTTATGCACCTTATTGCACTACCTCTACAACATTAAAAGTAGAGAAAATTCACATCACAACATGCTCAAAACAGCAGCCACATTTAACCCTCACAAAACTATCGAAAACCTTGCCGAAAAGACCGAAAACTAAGCCGAAACGCATCCGAAACAACATCAGCCCAAAACCTAATGAATCTAACATCTAATATACCTCAATTATGAACCAAAAACACTTCCAAACCATCCTTATACCTCTAGCAACACAAGAACACCTAAACAGCCCCTAAAACAACCTAAAACCACCTTAAAACACCACCGATTGCATTATTCCGGGATTAATTTATTGTTAACTCATTTCAAGACTCAATCAATCATTTAATTGACCTAATATCATAATTAAATCAACCTAAATCCAGCATCAATTTCGATCTCAAAAGATTTCACAAAATCCATCATAAAACTCATAGATCTTGAATTAAAAACACAAAATAAAATAGCAATAGTTGATGAGCAATCCAATACTTGAGAATTTCAATAAAGAACCTTAGAAAAAGATTAAAAATCAGAATATTACCTTGAGATTAAATCCACCAAAAAGATGAGAAAGTCTTCCTTGATTTCCTTGAAGAAGATGTTGATTTTTGCAAAATTGATGAGTAGGTTTTGTAAAGAATGAAAGGATGAATAAAATGAAGTAAATCTTGTTGAAAATGATGAAGAAATCAACAAGTAATTGGAGAAATTTGGAGAAGAAGATGGAGAGAAAATGAGAGAAAATCTTGAGAGAAAAGATGAGAAAATGGGAAGTTACAAAAGAAAATAAAATTATTATTTAGAATAAAACAATTTAAAAACCATTTTGGTGGATAAATAATTAATTAAAAATAAATTGGATTTATGGCCCTCTAAGGATTCTAAGTATTGCTTGCTTTCCAATTTAGTCACCAAAAATCCTAATTGCCGAAAATTACTAATTAAATCCCCAAAACTTTCCCAAAATTACAATTTAGTCACTAGTACAAAATTAGCCTAATTAAAAATTAAATTAAAGTTCAAATAATATTCCTTTAACTTTAAAACACCATTTTAATATTTTTAGAACCATTTCACAAAATTATTACTTATCCGATTAAAATACTAACCCCAAAACTGGGATGTTACACAAAATTACTTGTGTTTTATTTTATTTCTTTCTACAGAACAAGAAGACGAAGAAGACATATTGAGTATACCAATCCCTGTGGAGACGATAATCCGATAAATACTTATCACTTATTACTTGCGATGTGTCCACTTGCACTAAACGCACACTTTTGACACGCGACAAGTTTTTGGCGCCGTTGCCGGGGATTGGCAACTAAATTTTGTTTTCTTAATTTTCTTGTTTCTTTTTATTTTTATTTTACTTTGATTTTTCTTGGTGTATGACCAGGGCCAACCCAACCAAACCTTTGTACGAGTTAGACCCAGAGATCGAACGAACAAGTAAAAGGTTGAGGAGACAAATCCAAGAAGCTATGGCAGATCACCCGGTAGGACAAAACTTACTTGCCGGTAATGGAGGTCTTCCGCCGCCACCAGGGCCGCGGTAGCTCACTGTTAGAGACTTACTGGAAGAGGATTTAAATGGATTAAACCCAAGAGTCGTTACACCGGAGATAGAAGCAACCCACTTTGAATTGAAACCTATCATGTTCAATATGCTTAACACTATTGAACAGTTTGGTGGGTCTGTAACTGAAGATGCAAGGCAGCACCTCAAGTCCTTCATGGAGATATGCAATTCCTTTAACACTCAAGGAGTCCATGAAGATGTCTTGAGATTGAAGCTATTCCCCTATTCACTGAGGGATAGGGCGAAGGCCTGGTTAAATAGCATTCCAGCAGGATCTATTGGATCTTGGAGTGAACTCTGTCGTGATTTTATTACCCGTTTTAATCCTACTAATTTATGCGATAGAATTCGTAATGAAATCACTTCTTTTCGACAGGCAGATGACGAACCTTTGTACGAGGCATGGGAGCGCTACAGGGAGTTACTACACAAGTGTCCTTTGCACGGATTTCCCCTATGGACACAAGTAACCATGTTCTATAATGCTACGAATGCCCCGACAAGGATGTTGTTAGATGCCTCGTCGAACGGAACACTCCTTGATAAAGCACTTGAGGACGCTATTGAGATATTAAACAAACTCGCAAAGAACGATTTTTAATTTCCTACATCTAGGCGAGGAGGAGTAAGACGTCAAGCCACGGTGAATGAGTTAGACACATCAAATGCAGTGGCAGCACAATTGGCCTCTCTTACAAAGATGGTGCAAAATTTACAACTACAACAAAATACCCGTGAGGTTAAGGTAATTGATTCTTTTTGTGACTTATGTGGAGGTAACCACAGTTCCTCTAAGTGTATGAATCAAGAAACCGGTATGTATGTTGGAAATTACAACCGAACCAATATGATGTCCAACACATACAATCCCTCATGGAATAGGCATCCAAACCTGTCATGGAGCAATCCTAACAATGCCTTAAACCCAACCACCCAACCTTCAGGATTCCAGCAACCAATGCAACATCTGTCGCCGCCGCAGGTCCAACAGCCAATGCCGCCGCAGCAGATGCAACAACAAACGGTAAGTTCATTGGAGAACACTCTTAAAGCCTTTATGATGAAAATAGAGTCATACATGGTAGAGAACAATAATTTCATCAAAAGGACAGATGCTTTCATGAATAGGACTGAGATGAGGTTGTAGAATCAAGAAGCGGCTATTAAAACTTTAGAAACTCAGGTGGGGCAGTTTGCTCAAAATATAAACACTAGACCACAAGGAGGACTACCTAGCAATACTGAAGTTGCTAAGGTAATGGGCCATGAACAGTGTAAAGCAATCACTACTAGGAGTGGTCTACAACTGAAAGAAAAGGGTCCAGCAAGCCAAAATCCATCAACAGACCCAGCGAAAGAAGAGGTTGAGCAAACTGATCCTAAAAACACTGCCCCGGCAGAAAGCACAGCAGCTCTTGAGCAGACTGCCGAGACAGCAACAACCCAGTGGTGCCAGGTATTAAATTCCAAACTAAAGAAACCCTGGACGAGATGAGACCACCACCACCTTTCCCACAAAGGTTGAAAAAGCAAAAACAGGACCAGCAATTCAAGAAATTCCTTGATATTTTAATACAAGTTCACATTAACATACCATTCGTAGAGGCAATTGAACAAATGCCTAATTATGCCAAGTTCTTAAAAGACATGGTGTCTAAGAGAAAACGAATAGGTGAGTTCGAAATAGTGGCTGCTACCGAGGGATGTATGGCAATGCTACACAATCGCATGCCACCAAAATTGAAGGATCTTTGATGCTTTATCATACCTTGTGCGATAGGTAAAAACTATGAAGGTAAGGCCCTATGCGACCTTGGAGCAAGCATCAATCTAATGCCCAAATCTGTCTTCCAAAGGCTTGGAATAGGAAGGGCAAAACCTACAACAGTTATGCTCCAACTAGCGGATCGATCATATGTGCAACCTGAAGGCAAAATCGAGGACATACTGGTAAGAGTCGATAAATTTATTTTTCCTGCTGATTTTCTTGTCCTTGATTGTGAAGCAGATGATAACGCACCGATCATCTTGGGGAGACCTTTCCTTGCAACTGGACGCACCTTAATTGATGTGGAAAAAGGAGAATTGACAATGAGGGTTAATAACCAACAAGTCAAACTCAATGCATTCCACAACTTAAAAAAATATGATGATCCATAAGAGTACAAAGCCATCCACACAATAGACACCAAAATATCCTGCCTTGGCAGCACGCTCGGCAGGCTATTTGGCAAAAAGATCAATCTCAAAGTGGATGGACACACAGCAAAAGGGAGTGGCCCACAACTGATTTATAATTTTGGCCAACAAGAGAGAATAATCTTGGGAGATGCATTTACATGCACTCCACCAGTAACATGATCTCTTCCCTTTTCCTTTTTTTATATATTATTATATTAGGATTAGTTTAGTTTATTTTGATTTTTCTAATTCGTTTTTACTTTAAGTACTTTTCTTGTTTGTGTTTAATTTTTATTTAGGATAATAAGCAAGAATAAAGGAAAAATAGTTCACAGCAGGAACTCTGCCGAGGCAAGAAATAGTGTCAGAGCCGCAGCAGTTTCAACGGGCAGAACAGTGTAACGGCTAGTCTGCCGAGATTCCTGCTGCGGCAGAAAAGGAAACGACAGTAAAAAGTAATGGCTACAAAACGGCTAGTGGATTCAAACGGTCACAAGGCCGAGGCCTATATAAGCAACCCCTCCCTCTTGAACTATTCACTCTTGCATTCTTGTTTTCGTTAGAATTCTTAACAATCTTGCTCTCACAATACTCTCTGCCTACTCACAACTCTTCGTGAAATTCCCAGATTCCTTCCAAGAAAATCTCCAAGAAATCAATGTCTCACAATCTTTATGGCCACTTACAAGCGATTTGCCCCAGCCAATGTTGAAGACTGCTTCAACAGGTCTTTCATTGCCCGGCAATTGTGAGAAGAACAAGGTTTCCAACATTCGGATGATGAAAACTACGGCATCGAGCATTATCTCTTCGACAAAATCAAGCACTAAGATTGGGAAATCTTCTGCCTTCAACCTGCCCAGGCGAAAGCTACCATCGTGCGGGAATTCTATGCGCACGGGCCCAACAAAGATTCCCTCTTTGTCCACTGCCTAGGCAGGCCTGTCCAGCTAGATGCCGAGACCATCAACGATTTCTACGGCCTCACTCCGAACCATGATGTTCACACTGAATTCATGGACGATGTCACTGTCGAGGATTACGAGTTGATCAAAGACGACCTTTGCTACACGAATACTCCATGGGAAACCGGTGCCCATAGAGGATCGGTAGCAAGGCAAAGCCTAAAGCCCGAGGCCAAACTTTGGAACACCTTCGTCAAGAGACTCCTCATTCCCACATCTCACAACAGTACGGTGGACCAAAAGCGATTGGTGCTCATCCAATCGATCATCAACAAGAGGAGCATCAACGTTGGAGAGATCATCATACGAGAAATTCACGAATGCGGTAAGAAGGATAGAGGACCATTATATTTCCCATGTTTGATCACTGGTTTGTATGTTGCCGCAGGTGTGCCAATAGAAGATACGGACGAATACACTCCCCAAAGGCGCGGATGGACCAGAGACTTTTGCCATAAAGTAATGCAGATCACGCAGACGGAACCAGTCCAAGCAACGCCCCAGCAGTTCACTGCTGATACTGCTGCCGGGGCCCAATACACGGCAGACATGCCAGACACTGCCCATACCTCTGCCGCAGTAGACCCGTACCAGGAGATATTGCAAAGGATGGCAGCGATGGACCTCAGGCAACAGAGATACATGGAGTATCAAAGAGACTTTAACGGAACATTAGCCCAAATGATGCTCCATGCTTTTCCAACCCAAGGGGCGCAATTTCCAGAATCTCCCAGCAATATGTTTGTCACAACCGCCCCTTATACCGAGACTACACCAGCTCCGGGAGGACCAAGGTCGTTCTTCCACGCGGGCCCTCAACCACAGTACCATGCTGTCGGCACATCCAGGGCAGAAGACTCTACCGCGGCATCATCTGCCAGCAGAAGACCATCATAGCGGAGGGCAGTCTTCAGCACTCCACCACGATCCCCAATCATCATGGGCAGTTTATCAGCTGGTTAGCATGAGGAAAAGCCCAAGACAAGGCCACGCGGGAAAGCCTCTTAGTTGAATTAAACTTGGAAATATTTTAATTATGTACATGACTTGTTCCCTACTCCAAGTTGTATTCTACTTACGAAAGGTTTGCCCTAGGTCAAGCCTATATTATACCTAGCCGTCCAATGTATTAGAGATATACCTAGAAGGAGAGAGAGACGATTCATAGATTCTTTGTTTTCTTTCTCTCAAACTATTTTCTAAGCTTTCTTAGGGTTTAGGTGAAGGTTTTTTGGTATTTATGAGAGGAGATTGTACTTTGTCTTTGTTTCAATGCAATAAAACTATCAAGGTTTGCTTATCCTTTGCTATTCTTTGTTCTTGCATTCAAGCTCGGGAGAGAAGTTTGTGAGTAATCCATTTATCTAGACTCGGGAGAGTTAGATTCACGAAAAGGGTAAGTACGGTGTTTCAATCGCGAAATACTAACTCGGCCTAGGGATAGGTTAAGAGTTTCAGTGGCTAAAAGAAGTGTGAGATTGGTTGGTGAGTATAATTGATTCATGCTGGGAGGTATCATCAAGGACTAGTCATCAATAGTACTTCGACTTAGGGATAAGCGGAGTCATCCAAGGACACTTTGTCGAACTTTGGTAAAGTCGACCCACGAGCAAGGGATTGTCGTAACAGACAGTATCGTCGCTGCCAAGGCAGTAATCTGCAGTGCTGCCGAGGCAGTGATATACAATTGCATTGGGCAGAGACAAGTTGTCGAGTGTCAAAAGTGCGCGTCCAGTGCAAGTGGACACATCGCAAGTAATAAGTGATAAGTATATTATCGAGTTATCGTCTCCTCAGGGACCGGTATACTTAATATGTTTTCTTCACCTCCTTGTTCTGTAAAATAACTAAAATGAAAGTAAAGGATTGAAATAATAGAGAGAGATGGGCTAGGATCCAGTTGCGTCGTATTGTGAAATTGATTGACTTGTCTCCGTCCAATGCAATCGTATATCACTGCCTCGGCAGCACTGCAGTTTTACTGCCTGGGCAGCGATAACACTGTCTGCCGCGACAATCCCTTGCTCGTGGGCAGACTTTACCAAAGTTCGACAAAGTGTCCTTGGATGACTCCGCTTATCCCTAATTCAGAGTGCTGTTGATGACTAGTCCTTGATGATACCTTCCAGCGTGAACCAATTATACTCACCAACCAATCTCACACTTCTTTTAGCCGCTGAAACTCTTAACCTATCCCTAGGCCGAGTTAGTATTTCGCGATTGAAACACCGTACTTACCCCTTTCGTGAATCTAACTCTCCCGAGCTTAGATAAATGGATGATCACAATATCCTCTCCCGAGCTCAATTGTGAAACAAGGAATAACAAAGGATAAGCAAACCTTGATAATCTTTATTGCATTGAATGAAAGACAAAGTACAATCTCCTCTCACAAATACTGTACAACCTTCACCTAATCCCTAAGAAGGTTTAGAACATGATGGAGAGGAAAGAAACAAGAGTAGAAGTCGGCTCTCTCCCTAGGTATTTCGTTATGTATTACATTGGGTGGCTAGGTCCTTATATAGGCTAGACCTAGGGCAAACCTTTCCTAAGTAGAATACAACTTGGAGTAGGGAACAAGTCAAGTACATAATAATAATATATTTCCAAGTTTATATTCGGCTAAGGGGCTTTCCCGCGTGGTCTTCCTTTGGGCTTTTCCTTGTGCTAGCCAGCTCCGATTCATAGGCTTCAAGTCCAGACACGTTCCTTGGATTTTTGTCTTTCCATCGCCTATAATCTTGCTTCCTGTCTTTCTGTTGCTGCCTCGGCCTTGTCATTGCCGCGGCACTGGTTCTCCTGCACAAATATGAAAACGCAGTAAAACGTGCCTTTTTTCTGGAAATATTATCTATATGAGCATACTTCTAAATATATCACATTGAGTGCATGCATTGGTCCAAATGAATGTATATTTGGTAATTAATGCCCATAAAAGGAGTAAAAAGTGATAGTGTGTTGAGCACTTATCACACCCCCAAACTCGAACTATTGCTTGTCCTCAAGCAATGCAAACCATCAATTTGCCGAACTTTACTCTCTCTTGGTCTTACATGTTCATCTATTCTCCTCACCATAACTAGGCCTATTCTTTAGCCTTAACCATTCGGTTACTCAAGGATTTACCTAGAAACAAACTATAGGAGTTGTGAGTATGTGTGTTTTTGTGGACAAGTTGATTAAAGGATTTCTTAGATAAACTCTAAGTTCAAGACAAATAGACATTGGTCAAGTATTCTCTTCTTTTTCAAACCTCAAATCTTGAGCCGGTTTCGGGCACCTCAAAGACTTGTGTTTTACTAAAATCCTTCTTTCTTTTTAATATTCCTTAAAGCCTACTAGAGCCAATTTCGGGCACCTCTAGTATGAAGAAGAGACTTTCTAGAGCCGGCCGGTGGTAGGCACCTCTAGTTACTTTCCAAAAATCTAAGTCTTTATCACCTAAGTTCATTAAAAGAATTCCTATAATCCAACAAGTCCCAAAAGTGTTTAAGTTTAAAGTTCTACCTATAGTAAGCTTCTAAGTTTTCATCCTTAAGCATCCTAAGGTTAAGCCCTATTAATAGAACCTAAACATGGTAAGGAGAAAGATTTCTATAGCCTTAAAGAATAAACTAAGGTAATATTGATGATGAGCAGTGCAAGAGTGTAGGCAGTTAATTCAAGTAAGGCGGGGAGCAAAAAAAATCACTAGAATACTCCCTTTTTGGCAAGGCCGCGGCAGTAGATTGCTGCCTTGGCAGTGAATTTGCACCCCCAAACTCAAACCAAGCATTGTCCTCAATGCTTTATATTTCGAAGTAAAAACAACAAGTAAAACAAAATATGAATATAAAACAGCAAGTAAAAACAGTAAAAGCAATTAATATTGATTTAATGGACAAAGAAATTTTAAAGCGACTCCAAGGAGCTGCTTGTAACAATTTTCCTCCGTGGCCTTGATGCCAAATGTTTTGTCCTTGGGGAGGGCGATGGTTGCGCCTTTGCTTGCCTCGGCGGCTGGACTCGAGTGGGTGGGGTCCTTTGCTTTGGGTCCTTTACCTTGTCTTTGTCCTAATAAAAACAAAAGAAAACGAAATGTCCTAAAATAACGTTAAAATAAATTATTCATATAGATTGCGGAAAAGAAGGGATAGAAGGTTGCGGCATTAATTTTGTATAGGAGGGCGTGCTAGGGAATCTTCTAAGGTTATGGTATCCATAGTTTTTATGTCATGTGGCCCAGAATAGTGCTTCAAGCGTTGGCCATTGACTTTGAATTCATGGCCATCTTTTAGTGATTTGATCATTACGACTCCATGGGGAAAAACTCGAACGACCTCAAATGGGCCTGACCATCTAGATTTAAGTTTTCCTGGAAACAATCTAAGCCTGGAGTTAAAAAGGAGGACGTGCTGCCCCGACAAGAATTGCCTCGGCAGTAACTTTCGGTCATGCCATTTTTTTGTTTTCTCTTTGTAGATCTTGGCATTCTCATAGGCTGCTGTCCGGAATTCTTCTATCTCATTGAGATCTAGTAGTCTTTTCTGTCCGGCTTTTTCCCAATCCATATTTAAGTTCTTTACTGCCCAATATGCTTTATGTTCGATTTCTACAGGCAAATGACAAGCTTTTCCGAACACAAGCTTATATGGTGATGTTCCTAATGGGGTTTTGAATGTTGTCCTGTAGGCCCATAAAGCATCATCAAGACGATAAGACCAGTCCTTTCTAGATGGGTTTACCACCTTTTCAAGGATCTGTTTTAGTTCCTTGTTGGATATTTCAGCTTGCCCATTTGTCTGTGGATGATATGTCGTAGCGAGCTTGTGGGTGATGCCGAGTTTCTTTAGTACCGCGGCAATAAGTCTGTTGTCAAAGTGTTTTCCTTCGTCACTTATGATTGCTCTAGGGATTCCAAACCTTGTAAAAATATTTTTCTTGAGGAATCTGTGAACTGTCTTGGAATCATTGTGAGGTGTGGCGATTGCTTCGACCCACTTTGATACGTAATCCACGGCCACTAAGATATAAAGGTTTCCTTGAGAAGATGGAAAGGGTCCCATGAAGTCTATGCCCCATACATCGAACAACTCTACTTCCAGTATGGGTTGTAAGGGCATCTCATGTCGTCTTGAAATGTTACCCGTGCGTTGGCAGCGGTCGCGGTTCTTGTAATAGTCATGGGCATCTTTGTAGAGTGTGGGCCAGTATAGGCTAGATTGCAGTACCTTTGTTGTTGTCCTATTTCCTCCAAAGTGTCCACCGCAAGGTGAGTCATGGCAGTGCTGGAGTACTGCTTTTTGTTCTTCTTCTGGCACACATCTTCTTATAACCTGATCTGCACAATGCTTAAACAGAAGAGGGTCGTCCCAGAAATAATGTTTTGCATTATGCTGAAACCTTTTCTTTTCGTTATGGTTGAGGTTATAGGGGATAATACCACTAACTAGATAGTTAACAAGATCAGCATACCAGGGGGTGGATGTTACTACAACAATGTCTTCTGCCAAAGTTGCGGAGATGTATTCAGATAATGCCGCGGCAGCGTGGTTGTAGACTGCTGCGGCCTCTGTCTCGACAGTATCCTTTGTAGTTGTAACAGTTTGCAGTATTTGTTCATCTAGAAATTCATCTTGTATATCTTCAAGTAAGTGGGTATTGTCCTTGTTCTTTAATCTAGAAAGATGGTCGGCCACTTGGTTTTCTGTACCCTTGCGATCTCTAATTTCAACGTCAAATTCTTGTAAAAGAAGGATCCATCTAATCAATCTAGGCTTGGCATCCTTCTTTGAGAAGAGGTATTTAATTGCCGAGTGATCAGTATGGACAGTGACCTTTGTTCCAATGAGATATGATCGAAACTTGTCAAAGGCAAATACCATGGCTAGTAATTCTTTCTCTGTTGTGGCGTAGTTGATTTGTGCATCATTGAGCGTTTTACTAACATAATATATCACGTGGAACATATTATTCTTCCTCTGCCCTAGTGCTGCCCCGACAGCATGATCACTGGCATCACACAGTAATTCAAATGATAGCGACCAATCCGGTGGAATTACTATTGGTGCAGTGATTAGCTTCTTCTTGAGAGTTTTGAATGCGTCAGTGCATTCCTTATTAAATTCGAATTTTCTATCTTGTTCGAGCAAGTTGCAAAGAGGTTTAGAAATTCTGGAGAAATTAGAAATAAATCGTCTATAGAAATGCATGGCCCAAGAAGCTTCGAACCCCTTTCACAGAAATTGGTGGAGGTAAATTCTTTATCACATCTATCTTGGATTTATCCACTTCTATTCCTTGTGGTGATATTTTGTGGCCTAACACAATACCTTCGTTTACCATAAAATGACATTTTTCCCAGTTTAGGACTAGGTTGGATTCTTCATATCTTTGCAGCATTTTCCCGAGATTGCCGAGGCAGTGATCAAAATTGTTTCCAAAAACAGAGAAATCATCCATGAATATTTCCAAGAAGTCCTCTATCATGTCAGAGAAAATTGTCATCATGCATCTCTGGAATGTTGCCGAGGCATTGCAGAGGCCGAACGGCATCATTCTAAATGCGTAAGTGTCGTATGGGCAAGTAAAAGTGGTTTTTGCTTGATCTTCTGGATCAATGGCAATTTGATTATATCCTGAATAACCATCAAGAAAACAGTAATAAGGTTTACCGGCAAGTCTATCAAGCATTTCATCAATGAAGGGTAAAGGGAAGTGATCCTTCTTTGTTGCTTTATTCAACTTGCGATAGTCCATACAAACCCTCCAACCGGTCATAGTCCTGGTTGGTATTAGTTCGTTGTTCTCGTTGGTTATGACAGTCATATCACCTTTCTTAGGTACACATTGTACCGGGCTTACCCATGCACTGTCAGAGATAGGATAAATAATTCCTGCATCAAGCCACTTGATTATTTCCTTACATACTACCTCCTTCATAGCGTGGTTGAGTCTCCTTTGAGCTTCAATAGTGGGCTTATGGTCTTCTTCTAGGAGGATTTTATGCGTACATATTGCTGGACTTATTCCTTTCAAATCGTCAATTGACCATCCAATTGCCTTTTTGTGCTGCCGCAGCATTGCTATCAAGGTCTGTTCCTGTTCTGGCAACAACTTAGAAGAAATAATTACCTGCATCGTGTGGTTATCTCCCAAATAAGCATATTTTAGTTTTTCTGGTAAGGGTTTTAGATCTGTGACAGATGGTTCTTTATTTACGGATTGTTCATTCTTCCCCTTATATTCTAATGGTTCAAAGTACTTACCTGGAAGATGTGCTGTCCAGTTAGCGTCCTCTTTCTCGGTTGTCTCAGTACTGTCCGAAGAACTGCTGTAACCGTCATCCATATCACTACTGAGGCATCCCTGGGTATGTTATGGAGGTCACTGCCGAGGCAGTTGTTGCTAAGACAAGGTAATGTGTAATTTTCATCTGGGTTATTCAGTATTTGACATTCTTCCTCTAGTTCATCGTGTCTCTTCATCAATTGACACACATTTAATTTAATTTCTTGATCATTGATTCTCATTGTTAATTCTCCTTTTTCCACGTCAATTAATGTGCGTCCAGTTGCTAGAAAGGGTCTCCCAAGGATGATCGGTGCATTGTCATCTGCTTCACAATCAAGGACAAGGAAGTCGGCAGGAAAAATAAACTTGTCAACTCTTACCAATATGTCCTCGATTTTGCCTTCAGGTTGCACATAGGATCTATCCGCGAGTTGGAGCATCATTGTTGTAGGCTTCGGCCTTCCAATTCCAAGCTTTTGGAAGACTGATTTAGGCATAAGATTTATGCTTGCTCCAAGGTCGCATAGGTCCTTTCCTTCAATAACTCTTTCCAATCGCACAAGGTATAGTGAAACAACCAGGATCTTTTAACTTTGGTGGCATGCGGTTATGTAGCATTGCCATGCATCCCTCGGTAGCAGTCACTGTCTCAAACTCACCTATTCGTTTTCTCTTTGACACCATGTCCTTTAGGAACTTGGCATAGTTGGGCATTTGTTCAATGGCTTCAACGAACGGTATGTTGATGTGGACTTGCTTCAAGATGTCGAGGAATTTCTTGAATTGTTGGTCCTGTTTTTGCTTTTTCAACCTTTGCGGGAAAGGTGGTGGTGGTCTCATCTCCTCCAGGGTTTCTTGAGTTTGAAATTTTATACCTGGCACCACTAGAGTTGTTGCTGCCTCGGCAGGCTGCTCAGGCGCTGCAGTGCTTGCTGCCGGGGCAGTGTTGTCAGCTTCAGTTTGCTCAGCCTCTTCTCTAGCTTGATCTGTTGATTTAGTTTGGCTCTCTGGAATCTTCTCCTTCAGATGTAGACCACTCCTAGTAGTGATTGCCTTACACTGTTCATGGTTTATTACCTTAGCAACTTCAGTATTGCTAGGTAGTCCTCCTTGTGGTCTAGTGTTTATGCATTGAGCAAACTGCCCAACCTGAGTTTCCAGCGTTTTTATGGCAGCTTCTTGATTTTGCAACCTCATCTCAGTCCTATTCATAAAGGCATCTGTCCTTTTGATGAAATTACTGTTTTCCGCCATGTATGACTCAGTTTTCATCATAAAGGCCTTTAGCGTGTTTTCCAATGAACTTACCGATTGTTGGTGCATCTGCTGCTGCGGCACCGACTGTTGGACTTGCTGCTGCGGCATCGGCTGCTGAAATCCCGCTGGTTGGGTAATTGGGTTTAAGGCATTGTTTGGGTTACTCCATGATAAGTTTGGATGCCTCTTCCATGAGGGGTTGTATGTGTTGGACATCACATTGTTGCGGTTGTAGTTCCCAACATACATACCAGTTTCTTGATTCATGCAGTCAGCAGAACTGTGGTTTCCTCCACATAGGTCACAGTATGAATCAATTACCTTGACCTCACGGGTATTGTGTTGTAACTATAGGTTTTGCACCATCTTGGTAAGAGAGGCCAATTGTGCTGCCATTGAACTTGATGAATCCAATTCATGTACCGTGGCTTGGCGTCTTACTCCTCCTCGCCTAGATGTAGGAAACTGAAAGTCATTCTTTGCGAGTTTGTTTAGTATTTCAATAGCTTCCTCAGGTGCTTTGACCAGGAGTGTTCCGTTTGGCGAGGCATCTAACATCATTCTTGTCGGGGCATTCGTGGCATTGTAAAACATTGTCACTTGTGTCCATAGGGGAAATCCATGCAGCGGACACTTGTGCAATAGCTCTCTATAGCGTTCCCATGCCTCGTACATTGGTTCGTCTTCAGCCTGTCGAAAAGAAGTAATTTCATTACGGATTCTATCATATAGATTAGTAGGATTAAAGCGAGTAATGAAATCACGGCAAAGTTCACTCCAGGAACCAATAGATCCTGCTGGAAAGCTATTTAACCAAGCCTTCGCCCTATCCCTTAGTGAATAGGGGAATAACTTTAATCGCAAGACATCTTCATAGACTCCTTGGATTTTAAAAGAGTTGCAGATTTCCATGAAGAATTTGAGGTGCTGCCTTGCGTCTTCAGTTGCAGACCCACCAAATTGTCCAATTGTGTTTAACATATTGAACATAACGGGTTTGAGTTCAAAATGGGCTACTTCAATCTCTAGTGTAACGACTCTCGGGTTTAATCCGTTTAAGTCCTCTTCCAGGAAGTCCCTGACAGTGAGCTGCCGCGGCCCAGGTGGCGGCGAAAGTCCTGCATTGTCGGCAGGTAAATTTTGTCCTACCGGGTGATCTGCCATGGCTCCTTGGATCTGTCTCCTAAACCTTTGCCTTGTTCTTTCGATTTCTGGATCTAATTCGTACAAGGGGTTGGTTAGATTGGCCATGGTCATACACCAAGAAAAACAAAATTATAATAAAAATAAACAAGAAAATAAAGAAAACAAAATTTAGTTGTCAGTCCCCGGCAACGGCGCCAAAAACTTGTCGCGTGTCAAAAGTGCACGTTCAGTGCAAGTGGACACATAGTAAGTAATAAGTGATAAGTATATTATCGAGTTATCGTCTCCTCAGGGACCGGTATACTTAATATGTTTTCTTCACCTCCTTGTTCTGTAAAAAGATAAAAACACAAGTAAGTTGATTTGATTTATCTAAACTAAAATAACTAAAATAAAAGTAAAGGATTGAAATAGTAGAGAGAGATGGGCTAGGATCCAGTTGCGTCGTATTGTGGAATTGATTGACTTGTCTCCGTCCAATGCAATCGTATATCACTGCCTCGGTAGCACTGCAATTTTACTGCCTGGGCAGCGATATCATGTCTGCCGCGACAATCCCTTGCTCGTGGGCAGACTTTACCAAAGTTCGGCAAAGTGTCCTTGGATGACTCCGCGTATCCCTAAGTCAGAGTGCTGTTGATGACTAGTCCTTGATGATACCTCCCGGCGTGAACCAATTGTACTCACCAACCAATCTCACACTTCTTTTAGCCGCTGAAACTCTTAACCTATCCCTAGGCCGAGTTAGTATTTCGCGATTGAAACACCGTACTTACCCCTTTCGTGAATCTAACTCTCCCGTGCTTAGATAAATGGATGATCACAATATCCTCTCCCGAGCTCAATTGAGAAACAAGGAATAACAAAGGATAAGCAAACCTTCATAATTTTTATTGCATTGAATGAAAGACAAAGTACAATCTCCTCTCATAAATACTGTACAACCTTCACCTAATCCCTAAGAAGGTTTAGAACATGATGGAGAGGAAAGAAACAAGAGTAGAAGTCGGCTCTCTCCCTAGGTATTTCGTTATGTATTACATTGGGTGGCTAGGTCCTTATATAGGCTAGACCTAGGGAAAACCTTTCCTAAGTAGAATACAACTTGGAGTAGGGAACAAGTCAAGTACATAATAATAATATATTTCCAAGTTTACATTCGGCTAAGGGGCTTTCCCGCGTGGTCTTCCTTTGGGCTTTTCCTTGTGCTAGCCAGCTCCGATTCATAGGCTTCAAGTCCAGACACGTTCCTTGGATTTTTGTCTTTCCATCGCCTATAATCTTGCTTCTTGTCTTTCTGCTGCTGCCTCGGCATCAGGTCCTCCCTCGGCCTTGTCACTGCCGCGTCACTGGTTCTCCTGCACAGATATAAAAACGCAGTAAAACGTGCCTTTTTTCTGGAAATATTATCTATATGAGCATACGTCTAAATATATCACATTGAGTGCATGCATTGGTCCAAGTGGGTGTATATTTGGTAATTAATGCCCATAAAAGGAGTAAAAAGTGATAGTTTGTTGACCACTTATCACAAGTCAATCAAATCCACAATACAACGCAACTGGATCCTGACCTCTCTCTATTAATCACTTCTCATTCTTTTATTTAGTTGTTTTATTTCAGTTTACCCAACCCAAAATTACTTTTGTTTTATTTTATTTCTTTCTACAGAACAAGAAGACGGAGAAGACATATTGAGTATACCAATCCCTGTGGAGACGATAATCCGATAAATACTTATCACTTATTACTTGCGATGTGTCCACTTGCACTAAACGCGCACTTTTGACACGCAATATAGTTATTCCGTAGTTTCATTACACGTTTTAATCCGACAAATTTATATGATCGTATTCGTAATGAAATTACCTTTTTTCGGTAGGCATATGATGAACCTATGTATGAGGCATGGGAGCGCTATAGGGAGCTACTGCACAAGTGTCGTTTACATGGATTTCCCTTGTGGACACAAGTAACCATGTTTTACAATGCCACCAATACCCCAACAAGGATGATGTTAGATGTCTCTGCCAATGGAACACTCCTTGATAAAGCACCTGATGAAGCTATAGAGATCTTGAACAAACTCACAAAGAACAATTTTCAATTCCCTACATCTAGGCGAGGAGGAGTAAGACGCCAAGCCACAATGAATGAGTTAGAAACATCCAATTCAGTGGCAGCGCAATTGGCCTATCTTACTAAGATGGTGCAAAACATGCAATTACAGCATAATACCCATGAGGTTAAGGCCATAGATTCTTTCTGCAATTTATGTGGAGGTAACCATAATTCTTCTGAATGTATGCAGAATCAAGAGTCTAGCCTTTATGTTGGAAATTACAATAGGAACAATATGATATCCAACACATACAACCCATCATGGAAGAGGCATCCAAACTTTTCTTGGAGTAATCCCAACAATGCCTTGAATCCAAATACTCAACCCCCAGGTTTCCAGCAAACAATGCCAATGCAACATCCGCCGCAGTAGCAGCAGCCACTGTCGCAACAGCAGCCTACAAGTTCATTGGAAAATTCTCTTAAGGCTTTTATGATGAAAATTGAATCATACATGGCAGAGAATAGTAACTTCATTAAGAGAACTGAGATGAGGTTGCAAAACCAAGAGGCAGCCATTAAGACACTGGAAACTTAGGTTGGGCAATTTGCTCAAAACATGAACACTAGACCACAAGGAGGATTACCTAGCAATACTGAAGTTGCTAAGGTAATGGGCCATGAACAATGCAAAGCAATTACTACTAGGAGTGGTCTACGACTTAAGGAGAAAGTAGGAAACACAGCAGACAAAGTCCCACCAGTAGAACAAGAAGATTCAGACAAAGAGGACTTGGATGCTGAACCAAAAGATCATGCCACAGATATCCCAGCAGAAAGCACTGCCCCAGTAGAGAACTCGGCAGTACCTCGACAAGCTGCCGAGACAGATAAAGACCCAGTGGTGCTAGGTATTAAATTCCAAACAAATGAGACCCTGGAAGAAATGCGACCACCACCACCTTTCCCACAAAGACTGAAAAAGCAGAAACAGGACCACCAATTTAAAAAATTCTTAGATATATTGAAGCAAGTCCACATCAACTTGCCATTTGTTGAGGCAATTGAACAAATGCCAAACTATGCTAAGTTCTTGAAAGACATTATGTCTAAGAGAAAGAGGCTTGGTGAGTTTGAAACAGTGGCTGCTACTGAAGGATGCATGGCAATGCTACACAATCGCATGCCTCCTAAATTGAAGGATCCTGGATGCTTCACCATACCTTGTGCGATAGGTAACAACTATGAAGATAAGGCCCTATGCAACCTTGGAGCAAGCATCAATCTAATGCCCAAATCTGTCTTCCAAAAGCTTGGAATAGGAAGGGCTAAACCTACAACAATTATGCTCCAACTTGCGGATCGATCATATGTGCAACCCGAAGGCAAAATCGAGGACATACTGGTAAGAGTGGATAAATTTATTTTTCCCGCTGACTTTCTTGTCCTTGATTGTGAAGCAAATGATAATGCACCGATCATCTTGGGGAGACCTTTCCTTGCCACTGGACGCACTCTAATTGATGTGGAAAAAGGAGAATTGACAATGCGGGTCAATGACCAGCAAGTCAAACTCAATGCTTTCCATAATTTGAAAAGACATGATGATCCAGAAGAGTGCAAAGCTATCCACAACACATATGCAGGCACTAAAATATCCTGTATCAACAACCACTGCCTTGGCAGTAAGCTCAACAGAAAAATCGATGCTTGTTAAGACAGAATATTTGGTAGTAAGATTAAGCTAGAGGTGGAGGCAGCAAATAGGAAAGCAAATTGTCCAGGAACATTCAGGTCCAAATGGTCAAAACCACATGGTGCAGTAAAGATCAAATAGAAAAGGGATGGATATGAGTTCAAGGAGAATGTCCAACATTTGAAGCATTATTCTGGCCAACAAGAGACAATCACCTTAGGAGATGCATTTGCATGCACTCCCCTAGTGACATAATCTATTTCCCCTTATCTTTATTATATTAGGAATAGTTTTAGTTTAGAGTTAAATTTTATTAGTATATTTGTTATTTATTTAATTAAGTTTACTGTTATTTTAGGACAATAAGCAAGAATAAATGCGCAATAGTTCACGGCAGGAAATCTACTGCCGGGGCAGAAAAAAAGTGTCAGGGCCGCAGCAGTCCCAATGGGAAGAACAGTGTAACGGCTAGTCTGCCGAAATTCCTTCCGCGGTAGTAAAAGCAAATGGCAGTAAAGGCTAACAGATACAAAACGGCTAGTGGTTCAAACGGCTACAAGGCCGAGGCCTTTATAAGCACCCTCTACCTCTTGAACTATTCACTCTTGCATTCTTGATTTCTTTAGAATTATTACTCAATCTCTCTCTTGCTATATTCTTTACAATCTCAAAGCTCTCTTAATTTTTTTTCAAAAACTTCCCAAGAAACTCTCCAAGGTATTCAAAAAAAAATCTCCACTACTCATACATGGCTGCATACAACAAATTTGCCCCCGCCGTTGTTGAAGAACACTTCAACAGATCTTTCATTGCTCGGCAGCTATGGGAAGAGCAAGGATTCCAACACTCCGATGAGGAGAATTACGACATTGAGCATTACTTGTTCGACAAGATCAAATATCAAGAAGAAGAATGAGAAGAAGTGGACGCTCCAATGCAACGGACACCACCAACAAGAGTCCAACCACCACGAAAAGCCAAAACTCAACCATCACCATCATCAAAAATCAAACAGTCCGCAGCAAGGCCACGAAAAATAATTGTTCCCAGCAGCTCTTCAGATTCTCTTTAAATTTTGCATATTCATGATGCCTTTATATATATCTTTACTAGTCTCGTTTTCTTATTTTATATTCTGTTGTGTGATATATATAAGCATTGAGGATAATGCTTGGTTCGAGTTTGGGGGTGTAAATCCACTGCCGAGGCAATCCACTGCCGCGGCCTTGCCATGAAAGGAAGTATTTAAGGGATTTTTCAAAAAAAATTTATGTCCACCACCTTACTTGAATTAGTATCCATACTTCTGCACTGCTCTTCATCAATATTGCCTTAGTTTATTCTTTTAAGGCTTTAGAAATCTTTCTCCTTACCATGGCTAGGTCTTGTTTAGAAGGATTAACTTTAGGATACTTAAGGAAGAAACCTTAGAAGCTTGCTATAAGATGGATCCTAAATCATTTTTTTTACTTGTTAGATTATATGAATTCTTTTAATGAACTTAGGTGATAAAGACTTAGATTTTTGGGAAAGTGACTAGAGGTGGCTATCACCGCCTCTAGGAATTACTCTTCTTCATTCTAGAGGTGCCCGAAATTGACTCTAGTATGCTAAAAAGATTATCAAAATAAAGAAGGAATTATTGATGAGAAAACACAATCCTTGAGGTTCCCGAAATTGGCTCAAGAAATTATTGTTTTAAGAAGAGAACACTAAATCCAAGTCTACTTGTCTTGAACTTAGAGTTTGTCTAAAAAAGCCTTTAATCAAACTTGTTCACAAAAACGCACACACTCACTAAATCTTATAGTTTGTTTCTAGGTAAACCCTTGGGTAACCGAAAGGTTAAGGCTTAAGAATAGGCATAGTTATGGTGGGGAGAATAGATGAAAACATAAGATCAAGAGAGAGCAGGGTTTGGCAAATTGATGGTTTGCATTGCTTGAGGACAAGCAATAGTTCGAGTTTGGGGTGTGATAAGTGCTCAACTCACTATCACTTTTTACACCTTTCATAGACAATAATCACTAAATCTACACCTACTTGGACCAATGCATGTGCTTAATGTGAGATAATTAGATATTCTGCTTTTGTAACATATAAAGATGATACTTATAGAAAAGGCAAGTTTTACTGTACTTTTGTGTCTGTGCAGGAAAAACTAATGCCGCGGCAGCGACTGAGGTCAAGGCAAGACCTGATGCTGAGGCAGTAGTTGAAGGACAAGTAGCGATATTGTAGGCGAGCTGAAGAGAAAAATGAGCTGGACGTTTCTGGACAAGCAGGACATGGATCGGAGCTGGGTAGCACATGGAAAGCTCAAGTCAAAGGCCACGCGGGAAAAGCATCCTAGTTGGAATAAACTTGGAAATATTTTATTTATGGACTTGACTTGTGTCCTACTCCAAGTTATATTCATACATAGGAAATGTTTGCCCTAGACCAAGCCTATATAAGCCATAGCCGTCCAAGGAAGAAAAAAAAGGGGAATTCGGCACAAAGCACTTAGCATCATAGAGAGCCGACTTCATCTTAGATTTTAGAATTCTCTTTTACGTTTTATTATGTTCTAAGTTTCTTTAGGCTTAGGTGAAAGTTGTAGAGTATTAGTGAGAAGAGATTGACTTTTGTTTCTTGTTTTAATGCAATAAAATATCAAGGTTTGCTTATTCTTTGCCATTCCTTGTTCTTGCATACAAGCTCGAGAGAGAAGTTTGTGAGTAATCCATTTATCTAATATCGAGAGAGTTAGATTCACGAAAGGAATAAGTACGGTGTTTCAATCGGGAAACACTAACTCGGCCTAGAGATAGGTTAAGAGTTTCAGCGGGTAAAGTAAGTGTGGGATTGGTTGGTGATTAGAATTGATTCACGCCGAGAGGTATCATCAAGGAATGGTCATCAACAGTACTTCGACTTAGAGATAAGCGGAGTCATCAAAGGACACTTTGCCGAACTTTGGTAAAGTCTATCCAAGAGCAAGAGTTTGTCGCGGCGGACGAGCATCATCGCTGTCGAGGCAGTAATCTGCAGTACTGCCGAGGTAGTGTTGTGCGATTGCATTGGAAAGAAACAAGTCAATTGAATCTACTATACAGCACAACTGGATCCTGGCCACTTCTTTAATCTTTTCATTCTCTTTTTATTTAGTTTTCTTAATTTAGTTTCATCAACCCCAATTTTACTTATGTCTTTATTTTATTCCTTTTTCAGAGCAAGAAGACAAAAGAAGACATATTAAGTAGACCAATCCCTTTGGAGACGATATCTGATATGCTTATCACTTTATTACTTGTGACGTGTTCACTTGCACAATTTGCGCACTTTTGACACGCATCATTGTTGAACATATAGTGAGTGCATTTTAAAACAGCAAGCTACCATGCATAATGAGTATGATATTGGCTTGGTGACACTATTTAAGACCACGAATACAAATGACATGTCATTAGGATTAAGTACACTATAAAGATTATGAGAATAATGATGTTGCCTACACGTAAACAAGGGTGACTTTATGTCCAACCGTGCGTGTAGAGCTTGCCTATATGTAAACAAGGGTGACTTATTGTCCGACCGTGCATATAGTTGACCCATACGTAAACAAGGGTGACTTTGTGTCCGACCATGCGTAGTGGGGCTAACATGTATACAAGAGTGACTTCATGTCCAACCGATGCATGTTGAGACCAAGTGTCTCTAGATAATGAATAAAAAATCCGTGTATTCGATGGGTATATGGTTTGAACAAAGTTAGTCACTTAGTTGCCAATATGCATGAATTATGATTGAGAGTTTTTTTGTGTATTGTAAAGCTTGAGATTGTGGAACATGTTGAGTTAGATTTGTATAGAAAATGTAATGTTTTAAAGTCATGAGTTTCTTAGGCATGTATTCTTGACCAAGTTTTATGCATAGAGATGCATATGCATTTAAAAGGCCATATGTTTTGTTGTTGTTTTGAAAGCATGGAAGTCTTGAGAATTTTAGCTTTGTATGGCAAGAGATAATGGACACTTGATAAGGAAATTTTTTTTGGTTTTGTAAACATTTTCGAGACATTTATACTGAGCATGATATGGCATGATTTAAAGTGTTTTATTGATAGGCTTATGGGTTGCATTGCAAAGGTGGTATTATTTTTGTTTTATCCCTCACTAAGCTTATGCTTACCTTCTCTTGTACCTTGCAATGTAGAGATAATAACCGAGCTTGCCAAGGGAAGCAAAATTCCAAGTGCATGTCGATGGAAAGCTCAAGTATGTGTTCTAAGTGTAGTAGTAGTAGTAGTAAGAGAGCAATGGGGGTATAGTTTTTTGTTGCAAGATTCGGTTTTGGTTGATAAGTTCTAAATTTTGTTTTGGGCACAGGCGGTATCGAAACCCCTAGAACTGGTATCGATACCCTAGGCAAAATTTGGGTGATTCAGACCATGGCTCGATGCTTAAACCTCATTGGACGCCCGAGTATCGATACTGTCAAGGGCAGTATCGATACCCCTGAGCTTTGGTAGGTAATATGGTTACTGCCACGTCACTGTATCGATACAGAGCTTGGCTGTATCGATACCCCTGACTAAATAATGAGCTTTAGTTGTCGAAATTACATGTTAGTCCTGGACATCTTCCTATATTCAATTATGGTAGCTACAGATGTTATTTTGAGTTCAAATTTCACATGGATACATAAAGTTGACTTAGTTAAAAGTTGGCTAACTTAATTGGGACGAAGTCTTTAGAATTTGAAAGATTTACACTTTGGTCCCTAATTAGTGAAGTATGAAATTGATGGTGTTAGAATGCTCTGATTGGTCTGAAATTTATCATGATTTATATTTGTATGTTTAATTGAACTTTGATTGAATGAACTTCTACCTTGACAGTAGAATTTAAGAGATTTACGTTTTAGTCCCTAAATCTTGTAAATGAAATTAAGTAAGTTGTAGACATCGTTTTGGTTTGAGATTTGATATGCAAGCATGTAATAGACTTAATTAAATTTTGGTAATACTAATTTAATTTTTGGACACTTAAATTTGGGAAATTTACAATTTGGTCCTTATTACTTAAATGTCCAAATTAAGGCTCGTTTCACTTCTGTTTTTGCTACAATTGGAAACAAGCTAGGTATGAACATGTAGGACATAAGTGAAGCATTTAGATAAGATAAAAGGAAAAAAAGGGTCGTTTATCGGGTTAAACCTTTACGAGTTTAGCTCGGTATTCCCCGTGTAACTCGTTAGTGTCATTTTCGTCTAGGCCGCGCTAAGGGGGTTATAGAAAAAGAAAAAGATGCTTACTTCTTTGCGGGCTTGGTTTTCCTTGTTGCCATGTGCTTAAGTCTTTTCGCAGGCTGCTCCGGTGGTGATGGGTCAGTTTGAGTGATTTCTGCTTCAGGCTGGTCTTTTGGGTCCTCGTTCGCGCGTACTGCTGCGGCATCGGGGGTTCTCATCCTCCAAACCAACTGAAGCATGTCGTCCTACTGAACGCTTCACCTTGCGGCGTGGGATAGGGGCATCGAAAGGATCGACAAGAAGGACCTCTACTCTAGGTGAGTTAAGGTCAAACTCTTCACTACTTACTTGTATTGTGTTGGCCCCAGAGGTTCTCGATTCAGTGGTAAGTCCCTTGCCCTTGTCCTTGGATAGTGCCGAAGGACCAGCCAGGACTTAGTGCGATGCTGTAGCAGATGCGGCTGGGGATTATCATGTTGCTGGTTCAGTAGGGTTTTGATGCTGTTATGGTTGTGCTATGCTATGCTCGTGAACTGGTGAGGTTTCCTACTATTTCTGTTGTGGTGGCGGACTATGCTGAGGAGGAATTGCCTCGGGCTCATTTTGCTGAAAGATGTGAGTTGGGAAGTCGGGTAAGCTATAGCCACCATCTAGCAGTAAATCTTGGAGATTTAACTAGAGAAACAAATCCCTTTTCTGTACGTAGTTCATGTATGTCATGAACTTGCCGTGTAGGTCTGCCAGTTGCAGTTGAATCCCTTCTATAGTAGCAGGTAATGCGTTTAGATTTGTTGTGGCATTTTTCGGTTTGGCTGAAGGCTCTCCAGATGTTGGAGCATTTTCTTCCATGCCCATCAACTCAGGAATCTTTTTCCAAGCAATTCCTTATCTCCCCTTTACCTTGTAGTCTTCATCGTTCTCAAACACTCTCTGTTTCCTACAAAGTCCGGTGATTAGGTAAGGGAACACCATGGGGCTTTGTTTCCTTTTCAATGCGGCATGGGCCTCTTCTAGAATAATCTTTCCCACATTGATTGTCCGCTTCTTCAAGATTGAAGCCAAGAGTTGTAACCGTCCGAGATTCACCGTGGCGCTGTGGCTAGTTGGCATGGGGTTTTGTTTTATAAAGTGCATCCAAATCTTTCCCTTCGGCTTTAATGAAGTACGGTCCACGGTTGTGTTCGACTCGTCCCACTCTGTTCCTTCAATGCAGAGATCCTTTAGTAGAAAATCTGGGCTCTTCCCAAGCATGGAAGCAACAAAGATCGAGTGCTCGTCCTTGTTATCCACTCCATAAAAATCGTTGATATGCTTGGCAGTAAAGGGGATGACATCTCCTCTAACATAAACTGTTTGCTGCCTTGGCCTTGTAAAGTGGGCGTAGAACTCTTTTACCAGCGACACATTTATAGGTTTTGCATCATTCTTTGCGCCGAAGTGGCGAGCAAAGGTCTCCCACTTATGGTGCTTCACAATGGTCGCGACATGCTCCGACAGTTTTTTAATGGTTGTTGTGTCATAGATGAAGCTTTTCTCTTGATGGACCATTCTTTCTTTGATCTTTTGGAAACGGTCCTTCATCGCGTCATTCTCGAACTTACGTATTTCAATGGGTCTCGTCTAGGCAGCATCCTTGGAAGACTCGACTTTGTTTTTGCAGCGTACCATTGTTGTATGGAGAAGAAGAAAGATGGTTACAATGAGGTTTTTTCTTGCTTGGAGAAGTTGTGGGAGGTTTTGGGAGAAAGATGGGTTTTTGGAAGAAGATGGTTTGCTTGTATGGAGAAGAAGATGAAGGAGAGGGACGGTTATGTGACTGTTGGAGAGAGAGAGAGAAGGGTAAAAATTAAAAGTAATAATTGGTATGTAAGGGATTGGACGGCTAGGGTTATGGGGAAGGTAAAAAGGGTTGATGGTCAGTGGGAGAGAAGAAAGGATTTTATAATTAATGAAAAAGTAAATAGGTGAAGAAAGGGGTTGAATTGTAACCAAACTCTTCTCATTCTCCTTAGAACTCAACCGGATACATTCTCAAGGGCCTCTCTTCTTCCTTCTTTGTGGCCCAAATTGAATAATTCCAAAAGTTTTTCCCTCCAAAACTCCAGCCGCACAAACTGTCCTCATGTGCACAGTACTGCCTCTGCAAGCTGCGCAACTGGTGGTGCACAGCTCCTTGTGAGCGCACAATAGTATGAAATTGTACCTTCAACAACTATTAATTGAATAGGGACAAAAGAAATAAATAAAAAATAACATAACAATAAAGATTCCTACTTTTTATTCAAACTGAAATTAAAATGCTAAAGGAAATAAAAGTTAGGGATAGAAATGCTCAGGCATTTTGCAGACTAGGGTCGTCCTTGTCACGCACAACCGGAGCTCCATTATAAAGCTTCAGCCTTTGACCGTTGACCTTGAAGATTCTCCTTCAAGTGTTTTAATCTCCACAGCTCTATAAGGATAGACCTTATGGATCAAGAATGGTCCAAACCATCTAGACTTCAACTTTCCTGGGAAAAGTTTAAGTCTCGAGTTGTAGAGTAACATTTGTTCTCCTTCTGAGAAATGTCGTGGCAAAAAATGTTTATAATCCCACCTCTTTGTCTTTTCCTTATAAATCCTCGCATTCTCATAGGCATTGGATCGAAACTCGTCCATTTCATTTAGCTCCAAAAGTCTATTTTCTCCAGCTAGATTAAAATCTAAATTGAGCTTTTTAATGGCCCAATAAGCCTTGTGCTCGAGCTCCTCGGGGAGATGACATGCTTTCCCATAAACTAATTGGAATGGGAACATGCCTAAAGGAGTCTTGTAAGCTGTCTTATACGCCCATAAAGCTTCATCTAGCTTTGGAGACCAGTCTTTCCTCTTTGTGTTGACTGTCTTTTCTAAGATTTGCTTGATTTCTCTATTAGAGATTTCAGCTTGGCCATTAGTCTACGGGTGATACGCTGTAGAAATTTTGTGCCTGACTCCATAACGTTGCAATTCCTTAGCAATGAGCTTGTTATCGAAGTGGGTTCCTTCATCACTGATTATGGCTCGGGGGACTCCAAATCTTGTTAATATATTCTTGTGCAGGAACTTCAAAACTGCCTTTGAGTCATTGCAGGGTGTAGAAACTGCTTCAACCCATTTACTCACATAGTCTACTGCTAGTAAGATATATAAATCACCATAGGATGATGGAAAGGGTCCCATGAAATCAATTCCCCAAACATCGAATAGCTCGATCTCAAGAATATTTTGCAACGACATTTCATTCCTCCTCGAGATGTTACCAGTTCTTTGACATCTATCACATGCCTTGTAAAATGCTTGAGCATCCTTGAAGAGTGAAGGCCAGTAGAATACAAATTGAAGGACCTTTGCAGCAGTCCTTGATCCACCAAAATGCCCACCACAAGATGCTGCATGGCAATGAAATATAATATCTTTTTGCTCTTCTTCTAGCATACATCGTCGAAGTAATTTGTCAGCACATTACTTGAATAGATATGGCTCATCCCAATAGAAAAATTTTGCATCATGCTTAAACTTTTTTCGACCCTAGCTAGATAAATCAAGAGCCAAAATACCATTAACAAGAAAATTAACTATATCTGTATATCAAGGTAATGATGTAGCATATAAAATTTTCTCATCCGGGAAATTTTCTTCGATCTCAAATTCTTCTCCTAAATTTTCTGGATTTTCTAGCCTAGATAGATGATCTGCAACTTGATTTTCAGTACCTTTTCTATCCTTTATTTCAATATCAAATTCCTGTAGCAAAAGTATCCACCTAATAAGTCTAGGCTTAGCATCTTTCTTAGTCACTAGGTATTTGATGGCAGAATGATCTGTGTGCACTATCACCCTAGTTCCTATAAGATATGCTCTAAACTTATCAAAGGCAAATACTACAACCAGTAACTCTTTCTCAGTGGTAGTGTAATTAATTTGTGCATTACTTAGAGTTTTACTTGCATAGTAAATAATATGCAAGAGTTTACCTCGCCTTTGACCTAGTGTTGCGCCCACTACGTAGTCACTTGTGTCACACATCAACTCGAATGGCTCAGTCCAATCGGGTAGTATCACTATTGGAGCTGAGGTAAGTCTCTTATTCAATTCATCGAAAGCGCTGTGGCAATTTTCATCAAACACAAAGGGTTGATTTTGCTTTAGCAAATTGCAGAGTGGTTTAGAGATCTTCGAGAAGTCCTTGATGAACCTCCTGTAGAAGCCAGCATGTCCTAAAAAGCTTTTAATTCCCTTAACTGTTGTTGGAGGTGGTAGCTTCTCTATCAACTCAACTTTTGCTTTGTCAACTTCAATTCCTTTGCTTGAAATTTTGTGCCCCAAAATCGTACCTTCGGTCACAATAAAATTACACTTTTCCCAATTTAGTACAAGGTCGGCTTCTTCACAGCGTTTCAATAATTTGGCCAGGTTGCCTAGGCATTTTTCAAATGTTTCTCCAGACACAGAAAAATCATCCATGAATACCTCCAGAAATTCTTCAACCATGTCTGAAAAAATTGCTAACATGCAACGTTGAAAAGTTGCTGGAGCATTACATAACCCAAATGGCATTCTTTCAAAAGCATAAGTCCCATAAGGGCAGGTGAAGGTTGTCTTCTCCTGGTCGTCTGGTGCTATAACAATTTGGTTGTACCCAGAATAGCCATCGAGGAAGCAATAATAAGCCTTTCCCGCCAATCGATGCAACATTTGATCGATAAAAGGAAGGGGGAAATGGTCCTTTGTTGCTTTGTTGTGTTAGAGTATGCCTAAAGACCAATCATATGATGATTGTAAGGATACTTTTATTTACCAATTTTATTGAATAAAGGCATTGTCATTATTGTTTTCAGATATATGTGTCAATGTATAACATAAACTGAGAAACAATAAGGTCCATATAATAATATATGTATTATTATTAAAAGGTCCTTAGTCAAGTATTATTATGGGTATGGACAATAATAATACGCTTAAGACTAACATGTGATTAATTGATGACAATGAGTTGTCATTGACATAGAGATGTCAGAATTAATACATGAATATATTAATAGAGAATAATATATTGGATTGACCCACTATGAGCATATATCTTGGATTATTATGTGACGGTCACGATATTGCTCATAGTGACAACTATAGGTATGATCCTTAGACTTGAGATTATTACTATCTCAACATATGTTGTTTTATGTTTTGATGTAGTTAAACGTGTCGCGTAATTAGTTACACTATAAAAACTGACATTGGACATATTACAATGTATGTAGTGAGATGTGAATGATCAAGATAGGATTTGTCCTTCCTACATAATAGGAAAATATATCAAAGGCCACTTGATTGAGTGAGACTAGAAATGCATGGCCATGCTTGAATACGTTTATATGAGATATCACAAATTATTCATTAAAAGTAGTCCACTCTAGATATCAAGAAACATTAAAATAGGCTATACAAGTGTGACTATTCCAAGACTTGTGCCTATTAAAGATATAAAAGGACAAAAGGATATAATACATTAAGATAGTTGGTCACGGATATGATACATCGAATCATGATCTCTTGTAACTTAGATGACAATGATATATTGCTAGATGTCACTCATTGTTTGTAATATTAGAATTGTTCTAATATTACTACTAACGTTACAATGAGCCTATAGGGTCACACCCAATGGTTGAAAAGGAGCAAAATATATATAAGTATAAGTAGAATATATATTTAATCCCGAATTTTAGTAAAGGATATAATTAAAGTAATTATATCCCTTTTAAATTCGAATTATATATAGATTCCGAAATTTAAGGAAATAAATAAAGTAATTATTTCCTATAAACAAATTCGGAATAAAACTCTTATACCTAGGGTTACACCTATATAAAGGATCTTTGGTCTAGCAGCCATCATAGAGAATTCCGAATTCCCAAACCCTAGAATCACGAAAAAAAGTTTTTCGAGATTTTGGTCTCTAAACCGGGTGAATTGAGCAGAGGCCGAGACGATATTCATGGAGGCTAAAGATTCAAAATTGTCGAACGATCGTGATTGTAGCAAATCTAGTTGCTGTTTTTGCTGCTTATCAAGGAACCCAATGTAAGTCATCGCATCTCTTCCTCCCGATTTCGGATTAAACGTACATGGATCACTGGAAAGACCATCGTAATTTTGTTCCGCTGTGCCATGGGGTGTGCCGGCGGTCCCAACAGTGGTATCAGAGCCACTTGTACGATCCGTAATCAGGTTAAATACTTAGGTGATGCAATATGTATGAGATGCATGATTTGTTTTACTTTATCGGCGATATAAATATTAATATTGGTAGTCGATTAGGGATACGATTAATATGTTAATCTGTTAACTATAGTCGCCATGTTGCTACAAGGGTTTTACGATAATCATATGTCAATCGTTGACATAGTGATCAACGGAAGTGCGATAGCAGATCGCATCAAGGAAAAAGGAATAATTGTTATTCCGATATGGAAAAATCTAAGGGATTTAAAAATCTCGAAAACGCAATTCTGTTGATAAATCTTATCAAATCGTGATGTTTTTCCATAGAAAAATAGTCGCCCCTTAACCCCTTCGTAGGCAACATAGATTGTAGACCCATATTGGTAATATTAACGATTTCGTGATAGCATATATATGATATGTTTGCTTTGCACGGTGTTTGACATGCGTGGTTATAGCCCTTGCTTTTACAATAGTTGTAAATTTTAAATACGGCTTGCGTGTCGTGCCTTTCTCTATCTTTGTTGTACTTCTCTTCTCATCTTACTCCCTCGTATGTAAAACGAGTATCTATAATTGTAATATTATTCCAAGAAGCAATCGAGACATTTGGAGCAAAGGCGAGAAGATGCTTGAGAAGTAGTTTTATTGTAGAATTAGGGTTTTAAGGTTCTCCCATTAGCTTGGGATGGGCCATCTTAATTCTTTATTTTGGGCTATAACCATTGCAATCTTATTGTTTTATATCTATCATGTATGTGATGCAATGTATGATATATATCTTCTACTCGTATATATTGATGAGATCAATAAGGGACAAATTAAAGGAAATAATGATGAGATAGTTAAAGTTTTCCCTCAAATTAATCTAAGTTAAATTTAGTCGTCCAATATTTGCCCTCGTTAAGGCCTTGATCGATCTTATGTGGGTTTTGCCAAAGCATTGACACATAAGTCCATCTTCGTTAAACGTGAAGAATAAGCAAGTGATATTCGTTGGTCGAAATATTGGTAATAACTTAGTTAGGTTGTTCTAATAGGATTAGCAACCTAAAGGCTAAGTATTTGGTTAAGACATGAGATGACTAAACAAGAGTTGTTCACCAAATGTAGGAGTTATGATAAGTGCTCAACTCACTATCACTTTTTACACCTTTTATGGGCATTAATCACCGAATTTACACCCACTCGAACCAATGCATGTACTTAATGTGATATATTTAGAAGTTATGCTCATAGAGATAATATTTACAAAAAAGACAAGTTTTACTGCATTTTTATACCTGTGTAGGAGAACCAGTGTCGCGGCAGCAACATGGCCGAGGCAGGACCTGAGAGCTAGGAAGCAAGACTGTAGGCGATTGGAAGAGAAAAATCCAAGGGACGTTTCTGGACATAAAGCACATGGATCGGAGCTGGTTAGCATGAGGAAAAGCCCAAGACAAGGCCACGCGGGAAAGCCTCTTAGTTGAATTAAACTTTGAAATATTTTAACTATGTACATGACTTGTTCCCTACTCCAAGTTGTATTCTACTTAGGAAAGGTTTGCCCTAGGTCAAACCTATATAAGACCTAGTCGTCCAATGTATTAGAGATATACCTAGAGAGAGAGACGATTCATAGATTCTTTGTTTTCTTTTTCTTAAACTATGTTCTAAGCTTTCTTAGGGTTTAGGTGAAAGTTGTTTAGTATTTGTGAGAGGAGATTGTACTTTGTCTTTGTTTCAACGCAATAAAACTATCAAGTTTTGCTTATCCTTTATTATTCTTTGTTCTTGCATTCAACCTCGGGAGAGAAGTTTGTGAGTAATCCATTTATCTAGACTCAGGAGAGTTAGATTCACGAAAGGGGTAAGTATGGTGTTTTAATCGCGAAATACTAACTCGGCCTAGGGATAGGTTAAGAGTTTCAGCGGCTAAAAGAAGTGTGAGATTGGTTGGTGAATATAATTGATTCATGCGGGGAGGTATCATCAAGGACTAGTCATCAACAATACTTCGACTTAGGGATAAACGGAGTCATTCAAGGACACTTTGCCGAACTTTGGTAAAGTCCACCCATGAGCAAGGGATTGCCGCGACGGACAGTATCGTCTCTGCCAAGGCAGTAATCTGCAGTGCTGCCGAGGCAGTGATATACGATTGCATTGGCAGAGACAAGTCAATCAAATCCACAATACAACGCAACTGGATCCTGACCTTTCTCTCTCTATTTATCACATCTCATTCTTTTATTTAGTTGTTTTATTTCAGTTTATCCAAACCCAAAATTACTTGTGTTTTATTTTATTTCTTTCTACAGAACAAGAAGACGAAGAAGACATATTGAGTATACCAATCCCTGTGGAGATGATAATCCGATAAATACTTAGCACTTATTACTTGCGATGTGTCCACTTGCACTAAACGCGCACTTTTCACACGCGACAAGTTTTTGGCGTCGTTGCTGGGGATTGACAACTAAATTTTGTTTTCTTAATATTCTTGTTTCTTTTTCTTTTTATTTTACTTTGATTTTTCTTGGTGTATGACTAGGGCCATCTCAACCAACCCTTTATACGAGTTAGATCCAGAGATCGAACGAACAAGGCAAAGGTTGAGGAGACAAATCCAAGAAGTTATGGCAGATCACCCGGCAGGACAAAACTTACCTGCCGGTAATGGAGGTCTTCCGCCACCACTAGGGCCGCGACAGCTCACTGTCAGAGACTTCCTGGAAGAGGATTTAAATGGATTAAACCCAGGAGTCGTTACACCGGAGATAGAAGCAGCCCACTTTGAACTGAAACCTGTCATGTTCAATATGCTTAACACTATTGGACAGTTTGGTGGGTCTGTAACTGAAGATGCAAGGCAGCACCTCTAGTCCTTCATGGAGATATGCAATTCCTTTAACACTCAAGGAGTCCATGAAGATGTCTTGAGATTGAAGCTATTCCCCTATTCATTGAGGGATAGGGCGAAAGCTTGGATAAATAGCATTCCAGCAGGATCTATTGGATCTTGGAGTGAACTCTGTCGTAATTTTATTACCCGTTTTAATCCTACTAATTTATACGATAGAATTCATAATGAAATCACTTCTTTTCGACAGGCAGATAACAAACCTATGTACGAGGCATGGGAGCCCTACAGGGAGTTACTACACAAGTGTCCTGATAAGTGCTCAACACACTATCACTTTTTACTCCTTTTATGGGCATTAATCACCAAATATACACCCACTCGGACCAATGCATGCACTCAATGTGATATATTTAGAAGTTATACTCATATAGATAATATTTACAGAAAAAGGCACGTTTTACTACGTTTTCATATCTGTGCAGGAGAACTAGTGCCGCGGCAGCGACAAGGCCGAGCCAGGACCTGATCCGAGGCAGCAGCAGAAAGACAGGAAGCAAGACTATAGGCGATGGAAAGATAAAAATCCAAGGAACGTGTCTGGACTTGAAGCCCATGGATCGGAGCTGGCTAGCACAAGGAATAGCCCAAGGAAAGACCACGCGGGAAAGCCCCTTAGCCGAATCAAACTTGGAAATATTTTTATTATTATGTACTTGACTTGTTCCCTACTCCAAGTTGTATTCTACTTATGAAAGGTTTGCCCTAGGTCTAGCCTATATAAAGACCTAGCCACCCAATGTATAAAACACGGAATACCTAGGGAGAGAGCTGAATTCTATTCTTGTTTTCCTCTTCTCCATTATGTTCTAAACCTTCTTAAGGATTGGGTGAAGGTTGTCGAGTATTTGTAAGAGGAGATTGTACTTTGTCTTTGATTCAATGCAATAAAGTTATCAAAGTTTGCTTATCCTTTGTTATTCCTTGTTCTCACAATTGAGCTCGGGAGAGGATATTGTGAGTCATCCATTTATCTAAGCTCGCGAGAGTTAGATTCACGAAAGGGGTAAGTATGGTGTTTCAATCGCGAAATACTAACTCGGCCTAGGGATAGGTTAAAAGTTTCAGCGGCTAAAAGAAGTGTGAGATTGGTTGGTGAGTATAATTGGTTCACGTCGGGAGGTATCATCAAGGACTAGTCATCAACAACACTCTAACTTAGGGATAAGTGGAGTCATCCACGGACACTTTGCCGAACTTTGGTAAAGTCTACCCACGAGCAAGGGATTGCCGCGGCAGACAGTATTGTCGCTGTCAAGGCAGAAAACTGTAGTGTTGCCGAGGCTGTGATATACGATTGCATTGGACAAAGACAAGTCAATCAAATCCACGATACGACGCAACTGGATCCTAGCCCATCTCTCTCTATTATTTTAACTCTTTATTTTTATTTAGTTATTTTAGTTTAGATAAATCAACTCCAATCACTTGTGTTTTTACTTTTCTACAGAACAAGAAGGTGAAGAAAGCATATTAAGTACACCGGTCCCTTAGGAGACGATAACTCGATAAAATACTTATCACTTATTACTTTCGATATGTCCACTTGCACTAAATGTGCACTTTTGACACGCGACAAGTTTTTGGCGCCGTTGCCGGGGACTGACAACTAAATTTTGTTTTCTTTATTTTCTTGTTTATTTTTATTTTTATTTTACTTTTGTTTTTTTTCGTGGTGTATGACCAGGGCCAGTCCAACCAACCCCTTGTACGAGTTAGATCTAGAGATCGAAAGAACAAGGCAACGGTTGAGGAGACAAATCCAAAGAGCCATGGCAGAACACCTGGCAGGACAAAATTTACCTACCGGCAATGGAGGACTTCTGCCGCCACTTGGGCCGCGGCAGCTCATTGTCAAAGACTTCCTGGAGGAGGACTTAAATGGATTAAACCCAGGAGTTGTCACACCAAAGATTGAAGCAGCCCATTTTGAAATAAAACCTGTTATGTTCAATATGTTAAATACAATTGGACAATTTGGTGGGTCTGCAACTGAAGACGCAAGGCAGCACCTCAAGTCCTTCATGGAAATCTGCAACTCTTTCAAAATCCAAGGAGTCCATGAAGATGTCTTGCGATTAAAGTTATTCCCCTATTCACTGAGGGATAGGGCGAAAGCTTGGTTAAATAGCATTCCAGGAGGATCTATTGGTTCCTGGAGTGAACTTTGTCGTGATTTCATTACTCGTTTTAATCCCACTAATTTATATGATAGAATCCGTAATGAAATTACTTCTATTTGACAGGCAGAAGACGAACCAATGTACGAGGCATGGGAGCGCTACAGGGAGCTATTACACAAGTGTCCTTTGCATGGATTTCCCCTATGGACACAAGTGACAATGTTTTACAATGCCACGAATGCCCCGACAAGGATGATGTTAGATGCCTCGGCAAACGGAACACTCCTGGATAATGCACCTGAGGAAGCTATTGAAATATTGAATAAACTCGCAAAGAATTACTTTCAGTTTCCTACATCTAGGCGAGGAGGACTAAGACGCCAAGCCACGGTAAATGAATTAGACTCATCAAGTTCAGTGGAAGCACAATTGGCCTCTCTTACCAAGATGGTGCAAAACCTACAGTTACAACACAATACCCGTGAGGTCAAGGTAATTGATTCCTATTGTGACTTATGTGGAGGTAACCATAGTTCCTCTGATTGCATGAATCAAGAAACCGGTATGTATGTTGGGAACTACAACCGCAACAATGTGATGTCCAACACATACAACCCCTCATGAAAGAGGCATCCAAACCTATCATGGAGCAACCCTAACAATGCCTTAAACCCAATCACCCAACCTTCGGGATTTCAGCAACCGATGCCGCCGCAGCAAGCCTATCAGTCAATGCCGCCGCCGCAGATGCAGCAGCAACCGGTAAGTTCATTGGAGAACACGCTAAAGGCCTTCATGATGAAAACTGAGTCATACATGGCAGAGAATAGTAATTTCATCAAGAGGACAGATGCCTTCATGAATAGAACTGAGATGAGGTTGCAAAATCAAGAAGCGACCATTAAAACGCTGGAAACTCAGGTTGGGCAGTTTGCTCAAAGCATAAACACTAGACCACAAGGAGGACTACCTAGCAATACTGAAGTTGCTAAGGTAATGGGCCATGAACAGTGCAAAGCAATCACTACTAGGAGTGGTCTACAGCTGAAGGAAAAGATCCCAGAGAGTCAAATTCAATCAGCAGATCGAGCAAGAGAAGAGGCTGAGCAAACTGAAGCTAATAACACTGCCCCGGCAGAAAGCACTGCAGCTCCTGAGCAGCCTGCCGAGGCAGCAACAACTCCAGTGGTGCCAGGTATTAAATTTCAAACTAAAGAAACCCTGGAGGAAATGAGACCACCACCACCTTTCCCAAAAAGGTTGAAAAAGCAAAAACAGGACCGGCAATTCAAGAAATTCTTCGACATCTTGAAGCAAGTCCACATCAACATACCTTTCGTTGAAGCTATTGAACAAATGCCTAACTATGCCAAGTTCCTAAAGGACATGATGTCAAAGAGGAAACGAATAGGTGAGTTTGAGACAGTGGCTGCTACCGAGGGATGCATGGCAATGCTGCATAACCGCATGCCACCAAAGTTAAAGGATCCTGGTTGCTTCATCATACCTTGTGCGATAGGTAAGAATTACGAAGGTAAGGCCCTATGAGACCTTGGAGCAAGCATAAACCTCATGCCCAAATCAGTCTTTCAAAAGCTTGGAATTGGAAGGGCGAAACCTACAACAGTGATGCTCCAACTAGCGGATCGATCCTATGTGCAACCCGAAGGAAAAATCGAGGACATACTGGTAAGAGAAGATAAGTTTATTTTTCTTGCTGACTTCCTTGTCCTTGATTGTGAAGCAGATGACAATGCACCGATCATCCTTGGGAGACCTTTCCTTGCAACTGGACGTACTCTAATTGGCGTGGAAAAAGGAGAGTTGACAATGCGGGTCAATGACCAATAAGTCAAACTCAACGCCTTCCACAACTTAAAAAAATATGATGATCCAGAAGAGTGCAAGGCCATCCACACAGTAGACAATAAGATATCCTGCCTGGGCAGTCTTCTCGGCAGGATATTCGGCAAAAAGATTAAACCCAATGTGGATGAACATATAGCAAAAATGAGTGGCCCACAACTGATTCACAATATGGGCCTAAGGGAGAGAATAATTTTGGGAGATGCAATTTCATGCTCTCCACCAGTAACATGATCTACTCCCTTTTCTTTGTTAATATATTAGGATTAGTTAGTTTATTATTATTATTATTATTATTATTATTATTATTATTATTATTTGCTTTAAGTACTTTTCCTTTTGTGTGTTTTATGTAGGAATAATAAGCAAGAATAAAGGAGAAATAGTTTACAGCAGGAACTCTGCCGAGGCAATAAAATAGTGTCGGGGCTGCAATAGTCCCAATGGGCAGAACAGTGTAACGGCTAGTCTGCTGAGATTCCTGCCGCGGCAGAAAAAGGAAACGGCAGAAAAGGAAACGGTTAACAAAACGGCTAGTGGCTTCAACGGTCACAAGGCCGAGGCCTATATAAGAAACTCCTTCCTCTTGAACTATTCACTCTTGCTTTCTTATTTTCTTTAGTATTCATAACAATCTCTCTCTCACATTACTCTCTGCCTACTAATCTTCGCTAAATTCTAGATTCTTTTCAAGAAAAACTCCAAGAAATCACATCTCTCAATCTTGATGGCAACATACAAGCGATTCGCCCCCGCCAACGTTGAAGATCGCTTCAACCGATCTTTCATCGCTCGGCAACTATGGGAAGAGCAAGGTTTCCAGCATGCGGACGAAGAGAACTACGGTATTGAGCACTACCTCTTCGATAGAATTAAGTTCCCAAACTGGGAAATTTTCTGTCTGCAACCTGCCCAGGCGAATGCCATGATCGTCCGGGAGTTCTACGCGCACGGGCCCAGCAAAGACTCCCTCTTCGTTCATTGTCGCGGCAGGCCAGTCCAGCTCGATGCCGAGACAATCAATAATTTCTACGGCCTCACCCCTGACAGTGACATCCACGCCGAATTCATGGAGGACGTCACTGCCGAGGACTACGAGCTCATCAAAGATGATCTTTGTTATGCGAACACCCCATGGAAAACCGGTACCCATCGAGGATCCGTAACAAGGCAAAGTCTAAAGCCCGAGGCCAAGATGTGGAACACCTTTGTCAAACGACGGCTCATCCCCACATCACACAATAGCACGGTGGATCGCAAGAGATTGGTGCTTATCCAATCCATCATCAACAAGAGGACCATCAACGTTGGAGAAATCATCCTAAGGGAAATTCACGAGTGCGGTAAGAAAGATAGAGGACCATTGTATTTCCCTTGCTTGATTACGGGTTTATGTGTTTCTGCAGGTGTACCCATTAAAGAAACGGACGAATACACTCCCCCACGACGAGGATGGACCATGGACTTCTGCCACAAAGTCATGCAGATCACACAAGCAGAACCTGTCCAGGCAACGCCGCAGCAGTTCACTGCCGATACTGTTGTCGGGGCCCAGTACAAGGCAGACATGCCTGGTACTGCCCACACCTCTGCCGCAACAGCCATACCAAAAAATCTTGCAGCGAATGGCCGCAATGGATCTTCGACAATAACGGTACATGGAGTACCAACGGGACTTCAATGGTACTCTAGCCCAGCTGATGTTGCACGTCTTCCCGGACCAAGGCGTACAATTCCCGGAGTTCCCAAGCAACATGTTCGTCACCGCCGCACCCTACACCGAACCTATGTACGAGGCATGGGAGCGCTACAAGGAGTTACTACACAAGTGTCCTGATAAGTGCTCAACACACTATCACTTTTTACTCCTTTTATGGGCATTAATCACCAAATATACACCCACTCGGACCAATGCATGCACTCAATGTGATATATTTAGAAGTTATACTCATATAGATAATATTTATAGAAAAAAGCACGTTTTACTGCGTTTTACTGCGTTTTCATATCTGTGCAGGAGAACCAGTGCCGCGGCAGAGACAAGGCCGAGGTAGGACCTGATGCCGAGGCAGCAGCAGAAAGACAGAAAGCAAGATTATAGGCGATGGAAAGACAAAAATCCAAGGAACGTGTCTGGACTTGAAGCCCATGGATCGGAGCTGGCTAGCACAAGGGATAGCCCAAAGGAAGACCACACGGGAAAGCCCCTTAGCCGATTATAAACTTGGAAATATATTATTATTATGTCTTGACTTGTTCCCTACTCCAAGTTGTATTCTACTTAGGAAAGGTTTGCCCTAGGTCTAGCCTATATAAACACCTAGCCACCCAATGTAATACATAACGAAATACCTAGGGAGAGAGCCGACTTCTACTCTTGTTTCTTTCCTCTCCATCATGTTCTAAACCTTCTTAGGGATTAGGTGAAGGTTGTAGAGTATTTGTGAGAGGAGATTGTACTTTGTCTTTCATTCAATGCAATAAAGTTATCAAGGTTTGCTTATCCTTTGTTATTCTTTGTTTTCACAATTGAGCTCGGGAGAGGATATTGTGAATCATCCATTTATCTAAGCTCGAGAGAGTTAGATTCACGAAAGGGGTAAGTACGGTGTTTCAATCGCGAAATCCTAACTCGGCGTAGGGATAGGTTAAGAGTTTTAGCGGCTAAAAGAAGTGTGAGATTGGTTGGTGAGTATAATTGGTTCACGCCGGGAGGTATCATCAAGGACTAGTCATCAACAGCACTCTGACTTAGGGATAAGTGGAGTCATTCAAGGACACTTTGTCGAACTTTGGTAAAGTCTGCCCACGAGCAAGGGATTGCCGCGACAGACAGTGTTATCGCTGCCCAGGCAGTAAACTGCAGTGCTGCCGAGGCAGAGATATACAATTGCATTGGACAGAGACAAGTCAATCAATTCCACAATACGATACAACTGGATCCTAACCCATCTCTCTCTACTATTTCAATCCTTTACTTTTATTTTAGTTATTTTAGTTTAGATAAATCAAATCAATTTATTTGTGATTTTATCTTTCTACAGAACAAGGAGGTGAAGAAAGCATATTAAGTATACCGGTCCCTGAGGAGACGATAACTCGATAATAGACTTATCACTTATTACTTGCGATGTGTCCCCTTGCACTGAACGCGCACTTTTGACACGCGACAAAATACTAACTCGGCCTAGGGATAGGTTAAGAGTTTCAGCGGCTAAAAGAAGTGTGAGATTGGTTGGTTAGTATAATTGGTTCACGCCGGGAGGTATCATCAAGGACTAGTCATCAACAACACTCTGACTTAGGGATAAGCGGAGTCATCCAAGAACAAAGCAATCGGCAGCAAGACCAAGGAGAAAAATTATTACAAGCAGCTCTTTGGAGTCTCTTTAAAATTTTCATATAATTCAATATTATTTGTTGTTGGTTTCTTTATGTTGTTTATCTCTTTCATAATTTTTGTTGTCTGCTATTCTCTTCTAATATAAAGCATTGAGGACAATGCTTGGTTTGAGTTTGGGGTGCAGATTCACTGCCGAGGCAGCAATCTACTGCCGAGGCCATGCCAAGAAAAGGGAGTACTTAAGTGAAAATTTTAAATTTTTTTATGCTTCCCGCCTTACTTGAATCAATTGCCTATACTTTTGCACTGCTTATCATCAGTGTTACCTTAGTTTATTCTTTAAGGCTATAGAAATCTTTCTCCTTACCATGATTAGGTCCTGTTAAGAAGGTTTAACCTTAGGATACTCTAGGATGAAAACTTAGAAGCTTACTATAAGTTGAATTTTTTTAAAACTTTTGGGACTTGTTGGATTATAGGAGTTCTTTTAATGAACTTAGGTGATAAAGACTTAGATTCTTGGGAAAGTAACTAGAGGTGCCTATCACCGGCTCTAGGAAGTACTCTTCTTCATGCTAGAGGTGCCCGAAATTGGCTCTAGTGTGTTATAAGGAATATCAAAAAGAAAGAAGGAATTAGTGAAGAGAAAAACACAATCCTTGAGGTGCCCGAAATTGGCTCAAGAATTGGTTGTTTAGAAAAGAAGAGAACACTTAACCCAATTCTACTTGTCTTGAACTTAGAGTTTATCTAAGAAAGCCTTTAATCAAACTTGTCCACAAAAACGCACACACTCACCAATTCTTATAGTTTGTTTCTAGGTAAAGCCTTGGGTAGCCGAAAGGTTAAGTCTAAAGAATAGACATAGTTATGGTGGGGAGAATAGATGGAAACATAAGACCAAGAGCGAGTAGAGTTCGGCAAATTGATGGTTTGCATTACTTGAGGACAAGCAATAGTTCGCGTTTGGGGGTGTGATAAGTGCTCAACTCACTATCACTTTTTACACCTTTTATGGGCATTAATCACCGAATTTACACCCACTCGGACCAATGCATGTACTTAATGTGATATATTTAGAAGTTATGCTCATAGAGACAATATTTACAAAAGAGGCAAGTTTTACTGCATTTTTATATCTGTTTAGGAGAACCAGTGCCGCGGCAGCAACATGGCCGAGGCAGCAGCTGAGAGCCAGGAAGCAAGACTGTAGGCGATTGGAAGAGAAAAATCCAAGGGACGTTTCTGGACATAAAGCACATGGATCGGAGCTGGTTAGCATGAGGAAAAGCCCAAGACAAGGCCACGCGGGAAAGCCTCTTAGTTGAATTAAACTTGGAAATATTTTAATTATGTACATGACTTGTTCCCAACTCCAAGTTGTATTCTACTTAGGAAAGGTTTGCCCTAGGTCAAGCCTATATAAGACCTAGCCATCCAATGTATTAGAGATATACCTAGAGAGAGAGACGATTCATAGATTCTTTGTTTTCTTTTTCTCAAACTATGTTCTAAGCATTCTTAGGGTTTAGGCGAAAGTTGTTTAGTATTTGTGAGAGGAGATTGTACTTTGTCTTTGTTTCAATGCAATAAAACTATCAAGGTTTGCTTATCCTTTGTTATTCTTTATTCTTGCATTCAAGCTCGGGAGAGAAGTTTGTGAGTAATCCATTTATCTAGACTCGGGAGAGTTAGATTCACGAAAGGGGTAAGTACGGTGTTTCAATCGCGAAATACTAACTCGGCCTAGGGATAGGTTAAGAGTTTCAGCGGCTAAAAGAAGTGTGAGATTGGTTGGTGAGTATAATTGATTCACGCCGGGAGGTATCATCAAGGACTAGTCATCAACAGTACTTCGACTTAGGGATAAGCGGAGTCATTCAAGGACACTTTGCCAAACTTTGGTAAAGTCCACCCATGAGCAAGGGATTGCCGCGACGGACAATATCGTCGCTGCCAAGGAAGTAATCTGCAGTGCTGCCGAGGCAGTGATATACGATTGCATTGGGCAGAGACAAGTCAATCAAATCCACAATACAACGCAACTGGATCCTGACCTTTCTCTCTCTATTTATCACATCTCATTCTTTTATTTAGTTGTTTTATTTCAGTTTATCCAAACCCAAAATTACTTGTGTTTTATTTTATTTCTTTCTATAGAACAAGAAGACGAAGAAGACATATTGAGTATACAAATCCCTGTGGAGACGATAATCCGATAAATACTTATCACTTATTACTTGTGATGTGTCCACTTGCACTAAACGCGCACTTTTGACACGTTACAAGTTACATGAGATGTAATTAGTTACTTACCTAAATAACCTCTATCCTAAAAGAAAAGTCAAAGTTGATTTAGCAAATTGGTGAATTATGTATCCTTGCTCACTAGAAAAATATTTGTCGAATTTTTCCGAAATTAAAAACGAGTGGGTTTTTTTATTTTGAACAAAATAGTGAGAGTATTTTATAAACAAAGACCTATTTATAATATTTCAAATTGGTAAATTTATATTATGTATTTCCATTGTTGTAGATCTAAATGGCAAACAACACTATATCACTGCGATCACTCCTTGAGAAAGAGAAACTCAACGGCATAAACTTCCTTGATTGGTTCCGCAATTTGAGAATTGTTCTCAAACATGAAAGAAAGGAATATGTCATTGAAGAACCTATTCTTGATGAATTGGCAACTAGTGCTTCTAGAGCTGACAAAGACAAGTTTAAGAAACATATGGATGACATGTTAGATGTCGGATGTCTTATGCTTGCTACCATGACTCCTGATCATCAGAAGTAACATGAGGACATGGTTGCATATGAGATGATTCAAAACCTAAAGAAATATATGAAGAGCAAGCACGTCAAGAGAGGTATGAGACCTCTAAAGCTCTATTTCAGTGCAAAATGGTAGAGGGATCTCCTGTAGGAGCCCAGTCATTAAGATGATAGACTATATCCAAACGTTGGAAAAGCTAGGTTTTCCTCTGAAGGATGAATTGGCTACTGATGTTATTCTGCAATCGTTGCCGAATAGCTTCAACCAATTTGTCCTTAATTTCAACATGAATGAAATTAACAAAACTTTACCACAGTTACTTGGTATGTTACGAACTGCTGAGAAAAATATGTCTACGGGTGGACCTAAGCCCATTCTGATGGTCCGCATGGACAAAGGAAAGGGAAAGGCAGTGGCAAAGTACAAGGGTAAAGGTAAGCCTATACCCAAAGGACATGATGCATTGAAACCCAAAGGGGGAGTTAGCAAGGAAGGAAATGTTTCCAATGCAATAAGACCGGACACTAGAAAAGAAATTGTCCCATTTACCTTGAAGAGATCAAGAAGCCAAAAGTAGATGGTGCATCTGCTTCAGGTATTTATGTTATCGATGTGAATCTGTCAACATCTTCTTGGGTATTAGATACCGGTTATGGTTCTCATATTTGTACTTCTATACAGGGACTACAAAAGAGAAGGAATCTAGCTAAGGGAGACGTAGACCTACGAGTGGGAAATGGAGCAAGAGTTGTTGCATTAGCTATAGGAACATACGTTTTATCTTTACCTAGTGGACTTGATTTAAATTTAGAAGATTGTTATTTTGTGCCTAGTTTGACTAAAAACATTATTTCTATTTCTTGTTTGGACAAGATTGGCTTTGAGATTATTATTAAGAATAATTGTTGTTCTTTTTATCTCGATAATGTTTTTTTATGGTTTGGCACAATTGGTTAATGGCTTATACATTTTAAATCTAGAAAATGCCATTTATAACATAAATACCAAAAGATCAAAAACAAATGACTCAAATTAAACTTATCTCTGGCATTATCGTTTAGGCCACATAAGTAAGAAACGCATATCAAAACTCCATAAAGATGGATTCTTAGATTCATTTGTTTTCGAACAACTGGATGTATGTGAATCTTGCTTATTAGGAAAACTGACTAAGGCTCCTTTTAATGGTAAAAGTGAGCGAGCAAATGATTTATTGGGATTAATACATAGTGATGTATATGGACCAATGAACACACAAGCTAGAGGTGGATTTCAGTACTTCATCACTTTCACTAATGACTTCAGTCGATATGGTTACATTTACCTTATGCACCATAAATCTGAGGCTATCGAAAAGTTTAAAGTATTCAAGAATCAAGTACAAAATCAACTAGGCAAGAGTATTAAAGCACTTCGATCAGATCGAAGTGGAGAGTACTTAAGCATAGAATTTGATTAACTCCTTAAAGAATGTGGGATTGTCTCATAGCTTACTCCACGAGGTACACCACAGTGGAATGGAGTTTCTGAGAGCAGAAATCTTTTTGGGGACATGCACTAGAAACAACTGCTTTCACTTTAAATCGTGTTCTGTCTAAATCTGTTCCAAAGACACCATATGAGATATGGACAGGAAAACGTCCTAGTATGTCTTTTATGAAGATTTTGGGTTGCGAAGCATATGTCAAACATCAGATGTCTACAAAGCTCGAACCCAAATCTCATAAGTGTAATTTTGTTGGATATCCCAAAGAAACTAAGGGATATTATTTCTTTAACCCTAAAGAGAACAAAGTGTTTGTTGCTCGAACAGGAGTTTTTCTCGAAAGAGAATTTCTCAATAAGAAAGGAAACGGTAGAGACATTGAACTTGGAGAAGTTCAAGAACAACAATTCACTGAGCCTGAAATTGAACATGTTCCACAAATTGTTGAGGAACAGTCAACAGATTTAGAAACACAATCACTGCGCAGGTCCACAAGAGAACGCCATGCACCTGAGAGATATGGATTTCTCATTACCACGCATGGAGATGTTCTTATTATGGATCAGGATGAGCCAAGAACTTATCAAGAGGCAGTATTGAGCCCAAACTCTGAGAAATGGCTTGAGGCCATGAAATCTGAGATGGAATCCATGTCAGTCAACCAAGTATGGACTTTGGTTGAATCACCTGAAGGGGTAAAACCTATAGGGTGTAAATGGGTTTTCAAGAAGAAAACTGACATGGATGGAAACGTACAAACATACAAGGGGCGACTAGTCGCTAAAGGTTTTCGACAAGTTCATGGTATTGACTATGACGAAACTTTCTCCCCTGTAGCTATGTTTAAATCCATCCGGATCTTGCTTGTTATAGTTGCATTCCATGATTATGAAATTTGGCAAATGGACGTCAAAACCGTTTTCCTTAATGGAAAACTTGAAAAGGATGTGTATATGACACAACCAGAAGGTTTTGTCGCTCTAGGAAATGCTGGAAAGGTTTGTAAGCTACAAAGGTCCATTTATGGACTAAAGCAAGCTTCTCGAAGCTGGAATCTTCGTTTCAATGATGCGATCAAAGAGTTTGGTTTTATCAAGAACGAAGATGAGCCTTGTGTTTACAAGAAGACTAGTGGGAGCATTGTTTCTTTCCTAATCTTGTATGTAGATGACATACTTATCATAGGAAATGACATACCTACCTTACAGTCAGTTAAGACTTGGTTAAGTAGTTGTTTCTCTATGAAAGATTTGGGTGAGGCAGCATACATCTTAGGGGTTATGATCTATATAGATAGATCTAGATGACTTCTAAGTCTGAGTCAAAGTACATATATAGACAAAGTTCTGAAAAGATTCAGTATGGAAGAATCCAAGAAAGGATTCTTACCTATGAGACATGGTATATCTCTTTCGAAGGAAATGTGTCCTTCAACTCCACAAGAAAGAGAACGAATGAGTAAGATTCCATATGCTTCGGCTATTGGTTCTATCATGTATGCCATGATATGTACTCGACCAGATGTATCGTATGCCTTAAGCATGACAAGTCGATATCAGGTAAACCCTGGTAAAAGTCACTGAGTAGCAGTCAAAAACATCCTTAAGTACTTGAGAAGAACTATGGATACATTTCTTGTCTATGGAAGCAAAGAAGAGCTAAGTATAAAAGGTTATACTGATGTTAGTTTCCAAACAGACAAGGATGACTCAAGATCGCAATCTGGATTTGTGTTTTGTCTTAATGGAGGTGCTGTAAGCTGGAAAAGTTCTAAGCAAGACACAGTAGCTGATTCTACGATAGAGGCTGAGTATATTGCAGCCAGTGATGCAGCAAAGGAAGCTGTTTGGATCAAAAAGTTCATATCCGAACTAGGGGTTGTTCCAAGCATATCAGATTCTATAGAACTCCATTGTGACAACAATGGAGCCATTGCACAAGCAAAGGAACTGATAAGTGCTCAATTCACTATCACTTTTTACACCTTTTGTGGGCATTAAGCATCAAAATCTACACCTACTTGGACCAATGCATATACTTAATGTGATATATTTAGAGGTTATGCTTATAAAGATGATATTGACAGAAAAGGCAAGTTTTACTACATTTGTTTATATCTGTGTAGGAAATACTATTGCTGCGGCAGCAACGTGGCCGAGGCAGGACCTGATGCCGAGGCAGCAGCCGAAAGACAAGTAGCGATACTGTAGGCGATTGGAAGAGAAAAATACACTAGACGTTTCTGGACATGCAGCACATGAATCGGAGCTGAGGAACACACGGAAAGTCAAGGTCAAAGGCCACACTGGAAAAGAATCCTTATAGGAATAAACTAGGAAATAAAATAAATATCTTTTATTTATGTACTTAACTTGTGTTTTACTCCAAGTTATATTCCTACTTTGGAAAGGTTTGCCCTAGGCCAAGCCTATATAAACCATAGCCTATGTAGAGAGGAGATATCTCGAAATCAAGTGTTCATAAAAAAACCTAAACTCCTCCATCGTCCCCTTGGGGTTTAGGTTGGTTTGTGGAGTAGTTGTGGAAGAAAATTCTACTTTGCTTTCTTGTTTCATGCAATAAAATATCGAGGTTTGCTTATTCTTTGCCATTCCTTGTTCTTGCATCCAAGCTCGAGAGAGAAGTTTGTGAGTAATCCATTTATCTAATATCGAGAGAGTTAGATTCACGAAAGGAATAAGTACGGTGTTTCAATCGGGAAACACTAACTCGGCCTAGAGATAGGTTAAGAGTTTCAGCGGCTAAAAGAAGTGTGGGATTGGTTGGTGATTATATTTGATTCACGCCGAGAGGTATCATCAAGGACTAGTCATCAACAGTACTTCAACTTAGAGATAAGCGGAGTCATCAAAGGACACTTTGCCGAACGTTGATAAAGTCTACCCAAGAGCAAGAGATTGCCGCGGCGGATAAGCATCGTCGCTACTAAGGCAGTAATCTGCAGTGTTGCCGAGGCATTGTTGTGCGATTGCATGAGACAGAAACAAGTCAATTGAACCCACACTACAAAGCAATCTAACCTGCCCCACTTTTCCATCCTTGATTTCTTGATCATTTATCTTTATTGCTTTAATTAGTTTCCTTAGTTATAATCCAACTCAATTATCTGTGTCTTTACTTTTCCATTGTGCAGGAAGAATAAATTGCGTAAGTAAAGTCAATCCTCGTGGGTTCAACATCTTAAATACTACAATCTGACAAAGGTGGATGGACGAATGCTTCATCATAAAAGCAGGACTTTCTAGCCTCCATCAAGTTTTTGGCGCCGTTGTCGGGGATTGACGATTCCAACTTTCCTTTTTATTTTTCTTGCACTACTATCTTAGGAAATTAGTTTAATTATTTTTGAGTTATTTGTTTTAGGAAATAAGTTTAATTATGTTTGAGTTATTTGTTTTATCTTAGGAAGGAAATTCAAGAAGGAGAAGCCATAAAGCACATAAAACAGTCCAAAAATCAAATCCACCGTCCCACCTAAGACGCGGCCAAGGCGGCTGGCCACCCAAACGCAAGTGACGGCGGGTTTGCTGTTATCGAACTTCATCTCCCCTGTTTTATTTCATACTTCTTCATTAATGTCTTCTAGTGCAATTTTTAGTTTCTTTCTCAACAAACTCCACACAAACTGATGACCCTCAGGATACAGAAGAGGCGAAGATGCAACATATACAAATTGGTTTATCTTTTCCTTGTCTCTTAATTTTTTTTCTTGTCTTTTTTTGTTGCCTTACATTCAAATGCATGCATTGAGGACAATGCATCCCTCGAGTTTGGGGGAGTATTGATCCAATTTTCTTCCTTATAAAAATATCTGCCATGTATGGAAATTATTCGGATTATCCTACTATTGCCTTAAATTTTGTCTTTACAACAATTACAATTTTATGCAAAAATTTTAAGTCTGTTGAATTTTACTGAAACTGCCTCGGCAGCAACATATTCTCCAGCCGCCGCAGCAGTATGAACCATTCACCAGACTTGAATTTGGAAAGGTCTCTTAGGATTAGTACTTAGGATTAGACTATGAGCCTAAAATCACATAAACACTGCTAGTCTTAGTTGATTTTAGAAGTTCTTTTCTTTGAAAAGCAATAAGGACTTAGGCTTAGATTTTAACTAGAGGTGCCTATCACCGACTCTAGTATAGTTCTTAGAGGTGCCCATCACTGGCTCTAGGACTCAACCTTTTTGCCACTTACTAGAGGTGCCCGAAATTGGCTCTAGTAAGAGTAGTTAACACTTGAGGTGCCCGAAAACTAGCTCAAGCAGTATAAGTATATAGCAATATATATTTATATACCAAACAGGAAAAAAGAAAAAAAAATAATTGAAGAAAAAAAATCTTAGTCGAAGGTCTTGAGCTAGAAAAAGGATTAGAACCTATATAATCAACTTTGACACAACTACGCACACACTCACCAAGACTCATAGTCCAGTTCCGAGGAATTCCTAGAACCTAGAAGAGGCAGAGTCAAGAAAGGAATTCTGTCGCGGCAGGCAGGACGGTATATTACTTTAAAATTCCTTACTTAAAAATCTATCTTTTGCATTGCTTGAGGACAAGCAATAGTTCGAGTTTGGGGGTGTGATGAGTGCCTAAAAGTCCTATTCTTTACACCAATTTCCCACTCGATTATTGCTAATAAAGGACAGATTTAATGGCAATACTGGATAATTCTGCTTATTTCCATATTTCAGCATCTTAATACTTAATTCATGAATTTATCTATTATTTGGCATAAAACAGGTACGGTTAATGGTTTCTTCTCTTAGACAGGAAACTACCACATAGGTAATGCTAGGTAGCATGATGGATGCTGGAAACCAAAGTTGGAATGCAGATTAGTACCCGCCTCGGCAGCAGCTGAAGGCCTCGGCAGCACTTGGAGGCTGCGGCAGCATCGGAGGCCGCGGCAGCACATGGAACATTAATGTTGATATGATAGGCGATCTGAAGAGAAAATTAAGGTAGACGTTTTAAGACAAGCAGCATAAAAATCAGAGTTGAGAAACACACAGAAAGTCAAGGTCAAAGACCACACGGGAAAAGAATATTTAAAATTTGATGGAGGCTAGAAAGTCCTGCTTTTATGATGAAGCATTCGTTCATCCACCTTTGTCAGATTGTAGTATATAAGATGTCGAACCCACGAGGATTGGCTTTACTTAATCAATTTATTCTTCAAAAAAAGAATTAGGTATGGGATTTTAGTGTATGTAGAAAAAAATTTAAGAAAAATTTTGCCCTCCTAAATATCAAATGCAATGGTGTATCTGCCCCAATTTGGTAAATATCAACTCTTCTAAAGAGTATATTAAATGAATCCTCGACCATTGAGGGGATATACGTGAATGTGTAATCTCTTCTAGATCCTCGGGATTTCAAAAGGAACAATTCCTTGCCTAGATGTCACCCCTTTTTCATGTGGCTCTCATTATCTCACTTTCTCATATTTCCCCATCCTTCCCTCATTGTGGGTGCCAATTAGGCACTTCGGAGTTCGTCGTTCCTTGAAGAAAGCTCAACCTTTAGACAGAATATGGTCTAAAACTACCTCATTTAACATGAACATACTTGAAAGATCAGAATGGTCTTAAAAATTTAGGCCTTGAGCTCTCCATTAATGTAACTATGATTCTGTGTACTCACTTTTTTTTTATTATCTAGGGAAATCAAATCATCATATTTCTTTACCTTGAGGATACTAATGGAGCAGACAACTGTAACTCGAATTACTCAGCATGGTCATGATATGAAAATATTACCATCACTCGTGAAGTTAAGGCTTCAGCGAAGTACCCTAGGAATGCCACACTCTTATTCGGATATGCCTATTGGTGAGGGATCGGAAGTCCTGCTTTTATGATGAAGCATTCGTCCATCCACCTTTTGCCAAATTGTAGTATTTAAGATTGTCGAACCCAAGAGTATTGGCGTTACTTACGCAATTTATTCTTCCTGCACAATGAAAAGGTAAATACACAGATAATTGAGTTGGATTATAACTAGGAAAACTAATTAAAGCAATAAAGATAAATGATCAAGAAATCAAGGATGGAAAAGTGGGGCAGGTTAGAGTGCTTCGTAGTGTGAAATCAGAATGTAATTGTCTCGTTCTTATAATGAAATGGGGTTGAATTGCTGCCTCGGTGGGTTCGCACAAAGGGTCGCCGTAGCTGCCTCGGCGGGGTTATGCCTTGTCGACAATTTAACAACTCATAGTTCGATAGAGCATCGTTGTATGTTTTCTTCCTTATCCCTAAGTGAAGAGAACTGTTTAAACTCATGTCTTGATGATACCTCCCGGCGTGAATCAGGGGCAGATAACAACCAAACACATGCATCTTGTTAGTCGCTGAAATCCTGGGCGGTTGATCTCTCAACCGGATTAGTCAATGCCCTTGAGCAAAGACCGTATTCTCTAGTTTCGTGAACCTACATCTCCATATGCTAGGCAAATAGGTTTTTCTTCACATACTTATCTTTCGAGCTCATATGCGAGAAGAGTAAATACCAACAGAGAATAAACTATGAATTCTGAAATTGCATTAATAAGAACTAAACAAATTACAAACTTTCTCCCACAACTACTCCACAACTAACCTAAACCCCAAGGGGAAGATGGAGGAGTTTAGGGTTTTTTATGAACACTTGATTTCGAGATATCTCCTCTCTACGTAGGCTATGGTTTATATAGGCTTGGCCTAGGGCAAACCTTTCCAAAGTAGGAATACAACTTGGAGTAAAACACAAGTTAAGTACATAAATAAAAGATATTTATTTTATTTCCTAGTTTTATTCCTATAAGGATTCTTTTCCCGCGTAGCCTTTGACCTTGACTTTCCGTGTGTTCTTCAGCTCCGATTTCTATGTTGCTTGTCTTAAAACGTCCACCTTATTTTTCTCTTCAGGTCTCCTATCATATCAACTTTTATGTTCCAGGTGCTGTCGCAGCCTCCGATTCTGCCGCGGCCTCCAAGTGTTGCCGAGGCCTTCAAGTGCTGCCGAGGCGGGTACTAATCTGCATTCCAGCTTTGGTTTCCAGTATCCATCATGCTTTCTGGCATTACCTATGTGGTAGTTTCCTGTCTAAGAGAAGAAACCATTAACCGTACCTGTTTTATGCCAAATAATAGATAAATTCATGAATTAAGTATTGGGATGCTGAAATATGGAAATAAGTAGAATTATCCAATATTGCCATTAAATCTGTCCTTTATTAGCAATACTCGAGTGGGAAATTGGTATAAAGAATAGGACTTTTAGGCACTCATCACACCCCCAAACTCGAACTATTGCTTGTCCTCAAGCAATGCAAAAGATAAATTTTTAAGTAAGGAATTTTAAAGTAATATACCGTCTTGCCTGCCGCGGCAGAATTCCTTTCTTGACTCGGCCTCTTCTAGGTTCTAGGAATTCCTCGGAACTGGACTATGAGTCGTGGTGAGTGTGTGCGTAGCTGTGTCAAAGTTGATTATATAGGTTCTAATCCTTTTTCTAGCTCAAGACTTCCGACTAAGATTTTTCTTCAATTATTTTCCTTTTCTTCTCCCGACAATAATATATAAATCTATATTGCTATAAACTTATATTGCTTGAGCCAATTTCAGGCACCTCAAGTGTTTAACTACTCCTACTAGAGCCAGTTTCGGGCACCTCTAGTAAGTGGGAGAAATCTTAGTCCTAGAGCCAGTCATGGGCACCTCTATGAACTAATACTAGAGCCGTTGATAGGCACCTCTAGTTTAAAATCTAAGCCTAAGTCGTTATTGCTTGTCAAAGAAAAGAACTTGTACAATCAACTAAGACTAACAGTGTTTAAATATTTTTCAGGCTCATAGTCTAATCCTAAGTACTAATCCTAGCAAACCTTTCTGAATTCAAGTCTGGTAAATGGTGCATACTGTTGCGGCGACTGAAGAACATATTGCTGCCAAGGCAGTTTCAATAAAATTCAACAGACTTAAAAAATTTTAAAAATTTGCATAAAACTGTAATTGCTGTAAAGACAGAAATTAAGGCAGTAGTAGGATAATCTGAATAATTTCCATACAAGACAAATATTTTTGTAAGGCAGAAAATAGGATCAATACTCCCTCAAACTCGAGGGATGCATTGTCCTCAATGCATGTATTTGAACATAAGGCAATAATAAAAGACAAGATAAAAATTAGGAGACAAGGAGAAGATAAACCAATATTTATATGTTGTGTCTGGCCTCTTCTGTATCCTGAGGGTCATCAGTTGTGTGGAGTTTGTTGAGAAGGAAACTAAAAACTGCACTGGAAAACAATAATGAAGAAGTATGAAATAAAACGGGGGAGATGAAGTTTTAGGGACGCAAACCCTCCGTCACTTGCTTTTGGGCGGCCAACAACCTTGGCGGTTTCTTAGGTGGGACAGTGAGCTTGATTTCAGGGCCGTTTTATGTGCTCCATGACTTCTCCTTCTTGAGTTTTCTTCCTAAATAACTATAAAGAATATTATTAAAAACTATGGAAATAATAAAATTCTTAAAACTAAATTGCAAGAAATTTGAAATCTAATTCCTAAACTGAAAACTAAAAAAAAAATTGATTCCTAAAGCATAAAAGTAAATAGGGACAGAGAGATAGAAATTTAGGTTACTGTAGGAGTGTAATATGATACATCTCCAGCAACAACCGTCTTCCCCTTTTTGAAAGGAGGAGAAGCTAATGTCCCAGTTGCTGTCTCCTCGTCAGATGGTTTCTTCCTGATGTATTTCTTCTCAAGGGGAGTGCTGCCTCGGCAGTGGTTGTCTCGGCAGTGTTTGCCTCGGCAGAGCCTGTTCAAGCAGTTCGTTTTTACATTGAACTTAAATTCAGTTTTAACCTCAATTCTTTGACATTCATCTAGTTCGTCCGGATGCCTTAGAGTTTTGAATACATTGATCTTCACTTGTTGGTCATTGACCCTTATGACCAATTCTCTTTTCTCGCAGTCGATCAATGTTCTACCCGTGGCTAGGAACAACCTTCCCAATATGATCGGCGCATGTTCATCTGCTTCACAATCAAGAATTAAGAAGTCAGCAGAAAAAATAATTTATCCACTCTTACCAGGATATCCTCAATTTTGTTTTTCTTCCGGTTGTACATAAGAGCGGTCTAGCAATTGCAGCATAACTGTTGTAGACGCAGATCTTCAATCTTCTCATTGCATTGAAATCTTATCTACGGTTCGGCTGCGGCATCATCTGCTGTGGCAGCAGCGTCGGCAGTGTCCGCTGGTTCCTTCGCCTTAGGTGTTTCATCAGTAGCTTTTTTGAGGGGGGCTACTGTTTCAAGGGTCTTACCTACTGTCTGAGCAGGTATCTCAGGGTCCTTCAGTTGTAATCCACTCATGTGGATATCGCCTTGCATTGTTCATGAGGACCGGTTCTAGCGACTTCAGTATCGCTAGGAAGACCTTCTTCTTGAAATTCTTCCCTAAAAAAAATTAACTCAAACATAATTAAACTTATTTCTAAGATAATAGTGCAAGAAAAATAAAAAGGAAAGTTGGAATCACCAATCCTCGGCAACAGCGCCAAATTTGGTGAGGGATCGAAAGTCCTGCTTTTATGATGAAGCATTCGTCCATCCACCTTTTGCCAAATTGTAGTATTTAAGATTGTCGAACCCAAGAAGATTGGCGTTACTTACGCAATTTATTCTTCCTACACAATGAAAAGGTAAATACACAGATAATTGAGTTGGATTATAACTAGGAAAACTAATTAAAGCAATAAAGATAAATGATCAAGAAATCAAGGATGGAAAAGTGGGGCAGGTTAGAGTGCTTCGTAGTGTGAAATCAGAATGTAATTGTCTCGTTCTTATAATGCAATGGGGTTGAATTGCTGCCTCGGTGGGTTCGCACAAAGGGTCGTCGTAGCTGCCTCGGCGGGGTTATGCCTTGTCGACAATTCAACAACTCATAGTTAGACAGAGCATCCTTGTATGTTTTCTTCCTTATCCCTAAGCAAAGAGAACTATTGAAACTCACGTCTTGATGATACCTCCCGGCGTGAATCAGGGGCAGATAACAACCAAACACATGCATCTTGTTAGTCGCTGAAATCCTGGGCGGTTGATCTCTCAACCGGATTAGTCAATGCCCTTGAGCAAAGACCGTATTCTCTAGTTTCGTGAACCTACATCTCCCGATGCTAGGCAAATAGTTTTTTTTCACATACTTATCTTTCGAGATCATATGCGAGAAGAGTAAATACCAAGAGAGAATAAACTATGAATTCTGAAATTGCATTAATAAGAACTAAACAAATTATAAACTTTCTCCCACAACTACTCCACAACTAACTTAAACCCCAAGGGGAAGATGGAGGAGTTTAGGGTTTTCTATGAACACTTGATTTTGAGATATCTCCTCTCTACATAGGCTATGGTTTATATAGGCTTGGCCTAGGGCAAACCTTTCCAAAGTAGGAATACAACTTGGAGTAAAACACAAGTTAAGTACATAAATAAAAGATATTTATTTTATTTCCTAGTTTTATTCCTATAAGGATTCTTTTCCCGCGTGGCCTTTGACCTTGACTTTCTGTGTGTTCTTCAGCTCCGATTTCTATGTTGCTTGTCTTAAAACGTTCACCTTATTTTCTCTTCAGGTCTCCTATCATATCAACTTTTATGTTCCAGGTGTTGTCGCGGCCTCCAAGTGCTGTCGAGGCCTTCAATTGCTATCGAGGCGGGTACTAATCTGCATTCCAGCTTTGGTTTCCAGTATCCATCATGCTATTTGGCATTACCTATGTGGTAGTTTCCTGTCTAAGAGAAGAAACCATTAACCGTACCTGTTTTATGCCAAATAGTAGATAAATTCATAAATTAAGTATTGGGATGCTGAAATATGGAAATAAGTAGAATTATCCAGTATTGCCATTAAATCTGTCCTTTATTAGCAATACTCGAGTGGGAAATTGGTATAAATAATAGGACTTTTAGGCACTCATCACCTATTACCATGTTCCAAACATTGGAGTGCTTTTTTAATACAAATTTCCTCGTTTCATTTCGTTTCACTCTCTCTTTTCTTCTTTTTTTTCTTTTCTTTTTTCTTTTCTTATGTCCTAGCTTCTAGATGCATCTTTTAATTATTTCCTAATCCTTATACTTAATTAATTTGATTTCGTCTCAATTTAGAGAATATCATTCGTCATTTCATTCGGGGAAGTCCTGATAAGCTCTTCATGGGTAGGATTTTTGAGTTCAACTCTTGCCTCAAGGATCTTTGACAACAAGTGCCTAAAAAGGACTTTCCTGAAAAAGGGAACTATCCATTATCTAATCACTCGTATTGTTCTTCTGTCGGCCTAAGTCAACTAGAAAAGACTCACACTAGCAATAGTCCCGCAACATTCAGTCTCCTCTAAATATACAAAACTTTGGAATTGGTCTCTGAATTTGAAGCAAAGATGTTATCGCATTTCGAAAAAATACGAGGAACTAGTATGAAATGGTATGTACATGTATATGTTCAAATATGTTTGTTATGTGTACATAGGAGAGCAGGAGAAACTCATAAAAATGAATGAATGTTCAAAGAATTTAAAGAATGCAAAATTGTTTGCTGAGAAAAAACATAATTTTTAAACGCATGCCCTTACAAAATCTCCTTACTACTTTCCTAGCCCAAATTACTAAATTGGACTTCATTTTTTAAAATGGGAAAGCATGTAATCACCACTTAAATGATGGACTGAGAAATCAGAACCTCCCATAAAACCATCTTTTTCAACAGTCTTTGAAACTCAAACTATCGGCTTCGATTAAATTGTTGACCTTGTTATTCAGGGCTCCATAATTCTCGATCATATGATTTGTTCTTCCCAAGTGGTAGTTCCACACGACATTGACATCATAATCAGGTGAATAAAGGGGCTCTTTCGGTTTGGATTGGACAAAAGTCAACAACTCTTGATGAGAATCAGGAATAGCTTGGTGTATGTCATATGAATTTGAGTATTGATATTTTGTGCGACATCTTCGAGACAGGCTTCAAAATATTTTTGCCCCTTCTTTTGGTTGGCTATATGGCTTTTCATTTGCTTCCTCTGGTATCGAGTAAGATAAGGATGCAGTATGATGACTTTTAAATGAATAAAAATAATGTACACACATTAAAAGATGTTTGAATAGAAGAATGTATGTATCATGCAAGCGCGGATGCAAATGATGCAAAATGTATGCAAGTGAAGGTATTGATCCCTGCTGATAATCATCCTATCGGATTACTTTCATGGGAAATTTAAGGTCCATTACAACATTAAGGGAACTAGTCCTATACATAAGTGCTAGCCCTAATTCCTATTTTCTATCGCCCTGAACAATGTGATTGATTCGAAAATCTTTGTTACATCATGGGCTTCGGTCTCCTCGGTCGACCTGGTTTCATTTTTTACTCCCCTTTGAACCTTTGTCCTCACGATCATCTAACATTGGTCTTGGTCAAATATTACTTGAGTAACCTTAAAATATCGGTGTTCCTAGTAGCAATTCATCTACTGATGCTTCTTTCAAAATTTTGTACTATTCCCGATAATTCTAAATAGTGACATCGATTCTCGTGAAGTGGTTCGGTAAGGTACTAACCTCTCTTTTTCTTCTTATTGTTTATTCTGCATCTAACTCTAACTCAAACCTTGAAAGGCAAAATGGTATCGATTTTACATCTTTAACAAAACCTTTTAATGATAGGCTCTTGGAGGTTTTCTTTTACATCCCTTGCATCCGTTCAGCTCTTTGTTATTACCCAGGATAAAGTGAATCATTAGTACTCGCTCTTGTTATTTGATACCTTATTCTGACTCGATCTTCAGATGGTGAGATAATACTAGTTCTATACCTCTAACAACCTATTTCGTGGTTAAGCTGTTTGGAACTTTTTGTTACATCCCTAATGTCTGTTTAGAATCCTAGACTGACATTCTGACGTAGACCCAGATAAATGTATGGTCATTACCTGCTCGTTCGACGGACTGCATTCTTAGGTCCTTCGGTCGTCCTCTAGTCGATGTCTCTAATTAACATCTTTGATCGGTTTTTAATGATGGGGTAGAGGTTTTTAGATACCTCTCTTCCATAATGAATGTTTCATTTGTAGGATGAACCAGTTGAATCAATACCTCCTAATGCAATGCAAGATGCAATGATGCATGCAAAAACAAAAACATAAAGAAACTATGTTAGTAACAAATGAAAATAATAAATACAAAATTAAATTGCGTAAAAGTACGTAGAGAAGGGCAGTCCTCGATATCTCGTCTAGTTCACCTAAGGTATCCGTATGAATCTAATGGGGTGGGTAATCTAGTTCTCTACATGTAGTGTTGGTGCTAAAAGAGGGCTGAATTGTCCGAGTCATCCTCTACTAAGAGTAGCAAGGCCCCCGATCATCACCCATTATAGGCTCAATTTGACCGGGTTCAATTCAGGGGGACCTGTTCGCTTATGCTCATACGAAGGAACCATATCCTCATAAAAGAATAAGGTAGTGGAGCCCCGAAGGTACTTCGACTAGGGCCTATACGGGAGAACGATCTCTCCACGAAAGTGTTAGCCTTTTCCCCATTTAAAAGGACGAGTTTATATGTCAATCTTAAATACGGAAAAATAAAAGCACAAATTCAATTGAACATTAATTTGATCGTCATTTTAGCTTAGAATCACTAAATATTAGCAAAGCGATAATTGTTTAAAAGCTTGAATATCTTTTTATTTTTAGAAAACAAAATTTATCTCCAGTAGAGTCGCCATCTGCAACAATCTAAAAAATCGTAAAAGTGTCGTTAAATTCTTTTTGGTGTTTGGAAAACCTATTTTAAGTTCAATTTTGAAAATTAATGTCTTCCGAACAGGGTTTTTGGTTTAAAAATGTGTTTTGTAAAATTGGAGTCGCCACTTGTCGTTTATTTAGACTGAGCACCATAAAGCTAGAGATTTGGAAAAATTAGGGTTCGGGAGTAGGTTACGGATGGGAAAGGATTAACACCCCCACACCGCCCAAAATTGGTACTTTATTAATTACCACTTCATTAATATTTTATTTTTCGAGTTAAAGTGATGATCGAATTAATTTTTAATTGAACGTGCAAATTTATTTTAAAGCACCTAAAACCGAAGGTAAGCATTCGAACCACCACCGTATTGGAGTTGACCTCGCTTACGACCAAATTTAGAGGCCCGCATTGAAAAAAAAATAAATGTCATTATGCAATTCTTAATTAGAAAATAAATTATATATAATACAATAAATAATTAAAAACATAAAAAATAAATACATAAATACTAATTTAAAACATAAATTAAAACATACATAAATTTTAATCTAATACAAAATTAAATTGACAATTTTTAATTAAGCAAAATATAACATAAATAAAAAGGAGAAAAATATACCTAAGGATTTGAACGGCTAACCCCGACTATTTTTTTCATTTTGTGGTGAATGAGATGCATGCATGCATTCGAGGATGTTGGGTACTGATTGTGTTATCATAAGTTTATATTTTGATGATATCTTATCCGTTAAATTTAAGATGACTGATTTGGAAGAAGTTGATGTAATCTTAGGAGTCAAAGTCACCAAAACTGAAAAGAGATTTTCTTTAAGTCAAATGCACTATATTGAGAGAGTGTTGAAGAAATTTAACAATTTTGACGTTATCCCTATTTGAATACCTTATGACTCTAGCATACATCTCTACAAAAATAAAGAAAATAATGTTTCTTAAATTGAATATGTTAAAATATTTGTAAGCTTAATGTTCTTAATGAACTATATGCAATCTGATATTGCATATGATGTGAGCAGACCTAGTAGACATACTTACAACCCTAGTGGTGGTCATTGGGTTACACTTAAACACTTACTAAAGTATTTTAAGGGTACTATGGATTGAAAAGTTAAGTTTGTTGATTACCTTATTATTTTATAAAAATATTTTTATGCTAATTGGGTTTCTGATAACAATGAAGTAAGCTTTATGAATAGTATGTTCTTACTTTGGGTGGAATAGTTGCAACACCACACGTATATAAAAAAATGAATAGAAGAAAAATGAAAACTAATAAGAAGAAAGGACTCAAACTTGTGCCTTTAGGAATGGTTGATAAATAGACTTTCCATCTAAACTAAGTTGACTTTTAGCTTTAATTTGTCATAAATAATTCTTGAAGTATTTTATTAGGGGGTCAATAAATAAATAAAAGTCTAGAAATCCCTGACGTCGATTCATTTTTTGATCATTTTTCAAAAAAAAATATCAGTTTACAGAGGGTTCTTTTCTCTTGTTCGATCTCCGATCTTAGTCACTGTCGGACAGTGATCACCACGCTACCTTTGGCGTGACCATCATTCCATTTCGAATTCACCATTGGTCGCTACTCTCGATAGATTGCTACTGTTCACCGTTAAAAATGATCTAAAGTTTGAAAAAGGAAGAGATAAAAAAAACAAGGATGGCGAAGGGCAAGGGAGTAAGGGTGTCGATCGAAGATGGGCCATTGATTTCTCCGATAGTTCAACTGCACCTTCATCGCGAGACCTCCACGATCCTCCCGACATCACTCGACGATTCTAGTGTGAGTCGCCAAAAGAAGGATACTTAATCCAATTGGAAAGCTCAAGTACATCTACTTTAACTTACCTAGCAAAGAACAGTAAGGAGATGCTTAATTAACAATTTAAATTGATTTTGTTTTGGATCTTAAAATTTTGATGTTTTCGAATACTTTCTAATTTATTTTGATTGCAAAAATTATAATTACAAATCATCAATAAATAGATGCGGTGTATCTGTATGCATATCTATTCATCAAACGATTGAGTTTCAGCATCCCAGTACATTGGGGCTTTGTTAGGATTTAGAATTGAATGACACCCATTGAAAAAATTTATTCAGAAAGAACCATACTAACGCCTTTGTTGTGGCATAGTAGGAACCAGTCTATTCGTTGATACATAGTTGAGGTAGAGTGATTGATTGGTGTGTCATATTGACATGATTTTTGGTTAAAGCATGCGATGTGGCACAAGCACCTTTCAAGAATTTACTAATGATGGGTTTTATGATGTGGATGGTTGGAAGTACAATTCATTTGTTCAGCACTAGTATCATTTTTTCAACACTTTGACGGCCTATTAGTAGCTCTTTAAGGAGTTGGGAAAGGTATTTACTTGTCCGTATAAGAGATGTTGCAAGATATCGAGTTCGATATCAAAAGCGTTCGAGTAGAATTTTAACACATCAATTGAAATAACTTAGAATCAAGGTAATACTTTACTACCTTCAACTTGTTTTATAAAATATTTTTGATATCTGAAAAATGTTTGCATAACTTGTTGCAATTATAATGACTATTTGTTCATAAAAGAAGAAAAAAAGAAAGAAGGATAATGAGCCAGACTAAATACACAGTTAGAAAAGTGAATGACTTGCAAGGTCGTTTGAGACCCAAAAATAAAAGATAATATTTTTATGTTAAAAATTTGATTATACTTGATACCGATTGAAAATTTATGAAGTATCGAGTTATGAAGTGACAAAATTTCTCTTGAGGTGCTTGAATAACTGAAATACTCTTGATAATAAAAATGATATGGGAATCTACATTAGATCTAGTAATATAACTATCTCATATAGAAACGTCGAATCACTAATGACGTTATGGTAACAAGGCTTAAACCGTCGAGATTGTTTTATGCTTTGAACTTCTCAAATTTTAAATAAATTCCCGAAGATTAATTTCAAAGAAAAATATTCATATGCCTGAATTAAACAAAGCGACATAAATTACTTAACGGACTAAATGATTAAAAAGGTTTAGAATCATTAATAAAACTAGATTGACCAGAGTAAACGAGATTATCGAAAAGACGAGAGTATTTGGGCACTAAAAAAATTCTAAATTAATATAGCAAGATATCAAACCTTAAGATCTGAGTTATTATGGAAGGCCTTAAATGAATGAACTGTCGGTAAAAAATGAAAGTATTTGAACGACTGAATCACCATTGAGTACTTAAATGATTGAAACAAATATGTGATGTGAGTATTAGTGCTATATTAATAAGAGTTTAAGATATATTCGACACTCTGTGTCGTCGGTATTCATCACTTTATTGAGATGCTTGTATTCGATACTTCGTGTCGCCCGTATTCGTCACTTTACTGTGACGCCTGTATTAGACACATCGTGTTGCCCTTATTCATTACTTTATTGTGATGCATGTATTCAATACTTCGTGCCGCCTGTATTCATCATTTTACTATGATGCATGTATTCGACACTTCGTGTCTCCCATATTCGTCACTTTATTGTTATGCCTGTATTCGACACTTTGTGTCGCCCATATTCGTCACTTTACTGTGACGCTTGTATTCGATACTTCGTGTCGCCCGTATTCATCATTTTACTGTGACGCCTGTATTCGAAACTTCGTGTTTCCCGTATTCATCACATTATTGTGATGCTTGTATTTGACACTTCGTGTCGCCCGTATTCGTCACTTATCGTGACACTTGTATTAGACCCTTTGTATCGCTCGTATTTGTCACCTTATTGTGACGCCTATATTTGACACTTCGTATCGCCCGTATTCGCCATTATAGTGTGATGCTTGTATGTCGCCCGTAAATGATAGTACATTATAGCACACGACTCGTACATTAATCATTTGATATTCACCTTGGGTTATCCAATTTCATGAAATGAAGTGTGCTTTAAAGTCAAATAATATTATGTTTATGAAAGTATCATGTTTTATTAAGTACTTTTATATATGATACTTTCTTCAGGCTTCACTAAGTTATACTTAACGTGTATTTTGGATATATATAATCGAAGTAGTAGTGAAGTTTTGCATTGATGAAGGGTCGGAAATCCTGCTTTTATGATGAAGAATTTGTCCATCCACCTTTTGCCAAATTGTAGTGTTTTAGATGTCGAACCCACAGGGATTGACTTTACTTATGCAATTTATTCTTCCTGCACAATGAAAAGTTAAAGACACAGATAATTGAGTTGGATTATAACTAAGAAAACTAATTAAAGCAATAAAGATAAGTGATCAAGAAACCAAGGATGGAAAAGTGGGGTAGGTTAGAGTGCTTCGTAGTGTGGAATCAGAATGTAATTGTCTCGTTCTTATAATGCAATAGGGTTAAATTGCCGCCTCGGCGGGTCGCACCAAGGGTCGCCGCAGCTGCCTCGGCGGGGTTATGCCTTGTCGACAATTCAACAACTCATATGCATGTCTTCTTCCTTATCCCTAAGCGAAGAGAACTGTTGAAACCCACGTCTTGATGATACCTCCCGGCGTGACTCAAGGGTGAACAACAACCAAACACATGCGTCTTGTTAGTCGCTGAAATCCTAGGCGGTTGATCTCTCAACCGGATTAGTCAATGTCCTTGATCAAAGACCGTATTCTCTCGTTTCGTGAGCCTAACTCTCCCGATATTAGACAAATAAATCTCTCACAAACTTCTCTCCCGAGCTTGAATGCAAGAACAATGAATGACCAAGAGAGAATAAACTATGACTTCTGGAATTGCATTAATAAGAACTAAACAAATTACAAACTTTCTTCAACAACTACTCCACAAACTAACCTAAACCCTAAGGGGGCGATGGAGGAGTTTAGGGTTTTCTATGAACACTCGATTTCGAGATATCTTCCTCTCTACATAGGCTATGGTTTATATAGGCTTGGCCTAGGGCAAACCTTTACAAAGTAGGAATTCAACTTGGAGTAAAACACAAGTTAAGTAAATAAATAAAAGATATTTATTTTATTTCCTAGTTTATTCCTATAAGGATTCTTTCCCCACGTGACCTTGACTTTTCGTGTGTTTTCCAGCTTCGATTTCTATGCCACTTGTCTTAAAACGTTCACCTTATTTTTCTCTTCAAATCGCCTATCATATCAATATTTGTTTTCCTGGTGCTGCCGCGACCTCCAAAGTGTTGTCGTGGCGGGTGCTTATCTGCATTCCAACTTTGGTTTTCAGCATCCATCATGCTATCTGGCATTACCTATGTGGTAGTTTCCTGTCTAAGAGAAAAAACCATTAACCGCACCTGTTTTATGCCAAATAATCGATAAATTCATGAATTGAGTATTGGGATGCTGAAATATGGAAATAAGTAGAATTATCCAATATTGCCATTAAATTTGTCCTTTATTAGCAATAATCGAGTGGGAAATTGGTATAAAGAATAGGACTTTTAGGCACTCGTCATGCACCAACATCTCTTTTGGGAGGAGATTCTACTTTGACAGATTATTTTTGGTATATGCGACATCTTAATTTTGCATAAGATTAATGACATGTACAAAATAATATATCTATTTCTATAAACTCTTAAAGTGGGTTGTCTTGAATTGGTTTTGTTTATGTATGCTAAGTGATATATGATATTCTTAATTTTTGTGTATTCTGTTAGAATGTATGTTCGGTGAACGAATACGGAAAGGAATGTTACACCTGATCTCTAACAAGGATAATTCCTTCTACATAGGTTCTTGGTCTCCTACTGAAGTTATACTACCTATACTCGATTCTTATGCGTCAGCTAGGGTAATCCCACCTATATTCGATTCTTATGCTTCTTCTAGGGTAATCCTACTTGTAATTTAAGTTATACTCTTAGGATGATACCCATGCCTTATGAGCTCACTTCATGTTGATACATGGTGGTTATTTTGGTATTAAATTTTTATTGCCGACTCTTGACATGTTAAACTTCTGTAATTGTTTGAAAACATGTTTATCACCCTTGATCTAAGATTCGTTGCAACACACTAAAATTCTTGACTCAATTCTCGTAATTTACGTATTTCTTGTCTTTCTGATCATCTGAATAGGTATATTGTCTGGTTTCGATTGGTACTTACACAATCCGAATATTCTAAAGTTAGTACTATGATACTTATATAAGGGGATGTGTACTTGAGACTGAGTGATTAAATACATTTTATTTACCCTCAATCTTGATGATTTCGGTATGGTTAGAAACTTATTCGTAGATATGATAATTCGGATAAAGTAGTAAAAAAATAGGTTGAGTGAGCTCGACTAACCTGATAGGTTGAACGACCTCAGGTAAGAATTGGTTATGTTATTGTAATCCAGGTATATTTAAGATGTATTTATGTCCACGGTAATCTAAATATTGTGTATTTAATTCAACGATCGTGTAAGTACAAGTAACGTAAAGCTTTGTTGACCATTAAATAGATGATTTATGAACATATTTATGTATGTCATGTGAATTCCATATGATTATTTTTATACTCGATGGTTGAGTGATCAAAGTACGGTATATTCATTATGTAGATGTTCCTTATGAGCAATTTTGTAATGACTAGTGACCAAAATAAAAAAGAACGTAAAATTAGTGATAATTTGAACAAATAAAAATTTTATGACCAAATAAAAAAAATAAGAATAGTTCGATGATCAAATATATTCTTTATCCTAAAAAAATAACATATAGACTATTGCAGTGGTTCGAGAAAATAACATAAAAATTAATATACATTAATATTGCTATTAAATTTTTAACGATCGGTGATAAAAATAAAAATACAACAATAATGATATTATATCCAAAAGATTTCATGAAAAAAGATAAAAATAAAAATAATTTAATGTAACACCCCGACCCGGATGTCACATTGGGCCTCCGGCCCAAAACCTGTATTTCAAAATTTCTTTCAAAAACCCAATAATAAAATCCAACTCAAGTCCAAAATACGATTCATAAAATCCATTTAAGTTTAAAACATAATCCCGAATAATTTCGAAGTAACTGGAGCTCCAAATTATTACAAATCATTTAAAAATTCGTCTCAAATAATAAACAGAGTTACAAAATACATATAGGGTTCGACTAAGCACTAGCCTACTACATCTAATACATGTACTCTGAAAACAAAGTCGATGCTAAAATCCAAACCTCGATGGTGCTCCATAGAAACCGGCTTCACATAACCTACGCACGAAAACACATTTCGAACACTGAGCTACAAAAGCTCAGTGGGTACGCCGAACTCGGCCCAAAATCATGCATATCATAAGCAGTAAAGCATAGCATATAAATATCGTACATGATATGATGGTCTAACATGATTGCCTAACACATGACATAAAACAATGTATAATATCGCACACAGCTTATACATGTCACATCACAAAATAACACATAAGAGTGAGGCCCGCGTCCACACAACATCGGGATCCTACACTCAGGATTGAGGCCGCACTCAAATCCTATGCCCGGAATGTTACATCGAACATCTTCGAACGAGACCGCCCAACGTTCGGAAAGGGATGGAGGCCGCCCAACCGATCCCATGCTCGGAATGTTGCATCGAACATCTTCGAGTGAGGCCGCCCAACACTCGGAATAAAAGTCTTCAATACATCACCCGGAATGTTACATCGGATGGCCTTCGACGTGTTGCAACACTTTTGGATATTCAGATTTCCATCAAGCAATGACTCAGACCACACAAACGGTCCACCTAGGACCTTAACAACAAAGCATACTAAGACTCATCAAGACTTAATCCTTTTTTGGGGTTAAAATCATCAATCTTATGATAACATTACATTTAATTATTTATAAGATTCATTTGGACCCTTAATCCTCTTATCGAACCTCAAACAAAGCTTATTTTACCAAAAGTTCAAAGGGGTATCGATTCTCCTATATGGGGTATCGAAACACCCTATTTCGATACCCACCCAAAGAAGGTATCGAAACATGGGTATCGATACTGGCATCGATACCCTTTGACCAATTTTAAAGTCAACGAAAGAGGACCCTCTAGATTCGATACTGGTATCGATTCCATTATGCCACTGGAGGATCCGGTATTGAACCATGGTTCGATACCCCTGCCCATATAGCCTATTTTCACTTATGGGTAACGATACCTGTGGCCCGTGTATCGATACCCCTGCACGAAATGCAGGTCTGCACTTAGAAATTTCAAGGATTCATTCCCAAACTACTCCTAATCGATTCAAAAGTATTCCTATTCAATCTTAAAGAAGTTTAGGTGTTTTAACTTCAATTTTCAGGCCTTAATCACATTAATACAAAATCCACCATTAACACATTTAAAGCTTAAAACCAAGCATTCAAACAACAACATCTACATGTATGCAACTACATGATATGAATGATAAAGAGATGAGTTGGGAGTACCAACCTTGAGCTAAAAACAACAAAACTCGAGTTCCTTTCACCCTCAAACTTTTCCACCTCCAAAGCTTGTAGATGGCTCTCCCACTTGTTTCTCTACAAGGGAAAAGATGAGTAGTGAATTAGACACCAAGGAGAAGATTCTTAGGGTCTAAAACACTAGAAAAACCAAGATTAACTCTCTCAAAGACTCATTCCCGAGCTCAACACAAAACCCCACCTAAACCTTCATCTTCCACCAAACCAACTCATACTTACCTCTTTTTATAGATCAAAAACACCCCTACAACTTACCCTTCACCTCAAAAACATGATTTTCAGCTTAACACAACAAAGCTTGAACCTTTAACTTACTTCTCTCTTGCAAAGATGGAGGAAGGGGATAAGAGACAAGGTGATATCACCTCCTATACTTTCTGTAGAGAAACATAACACCCTTAACCCCTCTTTCATCCATTTTAGCATTTACAAAAATACCCTTAGTCATCCACTCAAAAGCCCAACACAACAAGACCCATTAAGGCCCAACACAAACCCGAGGCCCGAAACCACTAAACTCGGGGTCCAAAACCGAAGACCAACCCCTCGGGTTAACCCGACACTCGGATCCAAAATCCGGGTCGTTACATTTAATGAATTATAGTAATTTTTACCTTAAAATTTAATTTACCTATTATAAAAATCATTTCAACAAATATTTGCCCTAAATTTAATATACAAAACGGTAGGTATGCAATCGTAATTTAAGGTTAAAAAAATAAGTTTCAACAGTCATCTAAGCAATCTAATTTTTATATTAACAATATTTTAATTTTTTATTTTTGAAAAAATTCAATATTATTAAAAAATCAACTTAAAAAAGATTTTTTTTTGAAATTTTTAAAAAAATTATCAACATAAAATATTATAAAAATATAATATTTAAATTATTTTTTAAAAATTAAAATTTATTATCTTTTAAAATTAAAATAGACAAGTGTATTCATGAGACAATAATATTTTAGGGTTAGTTTGATATTGTTTTTAAAAAGTACAGGCGTGAAAGTGATTTTAAAAAGTAATTTTAAAATGTTCATTTGAATTGTTTGATATAAAATAAAAGTGTGATATTATTGTTAAAAGTACTTTTAAATAGATAAAATGTCTATTTTTAACGTTATTTTTAAAAATATAAATGAGTTGTTAATATAAACGATGATAAATAAATAATTTTATCTAAATATATTTTTGAAAAATTTAAATGTTAAAAAAATTAACTTTTGAAAATACTTTTTAAATTAAACTAAAAAACATATTTGAACTGAAAAACTAGGGTGAGCATTTAAGTGAGTCAAAGTCGAGTATAAAAATTTTGAGTTATTCGATTGATGAGTCTAATTTTATAACTTGAACTTAATTTGAATTTTTTTAGTCGAGTTTAGCGAGTTCGAGTCTAGTCGAGTTTTCGAGTTTATGAACAAATCTTAATTTTAATTATTTAAAATATTATAGTATGTTTTGGTTTAAATTTGAACGACTTTCTCTAATAATACAAGATATATATACATATAAGTTTGAGTCATTTTATTAAATTACAAGCCTTATTAAAAATCTCCTTATTTAGGTAAAACCAAGGTGAGACCAAAAATAACGAAATAAGAAAAAGAGTGCCAAAAAAATATATTTTCTACTTTAGGGTGTATGGAAATATTTGATAAATTTAAAACACATTGTTGTATTAACTAAAATTTTGAGGTGTAAGTTCCTTTATATGGTAAGATTTTATTTTTGTTAAGTTCGATGTATTAACCGAAAATATGGCCAACTATTGGAAAAGATTTTGGTTGGGTGAATTAAACTAATAGTTAAAAGGTAAAAAAAATATGAACAAAGATTTATAGTGGTTCGATTTTTTAACAAGTATCTACATCCACTACCTTAGCTCCTAAATAAGAATTCAACAAACTCACTAAGAATTTGTTCCTTTTTCTAGGATTAGGAGACAACCATTACGACTTAGATTCACAACCCGAATTTAACATACAAAACTCACAACCCAAACTTTGGGAAACCTCTCTAAACAAGAGAAAACTTAGCAAACGAAATCTCTCTAATAGGTGTGTGTTTGCACTCTAAAATTATTACCCAAATTCTACTACACTTGAGCATATATTGATATTTTAACTCAACAAGTGTAATATATATAAAGAATAAGAAATTAAACATTAAGATAAATCTTTTATCTAATAGATATTGATAATTGAATCATTAGTCTTCTTCTGATGCTTGAGGGTCTTTTTATACTTTCAATTGAGTTACTAGCCGTTAGTGGCCGTTAGAGATAAATTTTCAAGCAAATCTGCACTTCTACAGCATAGGGTACCGATACTTGTGAAGGGGTATTGATATCGATCCAATATATATATAAAAAAAAGCAAATTAGAGAAAAACATAAGGAATATCAATACCAAGGATATGGGTATCGATACCGTAGGTATCGATACTAGTCGTATCGTATCGATACCCAAAAATGATTTTAAAAAACTGATCTGCAAAGAGCATCGATGCTAGAAAAGGGCTATCGATACTACGTATCAGTACTTGGTATCAATATTGTCTTATAAATATCAATATTGAAGACTAGGAGTCTGATTTTGATATTATAAACCTATTAAAATTGTATTTTGACTTGAAAACGTTCTAAAATTATTTTAGTATATTTCTCAAGTTATTTGGACTTAAAATTAATTTTATAATATTTTTAATTTAATTCAAAAATATTTTTTAATTATTATATGTAAACAAATATCTTAATAATTTTAAAAATATCTAAGAAAAATAAATGCATAAATTAAAATATTCGAAAAGGACCAGATTAACGAAAATAAAATAAATACATCAAAGTTTTGATAGCAAATCAAGATGAAAAAAAATCAATTACGTAAATCAAAACCGCGGAAATTTAAATATAAAAAATTAAAAGTTTGAAAATTAAAAGTGATAAATTAAATGTTATAAATTATAAAAAAATTAAAAACATAAAATGAGTAGCATAATATAAAAGAGAAAGAATTTATATTAAATAAAATAAAAAATAAATTTCGAAAGTGACTGTATTTTAAAAAAAAAGACGAGATTGAAATAAAACTGAAAAATAATAATATATAGGTTAAATGTTAAATTAACCCTTGAAATTTAGAAGAAATCTTTTTAAGTTATTAAAAAATTAAACAATTCAAAATTTAAAAATTTAACTCGATTTAAAATTAAATTTTTTAAATTAATTTGATTTGACTCTAATAATTCGAATGAAATAACTCAAAATTTAAAAATTATTTTTTATTCAAAATAAATTTTAATCATCCTTATAAAAACCATTTATTCTATATTATTTTTAATCTTAGTTTTTTTTACCTAAAAATACTTTTTAAAAGTAATTAAGAACATAGCCTTATATGCATCTTAAAACGAACCGCACCTTCACCTAACCATCTAGGCCGTTGTGAAAGGACCACCATAAAGCAATGACATTTTTGAGGTCGCTGACTCCAGCAACTGCCATAGCTGCAGCCTCTGTTCTGCCCGCGGCTCTCTCTTTCTCTTCTTCTTCTTCCACCTCCTCCTCTTGCAAATCCTCTCGTTTCCCCAATACCAAAAGCCTCCCTTTCCTCTCTTCACCACCCAATCGCTTAGGCCTTACAAGGAACTTCACCACCGCTCCCACTGCTCTTAACATGGATTCTCCCCCATCATATGACAACCCATCTAAGGTTTGCTATCGAATTTCCAATTTTGAGCACTGCACTTTTTTTTTTTAACGTCAAATCTATTATCTTTAACTATGTTTGATCCTTCCAAAATTGAATTTGCAGGAAAACGGGTTCTTGCCTGACCTTCTTGTAAGTTATCATCTTGATTATTCAAATTCAATTACAAAGCTTATTTTTCTATAAATTGATTGCCCCCTTTTGCTTTTACTTAAATTAGATTCATTTTATTAATTAGTCCTTATATGTTGTTGATATGCTAAAAAATTTGGGTCTTTTATTTTGAATCAGACCGAATATATGGTGGATATGAAGTGTGAAGGTTGTGTTAATGCAGTGAAGAATAAGTTACAAACAATTGATGGTAAGACGACAGTAATAATTTTATGCATGATTTATCATTTTAGGCTTTTAAGAGAAATTCTTTGAATATTCTCTCATTTGGGGTTTATATTTGTTTATAAATACAAAGGAGTCAAGAGTGTGGAAGTGGACTTGAGCAATCAAGTGGTGAGAATACTTGGTTCTTCGCCTGTGAAAACCATGACTAAAGGATTCGAGCAGATTGGTCGAAAAGCTAGATTAATAGGCCAAGGCGTGCCTGAAGGTTTGTCGAATCTAGCTTTTATGTTAGGTATATTAACTTGTATATTTGTTGTCTGTCCATATTTATGCATGCTGGTAGCTGACAGAAAGGAAAGTCATAATTTTCATTGGAATTCATAATTTATGTAGCGGATTGTTCATTCGTTTACTATATTATTCCACAAAGGGATGCTGAGCTATGCTAAAAATAATAAAATGTATGCTCAGTTTAGCTTGTTGATGGAACTCCCTGAAATTTAGAAATGTTTTGTTTATCGCTATAATTATTTGTAGGACTAAAAGAGGGAAGCATTTCTGAATAAATTGACCAAAAGCTGCATCTTATCTATTCTTTGGCAATCAATTCAGTTAGAGCTTTCAATGAATAAATAATAAGGAATTAGTATTTACTTAGATTTTAAAGAGGAAGCTCATTTCTGAGCATGCTATTTATGCTATGGAATAAATTATCCATCTCTTTTCAGCAGATAAAACCAGAATCTCTTAAATTTACCCTTTTCTTTTGCAGACTTTTTAGTTTCTGCTGCTGTAGCTGAGTTCAAAGGCCCAAAAATTTTTGGTGTAGTTCGATTGGCTCAAGTGAGTATGGAACTTGCTAGGATTGAAGCCAATTTTAGTGGTTTGTCACCAAGAAAACACGGTTGGTCAATTAATGAATTCGGTGATCTAACAAAAGGTGCTGTAAGTACGGGGAAAGTGTTTAATCCACCAAATGGAGGAACTGCTAAAGAGGTTTTTCCCCAACTTTCTGCAGTCCTGGATTTTATATTTCTGTTTCTTACTTAAATCATCATGTGACCTCACAGGCTTTCCCTTTTCATGTGTTGTTTATATATCAATTTCGTATTCCCTCTGTGCGCATTGGTGTAATTTCATTTAGTAACTATAAAGTGCAAGTATGATATTCTAAGTACCACTTAACTTCGTTAAAGATGTCACTTACTGGTTGATAGACCTCTCTGGCTATCTGATCCGGCCAAATAAAAGGTCATGATGCATTGCTTGTGAGAATTCAGGCATCATGATAATGAAAAAACGTGAAGAACGGTTAGAGATATATGAAACTTAAGAGAAATTCTAAAATTGTATTATATTGGAAAAGATGAGACTAAATGGGTGTTTAGCCCTTTACAATAAGGTGGGTATTTATAACCCAATCTAACTAAGCTAACAAACCCTTAACTGATCCACTAACTAATTACAGTTATTTTCTTAACATTCCTCCTACTTTCTCAATATTTTTGATCTTCTTGTAGTTGATTGTAGAACAAATTCTGATTCAATGGAGTAGTAAAAAAAACTTGAACTGGTTCAATGTGCGATACTTTCTTCCTTCATCCAGAATTTCTTAAACACACTGTATTTCTTACTTGATAATTTTTCGAGAATCGAAGGCGTTCTTCTTCTTTCATCCTTTCGTTCTTATCTACTCACTTTTCTGATATACAGTTCATTCGAAATTCTTTTTGAAAACTTTCATCTTCATTGTCTTCTTTTGCCACTTATTTGATCCTTCTTTTTGTTGGGAGCAAGGCGGTTAAGCTGCGAACTCCCGGATGTAATCTGAAGCCCTCTTTCGAGTAAGAAAACACCCTTTTATGTCTGGTTAATGCAGGGCAAGGCTATTAAACTCTATACTCCTCCCAGATATTTTCTACCTTGCTAACTTGATTGTGAAACCAAATTTTCAGGTAACCTTTGTGGACAGAAAACTCCCAGCATCAAGTTCCACCATCAAACAATCCAAGATAAATCGAGTATTACAATCCCTTAGCAGTAGAGATCAACGTACAATAATAGGCCTTAAAATCAAACCATCAGCTATGTAGAACCTCTAGAACTTGCATATCCAAACATTAACAAAGTGAAAAATTCCGGCATCAATTAAAAACTTGCAACCCAAATGTACAACGCATATCGACATAGTGCAAACAATTAGTCATATGCTTCTCCACAAAGCTGTCAATAGGAAGATATATGCCAGTGGAAACACACTATATTGATTGAAACCTAAACCAAATCTAAAAACTAGCAATACACTGTGGAAATAATAAGAAAAATCTTAACTCCAAATCTCACCATTTTTACCATAAAGATCAAGCGAAAGCATTCATACCAGTTGAAACTCTAAAGAAACAATGTGAATCACCCAGAAAATTCAAACAATCTCCTCGTAATCTCAAATCACAACCATCTCCTTTTTCCTCTCCTTCCTGCCCCAAAACCCCTTAGTTTATCTGCCCTCACAGTCTTCTCTCCAATGTATCTGTTGCAATCCTTGCAATGGACATTGTTGAATCGAATCATAGATCTTCACACTGAAAGGATTGTCACAGAGAGGTCCATGCACCTCCCCTCGTATAGGGCCAAGACAATTGATGGGGTGAAGGACGAGAGTTCTGCAAATACGACACACAAAGTATCGAGTTTGGGCATTCAGATGATATACACGACGGATTAGCATTGGGTTTGGGTTGAAGGGTTCGCCATTGGAGGAAATGATCTTCTTTGATTGTTTCTGCCGAGTCCAAGAAACACCCAAGGTTATATTAAGAAAAGACAGAAGATACATGGAGAACAAGACCCAAACAGTAGCAGCAGCCGAATAAAGACGATGTTAGGATTGAAGGAGAGAAATGGTGAGCGAAGACATAACAAGATCAACAGCGAAATCGGACCTCAAGATCGTTGGCGAATGATACCATGTGAGAATTCAGGTATTATGATAATGAAGAAACGTGAAGAACGGTTAGAGATATATGAAATTTAAGAGAAATTCTGAAATTGTATTATATTGGAAAAGATGAGACTAAATGTGTGTTTAGCCCTTTACAATAAGGTGGGTATTTATAACCCAATCTAACTAAGCTAACAAACCCTTAATTAATCCACTAACTAATTACAGTTATTTTCTTAACACTGCTGCCTTGAAATTATTTCTAAATGATTTACTATTATGTTGCAAATTTGTTACTTCCATAATTTTATTATAATTTCCGCTACTGAAAATATGTTTAAGAAACCCAAGTGTTCTGATATTGTCCTGCTGACTTCTTTATTGAGAAACTGAATATAATAGGCAAAGTTGTGGAAGATTATTCATTGCTGTAACGGAGTTGGTACTCAAATCTGTATATTTTTCTCTCAACTGTTATGTGCATATGGACATCTTGATTGGACCCTTTCAAATTGTATTTTCTCTCCCATTATATATGGAATGTTTTCTCTTTTGTTTCATATTTATTTAATTATAAGCCAGCATCTCAATATCCATTCTTTCATACCATCATGTTTGCTTTTCACTCCTTACTCCTGTCTTTGCTTTACAGCCAATTGGCGACCTGGGAACTCTAGATGTGGATGAGAATGGTGAGGCTTTTTACACTGGTGTCAAACAGCAGCTCAGAGTTGCTGATCTCATTGGGAGATCCATAGCTGTGTATGAAACTGAAGATAGATCGGATCCAGGTCTGACAGCTGCAGTGATTGCCCGAAGTGCTGGGGTTGGGGAAAACTACAAGAAGATCTGTGCATGCGATGGCACCACCATCTGGGAAGCTACCGACAAAGATTTTGTCAGTAGTAAGGTCTGAGGATTTACGGAAATTTGTTATGTATACTACTTAGCTAACATTTTTATCCTTGCTACCGATAGTTTCATATCGTCTTAATGAACCTTTGGTTTACAAAACTCTTTTCAATAAAATTGATGAGCACTAAGCTTCAATTACAAATGGCCGTTACGTTTGGTTGTCGACGAAATGAAACTTTTTTTTTTAAAGTTCAAATGTCAAATATTTGCTGCCTATGACATGTCTCCTGTAAATAGATATGCATATTTTTTTTTCTTGATTGGCGAAGCTTGTATTACCCAGAATGCTTGAATATCTTCCGTGTCTATACTCGCTGGTGTGCTTCTGCCGTCAAGTTTCCAGCTAAATGAATGAATAAGTCCACTCAACATCATGTACAGAGGAAGTATTTAATGCGGGACAATCCGAGTTATTGAGATATTCGACCATTGCCCGTTCCATCGTGCTAGTAGTTGTCTCGGTTTCAACTGTAAACAAGTCCTGTTTTGGAAATTCTTACGTGCTTAAGGACTTAAAAACCTTCAATAATAAAGGCGGAAAGGAATGAAACAAGCAGAGAAATGATTTCTCAGATTTCTGTCAAGCTTTTGGTTGTTTTTCTTGATGACCGAGTTGGATAAGGATATCTTGTAACATCAGATTCCTCAACCAGGCTTCTTTCGCCTGGCAAATGTGAGTTGTCGTTTCACGCCTTATGCCTTGCAAGTACCAGAAGAGTCGATGGAAGAAAAAAAATAGCCTAGTTTTGAAAACTGCATGGACTATGTCAATAGCTTTCCCGACGCGGGTACTATCAACACCGAATGAACTCCAAATTCGTGGCATAGAAGGGCGTAGTAGTTGTAATCACCGAAATTTGTCTGAGGAGTCGTTACTAATTCTTTTTTTACAGTACGATTGGAACACCAAAATATAATCTGCGCAACTAAAGTTGAGTCCAAATTCGTGGCATTAAATGACAGAGTAGTTACCATTGTAATCCCATTAATTTTGAAATATAATCTGCAAATTAAAATGTTAGATACAAAAATAATAAAGTGGAAATGAAATAATGAAACTAATAATAATAATAAAAATATCAAGAATCAAATTTGAAAAAAAAAAGTTTGGTTAAAATAAATTAAAATAGTGACTAAATTCAAATAAAATTAACTATTAGCTTCAAAAAAGTGTAAACCAGTTACCAAAATTGAAAAAGAAGTACACTAGGAGGATGAATGCAAGGATACTGAGAATTCAGGGACCACGCGCATAATTCTCCCATCATTTCAGGTTAAGCATGGGTATGGGACTGATACTCGGGTCTGGTTGTCGGGCATAGGGATGAAACGACACCGTTTTGGGCCCTGTGAACCGGCGCCAAAACGACATCGTTTTGGACGCGGTTTAAATGCTCCTTTCGATTGAGATTTTCATTTCATCTTTCCTCTCTCAGATTGAGAAGGAATTACAGAGCCCTTTCTCTCTCAATCCCTCTTCCTGCACTGGTGGTCGGCTATCTCCGTTGCCGTGGTCCGCCGGTCACCGTTGACGGCCGTGATCGTTCCCGGTAATCGGAAATCATAATTTTTATGTCTTTACGAAGCCTCTCAAAACGAGGAAGATGAATATGGAGTCTTTTTTTCAAGAAGAAACGTATACAAGAGCAATTCTACGAGATAAGTTTCAATTTCTTTTTTTAACTTTATTTTTTTTTCACTTTTATTCCAATCTTTCTCTTTATTTTTTCTTCTTTGTTTCGACTGTTGGATATTACCGAGAAGGGTAATTGAACTTTTTTTTCTTCGAATTTGGTTTTCTTACTTCGATTTCTTATGTAAACTGATTACAACGTTTGATCTGGTATTTATACCCGAATTTTTTATACATATTTTAATACACAATATCCTTGCTTTTGATCAGAAATTTCTAGATCTAATGATTCTATTTATGCTGAGCTTCTTATTTTTGCAGGTCGACGTGACGACTGTAGTGGAACGATGGAGTTAGAAGCTTGGTTGGTGGTCGGCCGTAGGATCGAATGAGAGAGAAGCAAAATGAAGAAAGGTTGTCAGCCAATTTGGTTGGGATAAGGTTTAGTTGGTAATTAGGGTTTAGATAGGTTTCTGGGTCGCTTGGATATTAGATATGATTGTTGGATGCTGGATTAATTGGGCTACCGGTTAATGGGCTTTGTTGAGCTATTGAGTTTTGTATATTGTGTTTGGTTTTAACAAAATAGGTTTTATTTTGGTTTTATTGGATCTTGTTATTTAGTTTTCAGTGACTTCTTTTGGATATTCATGACTCTTTATATATTGTATGATATCGTGATACCAAGGACGTTCTTCATTTTCGCCCTGTTCAACATTCTAATAGTAGGCAAGGGAGTGATATATACTCATCTGTACTGATTTCAAGTCCTATGGTTTATTTACTTTGATCAACGATTACAAAGTAACTAAAGCGTCCGACCATCGGATTATCTTCTCGCGGAAGGTAATAAAAGGTTATTTCATAAAATGGTTTGATCAAGTCGAGGACCAAATTTTGATAATCCATCAACTTGGTATCTTGGGTTCTCCATTCTTATTGAAGTTGGCAGATCACAAGCATGAAGTCTCCATATACTTTCAACTGCTTGATCTTACGATCAATAGTGGCTCGAATTCCCGTGATATAGGCTTCATACTCTTCAATATTATTTTTACAGTCAAAGTTGAGCTTGCTAGTGAAGGAGTAGCAGTCACCTTTAGGAGATACTAACACTGCCTCAATCCCCTTGCCTATGGCATTGAAAGCATCATCGAAGTTCAGTTTCCAGTGTCTATCATCTGTGACATCTTCCTCAACACACATCAAGTCTTCGTTGGGGAAGTCAAAATTTAGAGGTTCACAGTCCTTAAAAGCTCGATTGGTTAGAAAGTCGGCTATGAAACTCCTTTTTATGGACTATTAGTTGAAATAAACAATATCAAACTCGGACAATAGAATTTGTCATTTGGTCATCCTGTCAGTCAGTGTAGTTGACTCCATTAAGTATTTGAGGGGGATCAAGTCTTGAAATTAGCCAAGTTGTATGATATAAGTTGTATTGCCTTAGTCATTCAGTAGTCCAGACTAAAGCACAACAGAGTTTTTCAACTGATGAATATCTCGTTTCGTAATCGTGAACTTCTTATTGAGGTAATAGATTTCCCTTTCTTTCCTCCATGAGTCATCGTGTTGACCCAATACACATCCCATGGAATTCTTGGAGACCGTTAAATAAAAAATTAATGGTCTATTCAAAATTGACAACACCATAACTATAGGGCTTGTCAGGTAGTACTTAATCTTGTCAAAGACTTTCATCATCCCATTCACCAGGATCATGCTTCTTCAGAAGTCGAAAGATAGGATCACATTTTTTAGTTAATTGTGAGATAAACCGAGCAATGTAATTTAGTCTTCCTAAGAAACCTCTCACTTGTTTATGAGTACGTCGAGGTGACAGGTCTTGAATAGCTTTAACTTTGTCAGAGTAAACTTCAATACCCCTCTCGCTGACTATGAAGCTTAATAGTTTCCCAGATGCAACTCTGAACATGCATTTGGTTGGATTCAACTTTAGTTGAAACTTTCTTAGCCTCAAGAATAGTTTTCTTGAGACTCTTATGTGTTAGTCTTCAGTTCGAGACTTGGCAATCATGTCATCGAAATAGACTACAATATCTTTATGCATCATGGAATAGATCAACAATGGCTCATTGATATGTTGCTTCCAGCATTTTTGAGTCCAAAGGGCATCACCTTGTAGCAAAAGGTTCCTCATTATGTTACAAACGTTGTTTTGTGCATATCATTAGGATACATTTTTATTTGATTGTAACCTGAAAACACATCCATAAAATAAAACAGATAATGCTTTGTTGTGTTATCGACTAGGGTGTCAATGTGAGGCAACAAAGAGTTGTCCTTCAGAATAGCTTTATTCAGGTCACGGTAGTCAACCCACATGTGGACCATACCATCTTTTTTGGGTACAAGGACTATATTGGCTACCCATTCTAATTACTTGACTTCTTGGAGAAAGCCGACATTGTATTGCTTCTTCACTTTTTCTTTTATTTTCAGCAGTACGCCAGGTCTCATTCTTTGTAATTTTTGTTGAACCGGTTTTCAGTCTTTCTTTATGGGGAGCTTATACACCACAATATCAATGCTTAACCCAGGCATGTCCTGATAAGACAAAAAAAAACATCTTTAAACTCTAAGAGAAGATCAATCAGATCTTGTCTAGTTTCGTCCGTAATGCACATGCCGATTTTCGCTTCTTTGTTTTCTTCTTCATGTCCCAATATCATAATTTCTACAGACTCCTTGTGGAGTTGGATCTGTTTCTCTTTCTGTTCTATTAGTCTTAGAAAATTAGGAGGTAGATCATAGTCTTGATCATCCTCAGATTCTGAAAGCTCCCCTAGACACTTCTTTCTTGAATATAAGTTCTGGATCAACTTCAGTATCGCTCAATAGTTTTCTATTTGGGGACCTGAAATAAAATATTATTTGAATAAAAAGATTAATAATACGAAATTTTGTTGAAACTCAACTATTTGAAAATGAAAAATATTTTTCGAAAGCTTTACAACAAAAAGTTTCATTTTACTATCGCAAACGTAATAAACTTAGATCGTTTTTACAAAAAGATTTTTGTTACTCTTGGGCTAGGGTAACAAGTATGATTTAAACATTACTTTGAAAATTTCCTAAAAGCTATAGGGAGTTCCTCGATAGTCCAATTATTCAGAGTTGTTCCTGGGAATAGGGTGCGATTCCCCTTGGGTATTGTCCAACATTTCCTTCTTCAGTTACAACATTAATGTCTAACTTTCCCATCATTTTTCTTAACTCAGTCTCCTCACCCTCGGGGGAACATGATTCCTCCAAAGACAAAATTTTTAAAAAGTGGAGGGAATTTCGTAGGTTCCCAACAGATTTCTTCTTCTTGCAAGTGAGCTCTCATCCTCTCTTGCTTCTTAGGGCTTCCTTCCTTCTTTGATCCACAGTTGGCTTGTATCCCAAGCCAAAACGATCCTATTTTTTGATGATGGTTGGCACATTGATGTGACCTTGTACATACCTTCCTAGACCTCTACCGACTCGAGATCATCTTCCCACAGTCAGTTTGATTCTCATTCTTGTAGTACAAAACAATTTTGGTGTAAGGATTTAGTTTTCCTCGGCGACAAAGGTTGTGCTGACAAACTCGAACGATCGAAAGAAGTATTCAAGGGACTTTTCATTAGCTTCCTCATATGGTGCATCGCTGGTAACAGAGGCTATGATGTCCTCTTCAGCATTTACAGTAACAAGTTTTTCGTCAAAGATAAATTTCAATTTTTGGTGTAACGACGACAATATTGCCCCCGCCGAATAGATTCATGGTATTCCCAATAAGCAGTTATACGTGGGCTTGTTATCCATTATCAATAAATTGATATCGTAAGTATTTAGGCTCACTAGTAAGGGTATATCCATCCTTACAACCATGTTTCTCTTAGTTCCATCGAAGGCTCGTACAATGATGCTACAAGCCTTCATGTGAGTGCTATCTATTGGGAGCCTATTCAGCGTGGCTAACGGCATCACATTCAGAGCGGATTCGTTATCTATCAACACCCCGGGCAGTGTATAACCTTTGCAATGGGAGGTGATGTGTAGGGCCTTGGTAGATCCCATACCTTCTGGAGGTATCTCGTCATCGTTGAAGTGAATAAAATTATCATCATTCAAATTATTCACCAGTCTATCGAGCTTGTTCATTGAAATATCATTGGGGACTAAAGTCTCATTCAACACTTTTAGGAAGTGCATTTCGGTGGGATTCTGAACTCATTGGCAAAGTCAATATTGATATACGAGCAGGTAATCTCCGAATATGTTCAACGACATTGTATTCGTCGTGCTTTAGAAATTTCAAAACTCTTTCATCTCTTCTTCTTTAATTGGCTCGTTAACTGGTGATTTGGATTCCTAGAAAATGTTCTTCTAATGGCTCAACTATCCAAGCTTTCCCTTTTGGGTCCTTGTTTCTATTGTTCCACTCCTTGTATGGAAAGTCACATCATTTATTGTCTCTGATGTGGCTTTCGGAGTGTTCACGTGATTTATAATTTCACAATCATACCTATACGGTACTCTTTTGTCGTCATTTAAAGGAAAAGGTCGTGGTCTTTGAACTATAACCTTGGCTTTTTCAGACAAAGATTTCTTCGTCCCTAAAATGACAAGGATTGGAATATTCTTAGAATTATTTGGTTCTAAGGCACAAACTTTTGGTGCTTCATATATAATATCTTCAAAGAATTCTATTTGTTTATTATCTATCAACTCTTGCACTAGATCCATAAGCTCCATGCAATCTTGAATGTGGGGGTCTATCACACCATGATAAGAACAAGAGCAATTGACAACTTGTACCATGTCTCTTGACATCAGCGGTATCAAGCCTCTTTCAACGATCTTCTTCTAGACCTATTTTAGTGAAGACTTCACCTCCTTCACTTTGGATTTGGTCCTTTTGTTTCCTTGGTCGAGGATCACATTTACTCAAGTCTCATCATGATTAGGTAATGGATTTCTTACCTCACTAGATTCTGTAGGATCATCAAATTGTACGACTCTTATGTGCATGAACTTCTTGATGAGCTTTTTAAAACCAACACAATCTTCAATAGAGTGCCTCACGGCTTCGACGTGGTACTCTTATTGGGCATTAGGATTATACCACTTAGGATATGGTGGTTGTATCGGCTTCATGTAAATTGGCGATACCACATGCGCGTTGTACAGATTCTTGAATAGTTCACCGTAGGATATTGGAATGGGTGTGAACTCCCTTTCCATCTTCTGATTTTGCTTCTATTCTTGTGTATTCGAGGGTGCAACTTTTGGTTAAACTACTGTCCATGACTTTGAATGGCCGATATTATGGACACCGGTATCACTGCCCTTGTTATTCTTCTTCTTGTAGTACGGTTTCTTTGATGTCCCTTAATCTTTTAGTTTTCCGCTTCGAATGATATTTTCTATCATCTTACCATTCATTATAATATCTAAAAAATACTTCGTTGCGCCTCCCAGGATTTGATCAAGGAAAGACTTCTTTAACGTTCCCACGAAGAGTATCACTGTTTCCTTTTCTGATTGTGGAGGTTGCACCTTGACTGCAACATTAATCCAACGCTGGGCATACTGTCTGAATCTCTCATTATGCCTTTTCTCCATGTTTTGGAGTGTAATACAATCAAGAGTTATATCAATGACATGAATGTACTGTAGGACGAAATCTTGTGCTAGGCCTTTCCATGAATTAATCACGGTACGACTCAATTGATTGTACCATCTAACTGTAGACCCAATCACACTATCTTGAAAGTAATTACTAGTAAGGGGTCATTGTCGATATACCCTTTCATCCTCCTAATGAACATTGTGAGATGAGCTTCGGGACAGGTAGTACTGTTATAATTTTCGATGTTGGGCATTTTAAACTTTGGTGGCAGCACCAAATCAGGGAATAAGCTTAGTTCCATTGCCTCCATTTTTTGGAACTGGTCAATGTTTTCCATCGTTTTAAATTTATCCTCGAGTTATTTGCATCTGTCCGCAAGCTCTCTAGGCAACTCAAATTTTGAATTCTCCATTTCATTGAAATTAGACACCATGTACTCATTGGTATTATGAATTACCAATCCACCTGACGTGAAGACTTAGCTTGGCCGCCTTGTACCTTAGGAGTATCAACTGACATGTGGGTTTGAAGAGGATTTCCCGAGTTATCTACCATTGTGCTCGGGTCGATGATGACTCCTTTCTTTCTTTTTTTCTGGATCTCTATTAGCCAACAACTAAGCGATCTTTCCTAGTAAATCATCATGTGACTGCGAAATGTTTGCACGAGTATCCAACTGCGCTTTTTCTAACTTGTTTTCCATGTCCCGCTTGATGTCTTCAAACGCTTGCTCAACCTTGGGCAATCTTTCTTCTATTTACTTAGCTTTTCGTCTCGTGAAATGTGGATGTCGAATTTTAGCAGGTTTCAGTATTACTATAATAGTAGTGTCTTTGGAAGTTAGTATTATGGTAAAAATAATAAAATATAATAATTCTTGATGCAACTAAAATGATGTAATGTACATGCAAGACAACATGTTTTATCATTAACACCGCAAAACATTTTACAAGAGTTGTTGACTTAGTACAACTTTGAAAAGTCCATAGTAATCATTTCCCACTTTCACTCTGGGATTTTCAACGGTTGTAACAAACCCGATGGAAACTGGTGTTCAGCCTTAACTCGCTAACACACTAAACATTTACTCACAAACTCGGCTACATCATTTTTCAGACCAACCCAGTAATAGTCACTTTTCAGATCCCGATACATCTTAGTACTACCCGGATGCATAGAAAAAGGGCTACTATGCACTTCCGCAAGAAAAGTATGTCTCAACGCAGCATCATTCAGCACCACTACACGATCTCTAAAACACAAAACCCAATCTCCTTGAAAACTATACTCCGTCGGTACACCTTCAGCTATATCTTAAACAAAAGGTACGAAAGATTCATCCAACAACTGTTTCTCTTTGATTACTTCAACCAAAGATGGTTTAACCTGTAGTTCAACTATCAAACATCCATCCTTAGACAAACTCATTTTAGCAAACATGAAACGTAACTCTACAACTATGTTCCTACACAATGTATCTGCAACAACATTATCCTTACCTGGATGGCACTCAATAGTCAGATCATAATCCTTAAGCAACTCGAGCCAACAACGCTATCTAAGATTAAGATCCTTTTGAGACATCAAATATCTTATACTTTTATAATCTATGTAAACCATACATCGGTCACCATAAAGATAATGCCTCCATATCTTAAGAGCAAACACAACTGCAGCTAACTCAATATCATATGTGGGGTGGTTTTTCTCATGCACCTTCAACTAACGAGATGCATAAGCTACTACTCTTCCCTTTTGCATCAAAATACAACCAAGACTAACATAAGATGCATCACTCTACACCATAAACTCCTTTCCGGGTTCAAGTTGAACTAAGATTAGAGCCTGAGTCAAAGCCTCCTGTCTCTTTTCCGTCCATTCAAACTTAACATCTTTTTGCAATAGCTTGGTTAGAGGTGCTGCAATCCTAGAAAAACCTTCCACAAACCTTCAGTAATATCCTACTAAACCCAGAAAACTACGAACCTCTATCACTGACCTAGGTGGTTTCCAACTCACAACAACCTCCCTTATCCAAAACTCACACTTACTTAACTTCGCATACAACTGGTTATCCAACAAAGTCTGCAACACTAACCTTAAATGTCTATCATTATCCTCCTCAGTATGTGAATACACGAGAATATCATCAATAAACACTACCACTAACTGATCTAGGAACTCATGGAAAACCCTATTCATCATATCCATGAAAGCAGCTGATGCATTCGTCAAACCAAAAGGCATAACCAAAAACTCATAATGGTCATACCGTGTCCTAAAGTCAGTCTTAGGAACATCCCGATCCTTAACACTCAACTAATAATACCTAGACCGAAGATCAATCTTAGAAAACACCGTAGCTCCTATAAATTGATCAAACAAGTCATCTATCCTAGGTAAGGGATACTTGTTCTTTACCGTCAACTTATTTAACTGTCGATAATCTATGTACATCCTCATGCTATCATCCTTCTTTTTCACAAATAGGATCGGCGCATCCTAAGGTGAAGTGCTCGGTCGGATAAACCCATGATCCAACAACTCTTGCAACTGAACTATCAACTCTTTTAACTCCTTAGGTGTCATTCGGTAAGGAGTAATAGAGACAAGCAAGGATCCCTCTATTAACTCAATACCGAACTCAACCTCTCGGTTAGGTGGTAAACCAGGTAACTCCTCAGGGAAAGCTCCAGGATAGTCTCTAACAGTTCTAATATCACATGTCCTAACTTTCTTCATATCCGGATTCATAACATAAGCCAAGTAAGCATCACATCCCTTAACCATCAACCTATGGTCTTCCAAAACCCACACTACATTGGACAAACCTTCACATTCGCACCAACCATAACCACCTCAGAGTCATCAACTAACCTTAAGGAAATTTTCTTGGATTTAAAGTCTACCATGACTCTATGCTCTACTAACCAGTCCATACCCAATATTAGATCAAACTCTTGAAAAGGTAACTCCATAAAATCAGCGGCAAAAGTATGCCCTTGAACAACTAAGGGAAACCTTTTATATACCTTCTAAACAACTACTGTCTCTCCAAAGAACTAGTAACACTCATGCCAAAGTTCATGTTCTCTACAGGTATATCTAAAGCTATAGCATATTCACTAAGGATATAAGAGTGAGTAGATCCAGAATCTAACAAAACGAACAAAGATAAGGATTGCAAGGAAAATGTACCTACAACCACATCGGTTTCATTCTAGACCTCCCTGTGTGCATAAACTCTCGCTTGACCCTCGTCACAGAACTGTTGTCCCTGATTCTCATCATGGCGCTAAAATTTGCCTCTTCCTCGATCTCTACCTCTATTCTGATCACCTCCACGACTTTGGCCCTGGTGGCCACCCATTAACCGGGGACACTCTCTCCTAGTATGCCCTAAAACACCAGAATGCCAACACCCCTTGTCACTCCAACACGGCCCTACGTGGCGTCTCCCACACTTGTTACACTCAGTAACATGGAACTGTCCTTCCTGATAACCACGGCCAACTCCTCCTCCCCTATATTGATTCCTACCATACCGATTATCTTACTATTTCTTAAACTTATCCCTATTATTACCATTATCAATCGGCCTCTTACTAGAACCAGATCCCACAGCTTTTAGGCCCAAGCTCTGCTCAATATTCTTCGCCCGATCCACCAACACATTAAGGTTCGTATAGTCCGTAGCCAGCATATACGTCTTAACTTCCTTAACTAGACCATAACGAAACCTCTCACAATGGGTTTTCTCATTAGGTAAAAGTTCAGGAGCATACTGACTCAGCCTGACAAACTAAATCTCATTCTCAGAAACCGACATATTACGCTGAACTAAACCCATAAGTTCTCTTTTCTTTTCATGCAAATACCTAACACCCAGATATTTACGGCTAAAGGCCTCACCAAAGAAATCACAAGTAACCTCAGCATCCTCCAAACCATAGGTTGTGGTAGTCAACCACTTATAAGCATCACCTTGTAACAAAGCAACTACATAACCCAGTTTTCTTTCATCAGAACAACCCATCTGATCAAAGATACGTTTAGTACTTTCTAACCACGATTCCGAGTCCTCCGTTGATAAACTCTTAAACTCAACTACTCCTAAATTATGGAGTCTCTCCAAAGGTAAACCAGTATTCGCTATCGGCGGAGCAACTGTGGCTTGTAAACTAGCAACAACAATTTGAAAATCTCCCGCTATTGCCTGAACCAATTGTGACATGTCACCGACAGCTAGCACAGCAGGTGGAGCTGTTGGTGGTTCAACTGGCAGTTCAACAGGTGGTGGTGGAGGAGGTGGCAACTCTTTCTCCTTACGTTCATCCTTTTCATTAGTGATTGATCGAGTGTTCATTCTAAGCTCTCTACAGGGTCCCATATTACTATTATTATGCACAAAACAAAAGTTCAAAACTAAGTGAGTCTACCAGAAGCAATGAGTCAACTAGCTCAAGTTTTTATCAAAACCAACCTAAAGTAGTGGAGCAATGGAGATATAGGTCTAGCATGCTTTAGCCTTAGAAAGAATAACCAATCACCGTGCATATAACATATCAACATGTATAGCAATCACCGTGCAATTTCAACAAAACATGGTAATAATCACCGTGCATATCAATCATAGTAAAGCAAAACAAGATATCACAAAAGGATTCATAAACCTAGGCTTTGATACCACCAAATGTAACCCCCTCGACCCGGTCTAGACACCACCTGACTCGAACGAGTTACACGGGGAATACCAAGGCTAATTCGGAGACTCACCCCGATAAATAACCCTAAATATTTTTCTTTTTATCTTATCTAGATGCTTTATTTAGATCCTACATGTTCATGCAAGGATTGAGTTCATTTGCAGCGGAAATTAATGGGAAACGAGTCCTAATTAAGTCGAACAAGTTTAAGGGACCTATTTATAATTTTCAAGATAATTGTGATCTAAATGTGAAATTAAAGTTATCAATCATTATTTAAGTATATTACATGCTTAAATATCAAATTTTAGGTTAAAATAATATCTACAAGCCATCTAATTGCATTATTAAAGTTTAGTGACTAACACGTAAATTTTTAGAGTTTAATTCAGCCTATAACGACTTTAACTGACATGGGTATCAAAACACCCTTCCCCGGTATCGATATTGTCGTAAAAGACAAGGGGGTATCAAAACGAGTATCTAAAGGTTTCGGAACAGCTATGATAACTCGAAAGATTGCCTGTGCAACAAACCCGCGTTTCGATACGCTTGAAGGACCGTTCTGATACCCTTTTGAAACTATGAAGATCGGTATCGAAACGTAATAGAGTCGTATCGATACGTCTGCTAAGATTTATATCATTGTTTCGAAACAAGTTCATGTGATTTCGATACCCAAGTTTAATTTCTCAGAAATCCGACATGTTTTTGCCTAGGTATCGATACCCTATGAACAAGTATTGAAGCCCTCTATCAAGAAATAGCTATTTACCCAAATTTCGTGCTTTAAACGTGACCAACAACCTTCTAGATGCATTTAATCACCTATAGACAATAAACCACAGGATTTCTAGATACAAATCATCCTAGTTCTATGCTCTTAACATAAATTGAAATCGATATTCATCAAGGCAAACATACTTTAAATTCATCATAGATTTCTTCTCATAAATACTTCAAAGAATAACAATTTCATAAAGAATATCCAAATAAGCATATCAAAACAGTGCTCTATTGCTCTTATCTACTTGAAGGTTCTTAATTGAATTCAAAACATACTTGAGCCTAAGAAAATATAAATAATTACTCGACTTCCTTACTTCCTTCTGGCACCTAATCACTTATTTCTCTGTATTGCATGTAAAGGAGAGTGGTTAATCAAAAGCTTAGTGAGTGAAAATTTAAAAACATAAGTAAAACAACTTGCAATACAGCCCATAAAAGTCGAAGTTTTATAAAAACATGTCATGTTCAACTCATAAAATAGTCACGTGGCTATTAATGCCAACAACATGAAAAACAACAAGTATCCATGGCATAAGCCACAAAACCCTTTTTCATTTACTTTTGGAAAACACATGCTCAATAAGCATCACTTAAGCCTTACATGCCGATCGCAAAACTTCATTGAAAACACTTCTCGATTAAGAAAAAATACTTTATTTTAACATTGTATTGGTATTAGTGAACCGTTTAAACTACCACTAAACATTAGGATAAAAGGAACTGGCAGGCATGGGGCCAATCGCCAACATGCCACGTTTGAGAGCCAATCGCTACTCATACCACGTGTGAAGGCCAATCGCCTAATCACACCCATGATGGATTAACCAATCATGAAAATACACCTTAGCTTCCGAGATAAGCAACACTTATATAAGTATTAATTATAATGCATCACTAAGGCATTTTATACACGTACGCATTTTAAATTACATTGCACTTATATCCTATTGATCGATCAACTTATCCATGTTTCATCATCTTTATTACTAATACTAAAAACAAAACACGATGCTCAAGTTTTAACACAAAAACAGTGAATCACAACTCATGTTTCACATCAATACTTGCATCAAGTACAAAAACCGATAAAACCTCTTTTTATCAAATTTTGAAAACAAAACTATGGGAGCATTAAGACATTATAAAAACAATATCGTGAGCATCTAATCACATGCATAATCTCTTATGCACCATTAAAACAAGAACATAACAAAACACATAGTAAAAAAAGGCGTAATATGGGATTTTCAAGAGAGCAAAACTTAAAAACTTACTCCAGAGTATATGAAGGTTTTTCACACCTTCCCTACACACCCAAACTTTTGAAAAACAGATTTAAAATACTGTCAAAGCAGCCCACTCTCAAAATCAATCACTGATAATCGTTTTTTACTTGCCAAGTCACCAGTTTTATCCAAAACTTCTTAAAACGAGATATCCTACTTCTTGCCCTGATTCAAGAATTAAAAACTAAGGTTTTAGTGCTCCAAGTCGCACACATAAAACCCCAAGTCGGACATCCCCATAAACCTTAACCGAAAACTTTTCAAAAACAATCAAACTTCTCTTAAACCTTTAGTTCTAGATTAGGGATTTTAAAAGCACTTTATAAACATCTTAAAACATTGAAAATCATACTTTTAAGACCCTAAAACAGTGAGTAAAAACCCTTGAACGAAAATTGGATATTTTGACTCAAAAACTGATTTTTCTAAAACAAAGGATTAAAAACGTTTTTACCAAGCCAAGTATTTGGGAATTTTAATAAATAACTTCAAGTTCTATAGGGTTGATGAAATCTCACCTCCAAAACTAATCCAATTGTTTTCCTGGTTTTAAAACGTGAAAACGATAAGAAAACGGGAAGTTTTGAAGAAGAAAAGGTTATATAAATTAATATAAACAAAATTTAATGAAAAGATTTAGGTTTACCTTTGAAAACTGATAGTTCTCTGCCTTGGGAAGAGGTAAAACGAAAATAATAAAAATAGGTTGGGTTTATGGCTTTTAAATAGGATTTAAGAGTTAAAAATCAAGTTTAATTAGTAATTTAGGTTAAAATATAATCTTTGGGTTTAATTAATTAAAATATGGAAAGCCTAGAACAGCTAGGATTATAATTGGATTACATCCCTTAAAGATTCAAAGTTTTGGCTTGATTTATAAAATTGTCCTCAAATTTTTCAATTTTTACAAAATGTCACTAATTTCAAAATCTTAGAGTTTCAAGGGTTAATTTTCAAAATTGGTTTGTCCAAAGTCAAATATATATTAAATAATGATTTTAGAAAAATTTTCCATATTTTATCTCTACCAAAAATAAATTTTTAAGAATTTAATCCCGAACAAGGCTTAATCGGTTAAATCGACCCGCTAACTTTTAGGTCCAATTTTGGGGTGTTACAATATCTTTAAAACTCAATAAGTCTCTTTGCGACTTTGAAGAGTATAATGCACTGTAAATATGAAATAACTTTCCATTTGGCAATAACATATTTGCTCAGTCGGAGCTGTAACCCCCTCGACCTGGTCTAGACGCCACCCGAATCGAAAGAGCGACATGAGAAATATCGAGGCTAATCCGGAGACTCACACCGATAAATGAACCTCATTTTTTTCCTTTTCTTTTACCTTTTCTAAATGCATAAATTAGATCCTACATGTTCAAGCAAGGACTGAGTTCATTGGCAGCGAAAATTAATGAGAAATGAGTCTTAATTAAACCGAACAAGTTTTAGGGACCTAATTTTAATTTTCCATATAATTATGATCTAAAAGTAAAATTAAGGTTATCGATCCTTAATTAATTATATTTTATGCTTGAACATAAATTTTCAGGTTAAAATAATATCTACAAGTCATCTAATTGGTTCCCCAAAGTTTAGTGACTAAAAAGTAAAGTTTTCAGAGTTAGATTTTAGCCTTTAAAGATATTACCTAACAGGGGTTTCGAAACATCCTTCCCCGGTATCGATACTGTAATAAACGACAAAGGGGTACCGATACATGTATTAAGTGTTTCGATACAACATCGATAACTCAGAAAATTGCCTGTGCTACAATCCCGCGTTTTGATACTCCTGAAGGACCGTTCTAATACCATTTGAAATTGTAAAGGTCAATATCGAAACCAAACGTATGCGTATCGATACGCCTGCTAAATTTCATACTACCATTTCGAAACCAGTTCGTGTGGTTTCGATACCCATGCTTGATTTCCCAAAAAATCATTATGTTTTTACCTAGGTATCGATACCCTATGAACAAGTATCGAAACCCTCTACCCAGAAACAACAAATTACTCTAGTTTCAAGTCTAAACGTGTCCAACAAAGTCTACATGCATAATTTCACCTAAAGGGCCATTAAACACATGTAACAACAAGTTCTATAGATGCAATTTATCTTAATTAATACAAGAATCAACCACATGTGAATACATTCAAAATTCACCAAATATCAACATAGGGAAGCATGGAAGCATGTGAAATCGAAACAAAGTAATTCATTAACTCATAAGAGTCAGATAAGCATGTCTATAAATTAAACTCAGAAACTTATAGATTCAATAGCATAAGGCTCTAGCTCCATTGCTCTCTACTATCTAAAGTTCAATTGGAAATGACATACTTCAAATTAAAATCTAAAATACGATACTCCTTGCTTCCTCGGACGAGAGTCTCACTTTTTCAATGCATTACAAGGAAAGGAGAATGGTTAAGATATTGCTTAGTGAAAGATGTTTGAAAATAGTTTAAACAACTTGCAATACAAACCATAATATACTAAATCATTTCAGAAGAAAAACCAGTTCATGCTCTTAAAACAATCACACGTGGCCAAAGCGCAACCAAGTATTAAAATCCAACAAGTGTTTTATCACGTGAAATAAATCCACAAAATTCAAGACTTACATGCTTCATTAGCAAGGCTTTATAAAACATTTGAAAACAAGTCAAACTCACGCAAACTCAATTTGCAATTAAAATCAATATAAACTGAACACTTGTGTTTTCACGTGTTGGTACTATTGATCCGATTAGTCTACTTCTAATTGTTGGGATAAACGGATACTTGCATGAAGACATAAATATCGAATCATGCCATGTATGGGACTAAACCGTCACCATACCACATATGAGGGCTCTATCACCTACTCATACCACACACGAATAGAATCAACTTCAAACATGTTTCCCACCTTAGCTTCCAGGATAAGCTACGCTTAAATGCAATACAACACATGTATCACAATTCAAGCAATAACTCTAATGCATCACTAAGGAATTTACACACGTATACGAATTTTATTTATAAGAAATAGTGTACTAACATCATATCGATCGATCGACTTATCCCTATAACATCATCTCAATATCCAACACAAAACAATATGAATGCTCAAGTTTTCATATCAAAAACAGTAGATAAAGTATTAGTATCCCACTTTCTCATGTTTACTCGTAAAACCGATAAAATCTCTTTTTAACTTATTTCAAAAATAAAATATGGGATCATTTAAATTCAAAATAAAAAACAGTAACGAGAACATTCTAACATGTACATACTCACATATGTACTAATATAATTCGGGCATGTCAAGAACATAGTAAAACAAGCATATTATGGAAAAACCGATTTACGAGAGCAACGTAAAAACTTACTCTGGAATATAGGGAGGTTTCTCACACCTTTCCTACACTCTCAGCACTTTGAAAACAAAGTTAAAACACTGCTGAAGCAGTCCACTCTCAAATCCACTCACCGATAACCAAAACTTGTTCAACAAGTCACTGAAACTTCACTCGATCACTTCAAAAGAGATCACCTACTTCTTGCCATGTTTAAAACATCAAAAACTAAGTATTTAGTGCTTTTAATCTCACTCAATTAATCTCAAGTCGGACAACCCCTTAAACCTATCAAAACCTTAACCGAAAACTTTCCGAAACCAACCAAACTTCTCCTAAACCATTAGTCTATGATTATGGATTTTAAAAACACTTTATAAACATATTAAAAAATTGAAAATCATCCTTTTAGGATCCAAAAACAATGAGTAAAAACCCTTGAACGAAAATTGTATATTTTGTCCCAAAAATTGATTTTTCAAAAACAAAGGATTAAAAACGTTTTTACCAAGCCAAAAACTTAGGAATTTAAGTAAAGAACTTCAAAGTTCTATAGAGTTGATGAAATTTCACCTCCAAAATTGATACAATTGCTTTCCGAGTTTTAAAACGTGAAAACGATGAGAAAACTAGAATTTAAAAGAGGAAAAAGTTATATTATTTAATTATAACGGAATTAGATGAAAAAGAAACGGTTTTACCTTAAGAGTTGGTTGATTGACTGCCTCCAATGAGGGAAAATGAAAATTATAAAATTAGGTTAGGCTTATAATGTTTAAATATGATTTTTAGAGTTAAAAATCTAGTTTAATTAGTTATTTGGGCTATAAATAAAATTCTTGGATTTAATTAATTAAAAATTGAAAATCCTAGACAAGATAGGTTAATAATTGGATTAAATCCCCTTAAATATTCAAAGTTTTGGCTTGTTTTATAAAATTGTCCTCAAATTTTCAATTTTTTAAAAAATAGTAACTAATTTCAAAATCTTAGGGTTTCAATGGTCAATTTTTTAAATTAGCTTGAACAAGTTCAAGTATATATTAAATAATAATTTTAGGAATTTTTTCCATAATTTATTTCGACCAAAAATCAATTTTTAAGAATTTAATCCCGAAATAGGCTTAACTAGTTAAACGGACCCATTAACTTCTAGGCCCAATTTTGGGGCATTACATGAGCCTTTTGTGATATTAGTACTTTCGGGTATAGTAATCTTATTATTCTCTTGCATTTAAAATAGGAAAATATGCATAATTATGCACCTTTTAATATCTAGTTTATTCCATTCACTTCGGAGAATAAAAAATATGTATTTTATACCATTCACTTTGGGGAATGAAAAATATTAATATAGCACATCATATCAAATCGTTTATCTATCAAAGATAAATTCTCAAGAGCTCTTCCAAATCATTGACATTTTACTACTTTGAGAAATAGTCCTCATATTTTCCTCTTGTATTTAAATGGGAAAATATTTCTTATGCTTAAGTACAATATGAGTACTTGCATTGTCTGCTTGGCATAGATAGCTATAATTCATTGTATATTTTATTTCAGAATTAATAATATTTTTCAAATGATTGACATATATTTTCTTTCATTTATCATTCATGATTATGGATAAAGTTCATAATACTTTAACATTTGACAAGTACGAGACCAATGGTTTGTACTATCGCATTGATAACATAAATATTTTGATATGATCTCTATCATTCTTGACATCCCATTTATGGTGGATATAAGCATTCTCAAAAGAATCATCTTATCCATTTCTATTTTATGACCTCAATCGTGACCATAGTTACTAATGTGACATTTATTCTTTTCGATATAAAATATCATATTGACTTCAGGGAATGTAGCAAAGTCAATAGGTCTTTAAAATATTTTTACGATATTGTGTTTACAGAACAACATTAGTGATACTCTGACCACAAAATTTCAATTTAATTTGAAATATTCACATAACTGAGTTTTATTCACTAACCATGTAGTGAAATATTATTTTTCCATTCAATTTAAGGAATGAAACAAATCTAATAATCGCATGTCATAAACATAATGCTTACATTCACTTCAGGGAATGACATAAATCTAGTAATTGCATGGAATAAGAATCATGCATGCATTCACTTCAGGGAATGCCTCTTATAAAATTTTTTGGATTAAGACGATTTTCATAATTTGTACTTGGAAAAGTCTATAGTTGAGTTTTTTCAAAACAAAAAAATTACTTTCAAGCAAATATAGACTATATAACATTCATACTATTAAATAGTCATTAATCAACCAATATATATACAATGCATACAAAGAAAAAAAAATTAATCCTCATACGCGACATTATTAAACCAGTCCATAAGATCCTTTAAAAAGAACCTCCTTTGAGACCAATAGCCTCGAAGAATGGGATGTCTAACCAATATACTCGGATTAAACCAACATAAAAAAGAACACATTAAATAATTAAAGGTTCAATATTTCTTCTAATATCATGTAATACTTAAAACATAATTAAAAACACAAACTTTCATCATCAAAATAAAAAAAAATATTGATCATAACTAAAGACAAAAAAAAATCTTAAATTAAATAGATGCAAAACACTACTCGTATATGTCATTATATTTTAAGTACATGATAATTCCACGCTTTGAACAACTATCCCTAAATTTGAGATTTATTAATTATCCACTATATTGAGATAAATAAGTAAAACATACCGGACTTTCCAAGCTAAGTTGAATATATGGTAGATTTAGTCACCAATCTGTTATTAAAATATTTTTCAGGAATTATCGACAAAAATCACGATAATTGAGTCACTCTATCGCTACACAAACACCAAATAACCAATGATTTTTCAAAAATTAAAAATCAAATTAAAAATCAAGAGAGAAAATAATAGATAATTAAAATACAATAGAGAGAGAAGAACATATCTTTGATTCATGCTAGTAACAAATTCTTTTCAATAACTCCTTTAAGATTCGAACGACAAACACCTCTGTTGGTTAAAGTATCGTGCTAATAACATGTTGTGAATAAAATAAAGAAAAAGAACAAAATAGATGAACAGAGATGAGAGACAAAAAAAGATAGACTTGTATTATATTCTCAAAGTAAGGTTATACAATAATTTCTCTAAAAGTCTATATTTATAGGCATAAGATAGAAGTTCTAATTGTAACGAGAATTAAACTCTAATAATAAAGTATATTAAAATATTATTTAATATATAGATACCCATATAAATAAAGATTTTCATAATATGTCCATATTAGAATATCGATTTTCATTGCGAATAAGAAATACTCGTCCTATGAATATTACACAATTAAAAATATAGATAAACTGTCATCAAGATAGATTAAACTATAATTTAAGAAGAATAAAACTAAAATAAAAACATATAAAAAATTAAAAGATAGATAAAATATCTTATAAGACAAAATAAATATATAATAAAGAAAAAAATTAAAACTAAAATGAGAAAATCCATCCGTAGGATAAATTTTATTTATTTACAATTTAAAATCCATTCACGGTCAAAAGCCGCCACCAACGACAAAGGTGAAATACGAACTAAACATTTTTTTAATTATTAGAAACCGCCGAGAGAACATTCAAACATTCCCTGTTTTGGCATTTCTTAATCCTCCTGGTTAGAGTGGACAAAAAACTCGATTACTCGATTTTAGTTTCGGGTTCGATAAAATTCGATAAATTTTTATCTGGTATTAGTTTCGGTGGAACCGGGATCAATACCAAATATCCGGTATTAGTTTTCTTTAATTTATTTTTCTTATTAAACTTTCTCTTTATGTATGAATATTATGAGTATGATTAGTTTTTAAATTTTAATTTTCAAGTCTACAATATTCTAATTTTATTATTTAATATTATTATTAGTGGTTGAAATTTTTTTCTCCAATTACTCAAAAAAATTTAAGAATAAACTAATTGACCCCCCGGTATTGGAACCGGTACCCAACGGTAACAGGACCGATTCTTAAAATTTAGGACCCAGTATGATCAGGACTGATTCCAATTTTTAGAAAGTGACGGTTACCGGAACCGGACCAATACTATTCAAATTGGCCGGATACCCGGTCTTGCTCACCCCTACTCCTAACTATCGGATTATAATTTTCTTAATCTTGGTTTTCGGGTGTCTTGGATATTAATTTTTAAAATATAATTTTAATATATTAAAAAAACTATACAAGACGAAGCTAAAATTATACAAGGAGAAACAAAAAATTATTTAACCTTTAACATTATAATTTAAAAAAGATAAATATTTTATTTAATTAATATTTAAACTAAAACACTTGAAATATAATTTTAGAAGGGCAACGATCTCTGTCCCTGCGGATAAACGAAACACTCTTAAATTGAACGTGGGACAACTCTTAATCGTTGAGCTTTCTGTAAAACAAGGCCATATGCCTCATCCATGTTCAAGTTTTGAGGTTCAACGCCATCTTCAAGCTCCCAATCAAACGAGTTAATAAGGCTACCCAACACTAAGTGCAACATCCTTAAGGCCAAGGGCAATCCAGGGCAAATTCGTCGCCCACCACCAAATGGAATGAGTCCAAGATCCCTTCCTTTAACATCCATTTCTGATCCTATGAACCGCTCAGGACGAAACAAGTCAGGCTCCTCCCAGCAATTAGGATCTCTGCCTATAGCCCATGCACTGATCAACACCTGTGCACCCTTTGGAACCACGAAATTATGAATATGGATATCTTCTTCGGCTTTGCGGGGGAGTAACAAAGGAACAGGAGGATGCAATCTCAACGTCTCGTTGACAACTGCTTGCAAATAAGGCAAACAAGTAACGTCCGATTCGTCTACCATCTTCCCTAGGCCAATTTTCTGTTCCAGTTCCCTCCGGGCTTCCAGTAAAGTTTCCGGGTTACGGAGTAATTCGGCCATCGCCCATTCCAATGTACTAGTTGTTGTCTCTGTTCCCGCTGTGAACAAATCCTGTTTCAAAACAATTTCTTACCAAGTCATGGACTTGAAAGTTGAATAGCAAGCCAGAAATAATAGGCTGAAAAGAGGAAGTTCGTACAAAAATGAAATGTTTGATCTGATTTCTATCAAGCTCTTGGTTGTCATCTTCACTGATTCGGAGAAGAGTATCCAAGAGATCATTGGTTGATATATAACCATTCCTCCGTCTCGACTCTAACCGCGTATCGATCAATTTATCGAAAAAATCCATCATCTTCCCAAAATGAATGGTCATCCGACGCCTTATGCCTTGCAAGTCAAGATTACCAACAAGTGAAGGGAAATAATCACAGAAATTGGGTTTTCCCAACTCTTGTGTGATACCCTGTATGATTTGTCCGAATTCGACAGCAGTATCAGAAGTGTCGGCTAAATCAATGGAGAAAACAGTGTTGGACATAAGATTAACCGCAGTTTTTAAAACTGTTGTGCTTATGTCAATCGCTTCACCGATGCGGGAACTATCACGAACATCAGCAAGGAGTTGTTCAACTTTGCTGTTCCGCAAGTACCTGTTAGCATCAAGTTTGTGAGCAGCGAAAATGTGCAAATTGCAGATTTTCCTAAGATTTCTCCATTTGGTTGAAACAGGCATCCATGGCAATCCTTTTTCATGGTGTTGAAGGGCACGCAGGGCATCAGGAATGGTTCGGTTACAAGACATGGCGTCATGCGTTTGGAGGATTTCTTTGGCCATGGTTGCAGACGAAATTACTATGGTCGTTGTTTGGCCAAGTTTCAACGTCATAATGTCCCCATGAATATTGGCAAGTTTGGCAAGGGACTTATGGGGCTTATCACCAAGCTGGAACAGGTTCCCGAAGATCGGAATAGTCGGCGGTCCGGGCGGAAGCTTGTCTGTTCTTCCCAATCTCCTTCGAAAGGCTTGAAACAAGACCAGTAACAGAAGAATGCAAAACAACCAACTCAAGAAAGCCATGTTCGATGTTTGTACTTACCAACGAGACATAACTTTTTATACTATATATTTTTTAGGGGTGACTTAGTTAGTAAGATTTAAAATATATTATTATAAATTTATAAAAAATAGAGCCTCAAGTGAAGTTATTTTATTTTTAAAAATATATATATATATTTAGAGCCTGAAGTACAATAATAATCCTTATTCAACGGGTAATTTATTTTCTTGAAAATTGAAACTGGACGATTCAGGCGGTTGATTGTTGGATATTTGATTATTCTATTCTCAATAACGGCGGCAAAAAACGACAAAAAAACAATGTCGACTTTTCAAGTAAGCATCTTTTACTAGAACCAGAAAATAAGGGAAACAATTGAATGTTACCTAATTTTTAGACTTTTCGATTCTTTTGTTTTATGCGTTAAAAATCTGATTTAAGGATTAAGAATTTAATTGTAGAGTTTATAATAAAATTAGAATCAAAATTAAAATTTATGATTTAAAATTTAAATTTTAAGATTAAAAATTTTAAAAATTTTTAAAAAATAAATATGTAAACTTATGTAATGATCTAAATTTCATAATCTAACGATTGTGTTAAGCCGAAGGTTAGGCATCGTGTTCTCCCTCTCACACATCCTCTTTTCTTATCAATGTTTCGAATGTTAAAACTAGAATCTTTTAAGTTTTGAGTTAAAATCATGTTTTGTTCAAGAAAGAAAGTTTGTTAAGCATTAAGGAATCTCTAAATCAATGTAAAAGTAGTTAAGTTTGTTGGAGGATAAAATTTTAGTGAAAATTTTGAGAACGAGAATTAGATATTATAACCCAAATTTTTTAATTTGAAAGTTGGGTTAAATTGAAGCATTAGTTTCATATTTGGATCGAGACATTGGACCATTAAGAAGAACTTCATGCCAATATAGTGTTGTTTGATTGGTCTCGAGGGTATAGACTTTTTCAAAATAAATGTTAAAAGGGTTACTTTGGTAAATTATTAATCAAGGACAAAGAGGGGTGTTGATTTATGATTTTTGGTGCTTGTCAAATAATTTTTTAAATTTTTTGTTCCTTGCTTATCATAAAGATAATTATTTTGTATGTTGTTTTAATGTTTGATTATGCTTAAGGGTTTATTTTGGGTGCTAATGATTTTTTTTATTAATGTTGAAAACTTATAAAATTGATAGAAATCGACTTTAAATATATTTCATAACTTGTAGGTTTGGTTTTGGGGTTAACTACGACAGTTTGAGTGAATTGAAGGTGATTTTCGAACTCTGGACCTGAAAATATGGGATCGCACATCAATACAGATGTTTCAGTATCAATGCTCATCTATAAAAACATTTTTTTATCAACGACGTACCAGTACGATTGCTTCCGTATTGGTACCCCTATTATAATTAAAATTCTAATATCATCTTAATGTATTGATACACTAGAGATATATTGGTACCTCCATTGAAGATGGGATTGGTACGGGGGTAAGTGTACCGATACTGGGTATCTATACGCGAAGAGTATATTGATATAAACTTATTATAATTTTTTTAAATGTAAATAGATTATCAATATTCAATGGTAGGTACTAATATGTTAGAAATACGTACTGATACCTATATAAGAGTACTAGTACATGCATGATAATTTGTGCAAAAATTTTAAGATTTCGTTCTGAATCCCATAATTCGAGGTAAAGGGTTATGGGTTTTTTAAAGATATAAAATAAATTATAAAACTGAAAAATTATAATTCCAACATGCACATGATATAAAACAAGAGAATAATGAGAATTAAGCTTGTGTAATCCATGTTTGGTTAATGGTCATTGATATAATTGTTTTGTAATATTGTTTCATGCCTTGAGAAAACTTGCATAATTGTATAAGAAAGTAGAAGATTATGTTATAACACCATGGTAAGTTGAGGGATTTGAGTTTACTGATGCTAAGTCACCCAAGCCACATTTGTATGCGCTCGAGGGATGATTTTGAGCGGGATGTACGAGCCGATGCTAAGTGATTCAGTATTAGGGATGTAAAAAGTTGACTCGAGCTGAAAACCCGACTAAAACATGTTCTAGTCAAAACTGGGTTTGATCCAAGGATGTAATAACCCGAACCCAATTTGTATTTGATTGTTGTTGACCTGAACCCGAGTTGGACCTGTTAATGTAGTAATCGAACCCAAACCGTATCCAACTGAGAATGACCCGAACCTGATTTCAATCTGTTACTATGGACTCGAAACCCGACCTGCAACCGACTAAAACAAACTTAAACCCGAGTCTGACATGGCAAATAACCGATATTACTCGTTTGAATCGACCCAAGACCTGATTTTACCTAACCTGTTTTGAACTCGACCTGATAAATAACCCGACTTATTTTGAACCCAACCTATTATTGACCTTAACTAATATTAACAAGACTTAATATTTACATGACATATAATTAAGTATATCTATAATTTGATGAATTTAAAATATTGATAAATATAATTAATCTTAAAAAGTAGAATTAGACATGAAAATTAATTTAGGGATTAATATTTAAATATAGTATTACATATTTAATTAAATTAATTTATTTACTATTTTATTTAGTTTTATTGTATTTAATTTTAATTATAATTTTAAAATGATATTTCATTAAAAATTATATTTTTAAATTAATATTCTATTAAAAATTATAATTTTAAATTAATATTTAATTAAGTTAAACTAATTTTTTGAATTCTAAAATCAAATGTAGATTTTTATTAAATTAATCTAAATTATAACTCAATTAAATTAAACCAAAAAATTGATAAAAAAAAGGAAAAGACAATTGATAAAAAAAAGAGTGAAAAGATCAAATTTTAGAGAGAAATAAACCACTTATTTTTTAAGTTTAAGATTAATTTACTTTTAGTATAAAAATTTTGGAAGGATATAAGTTACCCAAAATTTTGGAGGGAATTAGAAATAAATTTTGATTATTATATAAAAAAGAGGGAAAAACAAAATTTTTGAGGGAATTAATATGTATAGTAAATTTTTGAGGGAATTAATGTATATATTAAATTTTGGAGGGAAATATTGTATACAGTAAATTTTGGATTATTATTATTATTATTATTACATATAATCAAATAATAAACTTTAATTAAATATAATCAATTAAAAATATAAAATGGGGAGATTAGGTTTAGATATTCATTTGACACTAATCTAGATTGGGTAAAAAATTCTGTATATTTTTATATAGGTCGTGCCTAAAAAATCGAATTTCGCGTCGCTCTACACCTTATTTTAAAATTATTTCAATTTGATTATGATCACTCGAAAATTATGTTCTAAATTTTATTTTTATTCGATTTGATCCTTATTTAATTAAAATCAGATTATATATTCTAAAATTGTTTCAATTTGATCATAGGAAATTAATTTAGTGATTGGAGAATTGGTCTTAGAGAACTAATTTAGTGATTTGAGCTTAGAGGATTAGTGTTGGGCTTAAAGAATTAAGAATATACATACATTAATTTATAAACAAATTAAATACACATATTAATATACATTTAAGTATATTATATATATATGTATTAAAGTATATATTATATATAATATTATATATATTATAAGTATATTATATATTACATAGAATACATAAATTATAATATATATAAGTATATTATATATATTAAACTATATTATATACATAGTATATATTAATGTATACATATACATACATACATACTTATATATTATATAAATATAATAGGGTAAAGTGCAACGGAGGTCACTCAATTATAGTTGAGGTTACGTTTGGATCATTCAATTATTAAAGGTTACATTTGGGTCATCCAATTATTAAAATGGTTACATTTAGATCACTCTACTGTTTAAAATTAAACACCGTTAGATGACATCATCGTTAAATATTTTATATTAATAAAAATTACACATGGGTAAGAGCTACAACAGATTGAACAACTTATTGAACAGATTAAAATTTAAATATTTATTTTATTTAAAAAACATTTTAAACATTTATTATAAAATAATTTAAAAATATTCTTCCCTTAGCATAAACCTAATTCTTTTCAATAGTGTGTCGCCGATACTGAACCTGTGTGTTTCAATCTGTTATTAGTTTATATTTATAATGATTATTCCCTGAATTATCTTATATTCCCTTCAGACTAAAAAACAAATCAGAATATTCTAATATTTCACCTCATTTCTTTTTATATAAAATAAAAAAGAAAAAGAAATTGAATGAATTAATCCACCTGTCAAAGTCGGTTCCTGTCGATTCAACGAGTAAAAATCTCCTGCTCTTAATAATATCTCTTTGTCTTACAGTTTTATTGTGAACTCATATTTTATTTATGTTATATTTTTATGAATCTTTAAATAAAATTATTTAAAACTAATGAACGAGAATATAATTAATATAGTGTATACAAATATTTTTATTAATATAAAATATTTATTGATGATGTCATCTAACGGTGTTTAATTTTAAACCGTAGAGTGATCTAAATGTAACCATTTTAATAATTGGATGACCCAAATGTAACCTTTAATAATTGAATGATCCAAACGTAACCTCAACAATAATTGAGTGACCTTCGTTGCACTTTACCCAATATATTAATGTACACTATATAGTATATAAGTATACTTATACTTACATATATACTTATATATTAAAGGTGCAAGAGCTTGATCTTAGTGGAGTGATGACAACTCCAAAGGAAAAATTGAAAATTTTAGCTCAATCGGTATTTGTACATTTAATTTTATCGTATATTTATTATTTTGTCAATGGTCTTATATTTGTTTTTGGAAGAGCATGAATTCTTATATGGTTATTTGATTCCATGTCTTGCTTGAAAATTTGTTCTTGCATGATATATTACATTGAATCTAAAATATGATGCTCTTTGTTCATTGCATAGTAAAACAATGCTTATAGTGCTTTTAATCTTATCATAACATCATATGCATGCTTCTAAGGACTTAAGAGACTCATTTCTAGTACTTCAAAAACCTAAAATGCGAAGCCTAGCTAAGTGGTATCAAAACAGGGTAGATCGGTTTCGATACCTGCTCTTAAAAGACCATCCTAGGACGTTTTTGGGTAACTCGGTATCGAAACGCCAAATATGCGCTTCGATACAATTGTGATTCCGATACGGGTAAAGTCTGTATCGAAACAGACCGGTAACAAACAGGTTGGAATATTTTCGGAACAGGCCGTTTCTAAACGCCTATAGGGGCGTTTCAAAACGTGCGACGATGGTTTCGTTTAAAATATCATAAATCCTAATTTAACTCTAATTAAAACACCCAAACTCTCCTCGCTTAAACCCTAGCCGAAACCCTTTATAAACAACCCCTCTTTTCATAAATTTTCTTCACACAAACACAAGATTTTCTTGAGGGTTTTTGATCAAAACATCAAGGCTAAGATCATATCGAATCTTTGTGCTTCAAAAATCATCCTTTTTCTCCTAATCAACATTCAAGGTAATTTCAAAAATCTTTAATTTCGTTTGTTTTTAGGATGTTAAAATTTCGTTTTTGTATATATTATGTTTGTTTTATGTATGGATTTTTAAAATCCTACAATTTTTTTTTCAAAAATCAAAATTTTTTCATTTGAATATAAATTCTTTTACTCGTATTTTTATTTTACTATTTTTCATTTTTTAACTTTGTTTTTCTTTTAATTTTTTTAAAAAACCTTGAATTATTGATTAATATGATTGATTAAGGTCTATTATGCATATATGATTTTATATGCCTAATTCAATATTAACTTTTAAATCCTTAGATCATGACACCAAAGAACCAAGGGATCTAGTTCATCCAACGCAAATCTACCTACCCGAACCGACCTTCACCATGTCTTTTAAGAATGTTTTGAAAATCATGTTAAGTTCGAGCACTTTCAACAATATAAGAACCATAAGCTCAAGAAAGAAAGATGTGTTGATGTGAATTTCATGGATTCTAGCAAATTTCAATTTCGCTACCTCAACGTTTTTCGTGAGTGGAGTTTTACGAAATTCCTAACCTTCTCCAACAAGTTCTTCCCGACCCTTGTCCTTATTTTTTACGTTACTGTCACTTGCATCCAAAGTGGTGGTTATCGAGTCTTATCTCATGGGATGACATTTTCGTGTGGACGTCGAACTTATTTGTGAAGTTTTCGGACTCGAAGATAAGGGTATCGAGGATTAGAACTATCTTGACACTTTCACTGGATCCGTCATGAGTCTTGACATCCATGATCGTTTTTTACATTTGATTATCACTTGGTGGCTACGTCCGTCAATTGGAAAGTATTCACGGATTCGACAAGCCGACGAATTTTGGATCAATTGTTTTCGTCAATAAAAACGTCCTAACCTAGCTCAAATCATTTTTGTCGATATGGTTTGGCAAGTCAAAAACCGCCACACTCCACAGGTTCGATCATTTTCATATGATTGTGCTTTAAGTGCTATCTTTTTGCATTTGGAAATTGATTGCTCATATGATGCCATGTGTTAGTTATACCAGCTTATAACAACTGTAAAGCTGGTGAAACTGTTAAAAACCCTAGAAGTCTGTTATGGTTAGTTATACAAGACCCTATCAAGGGCTATATAAACAATGTAGCATTCTTCAGCTGAATATATGAGAAGGATTTCTTTACTTTTGCTTTCATTTTTACTTCTTCCCTATCGTATAATCTTTCATGGTATATATAATCTTCACAAGGGGAAGCACTCTTTCATGATGTTACCTTGTATAGGCAAGTTGTTGGTACTCTTCAGCATATTTGTGTCACTCGACCTGATATTCAATTCGTTGTGAATAAAGTGTCACAGTTCATGCAGATGCCTTCTGAAATACACTGGTCTGCTGCGAAAAAGTTGCTCAGATATCTCAAGGGCACATTGATCATGGTCTTTTCTTTAATAAATCACCAACTGCTACTACTCTCGTTGGGTACTCAGATTCTGATTGGGGTGCAAAGTCAGTTGATAAAAGGTCTACAGCAGGTCACTGCTTGTTCTTGGGGAATAATCTCGTAACATGGAGTTCCAAAAAGCAAAGTGTGGTTGCCAGGTCATCTACAAAAGCTGAATTCAGGAGCCTTGCCAATATAATGTGTGAGGCAATGTGGATCAAATCCTTACTCGATGAACTTGGGATTTCTCTGGACACGGTACCTATCATTTGGTGTGATAATACTTCGGCCATTGCTCACTCTGTCAATCCGGTGCATCATGTCAAACTCAAACACGTAGAACTAGATCTCAGCTTTGTAAGAGAAAAAGTTATGGGAGGATCATTCCAGGTGAATTATGTACCAGCAGCTAATCAAATAGCTGATGTACTCACTAAGCCATTGTCTGCAGCATTTTTTGTGCAACTACGAGAACGTTTGAAAGTATATTCGAAAGATGAATTGAGGCTTCAAGAAGTTAGCTTTGCTGTTTATGAGGAATAAGTTATAAAAAATAAACAAAACATCAGAAGGAAAGAGAACGAGAAGCATGTTAGTTATACCAGCTTATAACAACTGTAAAGCTGGTGAAACTGTTAAAAACCCTAGAAGTCTGTTATGGTTAGTTATACAAGACCCTATCAAGGGCTATATAAACAATGTATCATTCTTCAGCTGAATATATGAGAAGGATTTCTTTACTTTTGCTTTCATTTTTACTTCTTTCCTATCGTATAATCTTTCACCATGGAGTCCATCAAAGAGCCAATTGGTGAAAACTCCCTAAATTGTTCCCATTTTCAATTCCTTGGAGGCGAATGGATTCATGGAGAGGCACCTCCTTCTCAACCCATTATCCGGATCCAATTCAATTACTTGCCCTTAATACCGAGATGATGGTTTTTATCACCTCTCAATTCGAAAGCTTAGGCACTCGTATGGATACGAGGTTTGATTCCATGACCACTCATTTCAATACCCGTTTTGACTCATTTCAATGGTTAGAATTCAATGAGAAGGTATAAAATCAAGTCTCCAGAACTACAAAAACAACCATTGATTAAAAAGAAAACATCCAAGCATCAAATCCAACTCCTAGAGCATAATTGAAAAATCTTGTACACTCAACTCTTGGGAGCTTCCTTGTAATTTTTATTTCTGAGTTTGGGGAGTGTGATCTTTGTAATTGGGGCAAAATCTTCTGTAAGAGATAAATTATTTTTATCATTCCTTTTCTTGTAACCTTGTGAGGTTGAATCAATCTTTGGGTAGAAAGATTGATTCGTTGTGTAATGGTTATCCCTTGAACTGAGAAAAAAGTCGAATTCAATAGTGAATTAGGTTGAAAATCCTTAGTGGGAGCTATAGTGGATGTAGGTACTTGTTCGAAGGCCAAACGACTATAAATTTTGTGTTCTTTATTTTTCCTATTTTTACCAAAATCTTCCACAAATTTTTTAAATAGCCAATTCACCACCTCTTGGCCAATTACATCAATCAATCAACTCAACAAAATGTAATTATATGTTTAGATTTTTTTTTCAGTGTATATTATTTAATTTCAAAATATTTAATTAATTTTATTGTTTAAATCTCAAACTGAACAAAATCACAACACAATAAAAAAAGGCATAAAGATAATTTTAACCCTTGACGTTTATAATTTTTATCATTTTGATCCTTATTCTTTTTTGAGATAAATTTAGCCCTTAACCTATATCTTTTTGACAAATAACTTATTTTTTAACTACCATGATAATTGGACCGTTAAAAATTTAACGATGATGACATGTCATATGCATACGATAATATATTTTAAATGACATGGCATCTAACCTATCAAATATATATATATATGAAATATAATTTTATTCTAATATAAAATATAAAATAATTAAAATTCAAATAAAATATTAAAAAATTAATTGTTTCTAAAATAAAATACTACTAAACATTCTCAACCATAACTACGATAGAATCAAAATCCTATATTAAAAAAATATGATTAATTGATTTTTTAATATTTTATTTGAATTTTAATTATTTTAAGATAGGATTTTGATTCTATCGTAGTTAGGGTTTGGAATGTTTAGTAGCATTTTATTTTAAAATTAATTAATTTTTTAATATTTTATTTGAATTTTAATTGTTTTATATTTTATATTGGAGTAAAATTATATTATATATATTTGATAGGTTAGATGTCATATCATTTAAAATATATTATCGTATGCATATGACATGTCATCATCGTTAGATTTTTAACGGTCCAGTTATCATGGTAGTTAAAAAATAAGCTATTTGTCAAGAAGATATTGGTTAAGGGCTAAATTTATCCCAAAAAGAGAATAAGGGCCAAAATGATAAAAATTATAAACGTTAAGGGTTAAAATTATCTTTATGCCATAAAAAAACTGCTTTAAACAAATTTCAATTTTACTTTCAAATTTATATTTATAAAAGGTTATAAATGTTAAAAATCATTAAAAGTGACTTATATTTATAATTATTATATTTTATATTAAATTATATAATTTAAAAGAAAAACATGATAATTACATCTGTAATGATTTAATAGTTTTCGTTATTATATATACAATCGTAATAATCACGATACAATAAAAAATATGACCGTAAAAGATATTTTAATCCTTATCCTTTTTATAAATTTACAAAACGTTTTTCTTTTTCTAGAAGTTTATGATACGTGTCTAAATTGATTTCTTTATAAACTATTTTCATTCACGACATCAGCAAGTTAGCTTTTCTGTGTGCATTGCGACCAAATATTTTGACTTTAAAGTTGTGTTGTTGTCGGACCTTCATTCACCGAGAAATTATATAATTGGTCCGGCTTATCAGTCAGTTGTGGTCTCATTCAATAATAATCATCCACTTCATTATTAATCTCCACCTCATTTTTTTTCAACCAATGAATCTTCACTCAGAATTTCCATGTCATTATAAAAATATGATTTCTGAAAATTACATTAATTACATGGCTGATTAGTGGCGGAATGAATAGTTTTAATTGGTTAGGGACCACAGCTGACGTGATAGACCGGGCTATGATATAATCTCTCACATTCACCTTATTCAATCCCTCATCTTTATTCTCCCTTCCATCTAAGACGTGAGAAGATAATCTGACTTGAAAATCCGATTAAAATCTGTTTGATTCAAAAATTAATTTGACTTGAGATATAATAACCCAAAACTGATTTATAATTGACTATCTTTGATATGTAAACGAGTTGAACTTGTTATTATAGTAACTGAATCGAATTTGCATCCGATCGAGAATGATCCAAACTAGAATTGAACATATTATTATGAACCCTAAATCCGACCTGCACTCGATTAGAACGAACATGAATCCGAGACTGACCTAACAGATAACATATATTATCAAACTCAATAGATCTGAGATTTGATTTTACCCGGCCTATTTTGAACCCAACTTGTTATTTTACCCGACTTATTTTAAACTTGATCTATTGTTAACCTGAATTGATATTGATCTGTTAATATTTATCTGATATGCAATTGATGAAGTCTATGATTTGATAAATTTAAAATGTTGATAAATGTATAGTATTAAGTATTTATAAATGTAGACTACTAGTTTTTTAATCAATTTAAAATGTTAAATAATATTTTTTGTCATATATATAAATATATAATCATTTAAAAATATATAAAAGATTAGATTTGAATATTCATTTGATATTACTACTTTTAAAATTTTGTTAAATAATTTATTGCTTAGAATAATTCAATATGCTTAAGATTAATTCATTCGATATAAATTATTTTTTTATTAACTATAGATTATATTCTCATATTGAGATTCAAATCCCATGCAAAATGGGATAATATGAGCATCTTTAACCAAATAGACCATCAATCAATCACATTCAATATAAATTATTTGTGAAGTTTGTACTACTAAATTTTAACTAAATTAAAGTTTTATCTTTCTTGTTCATGTCATAATATGTAAAATTACAAGTTTATAAAAATATAAAAATTTTGTGCATAATTATATTTAATTAAATTATATTATATTATATGTTATATTAATAATGTTTGAATTGAAAAATTTATTAAACTTAGGATCTAATTGAACTAAACTAAAAATCTTAAAATATAAATCACGATCATAATTAAAATAATTCTAAAACTAAAACTAGGTTTTCAATTAAAACAATATAAATTAAGACTCAATTTAATTAAACTAAAATAATTTATAGAAGAGATAATTAATAAAAAAGATGGAAAAGATTATTTTTTTTTTGATAATTGTTATTGAATTTTTATTAAATCCATAGAAAATATTACAATTACAATGTATTCGAAAAAATCCAAAAAAACAAAGAAAAGTAAAATATTTTCTATAGAGATAAGCATACCATCAAATTCAGAAGCATCCTGAATCTCCTTGTCTCTGTCCAATCGAGACACATAACTGGTGAATAAGGAGTGGTGAGCGATCTAAACCATCAGGTAGAATGTTCCGCTACCCAGGACTGATTATATCGGCACACAACCATCAATCGAGTGGGGATCTAACCATCAATGACCACCGACAAAATCATAATCAGAAACTAGCACCGAATCAAATCTCTGCAACAATCGGATGCTAGGGTATGCTGAATCATACCACAAGGAAAAATAAACCACAGAAATAAAAACAAAAAACGTGTCACAAGGACAGAGAAAACGCTTGCCATGAAGACATATATTCTTATTAACATATAAGAAAAATAAAAGAATAAGAATAATAAATCCGGTGGTCGACAACTAATATAAAATTAGTTATCGACCACCGAGTAGAAAACAACAATGATGAAGAGCGGTGGCAGGAAAACTTAAAGAAAACCTAAAGAAAAGTTTTAGGGTAAAAATTGGAAAAGAAATTTTTTTAGAGAGTAACAAGCCACTTATTTTTTTTAGATTTCAGATTAATTTACTTTTAGTTTAAAATTTTTGAATTGATATAAGTCATCCAAAATTTCGAGAATCAGTAATAAAACAATCAAATTTTTGGAAAGATGTAACAATCTTTCCTATTTTTTAGAGGGATATTATTATTATAATAATAAACTTTGAATGAGTTGGTACTAAGCATATTAAATTATTATTGTAGCATATTATTTCCCATTTTATTTAAAGTTCATATTTTATACTAAAAGTATTGAATTATTATAACATATAATAGAAATAACATTTTTTAGGTTTGAAATATTATTGTAAAATATAATAAATTTTGATTAAATATAATCAATTAAAATATAAAATAAAGAATATATTAGATTTAAATATTCATTTGAGGTTAATTTAATATGTTTAGTACTAACTCATTCAATATAAATTATTTATCAAGTTAATATGGATTAATATACTTATATTTATTTTTAATGACATGATATATTATGCTTATATTTTTACACATAAAAACATAAAAGTTCAGTTTGTACTTTATTTATTAGTGATTGTAAGATTTATGGGTTGAAGTTTGAATTTTAGGGTTTCAAATTAATCACTATTAATTTTAATTTTTTTAATCTAGTATAATATTCTTAATACGATAATATTTTTGTTTATTATATTCTATAAAACTATTTTTATTATAAATCGATCCTTATATATTTTTTTGGTAGTTTTGTCGGATGTTTTTAATTTCAATTTAATATTTTTTCTAATTAAAGTCATTAAACTTTTATTTTTATTACAAATTGATCGTTCTTCAATTTTTAAATTTAGTATAATGTCTTTAATATGAATATATTTTTTCATATTAGTCCCTAAAAATTTATTTTTTATCGAAATTGAACCTTATTAATTTTTAATTTTTGTATTTTACTGTAATATTTTAGATATGAATCATATGATATGATGATATTTTTTTCATTTCAATACATAATATTTATTTTTAATGTGATTTGTACACGTGAAAGGTGTTAAATAATTCACTCAAAATGACTCTATCTATAGTCTATAGGCTACCTATACCAAACTTAATGTAACACCCTGAATTTGGGCCTAAAATTTAACCGGTTTGAGTTAGGGTTCGATCAAACCAGTTCTAGATAAGTTAGACCATTTTCGTAATTTAATTGATGATAAATATTTTTTGATGTGATAAATTTATGGGAAAATATTTAAAAATATTTATTTTAATTATATTTGACTTTGGTCAAATCAATTTCGGGAAATTAAATTTGAAAGGGTGACATTTTGAAAATTAATGACTATTTTGTAAAATTAAAAATTATTTTTATTTTAGTGACAAAAATGTAAAAGAATCATAACTTTAAACATATAGAGAGCACTAAATCCAATTTTTATAGAGGTTTCCACCCTTCGATTAACATCTTTTAATTGAGTTTTAAGAGGATAATTAACCAAAATTGGTTAAGATAACCATATTTTCTCAAATCATCACATTTTAAGTAAAGGAAAATTCTACAACGGGCGTCGAACACCGCTGAATACCACTAACGTTGAACATTGTTGAACACCATTAAACTAATTAATAAAGATTAAAAATCTTAAGGACTCAACATATAATTAATAAATATTTAAAATAAAATTTTAATTAAATTATTTTTTACAGGAAAAAATATATGGATGGTCACCCAATTATCACTCTTTTCTTGTGTTAGTCACCCAACTAATTTTTTTTATCAAAATCATCATTAAAATTTTATTTTGTTATATTTTGATCATCGACTATTAAATATTTAACGGAGATTATGATATGGTATGGTTTAATAATAATTTTAGTCCTTAAAATTATTACATTATATCAAATTAATCCAAATAAAAAATAACACATCAAATATTTTAACTAAACCTCAAATTTTTCTTCCCTTTTCTTCTTCTTCTTGCAATACTACTTTAAAAATTAATTTGCAAATTCTCTCTTTATTTTTCGTGTGTCTTTGAATAACTTATAAAGTTTTAGATTATAAAAAATCATTTTAATTTTATAATTTATTCTTTTAAAATCTAAGTTAAAAGAATAGTTTCTTTTTCTTCGAATCGAGATGACATTTTCGTCGAATAATTTTTTTCAAGCCAAAGAAGGTTGTGTTTCGGCATCTGAGAAGTCATTGATACTAAATTTGTGTCAAGTTGTAGGAACATCCATCTGAATATTGAAAAGTTGGACTGCTCAATAAAAATTTAAATGAAACCAAATTTTATTTAATCTCAAGAATTTGTGTGAAGTTGTAGAAACATCTATATGAAAATCCAAATTTGTATGAAGTTGTAGGAATATCCATATGAAGATCGAAAATTTTATGTGAATTGATAAATCAATTTTTTTATGGATCTGATAAGCATAGAAAATGATAGAAAAATAATATATACTAGTAGTTTGGTAAAAGTCAAACAAGTTAGATTAGATTTTAAAAGAACAAATCTTAAAATTAAAGTGTTTTTTCTATAATCTAAAATTTAATAAATTGCTCAAAGACACAAGAGAAATAAAAAAAAAAGTTGATAAATTAATTTTTTAAAGTAATATTGCAAGAGAACAAAAAAATGGAGGTTTAGTTCAAATATTTGATGAGTTATATTCTATTAGAATTAATCTGACATAATATAATAATTTTAGGGACTAAAATTATTATAAAATTATTATTAAATCATGTGCTATCATATCTTTGTTAAATATTTAACAACCGATGATTAAAATAATAATGAAATAAAACGTTAATAATGATTTTGATGAAAAAAAATAGTTCAGTGACCAACTCAAAAAATGAGTGATAGTTGGATGATCATTCATGCAGTTTTTCTTATAGAAAATAATCTAATTGAAATTTTATTTTAAATATTTATTAATTATATATTGAGTCCTTGTGATCTTTAATTTTTATTAATTAGTTTAATGTTGTTCAGTAATGTTCATCATTAGTGGTTTTCAACAATGTTTGACGCACGTTGTAGACTTATCCTTAAGTAAAACACATTTTTTTTCATTTTCTCTCAACTCCCCGAATCAGATTTCTCTCCATTTTCTCTCAATTCTCACTTAATTTGATCAAGGTAATTTAGATTTCTTTCACTTTCAATGATTCCTTAATATTTTCTCTTTGATTTTAATGATTTCTCATCAAAATTCTTTGTTTTTACATGTTTTAATCATGATTGAAGGTAGATTCCAAGATTAAAAGTAAGGATCATTCTTCTCCCCTAATTAAGTGTTCTTTATTGAAATTATCAAGTTAATGACTCTATTACATACTTTTCTATTGAATTTTGATGAGTTAATTGAGGATTAAATGAGTTTTATCAAATCTTGAAGGCTTATTGTTTTATTTTTGTATAAATATGATTTCAATGGTTAGATCTCTGTAATTGAGGTTGATTTTAATCCATTTTAGTGTCATTTGGTCAATGAAATCATAATAATCCTGAAATTCGGTTGCTAGTTTAAGATTTAAGAAAAAAATCTTGATATTGTTTGTGTGTTTTGAGAGGACAGTGTGAAAGCTTATGTTTTAAGTGTGGTTTTAGGAGATTCTTGAGTGTATCTTTTGTATGTTTTCATGTTAATCCCGTAGGAGTTTGACAAGGGATGAAGTTGAGGAGGTTGAGTTGTGTTTCGATGTTGCTTTGATGTTGAAAAGTACGTCATAGGGTAGCTAAACGTTGTAAGGTGTTAAGGGAAGATTTTATGCGCCAAGATTGCACTAATACCTCTATTTTTGTTGGTTAAAAGTAGGTTATATCATTGAAGGTGATCCGTAGATGATTGTTTTAGCGATAAAGGTTTCTCATAAGAAGGCAAAGTATAGTTGATGAGTGGACAATTGGTTTAATGCACATCGTTGCTTAATTTTAGGGGTTTGGGAGTGTAGGTTTAGTATGAGAAGCCAACCTACGCTCAGAAGTATGTTGTTGGCTCGTTCTCTTTATATCGATTCGATTATCCCATGGTTTACATTGTCATGCTCATATTTGTTATATTCATTATTTTTATTTGATTTGAAAATGATATTATGATTTGAAATATCTCGTGAGAACAATGAATTGAGAAATGCCTTTGTTGCATAAAATGTTTTAAAAATTTTCATTAGTTAATGCATGAGAATTGGGGATGATATATGAATTGTTTTGATACATGTTGGACAACAAATGAATTTGGTTTTGATATTTTTATATTGGTTAAGTGATGGGATATATTGTTGTTTGATAGGGATAGTTTTATCACATCCGAGTAATGTGGGTAGTACCAACCCGACCGAAGTGAGACTTAATAAAAGGGGTAGTTCTTTCATGTTACTTAGTGGGAGTGGTGCCATCATGTACCCATATATCCGACCATATGACTTACTTTATAAGCATAGGGATAGTGTTATCCGATGTCACTTACAGGATAATATATGTGTTTATTTCATGTGCCATGATTTTAAAATAATGCATATGGTGTCTTATACACGAACTTCTTTGTACATGAGATTTTGTACATGAAACTTGATAAGCTTTGCCTTTGTAGTGCATGTAATACTTGGTATGAATATTTTGAGTATTACTCATTTTAAACTTTAATTTTCAATCCTATAATATTCTAATTTTATTATTTAATATTATTATTTTTTGTTGAATTTTTTCTATTACTCAAATTATCTTAATAATAAACTAATTGATAAGGTATTCGGTATGATATTGATTCTCACTAGTAACAGGATAAGTTCCTAGAGTTTGGAATCCGATTTAACTAGGAATGGTTCTAATTTTTAAGAACCTAGCTACCAAGACCGGGATAATTCTGATCAAATTGACTAGATACCCGGTCTTGCCCATCCTACGTAAGGACAACTGCGTAGATTAAATAAATGATTTTATAAAAATATAAATGATTAAATTCTCCTCAAATATTGATTTTTAATTTTGTAGGATCAAGATATTACTCCTTCACCTCATTGAATATGATTAATATTGATTTTTAGATTTATTTTGTTGTAATTTTGATTCATTTTTATTTTAAATTTCTTATTAATCAAAATATAAAAAATATGTTTGAAAAACCTAGGATCCAATAGTTTAAAAATATTTTTATAAAATTTAATTAATTAAAATATTTAAAATGTTATGAATATATTTATTTATGGTGGATATCCATATATTAAGTTAAACTTTAATGGGCTTTAGTATTAGGGTTTAATACCCATTGGAATTAGGGTTTCTATCTTATGCCTATAAATATAGACTTTTGGTATAGCATTGTATACAACCCTACTTTGAGAATATAATAAAATCTCTCTCCCTTTTGTCTCTCATCTTTATTCTCCTATTTTATTCTTGTTCTTTACTTTATTCACAACACGTTATCAGCACGAGACTCTAACCAACGAAGTATTTGTCGTTCAAATCTTAAAGGAGTTATTGAAAAGAATTTATTACTAGCATGAATCAAAGATAAGTTCCCCCCCCCCTTTATTTTATTTTAATTATTGATTATTTTTCTCTCTTAATTTTTAACTTGATTTTTAATTTTTGAAAATCATTGGTTATTTAGCGTTTGTGTAGCGACAAAGTGGATCAATTACTGTGGTTCTTGTCGACAATTCCTGAAAAAGATTTTAACAAGATATTGGTAACTAAATCTACCATATATCCGAATTAGTGGAAAGTCTGGTATGTTTTACTTATTTAATTTGAGATTTTTTTTATAACCAGTATTTGTTTATTTTATTATTATGATAAAAATTTATATTTTAATCATGTTCTAAGTATTACATGATATCAGAAAAATATTAAACCTTTGATTAATTAATATGTTTTTGTTATGTTGATTTAATCCGAGTATATTGGCTGGACATCCCGTTCTGCGAGGCTACTGGTCTCAAAGGAGGTTCTTTTTAAAGGACCTTGTGGACTAGTTTAACAACGCCGCGTATGAGGATTAAATTTTTATTCTTTGTATATATTGAATATATATCGGTTGATCAATTACTATTTAATAATATGAATATTATAAAGTTTATATTTGCTTGGAAGCAATATTTTTTTTATGTCGAAAAACTCGACTCTAGACTTCTCCCAAGTTCAAGTTATGAAAATCGTCTTAATCAAAGAATTTTTATGGGAGGCATTCCCTGAAGTGAATGCATGCATGATAATTATTCCATGCGATTATTGGATTTATAACATTCCTTAAAGTGAGTGCAAACATGATGATTATTCCATGCGATTATTGGATTTATGACATTCCTTGAAGTAAATGCAAGCATGATGATTATTCCATGCGATTATTTGATTTATTTCATTCCCTAAAGTGAATGCAAGCATGATGTTTATTCCATGCGATTATTGAATTTGTTTTATTCTTTGAAGTGAATGCAAACGTGATAATTTACTATATGGTTAGTGAATAAAACTCAATTATGTGCCAGAGTATCATTGATGAGGATATGTTAGAAAAACATACTCCATTTTTCACACATTAATGCTGTCTTACAGACACGATATCATACAAGGGTTTTAAATACCTATCAGTCTCCGCTCCATGTGATATTTTATAGCGAAAAAATAAATGTCACATTAGTAATTGTGGTCATGATTGAGATCATAAAATAGACTTGGATAAGATGATTGTTTTGAGAATACTTATATCCATAAGAAGTGGAATTGTAAAGATGACAAGAATGATAGAGATCAGATTAAAAATCTTTATGTTATCAATGTGATGGTATAAACCATTGATCTCGTACTTATCAAACGCCGAATTATTATGGACTTTATTCATAATCATAATGATAAATTAAAGAAAATATAATCAGATTTTCTTTGTGGCGAAAATAATGGCGTTATTGATCCAACTCAATTGGATATTGATATTTTTTCTCATAGTCCTTCAAGAGAATAATTTGCCATTTATTTTATTTCCCTTATAACATCCAAAAGAAATAATTGATCTTTATTTATTTTGTTTTATGTTAATTTATTTTACATATTATATATTTACGCTTTATGTTAATTTATCGTTAATTTATTTTATATATTATTTATTTATATTCTATGTTAATTTATCCTTTGAAGAATATTATCACTTCTGGAATGAAATCTACAATGAATTGTGGCTATTTATGCCAAGCAGACAGTGCAAGTACTCATACTATACTTAAGCATAAGAAATATTTTCCCATTTAAATACAAGGGAAAATGTGAGTACTATATCTCAAAGTACTGAAATATCAATGCTTCGGAAGAGCTTTTGAGAGCTTATCTTTGATAGATAACCGAATTGATATAATGTGCTATATTTAATATTTTCTATTCCCCGAAGTGAATGGTACAAAGCACATATTTTTCATTCCCCGAAGTGAATGAAATAAAGCACATATTAAAAAGCGCATAATTTTGCATATTTTCCCATTTTAAATGCAAGAGAATAATATGAGTTCGGAAGTACTAATATCACAGAAAGCTCCGACTAAGGAAATATGTTATTGCCAAATGAGACTTTATCTCATATTTACAGTGCATTATGCTCGTCAAAGTCGCAAAAGAGACTTATTGAATTTTAAAGATATTTGCAGAAATATATTGAGAATATTAGTTAAAGAGTGCTGACTATCTCAATATTACGAGTATAACTCAAGGCAATAATGAAATCTTGGCAAAATTACATGCACTGTCATCCATATTGTACTACATAAAAATTAGTACAAATCGAAGCTCGTGCTATTCTAAACTAGAGTTTACTGGTAATTTTATTTGGCATGACCGGTTAAACCATCCCGGTTCAATTATGATGCGAAAATTTGATGACACTTTCATGTGGTCATTTATTGAAGAACTAAGATTTTCTTCATTGTAATATTTCACGTGATACTTGCTATGAAAGCAATTTGATTATTCAACCATCAACATCTAAGATAGAGTGCTATTAATTTTCTGGAACGGATACAAGGTGATATATATGGGCCCATAAACCTTTCTAAAAGACCATCTAGATATTTTACGATTTTTATCGATGCATCGACTAGATGGTTATATGTATCCTTGTTATTAATCTGCAACTTGGTGTTTGCGAGGCTACTTGATCAGTTGATAAAATTACGAGCACATTTTCCAGATTATTTTCTAAAGACGATCAGTCTTGATAATGTTGATGACATGTAATTTTACATGTAATATCACAAATTCGCATCAAGCCAACAAATGATCATAAGTTCTCCCCATTACAAATGGTTTTTGGTTAAGAACCAAATATTTCTCATCTTAGATTTTTTTGTGTGCGATATATGTTCGAATTGCTCCACCACAACGCACAAAGATGAGTTTTGTTGGGAATATATATAAGAGCTTCTGATAGGAGATTTATTTACAACCCGATTTACTAACTATCATTTTAATGAGTCAGTTTACCCAACATTAGGGGGAGAAAATAAATAGCCGGGGAAAGAAATAAGTTGGAATGAATTATCATTTTCTAATTTTGATCCACGTACTACACAATGTGAACTATAAGTTCGAAAGATAATTCATTTAGCAAATCAATTGCCAGATGATTTCGCTGACTCTAAAAAAGAGAGACTAAGTCACGTATACCAGCTATGAGTGCTCCGATTAAATTTGATGTCATGGAAGGACAAACTCTAGTTGCTAATGAGTCTAACTTACGTTTGAAGCGTAGTAGACAAGTAAGTTCCAAAGATAAGAGATCCTCGAAAAAGAAAAGGAGCTATATTTTATGATGGTCTGATCGAGGAATCAATGATTATGAAAATCTCTAGAAGAGATTAGATGGTCTCCAACAGAGACATTGACATGACTCAGGTACCTGATAAAAAAAAGATCTCAATAGATTATGTCATGTCTGGTAATAAGTGGAACTGAAATTAAATCGACATCGTTAATATATTTGCATGCAATATAGCACTAGAGATTTTATTTGATGATGTGGATCATGAATCATTGTCAATTGGGCAATGTAAACAAAGAAATGATTGGCTAACATGAAAGAGACAATTGAGGGGAAACTAAAATCTCTTTTGAAAAGAGAAGTATTTGGGCTTATAGCCCGTACATTGAAATCTGTAAAGCTCGTAGATATAAACGAGCCTTTGTTCATGAGATATAAGCTCAATTGGTTGCACAAGGATTCTCACAAAGACCTGAAATTGATTATGAGGAAAATATATTCCTCGGTGGTGGATGCAACTACTTTTAGATTTTGATCAGTCTGGCAATAAATAAAATTACTTGGTTTCTGCCTAATGGATGTTGTTACATCATATTTGAATGGGCCTCTTGACAGTAATATTTACATGAAACTTCCGGAAAGATTTAGATTGCCATAAGCAGTTCATTCAAGTTCTCGAGAACATTATTCAATCATATTGAATATATCTTTTTATGGCTTGAAACAATTTAGGCGTATTTGGTATGATCGCCTCATTGGATACTTATTAGCATAAAGCTATATGAATTATTTCCCCGAGCATTTTTATTAAGAGGTTTAGCTTTGAATTTTGATTGTTGTGTATGTCGATGATTTGAATATCGTTGAGACTCGTGAAGAGACCTCCTTAAATCCTTGTGCATCTATCGACATACAGAAAAATATTGAAAGCGACTTTACATGCGTAACGCATATCTATTGATCACCCTTATGGTTGTTGCTAAGTCTCTTACTGTAAACAAAGATTTTTTCGACTCACGAAAAGGGTAATGATATTCTTGGTCTAAAGCACAATATACACATTATTTGATCTGGAAGCATCGTATCTTAGCTGGTCCAGAAATATTATTTAAGTGCTACGAGATCATTACCTTTAAATAATTGTTATGCATGAGGCAAAGCCGAAATATGTGTTTGGCTAAACATATCCTGAAGATATGTGAATGTTTTTCACAAGATAAGATGCAAGTTATCTTGTACAGAGATAATACAAAATTTATATCTCAAGGTGGATATATCAAATATGATAAAACGAAACATATTTCTTCAAGTTTCGTCCCTCATGATTTTCAGATGAATAATATTCAATGAATCATTTCAAGCAATGATTTGGAAGATTTATCCACTAGTGCATGATCTACTTCAACATTTGAAGATTGTATTCAATATTGAATTATGAGATTCAAAGATCTTATGTGATATTTTCATGAGGGGGAGTAAATACGCGTTGCACTCTTTTTCCCTTAACCGAGGTTTTGTCCCAATGGGTTTTCCTGGTAAGGTTTTTAATGAGGCAACATGTTATGCGTATCAAAGATGTGTGTACTCTTTTTCCTTCACTAAGAATTTTTTTCCCACAAGGTTTTATCTTAGTAAGGTGTTAACGAGGCACATTATCTTCATGGATATCCAAGGGGGAGTGTTATGAATATATTTATTTATGGTGGATATCCATATATTAAGTTAAACTTTAATGGGCTTTAGTATTAGGGTTTAATACCCATTGGAATTAGGGTTTCTATCTTATGCCTATAAATATAGACTTTTGGTATAGCATTGTATACAATCCTATTTTGAGAATATAATAAAATCTCTCTCCCTTTTGTCTCTCATCTTTATTCTCCTATTTTATTCTTGTTCTTTACTTTATTCACAACCTAAAATAATTATAGTGAAACTTAAAAATAAAACTTTTAAAAAATTAATATTAGACAAATTTAATGAGATGAACGAAATATTATTTTTCAAAATATTATTATCCGTTTAAATAATGTTCTTAAAATAAGTGATCGTGGAGTGGTTTATTTCTGAATCTTCATTTTTTTTTCTTTAAGTTGAAAATCTTACTTTTTCTTCTTTTTATTCCACGTATAGGCAAGTTCAGCAAAAAAATTTACAAATCAAGTTAAACCATGTGTCACAAAATTACATGTGAATCACAATTAAGAGACATTAAATCCTTATGAAGCTATCCCGCTAGCTACACTCGGCACCAGTCAAAGGGGTTCTCCGAAGTGGTTCATTCAATTAACTCAAATTTCATAAACATATACTTACACATATACATTAAAAATATATATTATCATACACATACATATATTATGACACATATAATACATATACATATATTATAATATATAGTATGATACATACACATATACATTAAAAATTAATATAATATAAATTTATATGAAGTATATTATAATATATACTATAATACATATAAACTATAATCATATATACATATAATAAATATTATAAGTATATATGTATATTATATACATATATAATACGTATAATATACTAATGTATTAATGTATATTATATTTATATAATATATATAATATAATACATCTAATTATATATACATGATACATCTAATTACTATGTATACATCTAATCAGCGGATCAAGCAAAAGAAGAGGCCGAGCAAACTGAAGCTGACAACACTGCCCCGACAGAGAGCACTACAGCTCCTGAGCAGCCTGCCGAGGCCGCAACTATTCCAGTGGTGCCAATTATCAAATTTCAAACTAAAGAAACCCTGGAGGAGATGAGACCACCACCACCTTTCCCACAAAGGTTGAAAAAGCAAAAACAGGACCAGCAATTCAAGAAGTTCCTCGACATCTTGAAGCAAGTACACATCAACATACCTTTCGTTGAAGCTATTGAACAAATGTCGAACTATGCCAAGTTCTTAAAGGACATGGTGTCAAAGAGGAAACGAATAGGTGAGTTTGAAACAGTGGCTGCCACCGAGGGATGCATGGCAATGCTGCATAACCGCATGCCACCAAAGTTAAAAGATCCTGGTTGCTTTACTATACCTTGTGCGATAGGAAAGAGTTATGAAGGTAAGGCCCTATGCGACCTTGGAGCAAGCATAAACCTCATGCCCAAATCAGTTTTTCAAAAGCTTGGAATTGGAAGGCCGAAGCCTACAACAGTGATGCTCCAACTAGCGGATAGATCCTATGTGCAACCTAAAGGCAAAATCGAGGACATACTGGTAAGAGTTGACAAGTTCATTTTTCCTGCCGACTTCCTTGTCCTTGATTGTGAAGCAGATGACAATGCACCGATCATCCTTGGGAGACCTTTCCTTGCAACCGGACGCACATTAATTGACGTGGAAAAAGGAGAGTTGACAATGCGGGTCAATGACCAACAAGTCAAACTCAACGCATTCCACAACTTAAAAGAATATGATGATCCAGAGGAGTGCAAGGCCATCTACACAGTAGATAATAAGATATCCTGCCTGGGCAGTCTGCTCGGCAGAATACTCAGCAAGAAGATTAAGCCTAAGTTGGATGGACAGACAGCAAAAAGTAGAGGCCCACAACCGATTCATAATTTGGGCCTAAGGGAGAAAATAATTTTGGGAGATGCATTTGCATGCTCTCCACTAGTAACATGACTTCTCCCCCTTTTTCTTTATTATTATATTAGGGTTAATAGTTTATTTTTATTTTTTTCTAATTATTTTTGCTTTAAGCATTTTCTCTTTCGTGTGTTTTATTTTTTAGGTTAATAAGCAAGAATAAGGGAAAAGTAGTTCACAGTAGGAACTCTGCCGAGGCAATAAAACAGTGTCAGGGCCCCAGTAGTCCCAACGGGCAGAACAGTGTAACGGCTAGTCTGCCGAGATTCTTACCGCGGCAGAAAAAGGAAACGGTTACAAACAGCTAGTGGCTTCAACGGTCACAAGGCCGAGGCCTATATAAGAAACTCCTTCCTCTTGAACTATTCACTCTTACCTTCTTGTTTTATTGAGTATTCATAACAATCTCTCTCTCACATTACTCTCTGCTACAAATTCTTGCAAAATCTCCAGATTCTTTTCAAGAAAAAGCTCCAAGAACTCATATCTCTCTATCTTGATGGCAACATACAAAAGATTCGCCCCAGCCAACGTTGAAGAACGATTCAACCGATCTTTCATCGCTAGGCAACTTTGGGAAGAGCAAGGTTTCCAGCATGCGGACAAAGAGAATTATGGCATTGAGCACTACCTATATGACAGAATTAAGTACCAGAATTGGGAAATTTTTTGTCTGCAACCTGCCCAATCGAACGTCACGATCGTGCGGGAGTTCTACGCTCATGGGCCCAGCAAAGACTCCCTATTCGTTCACTGCCGCGGCAGGCCAGTCCAGCTCGATGCCGAGACAATTAACAACTTCTACAGCCTTACCCTAGACAGTGATATCCATGCCGAATTCTTGAAAGATATCACTGCCGAGGACTATGAACTCATCAAAGACGATCTTTGTTACGGGAACACTCCATGGGAAACCGGTACCCATCGAGGATCCGTAACAAGACAAAGCCTACAGCCGGAGGCCAAGATGTGGAACACCTTCATCAAACGACGCCTCATCCCAACATCACACAATAGCACGGTGGATCGCAAGAGATTGGTACTTATCCAATCCATCATCAACAAGAGGACCATCAACGTTGGAGAAATCATCCTACGGGAAATTAACGAGTGCGGTAAGAAAGATAGGGGACCATTGTATTTCCCTTGCTTGATTATGGGTTTATGTGTTTCTGCAGGTGTACCCATCGAAGAAACAGATGAATACACGCCCCCACGATGAGGATGGACCAGGGATTTCTGTCACAAAGTCATGCAGATCACTCAAGCAGAGCTTGTCCAAGCAACGCCGCAGCAGTTCACTGCCGATACTGCTGTTGGGGCCCAGTACACGACAAACATGCCTGGTACTGCCCACACCTCTGCCGCAGAAGACCTGTACCAAGAGATCTTGCAACGGATGTCAGCAATGGATCTTCGACAACAAAGGTACATGGAGTATCAAAGGGATTTCAATGGCACTCTAGCCCAGATGATGTTGCATGCCTTCCCGGACCAAGGAGCACAATTTCCGGAGTTCCCAAGCAACATGTTCGTCACAGCCGCACCTTACACCGAGACTACACCAGCCCTGGGAGGACCAAGGTCGTTCTTCCATGCGGACCCTCAGCCCCAATACCAGTCTGCCAGCCCATCTAGGGCGGCAGACAGTGCCGCGGCCTCGTCTGTCAGCAGAAGGCCATCCAAGCGGAGGGCCGTTTTCAGCACTCCACCCCGATCACCAATCATCATGGGCAGTCTATCGGCTGAGATAGATGCTGATGTGCATAATAGCTCCACCGCCGCCGGACCAAGTACACACCACACCGGAGGAGCCACGACAATGGGAGGAGGAACAGATGTGATGCTAACCGAAGAGATGGCTGATGTAGAAGAAGGAGAGGAGGTAGAAGTCCCGATGCAAAGGACACTACCCACTCGAGTCCAACCGCCCCGGCAAGCAAAGGCACAACCATCGCCTTCACCAAGGACAAAGCACTCGGCAGCTAGGCCGAGGAGGAAAATTGTTACAAGCAGCTCTTCGGAGTCGCTTTAAAATTCTTTGTCCCTCATTCAAATATAAATTGCTTTTACTGTTTTTACTTGCTTCTTCTGATTCATATTCTGTTTTGCCGTTTATTTCTTCAAATATAAAGCATTGAGGACAATGCTTGGTTTGAGTTTGGGGGTGCAGATTCACTGCCAAGGCAGTAATCTACTGCCGCAGCCTTGCCAAAAAGGGAGTATTCCAGTGATTTTTTTATTTTTTATGCTCCTCGCCTTACTTGAATTAACTGCCTACACTTTTGCGCTGCTTATCATCAGTATTGCCTTAGTTTATTCTTTAAGGCTATAGAAATCTTTCTCCTTACCATGTTTAGGCTCTATTAAGAGGGCTTAACCTTAGGATGTTTAAGGATGAAAACTTAGAAGCTTACTATAGGAAGAACTTTAAACTTTAAACACTTTTGGGACTTGTTAGATTATAGGAATTCTTTTAATGAACTTAGGTGATAAAGACTTAGATTTTTGGAAAGTAACTAGAGGTGCCTACCACCGGCTCTAGAAAGTCTCTTCTTCATGCTAGAGGTGCCCGAAATTGGCTCTAGTGTGTTTTAAGGAATAGTAAAAAGAAAGAAGGAATTTAGTGAAAAGAAAAACACAAGTCTTTGAGGTGCCCGAAACCGGCTCAAGATTTGGGGTTTGAAAAAGAAGAGATCACTTAACCAATGTCTATTTGTCTTGAACTTAGAATTTATCTAAGAAAGCCTTTAATCAACTTGTCCACAGAAACGCACACACGCACAATTCTTATAGTTTGTTTCTAGGTAAACCCTTGGGTAACCGAAAGGTTAAGACTAAAGGATAGGCCTAGATATGGTGGGGAGAATAGATGGACATGTAAGACCAAGAGAGAGTTTAGTTCGGCAAATTGATGGTTTGCATTACTTGAGGACAATCAATAGTTCGAGTTTGGGGGTGTGATAAGTGCTCAACACACTATGACTTTTTACTCCTTTTATGGGCATTAATCACCAAATATACACCCACTCGGACCAATGCATGTGCCTAATGTGATATATTTAGAAGTTATACTCATAAAGATAATATTTATAGAAAAAGGCACGTTTTACTGCATTTTCATATCTGTGCAGGAAAACCATTGCCGCGGCAGCGATAAGGCCGAGGTAGGACCTGATGCCGAGGCAGCAGCAGAAAGACAAGAAGCAAGACTATAGGCGATGGAAAGATAAAAATCCAAGGAACGTGTCTGGACTTGAAGCCCATGAATTGGAGCTAGCTAGCACAAGGAAAAGCCCAAAGGAAGACCACGCGGGAAAGCCCCTTAGCCGAATATAAACTTGGAAATATATTTAATTATGTACTTGACTTGTTCCCTACTCCAAGTTGTATTCTACTTAGGAAAGGTTTGCCCTAGGTTTAGCCTATATAAGGACCTAGCCACCCAATGTACAATATACGGAATACCTAGGGAGAGAGCCGATTTTTATTCTTGTTTCTTTCCTCTCCATCATGTTCTAAACCTTCTTAGGGATTAGGTGAAGGTTGTCGAGTATTTGTGAGAGGAGATTGTACTTTGTCTTTGATTCAATGCAATAAAGTTATCAAGGTTTGCTTATCCTTTGTTATTCCTTGTTTTCACAATTGAGCTCGGGAGAGGATATTGTGAATCATCCATTTATCTAAGCTCGGGAGAGTTAGATTCACGAAAGGGGTAAGTACGGTGTTTCAATCGCGAAATACTAACTCGGCCTAGGAATATGTTAAGAGTTTCAGCGGCTAAAAGAAGTGTGAGATTGGTTGGTGAGTATAATTGGTTCACGCCGAGAGGTATCATCAAGGACTAGTCATCAACAACACTCTGACTTAGGGATAAGCGGAGTCATCCAAGGACACTATGCCGAACTTTGGTAAAGTCTGCCCACGAGCAAGGGATTGCCGCGGCAGACAGTATTGTCGCTGCCCAGGCAGTAAACTGCAGTGCTGCCGAGGCAGTGATATACGATTGCATTGGACAGAGACAAGTCAATCAAATCCACAATACGACGCAACTGGATCCTAGCCCATCTCTCTCTACTATTTCAATCCTTTATTTTTATTTAGTTATTTCAGTTTCGATAAATCAAATCAACTCACTTGTGTTTTTATTTTTCTACAGAACAAGAAGGTGAAGAAAGCATATTAAGTATATCGGTCCCTGAGGAGACGATAACTCGATAAAATACTTATCACTTATTACTTGCGATGTGTCCACTTGCACTAAACGCGCACTTTTGACACGCGACAGATAACAAGGAAATTGAGTTCTTTACAAAAAGTGAAGAGAAAGAGTCTGAGGTCTACACATCCGATGCTCCAGGCGGCAAGTACACTGCTCAGAAACCTTATATCATCAATCGTAGGGTGGATGAAAGCGGACCATCCTGTCAAAGTACTCGCAAAATCATAATTTCTCCCCCAACGACCTTTCCTTTCAAGAGCATGCAAATGGTGCCATGGAGTTATGCCGCCAACATCTCTGTACCCGGGAATTCAAGTACAAAAGAAGTAGTTTTTTTAGAAGGAGATAAACCGATCCAAGAGAATCAGACACCGGGACAAGATCCGGAGGTCGTAAATGAAGTAGGTCATTTCACAAGGAGTGGAAGGTGTTATTCCCCTAAAGAGGAAAATGTCATCGATGAACCGAAGGATAAAGGCGAGATAGTCAAGCAAGAGCCGGAAAAGGTGTTTGGAAATGATCCACCAGCTAAAATTCATGAGCCAGTAACCGAGGCTCAAGCTCAGGAATTTTTGAAATTTCTGAAACATAGTGAGTACAACATAGTCGACCAACTCTGGAAGCAACCAACCCGGATCGCAGTGCTTGACCTGTTGCTAAATTCAGAGAAGCATCGCGAGGCTTTGCTAAAAGTCTTGAATCAAATAGTGAATCACATTGTTGCCGATAATTACATCACATTCAGTGATGATGAGATCCCGGAAGGAGGGATGGGTACAACCAAGGCCTTAAATATCACTACCCACTGCAAGGGATATGTGCTACCTAGGGTGCTCATCGACAACGGGTCAGCCTTAAATATCATGCCTATGGTCACGCTACAACGACTCCCTGTTGACAACTCACATATGAAACTCTGTCAAAACACAGTACGAGCATTCGATGGCACTCAGCGGGATGTACTCGGGAAAATTGAGATACCGTTGCTCGTGGGACTGGTTGAATATAATGTGGAGTTCTTGGTGATGGATATCCAACCTTCTTATAATTGTCTGTTGGGAAGGCCATGGATTCATTTAGCCAGGGCTGTCCCGTCGTCTCTTCATCAGAAACTGAAGTATGTGATGGATGGTAAGCTTGTGACTGTCAATGCGGAGCAAGACATCATTGTTGTTGTGACTTCTGAAGCCTCATATGTACCTCCTAATGAAGACGCTCTCGAATGTTCATTTCGAGCTTTGGAATTCATTAACGCTACCTTTTTGGTAGAGGGGAATCGTATCCCAACCCCGAGATATTCCAATTGCACCAACATGGTAGTGATCGAGACTGTGGGAAAGGGAGCTAAAAAGGGAAAAGGTCTCGGGAAAGATCTGCAAGGATGCTTGAAAGCTAGGAGTGTCATTGATAAGAGAGATAGATTTGGATTGGGTTTCCGTCCCACTTATCTGCAAAGGAAACAAGATAGGAAGAAGAGAGAGGAGCAAAGAAGGGCTCGACTCAAAGGCGAGGATGTCCCTTGGAGACCGATAGTGATTATTGATTTGAATAATGTCTTCATTTATGGAGGGGTTGAGAATTCTGAGGAAAAAGTACTGCAAGCTAATTTAGAGGGAAGTAAGTTCTATGAAGAAGAGCTGCTTATTGAGATTTTTGAGATGATGGATGTGAACATGATCTCTCAGAATGTCAAAGGGAAGTCTGCCCTATCTGCTCTATCTGCTATCCGTCCGTGTCTCCTAAATGAGAAGCTCAACAATTGGACCAACATCTATCTTCCTGTAGTTTCTAGGACTGAATCAAAGTAATGTCTAAAAACATCCCCATTCGCTTTTGTCCGAAAGCAATGAGATTTCTTTGTAAAGGGCTTCTATGTTAATTTCACTTGCATTAAATGAAAACAAGGAACTTAATGTTCCTTTTCTCAAATGGCAAACATATTATTTCATACCTTTATTCCTTTCATTCTTTTGTTATTTATTTGTAAAGTATGTATGCTATTCTCGACCTATAAATTTAAATTCTTGCAGGTCTAATAATATCAATTGTATGAATGATACCAAACTTAATCCCGTAGTGGATTTCGAGCGACCCATACTTGTCGCAGAAACCGAAGAAGAGGAAGATGATTTTGAAATTCCCGATGAATTAATAAGGTCGATGGCTAGTGAGGAAAAACAGATCCTACCACATCAAGAGGAGTTAGAAACTTTAAACTTGGGGTCAGATGAAGAAAAGGAGAAGTAAAAATCGGCACTACCTTGACACCAGATACAAGAAATAAATTGATAGATTTGCTCTCCAAATTCAAAGATGTGTTTGCTTGGACATACCAAGACATGCCTGGGTTACACACCGATATTGTAGTGCACAAATTGCCCACACGACCCAAATGTAAGCCAGTTCAGCAAAAGCTTCGGAGATTGAGAACGGATATGTTGCTAAAAATCAAGGAAGAAGTGAGAAAGCAATTCGAAGCCGGATTTTTGAAAGTGGCAGAGTACCCATAATGGATGGCCAATATCGTGCCGGTACCCAAAAAAGATGGGAAAGTGCGCATGTGTGTAGACTATCAAGATCTCAATAAGGCCAGTCCTAAAGATAACTTTCCTCTTCCACATATCGATACCCTGGTTGACAATACTGCGGGGCATTCAAGGTTCTTCTTTATGGATGGATTTTCGGGTTATAACCAGATCAAGATGTGTCCCGAAGACATGGAAAAAACAATCTTTGTAACCTTGTGGGGAACGTTCTGTTATAAGGTCATGCCCTTTGTATTGAAAAACGCAGGGGCAACATATCAGAGAGCAATGGTAATTCTATTCCATGACATGATGCACAAGGAGATTGAAGTGTACATAGATGACATGATCGTCAAATTCAGAACGAAATATGAACACATCCAAAATCTACGAAGGCTCTTTCTAAGGTTGAGAAGGTATCAGCTAAAACTCAATCCGGCTAAGTGTACTTTTGCAGTGACGTCCGAGAAACTTCTTGGGTTCATAGTCAGTCGAAGGGGGATAGAAATTGACCCGGATAAAGTAAAAGCTATACGAGATCTTCCGCCACCTCACACTCAGAAAGAAGTACGTGGCTTTTTAGGGAGATTAAACTACATCTCCCGCTTCATATCCAAGTTAACAAATAAGTGTGATCCCATATTCAAGCTTCTTCGCAAGAATAATCCGGGAACTTGAGATGAAAATTGTCAGTCTGCATTTGAAAAAGTTAAAGAATATCTGACTGTGGCCCCAGTCTTAGTGGCCCCAGCGCCTGATCGACCCCCGATCTTATACCTAACAGTTTTTGAGAATTCGATGGGCTGCGTATTAGGTCAACAAGACGAGTTAGGAAAGAAAGAAAAAGCGATCTATTACTTGAGCAAAAAATTCACTGAATGCGAAACACGATACCCACAAACCCAAAAACTGTGTTATGCCTTGGTTTGGGCTACTAAAAGATTGAGACAGTACATGTTGTATCACACCACTTTCCTGATATCGCGGTCCGATCCCTTAAAGGCCTTGATGGAAGCACCCGCATTGACAGGAAAGATGGCCCGTTGGCAAATGCTACTGTCAGAGTTTGATATTGTCTATGTAAATCAAAATTTTGTGAAAGGCAGCGCGGTGGCTGATTTCTTAGCAAGTTGGGTCGCGAAAAAATATGAGCCTTTGAATTTTGATTTTCCGGATGAAGAACTAGTGTCTGCATCAGTCGAGGGAAAAACAATAGAAGTCGTGTGGCCGTGGAAGTTATACTTTGACGGGGCCTCTAATGCCTTAGGCCATGGCATAGGGGCAATGCTAATCTCTCCCGAGGAGGTCTATTATCCCCTCACAAGCATATTGAACTTCTTTTGCACCAATAACATGGCCGAATATGAAGCTTGTGTAATGGGTCTTCGCGCAGCCATCGAGCGAAAAGTTCGTGCCCTCCAAGTATTTGGGGATTCCTCGCTGGTTATTTATCAGTTACGGCAGGAATGGAAAACCAAAGACCCCAAGTTGGTCAAATACTACAATCTGCTTCAGGAATTGATTCAAGATTTTGAGGAGATCAGTTTCAAATACCTACCAAGAGAAGATAATCAAATGGCGGATGCCTTGGCCACTTTGGCTGCCACTTTCAAAGCAAGCACAATGGCTGAAATGAGATCAATAGACATGAAAAACACCGAGTTTCCAGCTCACTGTTATGATGTAGAAGAGGAGAAAGACGAAAACCCTTGGTATTACGACATTCTCCGGTATATTAAATCTCAGACTTATCCCGATGGGGCTATTGATATCGATAAAAGGACAATCAGAAGAATGGCATCAGGATATGTGTTAGATGGTGATATACTTCACAAAAGGGGCAGTGACCAGGTGTTATTGAGATGTGTCGACACCAAAGAGGCCCAAGCAATACTAACAGAAATACATGATGGTCTATGTGGAACTCATGCCAATGGTTTCGCAATGGCTAGGAAAATTATGAGATGCGGCTATTACTGGTCCACCATGGAGGGAGATTATATTAATCATGCTAAAAAATGTCACAAATGTCAGATCTATGCTGATAAGATACACTCACCACCACTACCACTACATACCATGAACTCGCCATGGCCTTTTGCTGCATGGGGGATAGATGTCATCAATCAAATTCACCCGAAAGCATCTAACGGACACCGTTTCATTCTAGTGGCAATTGACTATTTTACCAAATGGGTAAAAGCTGCCTCCTACGCCAACATTACGCGAACTACAGTCTGCAAGTTTCTGAAGAAGGAAATTATTTGCCGTTATGGTCTACCAGAGAGGATCATCACTAATAATGCCGCAAATCTAAACAACAAGATGATTTCAGAAGTGTGCGAGCAGCTCAAGATCATGCACCATAATTCCACTGCGTATCGCCCTAAGATGAATGGGACAGTAGAGGCTGCTAATAAGAACATCAAAAAGATCATATCAAAGACTACAGACACCTTTAAAGACTGGCATGAGAAGCTACCTTTTGCACTATTTGCTTACCGAATATCAGTAAGGACCTCGACTGGGGCAACCCCATACTCATTGGTTTATGGCATGGAAGCGGTTTTACCCCTCGAAGTTGAAATACCTTCTCTCCGAATTCTGACCGAATCAAAGTTGGAAGACGCTGAATGGGTTCAAGCTAGGTTCGATCAATTGAATCTGATAGAAGAAAAGAGATTGAGTGTCATCTGTGATGGCCAAATGTATCAGAAAAGAATGATGCGAGCCTACAATAAAAATGTCAAGCCCCGAGAATTTCAAGCGGGAGATATGGTGCTTAGAAAGATTCTCCCTATTCAAAAAGATTTTCGAGGAAAGTGGATTCCTAACTGGGAAGGACCGTATGTTGTGAAAAAAGGTCTTCTTAGGAGGAGCTGTCATCCTAACGGAAATGGACGGGAATGAGATAAGCAACCCTGTGAACTTCGAGTCCATCAAGAAATATTACGCTTGAGTCCAGGGGAAAAGAAGGAGAACAAGAAATAAGAGAGAAGAAATATATAAAGAAAAAGAAAGAGAAAAATTGAAAAACAAAAAAAAATAAAAGAGAAAAATGAAAAAAGAGAAGAATGAAAAAGAGAAAGAAGAACAAAAAGGAGGGTTCGAGATGAAAACCCAAAAAGGGCGTCATAGAACCAAAGTAGGGTTTAAGGTGAAAACCCGAAAAGGGCGCTTTAGAACCAAAGGAGGTTTTGAGTTGAAAACCTAAAAGGGCGGCTCAAATGTTTGCAAAGCCTGGCACCCCGTCGACACTTTTCAGAGGCTACTACGTCAAGATGAGTAACAAGATCTTCTTTGCGGTCGATGAGTTCAAGTATCATTCATACCTTGTATACTGTAAATTCTGTCTCGAGTTTAATCTATCTTCTTACATGTCTCATGTTTGCCATGACTTTTTAACGAACATAGATACATTAAATATTTTTGGTACATTTATATTTACCTCCTTCTTGCATATTCATGTTTGAATTAACAAAGAACCTTAATAAACGATGAATTTTTCAGACATTACTATGACTCTTCCTATTGGCTATAGGTTAGTGAGAAGCGAAATCCAAACAAGCTTACAAAAGAAAGCGGAAATAGCAAAGAGTTGAACTTTACAAAGTTGAAACCCAAAAGGGCACCTAAGTTAAAAAGAAAGAGGAAGAAGAAAGAAAAAAGAAGAAGAAAAAAAAAAGAAAAAAAAAGAAAAAAGGGAAAAATAAAAAGTGAAAAGAGAAAAGAAAAAATAAACGAAAGAAAGAAAGAAAAAAGAATAATAATGAAAAAAGGGGAAGAAGAAAATAAATAATAAAGTAAAAAGAAAATATAATTTGTCAAAGTGAAAACCTGTAAGAAGGCGCTTTGAATGAAGCATCCTCAGGGGCATTGTTGGAAAGAAGAAACTTTCGAGGTCACCGCGTTAGCATAGGTAGCTAGAATCCTAACTAAGGGATGGTTCACAAAGGAAAGTTGGAATTAAAGAGACAAGTTGAGGGACATTCAAGCGATATTCGTTCTTTTTACTCCAAACATGCATCATATAGAATAGGGGCATGCTAATCCACATCATTTTGCATCATATGCATTTTTACAGGAAAGGAGATAAGAAACAACTTAAAAAACAAACCAAGTTTAGCGACATACGCTCAAAGAGAGGGGTTGCTCACCACGGTATATGCTCAAAGAGAGAGACCGTTCACCATGGCCTACACTCGGAGAGAGGGTCATATTTAGCGACATACGCTCAAAGAGAAGGGTCGTCCACCACGGTGTATGCTCGAAGAGAGAGACCGTTCACCATGGCCTACACTCGGAGAGAGGGGTCATATTTAGCGACATACGCTCAAAGAGAGGGGTTGCCCACCACGGTATATGCTCGAAGACAGAGACCATTCACCGTGACCTACACTCGAAGAGAGGGGTCATATTTAGCGACATACGCTCAAAGAGAGGGGTCGCCCACCACGGTATATGCTCGAAGAGAGAGACCGTTCACCATGACCTACACTCGAAGAGAGGGGTCGCCCACCACGGTATATGCTCGAAGAGAGAGACCGTTCACCATGGCCTACGCTTGAAGAGAGGGGTCATATTTCGCGACATACACTTAAAGAGAGGGGTCGCCCGTTACAGTATACACTCAAAGCAAGGGACCGTCGGATGCTGCAATGATCATAAATCAGAGCATCTCCAAATAGGAAAGTTGGATAAAATTAGTGCTTATTGTCTTTGCTTCATCTTTGCTTTACAACGATAAGCAAAGAGGGGCAACTGTAATCACTAATTTTATCCGGGTCTAAACTCACTGTTAATTGTCAATTCGAATAACGAGATTTAGGTTTTAATCGTTATCAAAAATATTATTATTAGTATACTTTGTAAAGATATTTGCTTTTGAAGTAGATATATGTTATCAAAATAAAAAATATTATGTTCATATCTAATTAAAAATCAAAAAATATATTATATAATATATTTGTTTTAATTTTCAGTTACATGGTTTTTACTACTATTATAACTACTATTACATATTTAAATTAAAAATCCAAAAAAATAACATTATATGTATTAAATATTGTTTCTTTTTCTTTCCAGTTTTGTTTTTTTCTCTTTTTTTTATTATTATTTTATTATTATTACTATTATTTTACCATTCGACTTGTTTTATTATTATTAAATATTACTAAGTTTAATATCACTATATATATATCATACTATTAAATAAATAACCCATTTCAAATTTAAATAATAAGCCCAACTTTTAATAGGTATAATAGTTCAATTATAAAATAAATATACAAGCCTAGATATTATAATATACAAACCCAAAATAAAATGCAAGCCCAATTTTAATTACACAATCCCCAAATAATTACAGTAAACCCGTTTGTCCCATTTCTCTTAGACCCAATCCGGATAACAACCTAAACCCTAGATAATTTTTCTTATCTTTCTCATCTGCGCAGCTGCATCTCTACCGTTGGATCAACTTTGTGATCCAACGGCTGAGATTAAACTGAGGAAGGTTCTAGAAGCTCCCACGCGCCCACGCGCTCACGCGCGATGCTCCCCGTTCTCCACGCTCCCCGTTCTCCACACGCGCGTGTCCTCCACACGAAAGATCTCTCGAATTCCAGATGCTCCATCTCCCCGCCGGTCACTCTTCCGATAATCAATCCACCACCGGCGAAGAATCTAACGATCGTCCATTCATCAAAGGAATCAGTAACTTCCCCCGATCGAGTATCTCACACGAAAACAAACCAAATTTGTCAAAACAAAGATGCTGCAGATTAATCGAAAGGACGAACCAAAATGGCAAATTCAGAGGATTACAGAGCAGACCAACAAACAAGCATCAGAGGCTCACATGAATACAGCCAAAAGGACTCTTAGAACCAAAAAGTTTCTATTTTTATTTTCCTCATGTAATTGAAGGGATATAAAGCAGAAATCCCTAACTATTGAAATTCCATTCGGATTCAGTAATCAAAAAAATTTCTAAAAGTTAGTCTTTTCTCTCTTTTTCGCATGCATGTAGAAAGAAAATCTTACCTTGCTTCGAACCATGTTTCCAATAAAGGCGATAATCCGATGACTCCCATGTCAAAAGTGGTGAGCCAGAGCCGGAACGGTTCCCCTTTTTCTTTTCTTCCTCTTCGATTCCCAATGGCAATAAACCCTCAGTCCTCCGGGAGTGTCGACTGGTGAGCCAAGGGGATAGGGGTTTTCCTTTTCTTTTTCTCTTCTTTCAATGACCATAGCTATGAGCCCTCAAATCTCTTCCGAGATTCAAGGTAGCGAGCTTCTAGGGTTTCGAACAGGGGTTTTGGGTCCCCTTAAATTTCTTTTTTTTTGTGTTAAGGAATGAGGGTGTTAAATCTGGTGAAGGTATCTTAAAGAGAAGGAGAGCTCGGGCTTTTACTTCGTCGGCCATCGCTCGGCCTGAATCTGGGTTTGACGGTTGTTTCCGGGTTAGGAGTAAGAACACTTTGAATGTTCTTACTCGTTTCTGGGTTCAAATATGAATAAAGGGGAGAGGTTTTTTTGTTTTCTCTTCGGTTTTCATCTGAACAAGTGAGGGTAACGTTTTTTTTTGTTATGTTTATACCGAGCCCCATTTAGAAAAGGTTTAATTAGGGTCATTATACCCCTCCGTGTTCTCATCTTTGCACCCTAGACCCTTTAAATTTTAAATTTGTTTTCATTTTGGTCACATTTTGGGTTATAACCGTTTTTTAATTTTGGTCAAACCATTTAAAGGTCCTTCCGTGTCCCTGGGCTCTCTTTAAGGCCCCTTCTCGTTCCTAAATAACAGTGTGAGGGTCTGAAAGTTGTAAAATCATTTCAATTTATCCCCGGTCTAGAATTAATTTTTGTTTATTCCCCAATTAGGCCCTCTGTTTTTCCATATATCCTTAAATGTGGTTAATGATTTTTGAAAACCTTCATTTCGGTCCCCTATTTTACGCCCCTTGGTTGTTTTAGCTTCTGTTTTGAGCCCAAAATTTTGTCTTTGTTCCAATTTGCACCTTTTGGCAGTTTTGCTTGAATTTTTATTTTTAAGATGCATTTTATTTTATAGTTATTTAGCTTATTTACGTGCTTTGGCTTACTTATTTATTTGTTGGTACTTGTTTACTTATTTGCTCCCATATTATGTTGCATTTAATTTTATGCATTTTCCGAATCGAATTTACAATTAACATTTTCTAATTAATGAATTAATATTTACTTTACTCGATCGTAGTGAGCCCGACACCAACGAAGTGGTGGCTGTGTACACGTCTATCTTCGAGTAAAGAGGCGTTAAAATACACCCGAATTTTAAATAAATAGTCGATTTAATACCACCTCAAATCGAAAATTCCCAAATTAATCAAGCGATAAATTTTATCAAAGGTACCAATTTTGGGTGTTTCAAAATGCCATGCCCTTTTTAAACCGTAACTGGCTCCCGAACCCTTTTTTCAGGTATTTTGAATATCTGGTTTTAACGGTGTCCAGTCTACCAAAGTGACCGGTGGCGGCTCCAGCATTTTTTAAATAAATTCTATTCTTTTTTAACCCCCCTAATTTTATAAATTTTAAACCTTGATTTTAAATAAATCTTCGTCCTTTAAATTTTTTTAAATTTAATTTTTAATTAGACTCATTTTTCTTAAAATCCCCAATTTTCCATATTTCACCAATTTTAAACCTAATTTTTCAAAACTACATCATTCAAATTCCTTGTTTTTAAACAACAAATAAAGTTTTAATTAACGACTCTAATTTTTCGCCATCGTTCTGACACTTTTGATTTTAAACATTCTAAAGGGTCGTTACAATATCCAGAAGATATGTGAATTACTTTCATAAGATAAGATGCAAGCTATATTGTGTAGGGATAATGCAAAATTTATATCTCAAGGTGGATAAATTAAATGTGCTAAATGAAACATATTTCTTTAAGTTTTGTCCCTCATAATCTTTAGAAGAATAGTATTCAATGAATCATTTTAAACAATAATTTGAAAGATTTATCCACTAGTGCATAATCTACTTCAACATTTGAAGATTGTATTCAATATTAAATTATGAAGATTTAAAGATCTTATGTGATATTCTCATTAGGGGAAGTAAATACAAGTTATACTCTTTTTTCCTTAACCGAGGTTTTGTCCAAATGGGTTTTCCTGGTAAGGTTTTTAATGAGGCAACATGTTATGCGTATCAAAGATGTGTGTACTCTTTTTCATAAACTAAGAATTTTTTTCCATAAGTTTTTTTTTATCTTAGTAAGGTTTTAACGAGGCACATTATCTTTATAGATATCCAAGAGGGTGTTATGAATATCTTTATTTATGGTGAATATCCATATATTAAATAATACTTTTATGTACTTTATTATTAAGGTTTAATACCAATTGGAATTAAGGTTTTCATCTTATGCTTATAAATATAGACTTTTGGAGAAAACATTGTACACAACCCTACTTTGAGTGTAACACCCCAAAAATGGGCCTAGAAGTTTAGAGGCCGATTTAAAAGTTTAATGAATCAGTTTCGTCGGTTTAGCCTAGTTCGGGATTAATTACTTAAAAATTGATTTTTAATCGAAATAAATTATGGAAAATATTCTAAAATCCTTATTTAATATATATTTGACTTTTTCAACTCAATTTCGAAAATTGACCACTAAATCCCTAAGATTTTGAAATTAGTGACTATTTTATAAAAATTAAAAACTTGAGGGCAATTTTATAAAACTATTTAATGGGATTTGATCCAATTATAATCCTAGTTTGTTTATGCCTTCTAAGGGCCCATTTTAATAACCCATAATCCATAATTTTAATCAATAACTCAAATATCTTAATATTAATCCTAAAAACCTATTTTTCATTAAAACATAAATCTATTTTTTAAGAATTTCGACTTCTCCTCTTTTGGGAAGCCACTCAATATTATTTTCAAAGTTAAAAACCAATATTTTCAATAAAAAATCGTTTTTTAATTCTTTATATTTTCTTCATCAAAATCTTTTCGTTTTTCTTCGGTTTTACTTGTTTTTAAACCTTGAAATGGGGTTGGATCAATTTTGGAGGTGATAATCATTCAAACCTATGAAATATAAAGTTATTTAATGAAATTATTAAGCTCTTGGTTGATTACAACAATCTTTAAAATCTTGAATCAATAAAATCGGTTTTCTTGATAAAAATTTCATTGTTTTCTTGAATTTCGTTCAATGGTTTAAATGGTTGTTTTGATACCTAAATACATGAACCTTGAAGTGTTTAGATTTAATTAAGATTACTTTCAAGTATCTAATCTCGTACATAAGGTTTAGGGGGTATTTGGAGAGGTTTTCAGTGAGTTTCGGTTAAGCTTTACGGGGTTTTTAAGGCTGCCATGTATTGGTCCGACTTGAGGGATGTTTGGGTGCGTTTTAATGCACTAAAACCTCTAGTTTTTATGCTTGAATCAGGTCAAGAGTTAGAGGAACAAGTTTGAAGGAGTTTGGAAAGCCAAATCGAGTTTTCGGGTGACTTGTCGAGCAAGTTTCAGTAAATTGGTGACTGGATTATGAGGGTTGCTAATACGACAAAGTTTTAAATGTGTTTTCAAAGGTTTGAGGGTGTAGGTAAGGCTTAAAAAACTCCCTATACTCAAAAGTAAGTTTTAAGTAATATTTTCTTAAAGGTTCTCATATTATGCCTTATTTTTACTATGATTAGTCAAGCTCGAGTTATACTTGTGTATATATGAATATGCATGTGTTTTCAATGCTCATGAGACTATTTTTACGAAGGTTTTATATACATATGATGCTCTCATGGTTTTGTTTTGAAAATATTAGAAAAATGATTTTTACCGGTTTATGCATTTTATGCATGTGTTAGTGGGATGCATGTGTTAGTGGGATGCATGTGGTTAATTCACTGTTTTTGACCTAAAACTTGAGCATTGGTTTTTTTTCTGTATTGGATTATTATGTGATGGTTAAGAGCGATAGGTTGATAGATCAATAGGACGGTAGTGCATTAAATATATAAAATTCGTACGTGCGAAATTCCTTAGTGATGCATTAAGGGGAGCTAATGTTGCATGGTATAAGAAACTTTATCGTATTCGGGTTTGCTAACTAACCCGAAAACTAAGGTGAGTTTTGGCATGGTGGAACTAGATCTTCTTGTAACCTCGTTCAAGAGACCGAACGAGAGTCTATTTATCCCAACGATTAGAGGTAGTACTAATCGGATCACTAATACCAATATGGCTTAAAAAGAAAGTGGACAATACCTTGCAACGGGTTTTGCATGTGTATTTCATAATTGAAAAAGTTTTTCAACAAAGCTTTGCCATGAGTAGCATGTAAGTCTTGAGTTATGCTTAATAAGCATGTGTTTTCAAAAGTTAATTGAAAAGATTTTGTGGCTTGCAAGCTATGGCCACTTGCTGATTTTCTAAAGATGGACTTGTTAGCCATGAATGTTTTTCAAAGAGCATGACTTGATTTTAAATTGTTAAAATTGGTTTAATATGGGCAGTATTGCAAGGAGTTTTTATACTTATTTTTATTCACTCACTAAGCCTAATGCTTAACCCTCTCTTTTACCTAGCAATGCAAAATAAATGATGCTGAGGCAGCAAAAAGGAAGCAAGGATCTAAGTAACCGCCAAGTGAAAGCCCAAGTATGTCTTTCTAACATTAGTAGTAGTGAGAAAGCAATGGGGATGGGTTTATCATATAGTGTATATTTTCTATGCTATTGAGACTTGAAATTTTTGTATGCTTATACATATTGATGATATTCAATTTTGATGTTTCTTGAATAAAAGCTTAATGTAGGAATATTTTTAAAGTCATGAACCTTATGTTAAAATTAGGTTATTCTATGCCGCTCATTTTCCCGGACCCCGCTTCTGTTGAGGCTCTTACCATTTTGGAAGGTCTAAAGTTTGCAGTTGTTAATGGTTGGACTCATGTGGTCTTTGAAACTGATTCAGCTTCCATTGCCAACAAGGTTAACAACATCCATCATCAAGATCTTTCCACCATGCAACATTTGGTATCTCGCATCCGCTCCACTCTTGGTACTTTGCCGGATTGTAAGATTTGTTATGTACCTAGAGACGCAAACGTTGTAGCCCATGTCTTAGCTACTAGGGCTTTGCGTTCTTTTACTTCTTGTTCTTTTGATTGTAACTTTCCCGATTTTATTCGGGCTTCTATAAATTCAAAGAGGTTCTCCTATTCTTCTCAATAAAACCATGGGTACTTGATGGAGGCTAGGAAGTCCTACTTTTATGATGAAGCATTCGTCCTTCCACCTTTTGTCAGATTGTAGTATTTAAGATGTCGAACCCACGAGGATTGGCTTTACTTACGCAAATTATTCTTCTTGCACAATGGAAAAGTAAAGACACAGATGATTGAGTTGGATTATAACTAAGGAAACTAATTAAAGCAATAAAGATAAATGATCAAGAAATCAAGGATGGAAAAGTGGGGTAGGTTAGAGTGCTTCGTAGTGTGAACTCAATTGACTTGTTTCTATCCAATGCAATCGCACAACACTGCCTCGTCAGTACTACAAATTACTGCCTCGACAGCGATGATGCTTGTCCGCTGCGACAATATCTTGCTCTTGGGTAGACTTTACCAAAGTTCGGCAAAGTGTCTTTTGATGACTCCGCTTATCTCTAAGTCGAAGTAGTGTTGATGACCAATCCTTGATGATACCTCTCGGCGTGAATCAATTATAATCACCAACCAATCCCACACTTCTTTTAGCCGCTGAAACTCTTAACCTCTCTCTAGGCCGAGTTAGTGTTTCCCGATTGAAACACTGTACTTATTCCTTTCGTGAATCTAACTCTCTCGATAATAGATAAATGGATTACTCACAAATTTATCTCTCGAGCTTGGATGCAAGAACAAGAAATGGCAAAGAATAAGCAAACCTTGATATTTTATTGCATTGAAACTAGAAAGCAAAGTACAATTTTCTTCCACAACTACTCGACAAACTAACCTAATCCCCAAGGGGACGATGGAGGAGTTTAAGGTTATCTATGAACACTTAATTTCGAGATATCTTCCTCTCTACATAGGCTATGGTTTATATAGGCTTGGCCTAGGGCAAACCTTTCCAAAGTAGGAATACAACTTGGAGTAAAACACAAGTTAAGTACATAAATAAAAGATATTTATTTTATTTCCTAGTTTATTCCTATAAGGATTCTTTTTCCACATGGCCTTTGACCTTGACTTTCCGTGTGTTCCTCAGCTCCGATTTCTATGTTGTTTGTCTTAAAACGTCCACCTTATTTTTCTCTTCAGATCGCCTATCATATCAACATTTATGTTCCTGTTGCTGCTGCGGCCTCCGATGCTATCGCGGCCTCCAAGTGCTGCCGAGGCCTTCAAGTGCTGCCGAGGCGGGTACTAATCTGCATTCCAGCTTTGGTTTCCAGCATCCATCATGCTATTTGACATTACCTATGTGGTAGTTTCCTGTCTAAGAGAAGAAACCATTAACCGTACCTGTTTTATGCCAAATAATAGATAAATTTATAATTTAAGTGTTAAGATGCTGAAAAGTGGAAAATAACCAGAAATATCTATTATCACCTTTAAGTCTGTCTTTATTAGCAATAAACGAGTGGGAAAATGATATAAAAATGAGGACTTTTGGGCACTCATCAGTACTCTTTTCCCCATAGGGGCCTACTCACCTCTAGAGGTGACTGGCTATAGGTTTTTTTAATGAGGCCCTTTCTTTCAAATAAAATTAGGTTATGATGCCCTTAGCCGGAATGATATGCTTTGATTATTCGAGATAATACTGGCCTTGTGTCTTGGAAATGAATTGTCTATTGGAATGCCTTTAGTTATAATAAAGTTACATCGAAGTTTGATTCTTGTTATCCCTATATGTGAATTTGAGTGTTGTTGATAATGTAGCATGACTATTTATGAATTGAATCAATTATTGCTAACTAATTTGCAATGTATCTAGTAAGTTGTATATGATATGTGGATAACGTGTATTTAGGATTGAAATTTGAGATGCAAGCATGTAATAAACCTAATTAAAGATTTGTAACAATAATTTCATAATTAGTCCTTTAGTTTTTGAAAAATTACATTTTGGTCCCTGAAGCATGTTTATACATTTTAGGACTCGTTCCTTATTTGTTTTCGCTGTATTTGAATATAATATATGCATGAACATGTAGGATCAAAATAAAGCATATAGCTAAGATAAGAAGAAAAATTTTTAGGGTTGTTTATCGGGGCGAGTCTCCGGATTAGCCTCGGTATTTTCCGTGTAACTCGTTCGAGTCGGGTTGTGTCTAGAACGGGTTGAAGGGGCACATTGAGAATATAATACAAATATCTCTCTTTTATCTCTCATCTTTGTTAATCTATTTTATTCTTATTCTTTACTTTATTCACAACAAAACTTTAATAATCGATCTATTATTCATTGTTCATATGTGATCCTATTGGTTCAATTAAAAATCAAATCTTATTAATATTAGCTCAAGTCAATATAACATGTCGGGTTCAAAACAAGTCGATTCAATTATTAGGTCGAGTTCAAAACAGGTCAGGAAAAATCAGGTCTTTGGTCAATTTAGTCGGGTAATATTGGTTATCTGCTAGGTCAAACTCGAGTCTAGGTTCATTTCAATCGGATGCAGGTCGGATTTCAGGTCCATAGTAACAGGTTAAAATCGGGTTCGGGTCATTCTTGGTCGGATATAGTTTGAGTTCGATTACTACAGTAATAGGTCTAACTCGGGTTCAAGTCAACAACAGTCGGATATAGATCGGATTCAGATCATTACATCCCGAATCAAACTAGATTCTGACTCGAACAAGTTTCATTCGAATTTTTAGATCTCTGGAGTTAGTTTTTACATTCCTAATTACATACCAAAGACCCCTGAATTAACATCACGTCAAAGCTATAATAACTTTGATAAGACAAACACCAAATTCATTAATCCACCGGTTAACCTTACCAACTTTCAAGAAAACTACTTTATCTCATTATTCTACAAAGACGTGAGATTTTTATCATACTTGTCTAATAAATATAATAAAAAAAACTATCAGATTTCCCCAAACTGAACCCAACATAAAGGTAAACCGGCCCCATTTCTATTTATCTCCACCATTAATGGAGACCACGACTCTTTGTCAGGCCAGTGATACTACCTTGGATGAACCACGCAAAAGTCCTCTAACACTATCATATCTAGATTAACAATTGATACGGTGAGTATGAATAAACCTCTATATCAAAAGAATTGGTGAAGATAAAATTTAGAGAAATATGCACACTTGTTAGCATCGATTAGTTCTTTGATCAATTGCGGAAAAATATCGAATGGTCCATGGATCACACGACCCTAAGCACATTTGGTACGACGATCAAGGTGATAAAAACGTGATCAAAAGAGTCGAATAAATAATCTGTCAATTTACGACAACCAAGTAGAGTGAAAGAAGACTAGGTTACAGTTTCTTACCATGAGTTCCTTGTGACCCCCAACGTGGCGGCGATGAGATGGTCATCTTTTACCAGAAACTCTAGTAGATATAGTTCCCATCTCATCATGCATAAGACAAATTTTAAGAAGCCAAATCGCCACGAGTAGATCTCCTTAGTCGAGCCTTAGCTATTAATTCTTATTGAGTTAGATTCAAAAAAGGTCACTTAGAGAATGAAGTAAAGAGGTTATCCACCCATGGAAAAAAATGTTGGTTTGAAGGGTCACTCTCCAACACTAAAACTTCAAGACTAACCCACCATGACATTTTCTATCATGATAAAAAGGTAAGGACAAATAATTGGCTATTACTTATCAGAATTTACGTTACACATAAACTAGAGTGCTTCACCTAAAAAGGGAAAAATGATATTTTCTCTAAGAGATTAAAGAGATGGCAAAAAATAAAGAGTACTGAAAAGAGGGACAATGAAAACATGTTGAAAGTAGAATCAAAATATCCCCAATGAATATATTCTCGATGATGTCTACGTACAATATGTGCCCAAAGATATGAAAATCTTATGAAATTTTATATTTCTAAGGACAAAATATTATAAAAAGAGAATAGTATCTTTTGTAAATAGCTCTAGAGTGTCGCAAAGCCTCCATTCCAAGGCTAAGTAAGACATACGTACCATAGTTTGGACAATCCATCTTGCCAAGAAGATCCACCAAGTAAGCTAAATTAGCTAGGTTCTAAACACCAACCATAGATAACAATAGATATTTGGAATAGAAATGATCCTACCAAGGAGTCTAGGAGACATTCGCCCTACTTCTAGTATATAAATGATTATACTCCTTTGCTAGAACTTTAAAAAAAATTATGAGTCCTTCTACCCTTAAGAGGCGTAGATATAGACTAGTTTAAAGACTTCACAGTTCACTCCACTCTTAAATGTTGTGGAGATAAAATCAAATCATAAACTTTATATCGTACGAAAATAAAATTTTTCCAATAGTGTGATGACTTTGATAATCGTCGTGTAGTTAGAAAATTGGAGAACCATCTAAGAGTTTGGGTAAGGAGAAAGTTTGAGAGGTTAAAGGGGATTTTTTTTTCGACTTGCATTTGAAGTTAGTAAATTTCTAACTTCTTTGTGTTCATGTGCATTATCGTTTTAGCATATTTGATTTGGATTGTAATAGTTAGGTTAAAATAGAGCTTGAACATTCATTTATAGTAAAACCTCATATTGTTGTTGCTTGTGGTTAAAAATTAATACAAATGCAGCTAAATAATTCTCATAACATATAAGAACAATTTGTAGTTTAATGGTCGAGTTTAAGGGCAAAAATAAGGGATTTTTAAGCCTTAGAACTTGAATTTTGTGTTCGGGGACCGATACTCAAGATGGAGTATCGATACTCCCCTATAATATAATGGGCAGACTCCTCATAGTAGTATCGGTACAACTGGGGTATACTGATATGGTTGCTTATTTGCAGATTCTAGTAACCATTTTGAGTAATAATACACTATGGGTGTATCGGTATGGGATTCAAGACTGATATTCATGGTATGAGTACTGATGTAGCATATCAGTACACCAAGTAGACATATCAATATTCAGGTTGGATCAAATTGTTCGAATGTAAACTCGATAATGATACTCGTATAAAGATATTCTTACATAGAGATAATTAAAGTAAAATTTAAGAATGATCCACGTATATAAAAGCAACATCCAAATAAGTGTTAACTTGATTTTATTGCCGAATAGATTCTCTAATATTATTATCTCCATTCAATATACCACCCTAAGTTATTAACCCTAAGCATATATAAATATATAAGGAGTTTATAGTTACTAACTTGCTTGGCAATCCAACCTATATTCCAAATGGATAAACTAACTTCAAAGGTAAGTATAGTTTATTTCTGTAACCCCTCGACCCGGTCTAGACACAACCCGACTCGAACGAGCTACACGGGAAATATCGAGGTTAATCCGGAGACTCGCCCCGATAAATGTAACATCCCGGTTTTGGGGTTAGTAGTTTGAGTGTTAGTTGGGGAAATTCGATTCGGGTCGAATCGGATTCCTAGGGTTCGTTATTCCGGGAAAAATTAAAATAATAATATTTTAATCGGATAAGTAATACTTTTATGAAATGGTTCTAAAAATATTAAAATGGTGTTTTAAAGTTAAAGGAATATTATTTGAACTTTAATTTGATTTTTAATTAGGCTAATTTTGTACTAGTGACTAAATTGTAATTTTGGGAAAGTTTTAGGGATTTAATTAGTAATTTTCGGCAATTAGGATTTTTGGTGACTAAATTGGAAAGCAAGCCATACTTAGAATCCTTAGAGAGCCATAAACCCAATTTATTTTTAATTAATGATTTATCCACCAAAATGGTTTTTAAATTGTTTTATTCTAAATAATAATTTCATTTTCTTTTGTAACTCCCATTTTCCCATTTTTTCTCTCAAGATTTTCTCTCATTTTCTCTCCATCTTCTTCTTCAAATTTCTCCAATTACTTGCTGATTTCTTCATCATTTTCAACAAGATTTACTTCATTTTATTCATCATTTCATTCTTTACAAAACCTACTCATCAATTTTGCAAAAATCAACATCTTCTTCAAGGAAATCAAGGAAGACTTTCTCATCTTTTTGGTGGATTTAATCTCAAGGTAATATTCTGATTTTTAATATTTTTCTAAGGTTCTTCATTGAAATTCCCAAGTATTGGCTTGCTCATCAACTATTGCTATTTTATTTTGTGTTTTTAATTCAAGATCTATGAGTTTTATGATGGATTTTGTGAAATCTTTTGAGATCTAAATTGATGCTGGATTTAGGTTGATTTAATTATGATATTAGGTCAATTAAATGATTGATTGAGTCTTGAAATGAGTAAACAATAAATTAATCCCGAAATAATGCAATCGGTGGTGTTTTAAGGTGGTTTTAGGTTGTTTTAGGGGATGTTTTAGGTGTTCTTTTGTTGCTGGAGGTATAAGGATGGTTTGGAAGTGTTTTTGGTTCATAATTGAGGTGGATTAGATGTTAGATTCATTAGGTTTTGGGCTGATGTTGTTTCGGATGCGTTTCGACTTAGTTTTCGGTCTTTTCGGCAAGGTTTTCGATAGTTTTGTGAGGGTTAATTGTGGCTGCTGTTTTGAGCATGTTGTGATGTGAATTTTCTCTACTTTTAATGTGGTAGAGGTAGTGCAAGAAGGTGCATAAGTGGTCGGTGCGTTGGCGTTGCCATCGGAGCATCGGCGAGGGCTCGTTTCGCTTGTCGGTGAGTGGTTTTGGATTTAAAGTGAATCACATTGGTTCGGTTCTGTTTTGGGGACTATAGAATAGTGTGAAAACTTTCCATAGTTCAAGAGTAAGTGTTTTAAATGATGTTCATGCATTACCTCGATTTTCGGTTATTTTCGGTAATAGCACATATGTGAACAATGATTCAATATGATTTTGGAATTGCATATATTTGATTTTGAAATGATGCATGCATGTGTTAATTGCTGAAAATGCATGGTTTATTAAGGTATTCATGGTTTATGTAAGCATGAAAAAGAATTTGGATTATGATGAGGTTATTTTTCCCTATGTCGATAAAGCCGTTGAGCATGATTTTAGTTCACATGATGAACATTTAATGAGTGCATTATGAGAAGCAAGTTAACATGCATGATTGGAATTGATATTGGCTTAGTGACACTAACCTTAGATTCGAATACAAATGACATGTCATTAGGATTGAGTGCACTATAAAAATAATGAGAATAATGATGATGCCTACACGTAAACAAGGGTGACTTTGTTTCCGACCGTGCGTGTAGAGTTTGCCTACACATAAACAAGGGTGACTTTGTGTCCGACCGTGCGTGTAGAGCTTGCGTATCTGTAAACAAGGGTGACTTTGTGTCCGACCGTGCATATAGTTGACCCATGCGTAAACAAGGGTGACTTTGTGTCCGACCGTGCGTAGTGGGGGTAACATGTATACAAGGGTGACTATGTGTCCGACCGATGCATGTTGAGACCAAGCGTCTCCAATTATGGAAAAAGGAATCCGTGTATTCGGTGAACTAAAAGTTCATTTTAAGTGATCACTAGGAAGCCAATATGCATTTCTGAAATGGAGTGATTTATTTGTGCATGACACATGAAATGTTTTGACATTGTTGATAGTATGTTTTGGTTTTACATATTTCAAATAAGCATGAAGAATGCAAGTACGACTTTATAAATGATTTTTGAACTTGTTAGAGCTTCCTCACTAAGCATGTTGTGCTTAAGCTCTCTCTTTTCATACTTGCAGAGAAATAGTGATATTCGAGGCTACGTTCGGAGCAAGGGAACCAAGGGGAAGAGTTGTCTCAATTTTTGGTATGTTTTGGCAAATAATTTGGGCTTGGCAATGTGTAAATCGAACCCATGTGAAGTGAGTGATTTTTGCTTTGGTTAATGTTGTAATAAGACCTATAATGTTTTGGATTGTTGATTGATGGACTATGGTGTTGTTTGGATTATTGAGACATGTACATGAATGAACATTGTTGATTTTAAATCATATTTTAGGAAGCATGCCTATAGATTGTTTGGGGTCTTGATGTGATAAATGTATGCTTTAAATTGTTCTTTATGCTTAGGAAATTATGCATATAGTTAAGGGTGATTAATGGTTATGTTTGAATGGGTGGAATTAACTTAGAATGTTCAAACTTGTCAAAGTGCACAGGGGGTATCGATACCAGTATCGATACCCTAAGACTTAATTTGGGGTGGTTCGAATCATGGTTCGATGCAATTACTCCACTGGACGATGGAATATCGATACCATCTATGGGGGTATCGATACTAATAGCCTTCGAAGTGCAAGGAGGCTAGATCCACGATAGGGTATCGATACCGAGACCCAAAAATGACATTTTAAGTGTGGAAAAAAATACATTTAGGGTCGGATGACTTTCCATGATCGAATATAGATGCAATGAATGATATTGAGTGTTGAATATATTGATGCATGATGCTAACTTGAATTCGCATTGGTAAATTGTTGATAGATTTAGTCCCTATGATATTGTGAGCTTTACAATTAGGTCCCTATTGTATGAAACATGAAATTGACGATGCAATAATGGTCCGTTTGATTTGAACTTTGTTATGAGTATGCTAAGCATGTCTAATTGAACTATGGTAGATCGCATTACGGGTTCATTATTGAAATTAAGAATTATTTGCGTTTTGGTCCTTATATACTGATATGCGAATTGAATGATCAATTGTGAATCGAATGTTTCCATTTTCGTTACGCATGACCTCGACACACATAGGAACTTAATTATGCATTTAGTTTAAAAAAAACATATCGGTTTTTAGGGTTGTTTATCGAATTGGACCTTAACGGGTTTAGTTCGATATTCCCCGTGTGACCCGTTAGTGTCGGTTCCGTCCAGGCCGGGCTAAGGGGGTTACAATAAACAACCCTAATAATTTTCTTTTTATCTTATCTAGATGTTTTATTTTGATCGAGCATGTTCATGCATAGGTTATATTCGAATGTAGCGGAAACAAATAAGGAACGAGTCTTTAAACGTACAAACATGCTTCAGGGACCAAAATGTAATTTTCCAAAAACTAAAGGACTAATTATGAAATTAGTGTTATCAATCTTTAATTAGGTTCATTAGATGCTTGCAGGCGGGCGGGCTTTTGGGCACGCGGAAAAGGGAAAGTGGATGGAGGGTGCTTCTCAGCTAGAGTTGGGGGCGAGGTCGCTATACTATAGTGGCTAGGGTGAGTCTTCCTACACGGTTGAACGCCCGGCTCTAGAAGAAGCCACGGGGGTTACCACCACATCCTCTCTCGATAGACTCGAAGCTCTTCATAGTCTGGCGAGGTGGAAAATTTTCTCTCAAAAAGAGACAAGCCGGAGATAACAGAGGAAGGTATTCGGTTCAAAAAATATACAGTAGTCAAAACAGCTTCAGCCAAAAATTGACTAGGGACAAAAGCAGAGAGCAAGAGAGAGAGAGAGCTGTCTCCGATATATGGCGATGCTTCCGCTCGGAAACTCCATTCTATTGAGGAGTGTAGGGGTAGTATCGTTGGGAAAGCGCTTTGTAAATGAAGTGAGTTGAAGCAAGCAGAGTTCGGAAGGCAGCATCACCTCAAGAAGAAGAACGAAAAACCTTGATTTTAGTTAATTTTTTCATTCTTCTGTCAAAAATGATGTATACGGCCTCCTTTCAATAACAAAGAGGTAGAATGGGTTTCGGACACAAGATCAAAAAGAAGTAGAAAAAGCTTAATATTAATAAAGGAAGGGCCGAGTCTTTTCTCAGCTTGCAACCCATACAAGTAGAAATCTCAATGTTAGGTACAAACCCCAATATTTCAGTAGAAATAAAATATCTAAGTCTTGGGCTAGAGACATGTCCTAATCTACGATGCCACAACAAAAAAAGGGGAGTAGAGAAAACAACACCAGAAAAGGTAAACGAAGTTTCTCAAAAAGAGAGCTTGCCAACTCTACGGTCCTTCCCAATCAATCCCTTACTCCATAAGGCCTCTCGCATGATCCTCTACAAGACAGGAGGTAGGAGAGAAGTGAATATAAGCATTTTCTTTTTCAAGCCGGAAAGAAGATTCACTTAGAACAAAAAGATGAAAAAGAGCAGAGCAGATTTGATGATAAAGAGAGAGAGTACCAAGACTAGTTAGAGGAAATTGCTCGGAGTTTGCAGTTTACATTATAAGGAACTTAGATAGAGAACGAAGAGAAGAAATAAGTGACGAATCACCATTCATATTCTTCGATACACCCAAAGAAAGTATGTAGCCCCCTATGTTGTAAGCATAAGGGGGAGCAAATACCTGTTGCAGAGGAGGAAGAGATATGACAAGACGGCTGCTATCATGGGGTAAAACTACCTGTGTTGGGCGTAGGAGTGCTCCTAAGATCATAGAAGTAATGCTTCAGAAGCCCTATGGAGTAAAGGGATTGGGAAGTTTCCGATTCAGTAGGCATCTCTGGTAGAGCGGCAAGATGAGCTGTATTTGATTGTCGACGAGAGTTTGCATTCTGCCGCTTTCGAGAGTCTGCAATCATGTGACCCGGCTTCTTACAATAGTGGCAATCTTGGACATGTTTCGTTGGCCTGATGCACCAGTAGAACTTTCAGATTGAAGATTCTGACCATAGGGTCGATGTCCCGAAACATGTTCGGCTAGTCCCATAGAAGCCTAAGCCTTCAGTAATAAAATAAATAGTATAGCTCACTTCTTTCTTTATTTTACCTATAAGCTAAGGCATGTTCTTCATGTTGCAACTGATAGAAAAGTGAAGAATCATCCTGAGAATCAGGATTACTTTTTTTTAATCTTTAGCAGTAAAAAAAGGGGTGACAGTGTATATGAGTCTCAAAGGAAGTAAACAAGTCATCCCATTTGAAGCTAAGCACTTTTCATCTTTTGTAGGAAAATCCCCTTCTCTAGTCTTGAGAAATTGAGCGACCCATCCACATAAGCACAAGAATTTTTCCCGCGCAAATCATTCTTCATCGCATAAGCCCATGACAATTCATTTCCAGATGCTTCTTTCGGAAGAGCACGGGAAAGCCTCAATTTGGGGTAGTTGAAATAAAATCCTTGGGCTAGTTGGCTAATCTGGAGCAAGCTTAATTATGAATCTGTTGAGTCTTCTACGGCTCTAGTTCTTTTACTATAGACCAATGAAAAGAGGGCTCAATCATTTTATAAATAATCAAGGTCTATAAAGACATTCTCTATATGAAAATTCACCTAAAAACACTTTAAGCACATATCATGACATATTAGCTAGATGCATTCCTACCTAAATAACTACATCATAGATTCAACTCATAAATAGTCATGCTTCATTATCAACAACACTCAAATTCACACATAGGATTATCAAGAATCAAACTTCCATATAACTTTTATTATAACTAATGGAATATAAATAGGCAATTCAAATCTAAGTCAAAAAGCTAGCATCAACATGATAAGCATCAAACATGTATAAGCATACGACTACTACAAGTCTCATTAATATAACAATATTCTTAACATGGTAACACATCCTCATTTCTCTCTCACTATTACTAATGTTATAATGACATACTTGAGATTTCACTTGGTAGTTACCTGGATCCTTACTTCTCTTTGTTGCCTCTACATTAAATACTCTGCATCGCAAGGTAAATGAGAGGGTATGCATAATCTTAGTGAGTGAATAAAAACATATTTAAAAACATCTTGCAATATAGCCCATAATATACCAAAATTAATTTTAAAAACCAAGTCATGCTCTAAGTAAAAAAATGTCCACGACCGTCAACGTCACTATTTAAAAAACAACAAGTATACCATGGAATCAGCTACAAAACCTTTTTCAAATAACTTTTGAAAACACATGCTTAACGAGAAAATAAAAGTATTACATGCCAATGGCAAAGCTTCATTGAAAAAACTATTCAATTATGAAAATATACTTGCTCATAACATTATATTGGTATTAGTGAACCATTTAGATTACCATTAAACGTTAGGATAAACGGAAAACTCGCATGCCAAGCATGCCCATGATTGACTAACACAATCCACGGTGAACCATATCGGTCCACCTTAGTGTCCGGGTTACCTAGCAAACCCGAATGCGATAAGGTCTCTTATAGCATTAGCTCCCCTTAATGCATCACTAAGGAATTTCACATGTATGCATTTTAATTATAGTGCACTCACATCCTATTGATCAATCAACTTATCCACGTTTCACCATCTTTAATACCAATACTAAAAACATAACACGATGCTCAAGTTTTAAGACAAAACAGTGAAATAAATTCATGCATCCCACCAATAAATGCATTAAATACTTGTAAAAAAACTACTTTTTTCTTGTTTTCAAAACAAAAACGTGGGTCATATACTTGTAAAAAATTTTGTAAAAATAGTCTCATGAGTATTAAAACACATGCATAATCACATATGCACAACACAATAAGAGCATGACTAATAACGTTGGAAAAACAAGGCATAATATGAGAACCTTTAAGAAAGCAATACTTAAAACTTTCTTCTGAGTATAGGGAGTTTTTTCACACCTTCCCTACACCCCTAAACCTTAAAAAACATTTAAAACCAAGCCAAATTGGCATCCCTCATAATCCACCAACCGATTTAACGAAACTTGCTCGACAAGTCACCCAAAAACACGATTCGACTTTCCAATCTCCTTCAAACTTGTTCCACTACCTCTTGACCTAATTCAAGCATCAAAACCATAGGTTTTAATGCATTATAACACACCCAAACATCCCTCAAGTCGAACTAATACATGGCAGCCCCTAAAAACACCATAAAACTTAACCGAAACTTACCAAAAACCTCTCCAAACACCACCTTAACCTTAGGTCCGTGATTAGATACTTAAAATTCATCTTAATTACATATAAAAACTTCAAGATTCATGTATTTAGGCATAAAAAACAGCCATATAAAACCCTTGAACGAAAATCAAGAAAACAATAGAATTTTTATCAAGAAAATCGATTTTATTGATTCAAGACATTAAAGATTGATGCAATCAGACAAGAACTTAGGAATTTCATTAAAGAAATTTATGTTTCATAGGTTTGAATGATTCTCACCTCCAAAATTGATCCAACCTCCTTCCAAGATTTAAAAACAAGAAAACTCGTAGAAAAACGATGATATTTTGATTAAGAAAAAATATAAAGAATTAATCAAACGAATTTTTATTTAAAAGATTGGTGTTTAACTTTGAAAATATGATGAAGAATATGTCTTGGAAAGTAAGGAACCGAAATCTTGGAGAATGATTTAAAGCTTGATGCAAAAATAGAGTTTTTAAAAGTGAACTTTTGGGTTTTGGATCAAAATTAGAGAATTTTGATTACATAGGTTAAAACATGGGATTAAAGGTTGTTTATATAGTCTCTTGAAAGTTTTAGATCAACTAGGATTAGGATTGGATCAAATTACCATAAAGATTCAAAGTTTTGGCTTAGTTTATAAAATTTTCCTCAAGTTTTCGATTTTTTACAAAATAGTAACTAATTTCAAAATCTTAGGGATTTTCAAGGGTCAATTTTCGAAATTGAGTTGACCTAAGCAAAATATAAGTCAAATAAGAATTTTAGATTATTTTTCAATAATTTATTTTCATTAAAATCTAATTGTTAAGAATTTAATCCCGAACTAGGCTAAACTGACAAAACTGATCCACTAGATCTCTAAACTGGCCTCTAAACTTTTAGGCCCAATTTTAGGGCGTTACAATACATTGCTTCCAACCAGATGTACCGATTAGAGGCCAAAACGATTTTTATGGAGACTAAAGATTTGGATTGTCGAACGATCATGACTGTAGTTGTTGTTGATGTTATTGTTGTTTATCAAGGAACCCAATGTAAGTCACCGCATCCCTTACACCCGATTTTGGATTAAACGTACTTGGATCATTGGAAAGACCGTCGTGATTTTGTTCCGCTGTACCATGGGTTGTGTCGATGGTCTCAACATAAACACCACTATAAATTGGTCTAAAAATTCATACAACACTCGATTCATCATATTCATAAATGTAATAGGGGAATTCGTTAACCCAAACGGCATCACCAGAAATTCATAATACCCATATCAGGTGCGAAAATCCATCTTCGGTACATCCTTATCTTTTATTTTCAATTGGTAGTATCCTAACCTTATGTTAATCTTAGAAAAGACTGTCTCACCATGGAACTAATCAAAAAGATCATCAATCCACGAAAAAAGGGTATTTTTTTCTTGATGGTTAATTTGTTCAACTACCGGGAGTCTATAAATATTCTTATCCTATCATCTTTCTTTTTAACAAACAATATAGGTGCTCCCCAAGGCGAAATACTAGGACGAATATGTAACATCCCAAACTTTGTTTGGCCTAAGAAAATACTATATTAAACCTTTAAACTAAATTGCCATGAATTCATTACCTATTAAAATTGTTAAGAGGATTAATGAACAAATTAAAAACAATGGAAGTGTGATAGCCATATTATGAGGACCAAATTGATTACTAATTCAAACTTGTGGCTTGCATGCAAATTTGAAAGTTTGAATGGATCTTTACACATGTCATAGAATGAAGGGAACTTACCATGTGAGTGGGAGAAAGGTTATAATAATAAAAAAAAATAATAATCAAGTGAACTAAACACTTGTCAATTGAAGAGGAAAATTGAGATAAGGGGTTTTCAACTACATGGCTCGATATCCCTCTCTTGTCTTCTTCATTCAACAAAAAAGGGGTTGAGAGGAAAGAAAATGTCAAATTTTCTATTAAGCTTCATCTTCTCCCTTTGTCCACCTTCATGATTTCACCCTTGGAAGAGAGCTATATGATTTAGCTTGGGATGCTAGAAAATTTAACACTTTAATGTTCAAAATCCCTAAATTCTTTAATCAATTTGGTAAGCCCATATTTTTACTTTTGTTTTCATGTTAGAAAACAATGGGTATTTGAGTAAAGATCAGTGTATGTTGGTACCTTTGCCGCTTTGGGGGTCTGGGTTAACGTCAGTATAATATAGTATTCTGGAAAAACGTATCCTGGAATTTCGTTTGGAGGGTAGATAGGTTGTTTGAAAACTTTTTTTTATTAATAACTTGATTTTTTTCTAAATATTTTTTATTTTTCAATAATGGAACACACTAGATTTTTAGAATAAATTTAACAGTTTTTTTTAAATATCTTCTTCGTAATTAGAGTTTGTTGTACCAAAATATCATGATAATGCTTTTTTTTACTTTATACCTGTACGTGCTTACAACATCATGAAGTAGTTTTGTATTACTGAGTTTTTTCAAGCTTTATTATTATTGCAGGTTGAAAAAAACTTGATCATATTTCAATAATTGACATCATTACAACAGTCTCCTTAGTATTGTTTACAAAGTAAGATATTTTGGATAATAGTACGCATATGTATCATATCATATTTTATATTTGAGTTTATAATATAATTTTTAAATCTTTGTTTTATGTGTAAATGAGATTTTAGTGATATTTTTTAGCAAATTTTAATTCTTTTATAATCATAAAAGTATTTTTATATAAATTTTTTAGATCATTTTATGACCTGAATGTGACATCTTAGTTAAGTGTGTCGAATAGGCGGTTCTTGGGGATTACATTTAGTGGTATCATAGCTTAGAGTTGCATCTTTTTGGGTAGATCAATCGATCTTCCTGTTGCATGTTAAAAGTGCGCAAATTGTGCAAGTGAACACATCGCAAGTAATAAAGTCATAAATATATCAGATATCGTCTCCACAGGGATTGGTCTACTTAATATGTCTTTTTTTGTCTTCTTTCTCTGAAAAAGGAATAAAATAAAGACACAAGTAAAATTGAGGCTGATGAAACTAAATAAAGAAAACTAAATAAAAAGGGAATAAACAGATTAAAGAAGTGGCCAGGATCCAATTATGTTGTATAGTGGATTCAACACTGCCTCGGCAGTACTGCAGATTACTGCCTCGATAGCGATGAGGCTTGTCCGCCGCGGCAATCTCTTGCTCTTGGGTAGACTTTATCAAAGTTCGGCAAAGTGTCCTTTGATGACTCCGCTTATCTCTAAGTCGAAGTACTGTTGATGACCAGTCCTTGATGATACCTCTCGGCGTGAATCAATTATAATCATCAACCAATCCCACACTTCTTTTAGCCGTTGAAACTCTTAACCTCTCTCTAGGCCGAGTTAGTGTTTCCCAATTGAAACACCGTACTTATTTCTTTCGTGAATCTAACTCTCTCAATATTAGATAAATGGATTACTCACAAACTTCTCTCTCAAGCTTGGATGCAAGAACAAGGAATGGCAAAGAATAAGCAAACCTTGATATTTTATTACATTAAAACAAGAAACAAAAGTCAATCTCTTCTCACTAATACTCTACAACCTTTACCTAAGCCTAAAGAAACTTAGAACATAATAAAAAGTAAAAGAGAATTTTGAAGTCGTCTCTCTATGATGCTAAGTGCTTTGTGCCGAAATCTCTCTCTTCTCTCTCCTTGGACGGCTAGGGATTATATAGGCTTGGTTTAGGGAAAACCTTTCCTAAGTAGGAGTATAACTTGGAGTAGGACACAAGTCAAGTCCATAAATAAAATATTTCCAAGTTTATTCCAACTAGGATTCTTTTCCGCGTGGCCTTTGACTTGGGCTTTCCATGTGCTACCTAGCTCCGATTCATGTGTTGCTTGTCCAGAAACGTCCATCTCATTTTTCTCTTCAAGTTGCCTACAATATTGTTACTTGTCCTTCAGTTGATGCCTCGGCATCAGGTCCTGCCGCGGGCTCAGTCGCTGCCGCGGCAATAGTTTTTCTTGCACAGACACATAAGTACAGTAAAACTCGCCTTTTCTATAAGTATCATCTTTATATGTTAAGGAAGCAGAATATCTAATTATCTCACATTAAGCACATGCATTGGTCCAAGTAGGTGTAGATTTAGTGATTATTGTCCATGAAAGGTATAAAAAGTGATAGTGAGTTGAGCACTTATCACACCCCCAAACTCGAACTATTGCTTGTCCTCAAGCAATGCAAACCATCAATTTGCCAAACCTTATTCTCTCTTGGTCTTATGTTTTCATCTATTCTCCCCAGCATAACTATGCCTATTCTTAAGCCTTAACCTTTTGGTTACCCAAGGGTTTACCTAGAAACGAACTATAAGATTTAGTGAGTGTGTGCGTTTTTGTGGACAAGTTTGATTAAAGGCTTTCTTAGACAAACTCTAAGTTCAAGACAAGTAGACATGGATTTAGTGTTCTCTTCTTAAAACAACAATTTCTTGAGCCAATTTCGGGCACCTCAAGGATTGTGTTTTCTCATCAATAATTCCTTCTTTCTTTGATATTCTTTTTAGCATACTAGAGCCAATTTCGGGCACCTCTAGCATGAAGAAGAGTAATTCCTAGAGCTGGTGATAGGCACCTCTAGTCACTTTCCCAAAAATCTAAGTCTTTATCACCTAAGTTCATTAAAAGAATTCTTATAATCCAACAAGTCCCAAAAGTGTTTTTAGGATCCATCTTATAGTAAGCTTATAAGTTTTCTTCGTTAAGTATCTTAAGGTTAATCCTTCTAAACAGGTCCTAGCCATGGTAAGGTGAAAGATTTATATAGCCTAAAAAAATAAACCAAGGCAATACTGAGGAAGAGTAGTGCAAAAGTATGGACAATAATTCAAGTAAGGTGGTGGTCATAATTTTTTTTTTGAAAAATCATCTACACCCCCAAACTCGAACCAAGCATTGTCCACAATGCTTATATATATCACACAGTAGGATATAATAAGAAAACAAGACAAGTAAAGATATATATATATATAAAGGCATCATGAATATGCAAAATTTAAAGAGACTCTGAAGAGCTGGTGGGAACAATTATTTTTCGTGGCCTTGCTGCTGACTGTTTGATTTTTGATGATGATGATGGTTGAGTTTTGGCTTGTCGTGGTGGTTGGACTCTCGTTGGTGGTGTCCGTTGCATTGGAGCGTCCACTTCTTCTCCTTCTTCTTCATCGTCAATTTCCTCTATGACCAGAATATTTGTCCCGCCTTCATTTGTTGCGTCTACCTAGGCATTGTGAATGCTTGGCCCGACACCGGTTGAACTCTGATGGACATAGGCATCTATCTCTGCTGAGAGACTGCCCATGATGATGGGGGATCCTGGTGGTGTGCTGAAGACTGCCCTCCTCTTGGATGGTCGTCTACTGGCAGATGATGCCGCGGCAGAGTCTGCTGCCCTAGATGGGCCAGCAGCATCGAATTGTTACTGAGGGCCAGTAGTGTGGAATGGTCGTGGTCCTGGAGTCGTCTCGGTGTAGGGTGCAGCTGTGACAAACATGTTGGTGGGGAATTCTGGAAACTGTATCCCTTGGTTTGGAAAGTTGTTGATCATCATCTGGGCCATGGCTGTGTTGAAGTCCCTTTGGTATTCCATGTAGCGTTGTTGTCTGAGGTACATGGCTGCTATCCTTTGAAGGATCTCCTAGTAGGTCTTTGTTGCGGCAGTGCTGTGGGCAGTATCAGGTATGTCTGTCGTGTACTGGGCCCCGACATTGGTGTCAGTAGTGTATTGTTGAGGAGTTGCCTGGATTGGCTCTGCCTATGTGATTTGCATGATTTTGTGGTAGAATTCCTTAGTCCACTGTCGTGTGTCAAAAGTGTGCGTTTAGTGCAAGTGGACACATCGCAAGTAATAAGTGATAAGTATTTATCGAGTTATCGTCTCCTCAGGGACCGGTCTACTTAATATGCTTTCTTTATCTTCTTGCTTTGTAGAAAAATAAAAACACAAGTGAATGGGTGTGATTTATTAAACTAAAATAATTGAATAAAAATAACAAGGTCGAAATATTAGAGAGAAAGATGGGCCAGGATCCAGTTGTATTGTATTGTGGACTTGATTGACTTGTCTTTATCCAATGCAATCGCACATCTCTGCCTCGGCAACACTGCAGTTTACTGCCTGGGCAGCGATAACGCTGTCCGCCGCGGCAATCCCTTGCTCGTGGGCAGACTTTACCAAAGTTCGGCAAAGTGTTCTTGAATGACTCCGCTTATCCCTAAGTCAGAGTGCTGTTGATGACTAGTCCTTGATGATACCTCCCGGCGTGAACCAATTATACTCACCAACCAATCTCACACTTCTTTTAGCTGCTGAAACTCTTAACCTATCCCTAGGCCGAGTTAGTATTTCGCGATTGAAACACCGTACTTACCCCTTTCGTGAATCTAGCTCTCCCGAGCTTAGATAAATGGATCACTTACAAACTTCCCTCCCGGGCTTGAATGCAAGAACAATGAATAACAAAGGATAAGCAAACCTTGATAATCTTTATTGCATTGAATGAAAGATAAAGTACAATCTCCTCTCACAAATACTCCACAACCTTCACCTAAACCCTATGAAGGTTTTAGAACATGATGGAGAGGAAAGAAACAAGAGTAGAAGTCGGCTCTCCTAGGTATTTCCATTTTCTATTACATTGGGTGGCTAGGTCTTTATATAGGCTAGACCTAGGGCAAACCTTTCCTAAGTAGAATACAACTTGGAGTAGGGAACAAGTCAAGTACATAATAATAATATATTTCCAAGTTTGAATTCGGCTAAGGGGGCTTTCCCGCGTGGTCTTCCTTTGGGCTTTTCCTTGTGCTAGCCAGCTCCGATTCATGGGCTTCAAGTCTAGACACGTTCCTTGGATTTTTGTCTTTCCATCGCCTATCACTTTGCTTCCTGTCTTCCTGCTGCTGCCTCGGCCTTGTCGCTGCCGCGGCAATGGTTCTCCTGCACAGATATGAAAATGCAGTAAAACGTGCCTTTTTCTATAAATAATATCTATTTAAGTATAACTTCTAAATATATCACATTAGGCGTATGCATTGATTCAAGTGGGTGAATATTTGGTGATAAATGCCGATAAAAGGAGTAGAAAGTGATAGTGTGTTGAGCACTTATCACACCCCCAAACTCGAACTATTGCTTGTCCTCAAGCAATGCAAACCATCAATTTGCCGAACTCTACTCTCTCTTGGTCTTACATGTCCATCTATTCTCCCCACCATAGCTAGGCCTATCTTTAAGCTTAGACTATTCGGGTACCTAAGAATTTACCTAGAAACAAACTATAGGATTGTGAGTGTGTGTATTTTTGTGGACAAGTTGATTAAAGGCTTTCTTAGATAAACTCTAAGTTCAAGACAAATAGACATTGGTTAAGTCTTCTCTTCTTTTCCAAACCCCAAATCTTGAGCCGATTTCGGGCACCTCAAAGACTTGTGTTTTTCTTTTCACTAAAAATCTTTTTGTCTTTTCTTTTTGATATTCCTTAATACATACTAGAGACAATTTCGGGAACCTCTAGCATGAAGAAGAGATTTTCTAGAGCCGATGGTAGGCACCTCTAGTTACTTTTCCAAAAATCTAAGTCTTTATCACCTAAGTTCATTAAAAGAATTCCTATAATCCACAAGTCCCCAAAAGTGTTTAAAGTTCTTCCTATAGTAAGCTTCTAAGTTTTCATCCTTAAGCATCCTAAGGTTAAACCCTTTTAACAGAACATAAACATGGTAAGGAGAAAGATTTCTATAGCCTTAAAGAATAAACTAAGGCAATACTGATGATGAGCAGTGCAAGAGTGTAGGCAGTTAATTCAAGTAAGGCGGGGAGCATAAAAATTAAAAATTTTCACTGGAATACTCTTTTTTGGGCACGACAGCGGCAGTAGATTGCTGCCTTGGCAGTGAATCTGCACCCCCAAACTCAAATCAAGCATTGTCCTCAATGCTTTATATTTGAAAGGAATAAACGACAAAACAGAATATGAATTATATGCAGCAAGGAAAGATAGTAAAATCAATTGAATATTGAAATAAAGGACAAAGAATTTTAGAGCGACTCCGAGGAGCTACTCGTAACAATTTTTCTTCGTTGCCTAGATGCCATGTGCTTTTTCCTTGGGGAGGGAGATGGTTGAGCCTTTGCTTGCCTCGGCGGCTGGACTCGAGTGGGTGGGGTCCTCTGCATTGGGGCTTCTACTTCTTCTCCTTCTTCAACATCCGCCATCTCTTCGGTTATCATCACGTCCATTCCTCCTCCCATCGCAGTTGCTCCTCCAGTGTGGTGTGTGCTTGGGCCGGCGGCAGTGGAGCCTTGGTGTACATAAGCATCTATCTCGGTGGATAGACTGCCCATGATAATTGGCGATCTTGGTGGAGTGCTGAAAACGACTCTTCGCTTGGATAGCCTTCGGCTGACAAATGAGGCCGCGACAGAATTTGCTGGCCTAGATGGTCCAGCAGCCTGGTATTGGGGCTGAGGGTCCGGATGGAAGAACGGTCGCGGTCCTCCTGAGGCTGGTGTAGTCTCGGTGTATGGTGCGGCAGTAACGAACATATTGTTTGGGAACTCCAGGAATTGGACGCCTTGGTCCGGGAATGCGTGCATCATCATTTGTGCGAGAGTGCCATTGAAGTCCCGTTGGTACTCCATGTACCGTTGTTGTCGAAGATCCATCACGGCCATTCGCTGCAAAAGTTCTTGATATGGGTCTGCTGCGACAGAGGTGTGGGCAGTACCAGGCATATCTGCCGTGTACTGGGCCCCGGTAGCAGTATCGATAGTGAACTGCTGCGGTGTTGCCTGGACAGGTTCTGCTTGTGTTATCTGCATGACTTTGTGGCAGAATTCTCTGGTCCATCCTCTTCTTGGGGGTGTGTATTCATCCGTTTCTTCAATGGGTACACCTGCAGAAACACATAAACCCGTAATCAAGCAAGGGAATTACAATGGTCCTCGATCTTTCTTACCGCACTCGTGAATTTCCCGTCGGATAATTTCTCCAATGTTGATGTTCCTTTTGTTGATGATGGATTGGATAAGCACCAATCTCTTGCGATCCACCGTGTTATTGTGTGATGTTGGGATGAGGCGTCGTTTGACGAAGGTGTTCCACATCTTGGCCTCCGGCTTCAAGCTTTGTCTTGTCACGGATCCTCGATGGGTACCGGTTTCCCATGGAGTGTTCGCGTAACAAAGATCGTCTTTGATAAGTTCATAGTCCTCGGCAGTGATATCTTCCAAGAAGTCAGCATGGAGATCACTGTCCGAGGTGAGACCGTAGAAGTTGTTGATCGTATCGGCATCAAGCTGCACAGGCCTTCCGCGGCAGTGAACAAATAGAGAGTCTTTGCTGGGCCCATGAGCGTAGAACTCCCGCACGATTGTGGCGTTTGCCTGGGCAGGTTGCAAACAGAATATTTCCCAATTCTGGTACTTTATTCTGTCGAACAAGTAGTGTTCAATGCCGTAATTCTCTTCATCTACGTGCTGGAACCCTTGTTCTTCCCAAAGTTGCCTTGCGATGAAAGATCGATTGAATCGATCTTCAACGTTGGCTGGGGCAAATCTTTTGTAAGTTGCCATCAAGAAAGAGAAAATTGAGTTCTTGGAGGTTTTCTTGAAGAGAATCTGGAGATTTAAAAGGGATTAGTAGGCAGAGAGTAATTGAGAGAGTGATTGTTAAGAATAATAAAGAAAGCAAGAAAGTAAGAGTGAATAGTTCAAGAGGAAGGAGTTTCTTATATAGGCCTCGGCCTTGTGACCGTTGAGATCACTAGTCGTTGTAACCGTTTCCTTTTCTGTCGTTTCCTTTTTCTGCCGCAGCAGGAATCTCGGCAGTCTAGCCGTTACACTGTTCTGCCCGTTGGGACTGCTGCGGCCCTGACACTGTTTTATTGCCTCGGCAGAGTTCCTGCTGTGAACTACTTTTCCCTTATTCTTGCTTATTATCCCAACCTAAAAAGATAAACATCAATAAAGAAACATCCAAATAACGAGAAGATAATTATTCCTAAATACCATAAAGAGAATTCATGAGAAAAATAAAAGAGAAAATTAATATAAAATAAGAATATAAAGAAAACTTATGGAGGGTCGTTTCCGATATTTCTTATAGTCCATCTGCACCCTCCATCGAGTGACAATTCTACTCAAGAAGATATGGGCTAATGCGGTTACGGATACTCCCATTTGTGCTATCATGGTGGAGGTGTCTTCCGTTTGTGTTCTTTTGTAGTCCATACCTATCCTCCAACTTGATATTGTTTCTGAAGGCAAAAATAATTCGTTAGAAAAAATTATATCAACATCCAACCACTTAATTACCTCCTTGTTGTTAACTTCCATCATAGTTGGATATAGCCTTCTTTGTCATGGCAATTGCTGTGATAGCCAATTGCCGTGGCAATCTTTTGCCAAAATTCGGTGTAAGTCAAGTGAAGAATCATCTTTCTTGAAGTCTTCAAGAATCAACCCACATTGTTTCTTATGCTTCTCAGTAATCTCCATCAATAGAGACTTTGGCTTGGAACTAATATTAGATGGAATGACCACATAAATATCTAAACAATCATATCCTATTTGTGATGGCTTCAAATCGTGTAACGTTGACTCCTCGGAAGGTACTTGCAATGGAAGAGATGAGTTTTTAAAGAATTCAAAAGGTTTATTCGTTACCATCTCATATTCCATTATCACGGCATTGCCATCTTGTTGATCAAGCATGTCGTCGTGTAACTGCCCCGGCAGCTGTGAGTGAGAGTAATCCTCAGCTTCCTTTTTCAGCATCATTGCTGCCGTAACATCCTGGGAATCAGACTCTTCAGAATTTTCTAGAGCATTACTCTCATCGGCCTCGTTGAGTGGTATCGTGACATTGCCCTGTTCAGGCTTCTCTGCCGCAACAATTATTTCGAGAGACTCATCCAATGTTTGACAATCTTTCTTATCAACATGTTCTAGACTCAGAGGTTCCGAAATTTCCTCTTTGTCCTCTAGTGTTGGGATTTCAGTATCCCTAAGGATTGATTGTTGGGTCATGTTATCCATGGCATATATGGATCTCTGCAATTGATCGTCTGAATCCTTCAAGGGTGTATCCAATCTAGCTATATGTGCATCCAATAACCTTGATTGCTCTGTCATTAATTCTTCAATTCTAGCCATTGACGATTTCAATGTTTCCTCCAACGAATTTGGATACTCTTGAGAAGAATTACATTGCCATGGCTTATCTGCAACATTAACAAAATTGTCATGGTAAAAATTTTGAGCGTTTTGATCATACCATGAAGAATTTTGTTGTTGGTTCCATCTATGGTCTATGTAGCCATATGTTCCAGTACTATAAGGGCAATTGCTAACCAAATGATCATCTCCACATTTAAAACAAAAATTTTCCCAGGCATAAACTTGTTGGGTTGCTCTTGGTTGGCATAGATAATCATCATTTAATCTAGGAAATTCTTGATTGGCTCGATTCATATCTTCCAACATCAACTCCCGAATAGATTTCTTTCTTTCTCCTTGCATCTTGAAAATCCTTCAACTTGAAACACACCTATAATTTTTTAAAAAAGAAAATATGTTAGTAAAAATAACTATAAACAAGAAAATAAAGAAAACAAAATTTAGTTGCCAGTCCCCGGCAGCGGCGCCAAAAACTTGTCGCGTGTCAAAAGTGTGCGTTTAGTGCAAGTGGACACATCGCAAGTAATAAGTGATAAGTATTTATCGAGTTATCGTCTCCTCAGGGACCGGTCTACTTAATATGCTTTCTTTATCTTCTTGCTCTGTAGAAAAATAAAAACACAAGTGAATGGGTGTGATTTATTAAACTAATATAATTGAATAAAAATAACAAGGTCGAAATATCAGAGAGAAAGATGGGCCAGGATCCAGTTGTATTGTATTGTGGACTTGATCGTCTTTATCGAATGCAATCGCACATCTCTGCCTCGACAGCACTGCAGTTTACTACCTGGGCAGCGATAACGCTGTCCGCCGCGGCAATCCCTTGCTCGTGGGCAGACTTTACCAAAGTTCGGCAAAGTGTTCTTGAATGACTCCGCTTATCCCTAAGTCAGAGTGTTGTTGATGACTAGTCCTTGATGATACCTCCCGGCGTGAACCAATTATACTCACCAACCAATCTCACACTTCTTTTAGCTGCTGAAACTCTTAACCTATCCCTAGGCCGAGTTAGTATTTCGCGATTGAAACACCGTACTTACCCCTTTCGTGAATCTAGCTCTCCCGAGCTTAGATAAATGGATCACTTACAAACTTCCCTCCCGGGCTTGAATGCAAGAACAATGAATAACAAAGGATAAGCAAACCTTGATAATCTTTATTGCATTGAATGAAAGATAAAGTACAATCTCCTCTCACAAATACTCCACAACCTTCACCTAAACCCTATGAAGGTTTTAGAACATGATGGAGAGGAAAGAAACAAGAGTAGAAGTCGGCTCTCCCTAGGTATTTCCATTTTCTATTACAGTGGGTGGCTAGGTCTTTATATAGGCTAGACCTAGGGCAAACCTTTCCTAAGTAGAATACAACTTGGAGTAGGGAACAAGTCAAGTACATAATAATAATATATTTCCAAGTTTGAATTCGGCTAAGGGGGCTTTCCCGCGTGGTCTTCCTTTGGGCTTTTCCTTGTGCTAGCCAGCTCCGATTCATGGGCTTCAAGTCTAGACACGTTCCTTGGATTTTTGTCTTTCCATCGCCTATCACTTTGCTTCCTGTCTTCCTGCTGCTGCCACGGCATCAGGTCCTGCCTCGGCCTTGTCGCTGCCGCGGCAATGGTTCTCCTGCACAGATATGAAAATGCAGTAAAACGTGCCTTTTTCTGTAAATAGTATCTATTTAAGTATAACTTCTAAATATATCATATTAGGCGTATGCATTGATTCAAGTGGGTGAATATTTGGTGATAAATGACGATAAAAGGAGTGGAAAGTGATAGTTTGTTGAGCACTTATCATCCACCCACGCCTTTGGGTGGTGAATTCATTAGTGTCTGCCATTGGTACACCTGCAACATTTCAAATACCCGTAATTAAACAAGGAAAATATAAAGGTCCTCTATCCTTCTTACCGCACTCGTAGGTTTCCCTCAAAATTATTTCTCCAACATTGATGCTTCGTTTGTTGATTATGGATTGAATGAGCACCAATCTTCTTTGGTCCACCATGCTATGTGGGAGGTTGGGATAAGGCGTCTTTTGACGAAAGTATTCCATAGTTTTGCCTTGGGCTTAAGATTCTACCTTGCTACCGATCCTCTATGGGCACCGGTTTCCCAATGAGTGTTGTCGTAGCAAAGGTCGTCTTTGATTAGCTCATAGTCTTCATTGGTGATGTCCTCCATGAATGCAGCATGGTCATCACGAACAATGGTTAGGCCGTAGAATAGATTGATTGTCTCGGCATCAAGTCTAACAGGCCTGCCTCGGCAGTGAACATATAGAGAGTCCTTGGTTGGACCGTGAGCATAGAATTCTCGTACAACTGTGGCATTGGCCTGGGTTGGTTGTAAGCAAAAGATCTGCCAATCTTGATATTTGATCTTGTCGAACAAGTAATGCTCAATGCCGAAATTTTCCTCATCGAAGTGTTGGAATCCTTGCTCTTCCCATAGCTGCCGAGCAATGAAAGATCTGTTGAAACGTTCTTCAATAGCGGTGGGGGCGAATCTGTTGTATGCAGCCATGTATGATTAGTGGAGATTTTCTGAATATCTTGGAGTTTCTTGGAAAGTTTCTAAAAGAATTAAGAGAGCTTTGAGATTGTAAAGAATATAGCAAGAGAGAGATTTAGTAAAAAGTCTAAAGAATCAAGAATGCAAGAGTGAATAGTTCAAGAGGGAGGGGGTGCTTATAAAGGCCTCGGCCTTGTAGCCGTTTGAACCACTAGCCGTTTTGTAATCGTTAGCCTTTACTGCCGTTTGCTTTTACTGTCGCGACAGGAATTTCGGCAGACTAGCCGTTACACTATTCTGCCCGTTGGGACTGTTGTGTCCCTGACACTGTTTTCTGCCCTAGTAGTAGATTTCCTGTTGTGAACTATTGCTCCTTTATTCTTGTTTATTGTCCTAAAATAACATTAAACATAATTAAATAAATAACAAATATAATAATAAAATTTTACTCTAAACTAAAATTATTCCTAATATAATAAAGATAAGGGAAAATAGATTATGTCAGTGGGGGAGTGCATGCAAATGCATCTCCTAAGATGATTGTCTCTTGTTGGCCAGAATAATGCTTCAAATGTTGGCCATTCTCCTTGAACTCAAGCACATCCCTTTTCCATTTGATCTTTACTTCACCATGTGGTTCTGACCATTTGGACCTGAATGTGCCTGGACAATGTGCTTTCCTATTTGCTACCTCCACCTCTGGCTTAATCTTACTGCCAAATATTCTGTCGTAACAAGCATCGATTTATCTGCTGAGCTTACTACCAAGGCAGTTGTTGCTGAGACAGGATATTTTAGTGCCTGCATCTGTGTTATGGATAGCTTTGCACTCTTCTGGATCATCATATCTTTTCAAATTATGGAAAGCATTAAGTTTAACTTGCTGGTCATTGACCCTCATTGTCAATTCTCCTTTTTCCACATCAATTAGAGTGCGTCTAGTGGCAAGGAAAGGTCTCCCCAAGATGATCGGTGCATTGTCATATGCTTCACAAACAAGGACAAGAAAGTCAGCGGGAAAAATAAATTTATCCACTCTTACCAGTATGTCCTCGATCTTTCCTTCTGGTTGCACATATGATCTATCCGCAAGTTGGAGCATCATTGTTGTACGTTTTGCCCTTCCTATTCCAATCTTTTGGAAAACAGATTTAGGCATCAAGTTTATGCTTGCTCCAAGGTCGCATAAGGCCTTTCCTTCGTAGTGGTTACTTATTGCACAAGGTATGGTGAAGCATCCAGGATCCTTCAATTTAAGAGGCATGCGATTGTGTAGCATTGTCATGCATCCTTCAGTAGCAGCCACTGTTTCAAACTCACCAAGCCTTTTTCTCTTAGACACAATGTCTTTCAAAAACTTAGCATAGTTTGGCATTTGTTCAATTGCCTCAACAAATGGCAAGTTGATGTGGACTTGCTTCAAGATATCTAGGAATTTTTTAAATTGGTGGTCTTGTTTCTGCTTTTTCAACCTTTGTGGGAAAGGTGGTGGTGGTCGCATTTCTTCTAGGGTCTCATTTGTTTGGAATTTAATACCTGGCACCACTAGGTTTTTATCTGTCTCGGCAGCTGGTCGAGGTACTGCCGAGTTCTCTACTGGGGCAGTGCTTTTTGCTGGGATATCTTGGCATGATCTTTTGGTTCAGCATCCAAGTCCTTTTTGTCTGAATCCTCTTGTTCTACTGGTGGAACTTTGTCTGCTGAGTTTCCTACTTTCTCCTTAAGTTGTAGACCACTCCTAGTAGTGATTGCTTTGCATTGTTCATGACCCATTACCTTAGCAACTTCAGTATTACTAGGTAATCCTCCTTGTGGTCTAGTGTTCATGTTTTGAGCAAACTGCCCAACTTGAGTTTCCAGTGATTTGATTGTTGCCTCTTGGTTCTGCAACCTCATCTCAGTTCTATTTATGAATGCATCTGTTCTTTTGATCAAGTTACTGTTTTCGGCCATGTATGATTCTGTTTTCATCATAAAGGCCTTAAGAGAATTTTCCAGTGAATTTATAGGCTGCTGTTGATGCATCTGCTGCTGCGGCAGTGGTTGCTAGACCTGCGGCGGCGGTAGATGTTGCATTGGTTGCTGGAAACCTGGGGTTTGAGTAATTGGATTCAAGGCATTATTGGGATTACTCCATGAAAAGTTTGGATGCCTTTTCCATGATGGGTTGTATGTGTTGGACATCATATTGTTCCTATTGTAATTTCCAACATAAAGGCTAGACTCTTGATTCTGCATACATTCAGAAGAATTATGGTTATCTCCACATAAATTGTAGAAAGAATTTATGGCCTTAACCTCATGGGTATTGTGCTGTAGTTGCATGTTTTGCACCATCTTAGTAAGAGAGGCAAATTGTGCTGCCACTGAATTAGATGTTTCTAACTCATTCACTGTGGCTTGGCGTCTTACTCCTCCTCGCCTCGATGTAGGGAATTGAAAATCGTTCTTTGCGAGATTGTTCAAGATCTCTATAGCTTCCTTCGGTGCTTTATCAAGGAGTGTTCCATTGGCAGAGGCGTATAACATCATCCTTGTTGGGGCATTGGTTGCATTGTAAAACATGGTTACTTGTGTCCACAAGGGAAATCTATGTAAAGGACACTTGTATAGTAGCTCCCTATAGCGCTCCCATGCCTCATACATAGGTTCATCATCTACCTGCCGAAAAGAGGTAATTTCATTACGAATACGATCATGTAAATTAGTCGGATTAAAACGTGTAATGAAATCACGATAGAGTTCACTCCAAGATCCTATTGATCCTGCTAGAATGTTGTTTAACCAGGTTTTTGCCCTATCCCTCAGTGAATAGGGGAATAATTTCAATATCAAGACATCTTCATGGACTCCTTGGATTTTGAATTAATTGCATATCTCCATGAATGACTTGAGGTGCTGCCTGGCATCTTCAGTCATAGACCCACCAAACTGTCCAATAATGTTGAGCATATTGAACATGACAGGTTTTAGCTCAAAGTGGGCTGTTTCGATCTCTGGTGTAACGACTCCTGGATTTAACCCATTTAAATCTTCTTCCAGGAAATCCCTGACAGTAAGCTGCTGCGGCAGAAGGCCTCCATTGCCGGCAGGTAAGTTCTGATCTCCTTAATTGACTGACATAGCTCCTTGGATTTGTCTCCTCAACCTTTGTTGTGTACGTTCGATCTTTGGATCTAGCTCGTACAAAGGGTTGGTTGGGTTGGCCCTGGTCATACACCAATAAAAACCACAGTAAAATAAAAATAAAAATTAAAAAGCAAGAAAATAAAGAAAACAAAATTCAGGTGTCAATCCCCGGCAACGACGCCAAAAACTTGTTGCGTGTCAAAAGTGCGCAAATTGTGTAAGTGAACACGTCGCAAGTAATAAAGTGATAAATATATTAGATATCGTCTCCACAGGGATTGGTCTACTTAATATGTCTTCTTTTGTCTTCATGCTCTGAAAAAGGAATAAAATAAAGACACAAGTAAAATTGGGGTTAATGAAACTAAATAAAGAAAACTAAATAAAAAGGGAATAAACAGATTAAAGAAGTGGTCAGGATCCAGTTGTGTTGTATAGTGGATTCAATTGACTTGTTTCTGTCCAATGCAATCGCACAACACTGTCTCGGCAGTACTGCAGATTACTACCTCGACAGCGATGATGCTTGTCCGCCGCGGCAATCTCTTGCTCTTAGGTAGACTTTACCAAAGTTTGGCAAAGTGTCCTTTGATGACTCCGCTTATCTCTAAGTCAAATTATTTTTGATGACGAGTCCTTGATGATACCTCTCGACGTGAATCAATTATAATCACCAACCAATCCCACACTTCTTTTAGCCGCTGAAACTCTTAACCTCTCTCTAGGCCGAGTTAGTGTTTCCCTATTGAAACACCGTACTTATTCCTTTCGTGAATCTAACTCTCTCGATATTAGATAAATGGATTACTCACAAACTTCTCTCTCGAGCTTGGATGCAAGAACAAGGAATGGCAAAGAACAAGCAAACCTTGATATTTTATTGCATTAAAACAAGAAACAAAAGTCAATCTCTTCTCACTAATACTCTACAACCTTCACCTAAGCCTAAAGAAACTTAGAACATAATAAAAAGTAAAAGAGAATTTTGAAGTCGGCTCTTTATGATGCTAAGTGCTTTGTGCCGAAATCTCTCTCTTCTCTCTCCTTGGACGGCTAGGGATTATATAGGTTGTTCTAGGGCAAACCTTTCCTAAGTAGGAGTATAACTTGGAGTAGGAAACAAGTCAAGTCCATAAATAAAATATTTCCATGTTAATTCCAACTAGGATTCTTTTCCGCGTGGCCTTTGACTTGGGCTTTCCATGTTCTACCCCGCTCCGATTCATGTGCTGCTTGTCCAGAAACGTCAAGCACATTTTTCTCTTCAAGTCTCCTACAATATCGTTACTTGTCCTTCAGCTGCTGCCTCGGCATCAGGTCCTGCCGCGGCCTCAGTCGCTGCCGCGGCAATAGTTTTTCCTGCACAGACACATAAGTACAGTAAAACTCGCCTTTTCTATAAGTATCATCTTTATATGTTAAGGAAGCAGAATATCTAATTATCTCACATTAAGAACATGCATTGGTCCAAGTTGGTGTAGATTTAGTGATTATTTTCCATGAAAGGTATAAAAAGTGATAGTGAGTTGAGCACTTATCACTTTCGTTATAGGATACCTGATTTGTATATGCCCCTATATCAATCGTACTCTTTTGATCCAAAAAAACTCTAATGTCGAATCTTATATTTTTGTGATAAATGCATCTAATCTATTTTTACAAAACAACTTGAGTGAGTATTGGTGCGATGCTGTAGCATATGCGGCGGGGATTGTGCTGTTGCTGGTTTAGTAGGGGTGTGCTCTTGTTCTGGCTGGGTTGTGTTGTGCTCGTGTACTAGTGAAGTTTGTTGTTGTTGCTATTACAGCGGCGGACTATGTTGAGGAGGAATTAGCTCGAGCTCATTTTTATGAAAGATATGAGCTGGGAAGTCGGGAAAGCTGTAGCCAACATTAGGCAGTAAATCTCGGAGGTTCAATTGGAGGACCAAATCCCTTTTCTGGACATAGTTCATGTATGTCATGAACTTTCCGTGTAGGTCTCCCAGTTGCAGTTGCATCCCTTCTACAGTAGTAGGCAATGTATTGAGATTTGTTGTGGCATTTTTCGGTTTGGCTGAAGGCTCTCTAGATGCTGGAGCATTTTCTTTCATGCCCATCAACTCAAGAATCTTTTTCAAAGTTATTCCTTGTCTCCCCCTTACCTTGTAATCTTCATCGTTCTCGAACACTCTCTGTTTCCTACAGAGTGCTGTGATTAGGTGAGGGAAAACGAGAGGGCTTTGTTTCCTTTTCAGTGCGGCGTGGGCCTCTTCTAGAATAATCTTTCCCACGTTGATTGTCCGCTTCTTCAAGATTGAATCCAAGAGTTATAACCGGCCGAGATTCACCATGGCGGTGTGGCTAGTTTGCATGAGGTTCTATTTTATGAAGTGCATCCAAATCTTGACCTCCGGCTTCAATGAAGTGCGGTCAACGGTTGTGTTCGCCTTATCCCACTCCGTTCCGTCAATGCAGAGATCCTTCAGCAGAAAATCTGGGTTCTGCCCCAGCATAGAAGTGACAAAGATCGAGTGCTCCTCCTCGTTACATACTCCATAGAAATCGTTGATATGCTTGGCAGTAAAGGGAATGGCATCTCCTCTAACATAAACTGTTTGTTGCCCCAGTCTTGTAAAGTGGGCGTAGAACTCCTTTACCAGCGACACATTTATGGCTTTTTCATCCTTCTTAGCACCGAAGTGGCGGGCGAAGGTCTCCCACTTATGGTGCTTCACAATGGTCTCGACTTGCTCCGGCAGGTTTTGAAAGATTGTTGTGTCATAGATGAAGCCCTTCTCTTGATATACCGTTCTTCCTTTAAACTTTTGGAAGCGGTCCTTCGCCGCGTCATTCTCGAACTTCCGTATCTCAATAGGTCTCATCTGGGTAGCATCCCTGGAAGACTTGGTTGTGTTCTTGTAGTGTACCATTGTTGTATGTAGAAGAAGAAAGACGGTTATAGTAAGTTTTTTCTTTCTTAGATAAGTTGTGGGAAGTTCTCGGGAAAAAGATGAGTTCTTTGGAGAAGGGAAGATGGTTTACTAAAGAAGGAAATGAAGGAGAGGGACAGTTATGTGACTTTTGGAGAGAGAGAAGGGTAAAAAATTAAAAGTGATAATGGGTTTGTAAGAGATTGGACGGCTAGGGTTATGGGGAAGGTAAAAAGGGGTGTTGGTGATTTGAATTGATTGTGAGTGGGAGAGATAAAAGGATATTATAATTAATGAAAAAGTAAATAGGTGAAGAAGGGGGGTTGAATTGTAACCAAACTCTTATCATTCTCATTGGAACTCAACCAGATACATTCTCAAGGGCCTCTCTTCTTCCTTCTTTTTGGCCCAGATTGAATAATTCCAAAAATCTTTCCTTCCAAAACTCCAACCTTATAGTCTGTCCTCTTTTGCACACAGTACTGCCTCTGCACACTATGCGTCTAGTGGTGCACAGCTCCTTGTGAGCGCATAGTAGTCTAAAATTGTACTTTCAACGACTATTAATTGAATGGGTACAAATAAAAAAAAGAGTAACATAAAAATAAAGATTCCTACTTTTTTACTCAAATTGAAAATAAAATGCTAAAGCAAATAAAAGTTAGGGATAGAAATGCTCAGGCATTTTACAGACTGTGGTCATCCTTGTCACGCACAATCAGAGCTCCATTATAAAGCTTCAGCCTTTGACCATTGACCTTGAAGATTCGATCTCCTTTAAGTGTTTTAATCTTCATAGCTCCATAAGGATAAACCTTATGGTTCAAGAATGGTCCAGACCATCTAGACTTTAACTTTCTTGGGAAAAGTTTAAGTCTCGAGTTGTAGAGTAACACTTGTTGTCCTTATGAGAAATGTCGTGGCAAAAGATGTTTATCGTGCCACCTCTTTGTCTTTTCTTTGTATATCCTAGCATTCTCGTAGGCATTGGATCGAAACTCGTCCATTTCATTTAGATCCAAAAGTCTCTTTTCTCCAGCTAGCTTAAAATCCAAATTGAGCTTTTTAATGTCCTAATAAGCTTTGTGCTCGAGCTCCACGGGGAGATGACATGCTTTTCCATAAACCAACTAGAATGGGGACATCCCTAAAGGAGTCTTGTAAGCTGTCCTATATTCCCATAAAGCTTCATCTAGCTTTGGAGACCAGTCTTTCCTCTTTGTGTTGATTGTCTTCTCTAATATTTGCTTGATTTCTCTATTGGAGATTTTAGCTTGGCCATTAGTCTGTGGGTGATATGCTGTAGTAATTTTGTGCCTGACTCCATAACGTTGCAATACCTTAGCAATGAGTTTGCTATCGAAATGGGTTCCTTCATCACTGATTATGGCTCTATGGACTCCAAATCTGGTGAAGATGTTCTTGTGCAGGAACTTCAAAATTGTCTTTGAGTCATTGCGGGGTGTAGCAACTGCTTCAACCCATTTATTCACATAGTCTACTGCTAACAAGATATATAAATCACCATAGGATGATGGGAAGGGTCCCATGAAATCAATTCCCCAAACATCGAAAAGCTCGATTTCAAGAATATTTTGCAATGGCATTTCATTCCTCCTCGAGATGTTACCGGTTCTTTGACATCTATCACATGCCTTGTAAAATGCTTGAGCATCCTTGAAGAGTGAGGGCTAGTAAAATCCAGATTGAAGGACCTTTGTAGCAGTTCTTGATCCACCAAAATGCACACCACACGAAGCTGCATGGCAATGGAACATAATATCTTTTTGCTCTTCTTCCGGCACACATTGTCGAAGCAATTGGTCAGCACATTTCTTGAATAGATATGGCTCACCCCAATAGAAAAATTTTGCATCATGCTTAAAATTCTTTCGACCCTGGCTAGATAAATCAGGAGGCAAAATACCGCTGACAAGAAAAGTAACTATATCTACATACCAAGGTAATGCTGTAGCATATAAAATTTTCTCATTAGGGAAATTTTCTTTGATCTCAAAATCCTCTCCTAAATTTTCTGGACTTTCTAGCCTAGATAGATGGCTTGCAACTTGATTTTCAGTTCCTTTTCTATCCTTTATTTCAATATCAAATTCCTGTAGCAAAAGTATCCACCTAATAAGTCTAGGCTTAGCATCTTTCTTAGTCACTAGGTATTTGATGGCAGAATGATCTTTGTGCACTATCACCCTAGTTCCTATAAGATATGCTCTAAACTTATCAAAGGCAAATACTACAGTAAGTAACTCTTTCTTAGTGGTAGTGTAATTAATTTGTGCATCATTTAGAGTTCTACTTGCATAGTAAATAACATGGAAGAGTTTACCTCGCCTTTGACCTAGTGCTGCGCCCACTGCGTAGTCACTGGCGTCACACATCAACTCAAATGGCTCAGTCCAATCGGGTGGTATTACTATTGGAGTTGAGATAAGTCTCTTCTTCAATTCCTCAAAAGCGTTGTGGCAATTTTCATCAAAGACAAAAGGTTGATTTTGCTGCAGCAAATTGCAGAGTGGTTTAGAGATCTTCGAGAAATCTTTGATGAACCTCCTATAGAAGCCAGCATGTCCCAAAAAGCTTCTAATTCCTTTGACTGTTGTTGGAGGTGGTAGCTTCTCTATTAACTCAACTTTTGCTTTATCAACTTCAGTTCCTGATAAGTGCTCAACTCATTATCACTTTTTACACCTTTTATGGGCATTAATCATCAAATCTACACCTACTTGGACCAATGCAAACACTTAATGTGATATATTTAGAGGTTATGCTTATAAAGATGATATTTACAGAAAAGGCAAGTTTTACTACATTTTTTTACATCTGTGCAGGATAAACTATTGTCGTGGCAGCAACGTGGCCGAGGCAGGACCTGATGCCGAGGCAGCAGCCGAAAGACAAGCAACGATATTGTAGGCGATTGGAAGAAAAAAATACGCTGGACGTTTCTGGACATGCAGCACATGGATCGAAGCTAGTTAGCACGAGGAAAGCCCAAGACAAGGCCACGCGGGAAAGCTCCCTATTTGGAATAAACTTGGAAATATTTTATTTATGTACATGACTTGTTCCCTACTCCATGTTGCATTCTACTTAGGAAAGGTTTTCCCTAGGCCAAGCCTATATAAGACCTAGCTGTCCAAGAGAAGAAGAGAGTCGATTTTTAGAGAGTTCACCCTAAGACTCATTGTTTTCTTTCTCTCAATTATGTTCTAAGTTTTCTTAGCGTTTAGGTGAAGGTTGTCGAGTACTTGTGAGAGGAGATTGTATTTTGTTCTCTGTTTCAATGCAATAAAATATCAAGGTTTGCTTATCCTTTGCCATTCTTTGTTCTTGCATTCAAGCTCGGGAGAGAAGTTTGTAAGTAATCTATTTATATAGACTCGGGAGAGTTAGATTCACGAAAGGGATAAGTACGGTATTTCAATCGCGAAATACTAACTCGGCCTAGGGATAGGTTAAGAGTTTCAGCGGCTAAAAGAAGTGTGAGATTGGTTGATGATTATAATTGATTCACGCCGGGAGGTATCATCAAAGATTGATCACCAACAGTACTTCGACTTAGGGATAAGCGGAGTCATCAAAGGACACTTTGTCGAACGTTGATAAAGTCCACCCACGAGCAAGGGATTGTTGCGGCGGACAAGTATCGTTGCTGCCACGGCAGTAATCTGTAGTACTGCCGAGGCAGTGATGTACAATTGCATTGGACAGAGACAAGTCAATCAAATCCACAATACAACATAACTGGATCTTGTCGTCTCTCTTAATCAGATCTCATCCTTTTTACTTAGTTTTCTTTATTCAAATTATTTAGTTTACTCAAATCCTATTCACCTGTGTTTTTACTTTTATTCCTTTACAGTGCAGGAAGAAAAAAGAAGACATATTAAGTAGACCAATCCCCGTGGAGACGATACACGATTATACTGATCACTTTATTACTTGTGACGTGTTCACTTGCACTAATTGTGCACTTTTGACACGCAACAAGTTTTTGGCGTCGTTGCCGGGGATTGGCAACTAAATTTTGTTTTCTTTATTTTCTTGCTTTTTATTTTTTTTATTTCACTTCAGTTTTTCTTGGTGTATGACCAGGGCCAATCCAACCAACCCTTTGTACGAACTAGATCCAGAGATCGAACGTACACGGCAAAGGTTGAGGAGACAAATCCAAGGAGCTATGGCAGATCATCCGGTAGGACAAAACTTACCTGCCGGTAATGGAGGTCTTCCGCAGCCACCAGGGCCGTGGCAGCTTACTGTTCGAGACTTCTTGGAAGAGGATTTGAATGGGTTAAATCCAGGAGTCGTTACACCAGAGATCGAAGCAGCCCACTTTGAGCTAAAACCTGTCATGTTCAATATGCTTAACACTATTGGACAGTTTGGTAGGTCTGTGACTGAAGATGCCAGGCAGCACCTCAAGTCATTCATGGAGATATGCAATTCATTCAAAATCCAAGGAGCCCATGAATATGTCTTGAGATTGAAATTATTCCCCTATTCACTGAGGGATAGGGCAAAAACCTGGTTAAATAGCATTCCAGCAGGATCAATAGGATCTTGGAGTGAATTATGCCGAGATTTCATTACACGCTTTAATCCTACAAATCTATATGATCGAATTCGTAATGAAATCACTTCTTTTCCACAGGCAGATGATGAACCTATGTACGAGGCATGGGAGCGCTACAGAGAGTTACTGCATAAGTGTTCGTTGCCTGGATTTCCCCTATGGACACAAGTGACCATGTTCTACAATGCCACGAATGCCCCGACAAGGATGATGTTAGATGTCTCGGCAAGTGGAACACTCCTTGATAAAGCACCTGAGGAAGCTATTGAGATACTAAGCAAACTTGCAAAGAATGATTTTCAATTCCCTACATCTAGGCGAGGAGGAGTAAGACGCCAAGCCACAGTGAATGAGTTAGACACATCAAATTCAGTGGCAGCACAATTGGCCTCTCTTACCAAGATGGTGCAAAACATGCAACTAGAACAAAATACCCATGAGGTTAAGGTTATTGATTCTTTTTGCAATTTATGTGGAGGTAACCACAATTCTTCCGACTGTATGAATCAAGAATCCAGCATGTATGTTGGAAATTATAACCGAAACAATATGATGTCCAACACATACAACCCCTCATGGAAGAGGCATCCAAACTTTTCATGGAGTAATCCTAACAATTCCTTAAATCCAACTACTCAACCCCCAGGATTCTAGAAACCAATGCAACATCTGCCGCCGCCGCAGGTCCAGCAGCCAATGCCGCCGCAGCAGATGCAGCAGCAGTCTGTAAGTTCCTTGGAAAATTCTCTAAAAGAATTCATGATGAAAACTGAATCATATATGGCAGAGAATAGCAACTTCATCAAAAGAAAAGATGTATTCATAAATAGAACTGAGATGAGGTTGCAGAACTAAGAGGCAGCAATTAAGGCACTGGAAACTCAGGTTGCACAGTTTGCCCAAAACATAAACACTAGACCACAAGGAGGACTACCTAGCAATACTGAAGTTGCTAAGGTAATAGGCCATGAACAGTGTAAGGCAATCACTACTAGGAGTGGTTTACAGCTGAAAGAAAAGATAGGAATTCCAGCAGGCCAAGTCCCACCAACAGAACCAGAAAAAGAAGATTTGGATGCTGAACAAACTGATCATGTTATAATAGATAACACTACCCCAAGAGAGAACTCGGCAGTACCTGAACAACCTGCCAAGACAGCAACAGACACAGTGGTTCCAGGTATTAAATTTCAAACTAAAGAAACCCTAGATGAGATGATACCACTGTCGCGTGTCAAAAGTGCGCGTTCAGTGCAAGTGGACACATCGCAAGTAATAAGTGATAAATATATTATCGAGTTATCGTCTCCTCAGGGACCGTTATACTTAATATGCTTTCTTCACCTCCTTGTTCTGTAGAAAGATAAAGACACAAATAAGTTGATTTGATTTATCTAAACTAAAATAACTAAAATAAAAGTAAAAGATTGAAATAGTAGAGAGAGATGAGCTAGGATCCAGTTGCGTTGTATTGTGGAATTGATTGACTTGTCTCCGTCCAATGCAATCGTATATCACTGCCTCGGCAGCATTGCAGTTTTACTGCCTGGGCAGCGATAACACTGTCTGCCGTGGCAATCCCTTACTCGTGGGCAGATTTTATCAAAGTTCGGCAAAGTGTCCTTGAATGACTCCGCTTATCCCTAAGTCAGAGTGTTGTTGATGACTAGTCCTTGATGATACCTCCCGGCGTGAACCAATTATACTCACCAACCAATCTCACACTTCTTTTAGCCGTTGAAACTCTTAACCTATCCCTAGGCCGAGTTAGTGTTTCGCGATTGAAACATTGTACTTACCCCTTTTGTGAATCTAACTCTCCCGAGCTTAGATAAATGGATGATCACAATATCCTCTCCCGAGCTCAATTGTGAAACAAGGAATAACAAAGGATAAGCAAACCTTGATAATCTTTATTGCATTGAATAAAAGACAAAGTACAATCTGCTCTCACAAATACTCTACAACCTTCACCTAATCCCTAAGAAGGTTTAGAACATGATGGAGAGGAAAGAAACAAGAGTAAAAGTTGGCTCTCTCCCTAGGTATTTCGTTTTTTGTACATTGGGTGGCTAGGTCTTTATATAGGCTAGACCTAGGGCAAACCTTTCCTAAGTAGAATACAACTTGGAGTAGGGAACAAGTCAAGTACATAATAATAATATATTTCCAAGTTTATATTCGGCTAAGGGGCCTTCCCGCGTGGTCTTCCTTTGGCTTTTCCTTGTGCTAGCCAGCTCTGATTCATGGGCTTCAAGTGCAGACACGTTCCTTGGATTTTTGTCTTTCCATCGCCTATAAACTTGCTTCCTGTCTTTCTGCTGCTGCCTCAGCATCAGGTCCTGCCTCGGCCTTGTCTCTGTCGCGGCACTGGTTCTCCTGTACAGATATGAAAACGCAGTAAAACGTGCCTTTTTCGTAAATATTATCTATATGAGCATACTTCTAAATATATCGTATTGAGTGCATGCATTGGTCCAAGTGGGTGTATATTTGGTAATTAATTCCCATAAAAGGAGTAAAAAGTGATTGTGTGTTGAGCACTTATCACACCCCCAAACTCGAACTATTACTTGTCCTCAAGCAATGCAAACCATCAATTTTACCGAACTTTACTCTCTCTTGGTCTTACATGTCCATCTATTCTCCCCACCATAACTAGGCCTATTCTTTAGCCTTAACCATTCGGTTACTCAAGGATTTACCTAGAAACAAACTATAGGAGTTGTGAGTGTGTGTGTTTTTGTGGACAAGTTGATTAAAGGCTTTCTTAGATAAACTCAAAGTTCAAGACAAATAGACATTGGTTAAGTGTTCTCTTTTTTTTTCAAACCCCAAATCTTGAGCCGGTTTCGAGCACCTCAAAGACTTGTGTTTTTCTTTTCACTAAAATCCATCTTTCTTTTTAATATTCCTTAACACATACTAGAGCCAATTTCGGGCACCTCTAGTATGAAGAAGAGACTTTCTAGAGCCGGTGGTAGGCACCTCTAGTTACTTTCCAAAGATCTAAGTCTTTATCACCTAAGTTCATTAAAAGAATTCCTATAATCCAACAAGTCCCAAAAGTGTTTAAAGTTTAAATTTCTACCTATAGTAAGCTTCTAAGTTTTCATCCTTAAGCATCCTAAGATTAAGCCCTCTTAACAGAACCTAAACATGGTAAGGAGAAAGATTTCTATAGCCTTAAAGAATAAACTAAGGCAATACTGATGATGAGCAGTGCAAGAGTGTAGGCAGTTAATTCAAGTAAGGAGGGGAGCATAAAAATTTAAAAAAAATCACTGGAATACTCCCTTTTTGGCAAGGCCGCGGCAGTAGATTGCTGCCTTGGCAGTGAATCTGCACCCCCAAACTCAAACCAAGCATTGTCCTCAATGCTTTATATTTCGAAGGAATAAACGGCAAAACAGAATATGAATTATGCGCAGCAAGTAAAAACAGTAAAAGAAATTAATATTGATTTAATGGACAAAGAAAATTTAAAGCGACTCCGAGGAGCTGCTTGTAACAATTTTCCTCCGTGGCCTTGATGCCAAATGCTTTGTCCTTGGGGAGGGCGATGGTTGCGCCTTTGCTTGCCTCGGCGGCTGGACTCGAGTGGGTGGGGTCCTTTGCCTTGGGTCCTCTACCTTGTCTTTTTCCTAAAAAAAACAAAAGAAAACGAAATGTCCTAAAATAACGTTAAAATAAATTATTCCTATAGATTGCGGAAAAGAAAAGATAGAAGGTTGCGGCATTAATTCTGTATAGGAGGGCGTGCTAGGGCATCTTCTAAAGTGATGGTCTCCATTGTTTTTATGTCCTGTGGCCCAGAATAGTGCTTCAAGCGTTGGCCATTGATTTTGAATTCATGGCCATGTTTTAGTGATTTGATCGTTACGGCTCCATGGGGGAAAACTCGAACAACCTCAAATGGGCCTGACCATCTGAATTTAAGTTTTCCTGGAAACAGTCTAAGCCTGGAGTTAAAAAGGAGGACGTGCTTCCCCGGCAAGAACTTCCTCGGCAGTAACTTTCGGTCATGCCATTTTTTTGTTTTCTCTTTGTAGATCTTGACATTCTCATAGGCTGCTGTCCGGAATTCTTCTATCTCATTGAGATCTAGTAATCTTTTTTGTCCGGCTTTTTCCCAATCCATATTTAAGTTCTTTACTGCCCAATATGCTTTATGCTCAATTTCTACAGGCAAATGACAAGCTCTCCCGAACACAAGCTTATATGGTGATGTTCCTAATGGGATTTTGAATGTTGTCCTGTAGGCCCATAAAGCATCATCAAGACGATAAGACCAGTCCTTTCTAGATGGGTTTACCACCTTTTCAAGGATCTGTTTTAGTTCCTTGTTGGATATTTCAGCTTGCCCATTTGTCTGTGGATGATATGCTGTAGCGAGCTTGTGGGTGATGCCGAGTTTCTTTAGTGCCGCGACAATAAGTCTGTTATCAAAGTGTTTTCCTTCGTCACTTATGATTGCTCTAGGGATTCCAAACCTTGTAAAAATATTTTTCTTGAGAAATCTGTGAACTGTCTTGGAATCATTGTGAGGTGTGGCGATTGCTTCGACCCACTTCGATACATAATCCACGGCCACTAAGATATAAAGGTTTCCTTGAGAAGATGGAAAGGGCCCATGAAATCTATGCCCCAAACATCGAACAGCTCTACTTCCAGTATGGGTTGTAAGGGCATCTCATGCCGTCTTGAAATGTTGCCCGTGCGTTGGCAGCGGTCACAGTTCTTGTAATAGTCATGGGCATCTTTGTAGAGTGTGGGCCAATATAGGCCAGATTGCAGTACCTTTGCTGCTGTCCTGTTTCCTCCAAAGTGTCCACCGCAAGGTGAGTCATGGCAGTGCTGGAGTACTGCTTTTTGTTCTTCTTCTGGCACACATCTTCTTATAATCTGATCTGCACAATGCTTAAACAGAAGAGGGTCGTCCCAGAAATAATGTTTTGCATTATGCTGAAACCTCTTCTTTTCGTTATGGTTGAGGTTATAAGGGATAATACCACTAACTAGATAATTAACAAGATCAGCATACCAGGGGGTGGATGTTACTGCAGCAATGTCTTCTGCCAAAGTTGCAGAGATGTATTTAGACAATGCCGCGGCAGCGCGGTTGTAAACTGCTGCGGCCTCTGTCTCGGCAGTATCCTTTGTAGTTGTAACAATTTGCAGTATTTGTTCATCTGGAAATTCATCTTGTATATCTTCAAGTAAGTGGGTATTGTACTTGTTCTCTAATCTAGAAAGATGGTCGGCCACTTGGTTTTCCGTACCCTTCCGATCTTTGATTTCAACATCAAATTCTTGTAAAAGAAGGATCCATCTAATCAATCTAGGCTTGGCATCCTTCTTTGAGAAGAGGTATTTAATTGCCGAGTGATCAGTGTGGACAGTGACCTTTGTTTCAATGAGATATGATCGAAACTTGTCAAAGGCAAATACCACGGGTAGTAATTCTTTTTCTGTTGTGGTGTAGTTGATTTGTGCATCATGGAGCGTTTTACTAGCATAATATATCACGTGGAACAGATTATTCTTCCTCTACCCGAGTGCTGCCCCGACAGCATGATCACTAGCATCACACATCAATTCAAATGGCAACGACCAAACCGGTGGGATTACTATAGGTGTAGTGATTAGCTTCTCCTTGAGAGTTTCGAATGCTTTAGTGCATTCCTTATTAAATTCGAATTTCCTATCTTGTTCGAGCAAGTTGCAAAGAGGTTTAGAAATTCTGGAGAAATTAGAAATAAACCGTCTATAGAAACCTGCATGGCCCAAGAAGCTTCGAACCCCTTTCACAGAAATTGGTGGAGGTAAATTCTTTATCACATCTATCTTGTCTTTATCCACTTCTATTCCTTGTGATGATATTTTGTGGCCTAACACAATACCTTCGTTTACCATAAAATGACATTTTTCCCAGTTTAGGACTAGGTTGGATTCTTCACATCTTCGCAGCACTTTTCCGAGATTGCCGAGGCAGTGATCAAAACTGTCTCCAAAAATTGAGAAATCATCCATGAATATTTCGAAGAAGTCCTCTATCATGTCAGAGAAAATTGCCATCATGCATCTCTGGAATGTTGTCGGGGCATTGCAGAGGTCGAACGACATCCTTCTAAATGCGTAAGTATCGTATGGGCAAGTAAAAGTGGTTTTTGCTTGATCTTCTGGATCAATGGCAATTTGATTATATCCTGAATAACCATCAAGAAAACAGTAATAAGGTTTACCGGCAAGTCTATCAAGCATTTCATCAATGAAGGGTAAAGGGAAGTGATCCTTCTTTGTTGCTTTATTCAACTTGCGATAGTCCATACAAACCCTCCAACCGGTCACAGTCCTGGTTGGTATTAGTTCATTGTTCTCGTTGGTTATGACAGTCATACCACCTTTCTTGGGTACACATTGTACCGAGCTTACCCATGCACTGTCAGAGATAGGATAAATAATTCCTGCATCAAGCCACTTGATTATTTCCTTACGTACTACCTCCTTCATTGCGTGGTTGAGTCTCCTTTGAGCTTCAATAGTGGGCTTATGGTCTTCTTCTAGGAGGATTTTATGCATACATACCGCTGGACTTATTCCTTTCAAATCCTCAATTGACCATCCAATTGCCTTTTTGTGCTGTTGCAACATTGCTATCAAGGTCTGTTCCTGTTCTGGCAACAACTTAGAAGAAATAATTACCAGCATCGTGTGGTTATCTCCCCAATAAGCATATTTTAGTTTTTCTGGTAAGGGTTTTAGATCTGTGACAGATGGTTCTTTATTTACGGATTGTTCATTCTTCCCCTTATACTCTAATGGTTCAAAGTACTTACCTGGAAGATGTGTTGTCCAGTTAGCTTCCTCTTTCTCGGTTGTCTCAGTACTATCCAAAGAATTGCTGTAACAGTCATCCATATCACTGTCGAGGCATCCCTGGGGTATGTCATGGAGGTCATTGTCGAGGCAGTTGTTGCTAAGACAAGGTATTGTGTAATTTTCATCTGGTTATTCAGCATTTGACATTCTTCCTCTAGTTCATCGTGTCTCTTCATCAATTGACACAAATTTAATTTTATTTCTTGATCATTGATTCTTATTGTTAATTCTCCTTTTTCCACGTCAATTAATGTGCGTCCAGTTGCTAGAAAGGGTCTCCCAAGTATGATCGGTGCATTGTCATCTGCTTCACAATCAAGGACAAGGAAGTCGGGAGGAAAAATAAACTTGTCAACTCTTACCAGTATGTCCTCGATTTTGCCTTCAGGTTGCACATAAGATCTATCCGCGAGTTGGAGCATCACTGTTGTAGGCTTCGGCCTTCCAATTCCAAGCTTTTGGAAGACTGATCTAGGCATGAGGTTTATGCTTGCTCCAAGGTCGCATAGGGCCTTTCCTTCATAACTCTTTCCAATCGCACAAGGTATAGTGAAGCAACCAGGATCTTTTAACTTTGGTGGCATGCGGTTATGCAGCATTCCCATGCATCCCTCGGTAGCAGCCACTGTCTCAAACTCACCTATTCGTTTTCCCTTTGACACCATGTCCTTTAAGAACTTGGCATAGTTCGGCATCTGTTCAATAGCTTCAACGAACGGTATGTTGATGTGGACTTGCTTCAAGATGTCGAGGAACTTCTTGAATTGTTGATCCTGTTTTTGCTTTTTCAACCTTTGCGGGAAAGGTGCTGGTGGTCTCATTTCATCTAGGGTTTCTTTAGTTTGAAGTTTTATACCTGGCACCACTGGAATTGTTGCTGCCTCGGCAGGCTGCTTAGGAGCTACAGTGCTTGCTGCCGGGGCAGTGTTGTCAGCTTCAGTTTGCTCAGCCTCTTCTCTTGCTTTATTTGCTGATTGGGTTTGGCTCTCTGGGTCTTCTCCTTCAGCTGTAGACCACTCCTAGTAGTGATTGCCTTACACTGTTCATGGTTTATTACCTTAGCAACTTCAGTATTGCTAGGTAGGCCTCCTTGTGGTCTAGTGTTTATGCATTGAGCAAACTGCCCAACCTGAGTTTCCAGCGTTTTTATAGTTGCTTCTTGATTTTGCAGCCGCATCTCAATCCTATTCATGAAGGCATCTATCCTCTTGATGAAATTATTATTTTCCGCCATGTAGGACTCAATTTTCATCATAAAGGCCTTTAGCGTGTTTTCCAATGAACTTACCGATTGCTGCTGCATATGCTGCTGCGGCATCGGCTGCTGAAATCCCTATGGTTGGGTAATTGGGTTTAAGGCATTGTTTGGGTTACTCCATGATAGGTTCGGATGCCTCTTCCATGAGAGGTTGTATGTGTTGGACATCACATTGTTGCGGTTGTAGTTCCCAACATACATATCAGTTTCTTGATTCATGCAATCAGCGGAACTGTGGTTTCCTCCACATAAGTCACAGTATGAATCAATTACCTTGACCTCACAGGTATTATGTTGTAACTGTAGGTTTTGCACCATCTTGGTAAGAGAGGCCAATTGTGCTGCCACTGAACTTGATGAATCCAATTCATGTACCGTGGCTTAGCGTCTTACTCCTCCTCGCCTAGATGTAGAAAACTAAAAGTCATTCTTTGCGAGTTTGTTTAATATTTCAATAGCTTCCTTAGGTGCTTTATCCAGGAGTGTTTCGTTTGCCGAGGCATCTAACATCATCCTTGTCGGGGCATTCGTGGCATTGTAAAACATTGTCACTTGTGTCCATAAGGGAAATCCATGCAGCGGACATTTGTGCAATAGCTCTCTGTAGCGTTCCCATGCCTCGTACATTGGTTCGTCTTCAGCTTGTCGAAAAGAAGTAATTTCATTACGGATTCTATCATATAGATTAGTAGGATTAAAGCGAGTAATGAAATCACGACAAAGTTCACTCCAAGAACCAATAGATCTTGCTAGAATGCTATTTAACCAAGCTTTCGCCTTATCCCTCAATGAATAGGGGAATAGCTTTAATCACAAGACATCTTCATGGACTCCTTGGATTTTAAAAGAGTTGCAGATTTCCATGAAGGATTTGAGGTGCTGCCTTGCGTCTTCAGTTGCAGACCCACCAAATTGCCCAATTGTATTTAACATATTGAACATAACGGATTTGAGTTCAAAATAGGCTGCTTCAATTTCCGGTGTGACGACTCCTGGTTTTAATCCGTTTAAGTCCTCTTCCAGGAAGTCCCTGACAGTGAGCTTCCGCGGCCTCGGTGGCGGCGGAAGTCCTACATTGCCGGCAGGTAAGTTTTGTCCTGCCGGGTGATCTGCCATGGCTCCTTGGATCTGTCTCCTCAACCTCTGCCTTGTTCTTTCGATCTCTGGATCTAACTCGTACAAGTGGTTGGTTGGATTAGTCTTGGTCATACACCACAAAAAACAAAAATAAAATAAAAATAAAAATAAACAAGAAAATAAAGAAAACAAAATTTAGTTGACAGTCCCCGACAACGGCGCCAAAAAATTGTCGCGTGTCAAAAGTGCGCGTTCAGTGCAAGTGAACACATCGCAAGTAATAAGTGATAAGTATATTATCGAGTTATCATCTCCTCAGGGACCGTTATACTTAATATGCTTTCTTCACCTCCTTGTTCTGTAGAAAAATAAAGACACAAATAAGTTGATTTGATTTATCTAAACTAAAATAACTAAAATAAAAGTAAAAGATTGAAATAGTAGAGAGAGATGGGCTAGGATCTAGTTGTGTTGTATTGTGGAATTGATTGACTTGTCTCCGTCCAATGCAATCGTATATCACTGCCTCGGCAGCACTACAGTTTTACTGCCTGGGCAGCGATAACACTGTCCGCCACGGCAATCCCTTGCTCGTGGGCAGACTTTATCAAAGTTCGGCAAAGTATCCTTGAATGACTCCGCTTATCCTTAAGTCAGAGTGTTGTTGATGACTAGTCCTTGATGATACCTCCCGGCGTGAACCAATTATACTCACCAACCAATCTCACACTTCTTTTAGCCGCTGAAACTCTTAACCTATCCCTAGGCCGAGTTAGTGTTTCGCGATTGAAACACCGTACTTACCCCTTTCGTGAATCTAACTCTCCCGAGCTTAGATAAATGGATGATCACAATATCCTCTCCCAAGCTCAATTGTGAAACAAGGAATAACAAAGGATAAGCAAACCTTGATAATCTTTATTGCATTGAATGAAAGACAAAGTACAATCTCCATTCACAAATACTCTACAACCTTCACCTAATCCCTAAGAAGGTTTAGAACATGATGAAGAGTAAAGAAACAAGAGTAGAAGTCGGCTCTCTCCCTAGGTATTTCGTTTTTTGTACATTGGGTGGTTAGGTCTTTATATAGGCTAGACCTAGGGTAAATCTTTCCTAAGTAGAATACAACTTGGAGTAGGGAACAAGTCAAGTACATAATAAAAAAATATTTCCAAGTTTATATTCGGCTAAGGGGCTTTCCCGCGTGGTCTTCCTTTGGGCTTTTCCTTGTGCTAGCCAGCTCCGATTCATGGGCTTCAAGTCCAGACACGTTCCTTGGATTTTTGTCTTTCCATCGCCTATAATCTTGCTTCCTGTCTTTCTGCTGCTGCCTCGGCATCAGGTCCTGCCTCGGCCTTGTCTCTGCCGCGACACTGGTTCTCCTGCACAGATATGAAAACGCAGTAAAACGTGCCTTTTTTCGTAAATATTATCTATATGAGCATACTTCTAAATATATCGTATTGAGTGCATGCATTGGTCCAAGTGGGTGTATATTTGGTAATTAATTCCCATAAAAGGAGTAAAAAGTGATAGTGTGTTGAGCACTTATCAACCACCACCACCTTTCCCACAAAGGTTGAAGAAACAAAAACAGGACCATCAATTTAAGAAATTTCTTGATATTGTAAAGCAAGTCCACATCAACTTATCATTCATAGAGGCAATTGAACAAATGCTTAATTATGCTAAATTCTTGAAAGACATTGTGTCTAAAAGAAAGAGACTACGTGAGTTCGAAACAATGGCTGCTACCGAAGGATGCATGGCAATGCTACACAATCGCATGCCACCAAAATTGAAGGATCCTGGATGCTTTACCATACCTTGTGCGATAGGTAATAACTATGAAAGAAAGGCCTTATGCGACCTTGGAGCGAGCATAAACCTAATGCCCAAATCTGTCTTTCAAAAGCTTGGAATGGGAAGGGCAAAACCTACAATAGTGATGCTCCATCTTGCGGATCGATCATATGTGCAACCCGACGGAAAAATCGAGGACATACTGGTAAGAGTTGACAAATTTATTTTTCCCGCTGACTTTCTTGTCCTTGACTGTGAAGCAGATGATAATGCACCAATCATTCTCGGGAGACCTTTCCTTGCCACGGGACGAACACTTATAGATGTGGAAAAAGGAGAGTTGACAATGAGGGTCAATGAACAACAAGTCAAACTCAATGCCTTCCACAATTTGAAAAGGCATGACAATACAGAAGAGTGCAAAGCCCTTCACACCAAAGATGCAGGCACCAGAATATCCTGCCTCGGCAAAATGCTCGGCAGAATATTTGGCAAAAATATTAAGCAACAGGTGGAGGCAGAAAATAGGGAAACACAATGTCCAGGCACTTCAATTTCAGATTGTCCAAACATACAGGATGCAGTAAAGATCAAAACGGAAAAGGATGAACATGAATCCAAAGAGAATGGCCAATATCTGAAAAATCATTCTGGCCAATAAGAGTTAATCACCTTAGGAGATGCATTTGCATGCACTCCACCGATGACATAATCTCTTTCTTCTAATAATTTTATTTTATATATTATTAGGATTAGTTTAGTTTTGAGTTAAATTTTTATTATATTTATATTTAATTAATTTTCTTGTTTAATTTTTTTAGGATAATAAGCAAGAATAAAGGAGAATTAGTTCACAGCAAGAATTCTACCGAGGCAGAAAACGGTGTCAGAGCCGCAGCAGACCCAACGGGCAGAACAGTGTAACGGCTAGTCTGCGAGATTCCCGCTGCGGCAGTAAATGCAAACGGCAGTAAAAGTTTAACGGCTAGTGGTTTAAACGGCTACATGGCCGAGGCTTATACAAGCAATCTCTCCCTCTTGAACTATTCACTCTTGCATTCTTGTTTTCTTTAGAATATTTGTCAATCTAGCTCTCACAATACTCTCTGCCTACTCACAAACCTTCTTGAAATTTTCAGACCTTCTTCAAGAAAATCTCCAAGAACCTCAACTCTCAAAATACTTATGGCCACCTATAAACGTTTTGCCCCAGCCAATGTTGAAGACCGTTTCAACAGGTCTTTCAATGCTCGGCAGCTATGGGAGGAACAAGGGTTCCAACACTCCGATGAGGAAAATTACGGCATTGAGCACTATCTGTTCGACAAGATCAAGTATCAAGAATGGGATATCTTTTGCCTACAACCTGCTCAGGCCAATGCCATCATCGTGCGGGAATTCTATGTGCACGGGCCAAGCAAGGACTCTCTTTTCGTCCACTGTCGAGGTAGGCCTGTCCAGCTTGATGCCGAGACAATCAACCAATTCTATGGCCTCACACCTATACGTGATGATCATGCTGACTTCATGGAGGATGTCACTGCTGAAGATTACGAACTGATAAAAGACAACTTCTGCTATGAGAATACTCCTTGGAAAACCGGTGCCCGTAGAGGATCAGTAGCAAGGCAAAGTCTAAAACCCGAGGCCAAGCTTTGGAAAACCTTTGTCAAGAGACGCCTTATCCCAACTTCCCACAACAGTACGGTGGACCGAAGAAGATTGGTGCTCATCCAATCAATCATCAACAAAAGGAGCATCAATGTTGGAGAAATTATTTTACGAGAAATATACGAATGCGATAAGAAGGATAGAGGACCTCTGTATTTCCCTTGTTTAATTACTGGTATTTGTACTGCTGTAGGTGTCCCTATGGCCGAAACAGATGAATTCACAGCCTATAGGAGAGGGTAGACAAGAGAATTCTGCCACAAAATCATGTAGATCACACAGGTAGAACCAGTCCAGGCAACTCCCCAGCAGTTCACTGCTGATATTGCTGTCGGGGCCCAATACACGGCAGACATGCTTGACACTGCCCACACCACTGCTGCAGCAGACCCATACAGGAAGTACTACAAGGGATATCAGCTATGGATCTTAGGCAACAGAGATACATGGAGTATCAAAGAGACTTTAACAGCACACTTGCCCAAATGATGCTTCAGAATTTTCTAAACCACGGGGTGTAGTTTCCAGAATTCCCCACCAACATGTTTGTAACAGTTGCACCCTACACCGAAACTACACCAGCTCCAGGAGGACCGAGACCATTCTTCCACACTGGCCCTCAGCCACAATTTCATGCTGTTGGCCCATCTAGGGCAGCAGACTCTGCCGCGGCATCATCTGCCAACAGACGACCATCAAAGAGGAGGGCAGTCTTCAGCACTCCACCAAGATCCCCAATCATCATGGGCAGTCTATCAGCAGAGATAGATGTCTATGTACATCAAAGTTCAACCGTTACTGGGACAAGCATTCACCATGCCAGGGCATACGCAACAAATGAAGGTGGGATAGACATCATGGTCACCGAGGAAATCGCCGACGAGGAAGAAGGAGAAGAAGTGGATGCTCCAATGCAACAGACACCACCAACGAGAGTCCAACCACCAAGACAAGCAAAAACTCAGCCCTCGCCATCACCGAAGATGACATAATCAGCAGCACGACCTCGACAAAAGATTGTGACAATCAGCTCTTCGGAGTCCATCTAATTTTTATATATTCAATACTTTTTATCTTTATATACTACTTGTTTCTTTTCATATTTTGTTGCCCACTATTTACCTCTGATATAAGCATTGAGGACAATGCTTGGTTTGAGTTTGGGGGTGCAGAGCCACTGTCGAGATTATGCTTATAAAGATGATATCAGCTCAACTCACTATCACTTTTTACACCTTTTATGGGGATTAATCATCAAATCTGCACCTACTTGGACCAATGCATACACTTAATGTGATATATTTAGAGGTTATGCATATAAAGATGATATTTACAAAAAAGGCAAGTTTTACTACATTTTTTTACATTTGTGCAGGATAAACTATTGCCGCGGCAGCAACGTGGCCGAGGCAGGACCTGATGCCGAGGCAGCAGCCGGAAGACAAGCAACGATATTGTAGGCGATTGGAAGATAAAAATACGTTGGACGTTTCTAGACATGCAGCACATGGATCGGAGCTGGTTAGCAAGAGGAAAGCCCAAGACAAGGCCACGCGGGAAAGCTCCCTATTTGGAATAAACTTGGAAATATTTTATTTATGTACATGACTTGTTCCCTACTCCAAGTTGCATTCTACTTAGGAAAGGTTTCTCCTAGGCCAAGCCTATATAAGACCTAGCCGTCCAAGAGAAGAAGAGAGCCGATTTTTAGAGAGTTCACCCTAAGACTCATTGTTTTTTTCTCTCAATTATGTTCTAATTTTCTTAGGGTTTAGGTGAAGGTTGTCGAGTACTTGTGAGAGGAGATTGTATTTTGTTCTTTGTTTCAATGCAATAAAATATCAAGGTTTTCTTATCCTTTGCCATTCTTTGTTCTTGCATTCAAGCTCGGGAGAGGAGTTTGTAAGTAATCTATTTATCTAGACTCGGGAGAGTTAGATTCACGAAAGGGATAAGTACGGTATTTCAATCGCGAAATACTAACTCGGCCTAGCGATAGGTTAAGAGTTTCAGCGGCTAAAAGAAGTGTGAGATTGGTTGATGATTATAATTGATTCATGCCGGGAGGTATCATCAAGGATTGATCACCAACAGTACTTCGACTTAGGGATAAGCGGAGTCATCAAAGGACACTTTGCCGAGCGTTGATAAAGTCCACCCACGAGTAAGGGATTACCGCGGCGGACAAGTATCGTTGCTGCCACAGCAGTAATCTGCAGTACTACCGAGGCAGTGATGTACAATTGCATTGGACAGAGACAAGTAAATCAAATCCACAATACAACATAATTGGATCCTACTATGTCTCTTAATCAGATCTCATCCTTTTTACTTAGTTTTCTTTTTTTCAAATTATTTAGTTTTATTCCTTTACAGTGCAAGAAGAAAAGAGAAGAAAAGAGAAAACATATTTCGTAAACTGTGTTTTTACTTTTATTCCTTTACAGTGCAAGAAGAAAAGAGAAGACATATTAAGTAGACCAATCCCTTTGGAGACGATACACGATTATACTGATCACTTTACTACTTGCGACGTGTTCACTTACACTAATTGCGCACTTTTGACATGCAACAATTCCTTTGCTTGAAATTTTGTGCCCCAAAACCGTACCTTTAGTTACCATAAAATTGCACTTTTCCCCATTAAGTACAAGGTTGGCTTCTTCACAGCGTTTCAGTACCTTGGCCAGGTTGCCTAAGCATTTTTGAAATGTTTCTCCGGACAAAAAAAAATCTTCCATGAATACCTCCAAAAATTTTTCAACCATGTCTGAAAAAATCACTAGCATGCACTGTCGCGTGTCAAAAGTGCGTGTTTAGTGCAAGTGGACACATAGAAAGTAATAAGTGATAAGTATTATCGAGTTATCGTATCCTCAGGGACCGGTAGACTTAATATGCTTTCTTCACCCTCTTGTTCTGTAGAAAAGTAAAGACACAAGTGAATTGAGTTGATTTATCAAAACTAAAATAACTAAATAAAAGTAAAGAGTTGAAATAATAGAGAGAGATAGGCTAGGATCCAGTGGCGTCGTATTGTGGATTTTATTGACTTGTCTCTGCTCAATGCAATCGTATACCACTGCCTCGGTAGCACTGCAGTTTACTGCCTTGGCAGCGACAATACTATCTATCGCGGCAATTCCTTGCTCGTGGGTAGACTTTACCAAAGTTCGGCAAAGTGTCCTTGAATGACTCTGCTTATCCCTAAGTCAGAGTGCTGTTGATGACTAGTCCTTTGTGATACCTCCCGGCATGAACCAATTATACCCACCAACCAATCTCACACTTCTTTTAGCCGCTGAAACTCTTAACCTATCCCTAGGCCGAGTTAGCATTTCGCGATTGAAACACCGTACTTACCCCTTTCGTGAATCTAACTCTCCCGAGCTTAGATAAATGGATGACTCACAATATCCTCTCCCGAGCTCAATTGTGAGAACAAGGAATAATAAAGGATAAGCAAACCTTGATAACTTTATTGCATGGAATCAAAGACAAAGTACAATCTCTTCTCACATATACTCGACAACCTTCACCTAATCCCTAAGAAGGTTTAGAACATAATGGGGAAGAAGAAAACAAGAATAGAAATCGGCTCTCTCCCTAGGCATTCCGTGTTTCATACATTAGGTGGCTAGGTCTTTATATAGGCTAGACCTAGGGCAAACCTTTCCTAAGTAGAATACAACTTGGAGTAGGGAACAAGTCAAGTATGTAATAAAAATATTTCCAAATTTGATTCGGCTAAGGGGGCTTTCCCGCGTGGTCTTTCCTTGGGCTTTTCCTTGTGCTAGCCATCTTCGATCCATGGGCTTCGAGTACAGACACGTTCCTTGGATTTTTATCTTTCCATCGCCTATAGTCTTGCTTCCTGTCTTTCTACTGCTGCCTCGGCATCAGGTCCTGCCTCGGCCTTGTCGCTGCCTCGGCACTGGTTCTCCTGCACAGATATGAAAATGCAGTAAAACGTGCCTTTTTTCTGTAAATATTATCTATATGAGTATAACTTCTAAATATATCATATTGAGTGCATGCATTGGTCCGAGTGGGTGTATATTTGGTGATTAATGCCCATAAAAGGAGTAAAAAGTGATAGTGTGTTGAGCACTTATCACACACCCCAAACTCGAACTATTGCTTGTCCTCACGCAATGCAAACCATCAATTTGTCAAACTCTACTCTCTCTTGGTCTTACATGTCCATCTATTCTCCCCACCATAGCTAGGCCTATTCTTTAGTCTTAACCTTTCGGCTACTCAAGGGTTTACCTAGAAACAAACTATAAGAATTGTGAGTGTGTGCGTTTTTGTGGACAAGTTTGATTAAAGGCTTTCTTAGATAAACTCTAAGTTCAAGACAAATAAAAATTGGTTAAGTGTTCTCTTCTTTTCAAACACTAAATCTTGAGCCAATTTCGGGCACCTCAAAGACTTGTGTTTTTCTTTTCACTAAATTCCTTCTTTCTTTTTAATATTCCTTAAAACATGCTAGAGCCAGTTTCGGGCACCTCTAGCATGAAGAAGAGACTTTCTAGAGCCGGTGGTAGGCACCTCTAGTTACTTTCCAAAAATCTAAGTCTTTATCACCTAAGTTCATTAAAAGAACTCCCATAATCCAACAAGTCCCAAAAGTGTTTAAAGTTCTTCCTATAGTAAGCGTCTAAGTTTTCATCCGTAAGCATCCTAAGGTTAAGCCCTCTTAACAGAACCTAAACATGGTAAGGAGAAAGATTTCTATAGCCTTAAAGAATAAACTAAGGCAATACTGATGATGAGCAGTGCAAAAGTGTAGGCAGTTAATTCAAGTAAGGCGGGGAGCATAAAAAAGTGATTTCAAAATCACTGGAAAACTCCCTTTTTGGCAAGATCGCGGCAGTAGATTGCTTCCTTGGCAATGAATCTACACCCCCAAACTCAAACCAAGCATTGTCCTCAATGCTTTATAATTGAAGAAATAAGCGGCAAAACAAAATATGAATATAAGAAGCAGCAATTAAAAACAGTAAAAGCAATTAATATTGAATTAAGGACAAAGAATTTTAAAGCGACTCCGAAGACCTGCTTGTAACAATTTTCCTCCTCGGCCTTGCTACCGATTGCTTTGTCCGTGGTGAAGGCGATGGTTGTGTCTTTTCTAGCCGGGACGGTTGGACTCGAGTGGGTGGTATCCGTTGCATTGGGGCCTCCACCTCTTCACCTTCTTCTACATCAGCCATCTCTTTGGAGATCATTACGTTCGTTCCTCCTCCCATTGTTGTTGCTCCTCCGGTGTGGTGGGTACTTGGGTCGACGGTAGTGGAGCTATGGTGCACATAGGCATCTATCTCGGCTGATAGGCTGCCCATGAGAATTGGTGATCGGGGTGGGTGCTGAAAATGGCCCTTCGCTTGGATGGCCTTCTGCTGATAGACGAGGCCGTAGCAGAATCCGCTGCCCTGGATGGGCCAGCAGCCTAGTATTCGGGCTGAGGGTCCGCATGAAAGAACGACCTTGGTCCTCCCGGGGCTGGTGTAGTCTCGGTGTAAGGGGCGGCTATGACGAACATGTTGCTGGGAAACTCCGGAAATTGTACTCCTTGGTCCGGGAAGGCGTGCAGCATCATTTGGGTTAGAGTGCCATTGAAATCCCTTTGGTACTCCATGTACCTCTGTTGTCATAGATCCATTGCTGCCACTCGTTGCAAGATCTCCTAGTACGGATCTGTTGCGGAAGAGGTGTGGGCAGTACTAGGCATGTCTACCGTGTACTGGGCCCCGGCAGCAGTATCGGCAGTGAACTGCTGCGGTGTTGCTTGGACAAGCTCTCCTTGTGTGATCTGCATGACATTATGACAGAAGTCTCTGGTCCATCCTCGTCGTGGGGGCGTGTATTCGTCCGTCTCTTCGATGGGCACACCTACGGCAACACATAAACCCGTGATCAAACAAGGGAAATACAATGTTCCCCTATCTTTCTTACCGCACTCATGAATTTCCCGAAGGATGATCTCTCCAACGTTGATGGTCCTCTTGTTGATGATGGATTGGATAAGCACCAATCTTTTGCGATCCACCATGCTATTGTGTGATGTGGGGATGAGCCGTCGCTTGACAAAGGTGTTCCACATCTTGGCCTCGGGCTTAAGGCTTTGTCTTGTTACGGATCCTCGATGGGTACCGGTTTCCCATGGGGTATTCGCGTAACAAAGATCATCTTTGATGAGCTCGTAGAAATTCGGCGTGGATGTCACTGTCAGGGGTGAGGCCGTAGAAATTGTTGATTGTTTCGGCATCTAACTGGACCGGCCTACCGTGGCAATGAACGAAGAGGGAGTCTTTGCTGGGCCCGTGCGCATAAAACTCCCGCACGATCGTGGCATTCGCCTGGGCAGGTTGGAGACAGAAAATTTCCCAATTTTGGTACTTAATTCTATCATAGAGGTAGTGCTCAATGCCGTAGTTTTCTTCATCCGCATACTAGAAACCTTGTTCTTCCCACAGTTGCCGAGCAATGAAAGATCGGTTGAAACGATCTTCAACATTGGCTGGGGCGAATATCTTGTAAGTTGCCATCAAGATTGGAGAGAATTGACTTCTTGGAGTTTTTCTTGAAAAGAATTTGAAACTTCGCAAAGATTATGAGTAGGCAGAGAGTAATGTGAGAGAGAGATTGTTATGAATACTAAAGAAAACTAGAAAGCAAGAGTGAATAGTTCAAGGGGAAGGAGTTTCTTATATAGGCCTCGGCCTTGTGATCGTTGAAGCCACTAGCCGTTTTGTAACCATTTTCTTTTCTATCGTTTCCTTTTTCTGCCGCGGCAGGAATCTCGGCAGACTAGCCGTTACACTGTTCTGCCCGTTGGGACTGCTGCGGCCCTAACACTGTTTTATTGCCTCGGTAGAGTTCCTGCTGTGAACTATTTCTCCTTTATTCTTGCTTATTATTTCTAAATAAAACACACAAAAGAAAAAAATACTTAAAGCAAAAATAATAAGAATAATAAAAATAAACTAATCCTAATATATTAATAAAGAGAAGGGAGTAGATCATGTTACTGGTGGGGAGCATGCAAATGCATCTCCCAAAATTATTCTCTCCCTTAGGCCCAAATTGTGAATCGGTTGTGGGCCACTCTTTTTTTCTGTATGTTCATCCACATTGAGCTTAATCTTTTTGCCGAATATCCTGCCGAGAAGGCTGCCCAGGCAGGATATTTTAGTTTCTACTGTGTGGATGGCCTTGCACTACTCTGGATCATCATATTTTTTTAAGTTGTGGAATACGTTGAGTTTGACTTGTTGGTCATTGACCCGCATTGTCAACTCTCCTTTTTCCACATCAATTAATGTGCGTCCAGTTGCAAGGAAAGGTCTCCCAAGGATGATCGGTGCATTGTCATCTACTTCACAATCAAGGACAAGAAAGTCAGCAGGAAATATAAACTTATCTACTCTTACCAGTATGTTCTCGATTTAGCCTTCAGGTTGCACATAGGATCGATCCGCTAGTTGGAGCATCACTGTTGTAGGTTTCGGCCTTCCAATTCCAAGCTTTTGAAAGACTGATTTGGGCATGAGGTTTATGCTTGCTCCAAGGTCGCATAGGGCCTTACCTTCATAATTCTTACCTATCGCACAAGGTATAGTAAAGCAGCCAGGATCCTTTAACTTTGGTGGCATACGGTTAAGCAGCATTGCCATGCATCCCTCGGTAGCAGCCACTGTCTCAAACTCACCTATTCGTTTCCTCTTTGACACCATGTCCTTTAGGAACTTGGCATAGTTGGGCATTTGTTCAATAGCTTCAACGAAAGGTATGTTGATGTGGACTTGCTTCAAGATGTCTAGGAATTTCTTGAATTGTTGGTCCTGTTTTTGCTTTTTCAACCTTTGTGGGAAAGGTGGTGGTGGTCTCATCTCATCCAGGGTTTCTTTAATTTGAAATTTAATACCTGGCACCACTGGAGTTGCTGCCTCGGTAGGCTGCTCAGGAGCTATAGTGCTTTCTGTCGGGGCAGTGTTATCAGCTTCAGTTTGCTCAGCCTCTTCTCTTGTTCGATCTGTTGATTTAATTTGACTCTCTGGGATCTTTTCCTTCAGCTGTAGACCACTCTTAGTAGTGATTGCTTTGCACTGTTCATGGCTCATTACCTTAGCAACTTCAGTATTGCTAGATAGCCCTCCTTGTGGTCTAGTGTTAATGGTATTTGAGCAAATTGCCCAACCTGGGTTTCAAGCGTTTTAATGGTCGCTTCTTGATTTTGCAACCTCATCTCAGTTATATTCATGAAGACATCTGTCCTCTTGATGAAATTACTATTCTCTTCCATGTATGACTCAGTTTTCATCATGAAGGCCTTTAGCGTGTTCTCCAATGAACTTACCGGTTGCTGCTGCATCTGCGGTGTCGGCATTGACATTCTTTGAAAAATTGCTTGAGCATTACATAACCCAAATGACATTCTTTGAAAAGCATAAGTTCCATAAGGGTAGTTAAAGGTCGTGTTCTCCAATGAAGGCCTTGAGCACTTATCATGCACCATTGAAAAATTGCTTGAGCATTACATAACCCAAATGGCATTCTTTGAAAAGCATAAGTTCCATAAGGGTAGGTAAAGGTTGTCTTCTCCTGGTCCTCTAGTGCTAGAGCAATTTGGTTGTACCTAGAATAGCCATCGAGGAAGCAATAATAAGCATTTCCCGCCAATCGATCCAACATTTGATCGATAAACGGAAAGGGAAAATGGTCCTTCTTTGTTTCTTTGTTCAGCTTCCTATAGTCCACACAAATGCGCCAGCCTGTGACTGTCTTTGTCGAGAGCAACTGGTTGTCCTCATTCGTGATCACTGTTGTGCCTCCCTTCTTAGGAAAACAATGCACAGGGCTAACCCATGAGCTGTTAGAAATTGGGTATATGATCCCTGCATCCAACCACTTGATAATCTCCGTCATCACTACCTTCTTCATCGTTGGGTTCAGTCTTCTTTGGGGCTCAACAGAATTACTATGGCATTCTTCTAGCAGGATCTTGTGCATGCAAATCGTAGGACTGATGCCCTTCAAATCGGCCATGTTCCATCCTAGAGCTTTCTTATCTTGAGATAATAAATTCAAAAGACTAAGCTCTTGGTTAGGATCTAAACTAGAAGAAATAATCACCGACAAAGTATTTGAGATCCCAAATAAACATATTTTAAATGCGGTGGTAGTGGTTTCAAATCTAGAGATGGTGCATGTAATAATGATGGTTTAGGAGGAATAAATTCAGAGAAATAAATTGATTCAAATTTCATACCTGGTCTTGGCTTGTAGTAACTAATTTGTTGTAGCTCCAGATGAGCTTCTTCTTCCTGATCATGCTCATCCAGCAGTTTTGCAAAGTCCTTCATTTGCGGAGAATTGTCACAACAAAAATCTATATTTTCTTCATTTGCTGCAGCATTTACCCAGCTATACAGTGACATTCTTCATTCTCATCCATGTACTTGAGAGTGTTGAAGACATTGATAGTCATGGACTGGTCTACTACTCGCATTGTGAAGTATCCCTTTTCACAGTCGATGAGAATTCAGCCGGTAGCAAGGAATGGTCGTCCCAAGATGATGGATGCTTTGTAGTCCACTTCACAATCCAGAATCAGAAAATCCACCGGGAACACGAACTTGCCTACCTTTACTATCACATCTTCCACTTTACGTTCTGTCCGGACATGAGAATGGTCCGCCAATTGTAAGATGACAGTGGTAGGTCATTTACTCCCTATACCAAGCTTCTTGAATATTGACTTGGGCATCAGATTCACACTCGAACCGAGGTCGCATATTGCTTTACCTACAAAATTGTCTCCTATCGAGCATGGAATGATGAAGCTGTCAGGATCTTGCCTCTTCATGGGAAGCTCAGTCCCCCTAGAATAAAACTCAGATGTTATAGTAACTATTTCAAAATTCTCAACTTTTCTTTTCTTTGTAACAAGGTCTTTCAAAATTTTTGCATATGAGGGTATTTGATCAATAGCATCTAAAATTGAAAAATTTATATGAAATTGGTCCAGAATACTTACAAATTTTTGAAATTGGAGATTCTCTTTGTGTTGCTATAATCGTTGAGGGAATGGTGGTGGGGTCTTACGTCCTCCAAAGGTTGCGATGGTACTGCTTCTTTTGCTGCAGCGTCTGCAAGCTTCTCCCTAAATGCCTCAGTATTTAATTTTTCTCCAATTTCTTCTTGAGCTGATTTTTCTTCTTGTTGTTTAGCTTCTTTTTGCTCCTGAATGGGGTTTCTTCTTTTTCCTTTCTTTTGAATTGTTCCCCCATGTTTATTTGTCTTCTACTCCTCAAGGTTAGTGCGTTGCATTGCTCTTTGTCATGATTTTTAGTGACTGCAGTATCACTAGGCAGATTATCTCTTGGTCTCGCTTGTAATGCTTGAGCAATTTGACCCACTTGAGTCTCCAGTGATCTTAGCAAAGACCTATGACTTTGGAATAATGCTCTTTGGGTCTGCAACAGATTGCCTTGATTAGATATAGTTGTGGAATGCTCCTGCAATAATGCCTTCGTTGATGTCATGAACTCCTTTGTAGAGGCCATAAATTCTTGCAGCGAAGCATCCAAAGACTTTTTATGACTTTGGTGATGAACTGTTCCCTTGTTCTCATTTTTCCATGACATATTTCCTTGAAAACCATGGACTCCTATTTGTGTTGCCATGAGTTGTTGTCTACCCGAGCTGCTAGCTTGATTTTGTCCTTGATTACCCCAAGAAAAATTAGGATGTTGTCTCCACCCTGGATTGTACGTGTTGGAGTAGGGGTTGTTGGAATTTTTATTGAAGTTTCCAACGTAATGAGCAGACTCTAGATGAGTTGGGCAGTCTTTATCAAAATGGTTACCACTACAATGCACACAAATTAATGCCTTAACATCTCGTACTTCACTAGGCTGTTGAAGATTCTTCAACATATTTGTGATAGCAGAAAGTTGTGCGAAACAGAATCGTTCGCGTCGAGCTCCAGCTTGAGTTCTTCTACCTGTTTCAAGTCTTGTAGTTGGAAACTGATAATCATTGTTGGCTATTTTATCCAAAATATCAAATGCTTCTTTAGACGACTTGTCCAGAAGTGTCCCATTTGCTGAAGCATCTAACATCATCCTTGTAGGTGCATTGACTCCATTGTTAAATATCACGATTTGAGTCTAGTCTTGAAAACCGTGGTTTATAGACCTTCTTATCAAGCTTTTATACCGACCCTAACACTCATGCATCGACTCGTCATACCCTTGTCTGAAGGATGCTATCTCATTTCGCAATTGGGCGTTCATGTTGGGTGGATTATACCTTGCCAAAAAGCTTTTGCACAAAGCCGTCCACGACTCCATCGAACCGGCTAGAATACCATTCAACCACTCTCTAGCTCGGTCTCTCAAAGAGTATGGAAATAGTTTAAGCTTCAACACATCCTCGTGCACTCCTTGTTGGCGGAATGAATCGCAAACCTCCAAGAAAGCATGGATATGTTGTCGAGTGTCCTCATGCGGAGATCCTTCAAGCTGTCCGATCGAATTGAGCATATTAAACATCACAGGTTTGAGCTCGAAGTGTGCAGCTTGTATATCAGGTGTCACTATCCCAGAATTGAGGTCATCCAAGATCGATGTAAGGTGATCTCGAATTGCCCTTGGTCTCGCTACAGCTTCAGCATTTCCTGTAGCATTTTGATTCTGAAAACCCTGAGCAGACAACATTGTTTTTCTTTTCTCTCACCTTCTTTGTCTAAAATACCTTTCGATTTCCGGGATAAATGGTTCGAGGTATTCTCGAGGATTCACTCTGGGCATCCACTGACCAAAAAACTATAAAGAAAAACAAAGAAAACAAAGATTAAACAAAAACAAAAGACTCAAAACACAAAATAAAAAAAATAAAAAGATAGAAAGTATGAAAACTATGATTGAAATTACCTATTGCCTCAATCTCCGGCAACGACGCCAAAAACTTGTTGCGCTACTTAAAGACTTGTTTAAGTGCTAATGTGTGATTGATTTGCATGCAAGTATACACATCGAACAAGTAATAAAGTGTGTGAGTGAGATCGTTCCTACGAGGATTGGGTAAGTTATTACAAAAATAGTTAACATACACAAAAGATAAAATAATCCTTTGTATCAGCATATGCTAAAGCAATTCTGCGATTATCACCAAAATGCTTTAGCAAAATAAAAGTGTCACTAATGATGCTGGAGCGAAGTTAAGATTATCACCAAAATACAGTAGAATCAAACTAATAATTGAGTAATAGATAAAGTTGCACAAACACAACACAGAGAAGATATTCAAGCTTAAGATAGGCTAGGCTTGCTATGGTACTGACCTTACTATTCTCCTAAAAACTTACTGTTCCACTGGTTTAATAAGTGCTCGATAGAGTTTACTAAAAATGCCTCCACTATCCCTAGTTAGAAGGCCTAACATTCGAAAATGCTAAGGCATTACTTCCAGGTCTCAACCTTAACACATCTAATATTCATAAAGTGCTACCCCTTTTAGTCGTTGAAACTCTTCCTTATCCCTAAGGTGAGTTAGGATTCTACTCCCACAATAACCCCATTGTTCAAGTTGGTCTAGCTTTGTCTATCCCTAGATCTAAGCTTCCCGAACCCCTTAGCTATGGCTATCTCCCAATGTTCTTACAAACCAAGGTTTAGATGAAAAAGGTATTAGCTTTCTTGAACAAAACACTAAATTAAACACTGGAAACAGTAAACATTCATTTAAACAAAATAAAGATCATCCAAAACAAGCCTTAGCCATACTAAGTTAGTTAATGGCTAGGTAAGGTAAACTATTCAACTTGCATCGTTTGAAATACATTTTCAATGGTAAGAAAAGAGGTAAAGCAAAGTGAAGAGGAAGGAAGTCTCAAACGCATGTGCCGTGAAGCTTTTCCTACCTTGCCGCTCCTCTCGAAGACGCACAAATCCCTTGCTCGAAGCTCTCCAACAATGGGTGCTTGGCTTAAGGTTGAAGACGAAGGAAAGTGACCTCCTTTATTCTTTCTTCTCCCTCGTGCTCTCTTAAAGTTCGCTCCTTTTTGTGGCTCTTTTAGCTACTGATTTTGCTCTTCTCTTGCTCTTGCACAACACACTTGTTGGAGGAGGCTTGCCCTTGTATTTATAGGAGGCTTCTAGGGTTTTGTGCCTTAACGGTGCAAGGGAATATTCCCTGACTTTTGCTGCAGAAAATGCCAGCAAAATGCAGGTCTGCAGGTGCGGTGCAACGTCTGCAAAGGAGGTGCAGCTGGCCTGGAAAATGCGTGAGGATAGTGGGCTGCAGGTATGTCCTTTCTTCCGTCTTGTTTTGTCCGCCCACAATGCTATAACAACTTTGAAGTCTGATCCAAAAGTTTAAAAATATGCTATAGCATCTCTTCAAATCTTTCAACTTTGCCCCAACAATCTGCACATCACCACCAACAAAATACCCTTCCAAGCAGCATCTTTAAAAATAAAAGAGAAAAGAGAAAATAAAAATAGAAACCTATCCTAAATGCAAATGCACATGAAATGCAACTAAATGTAATGCAAATGAACTTAAAATCAAACAAAACCGTAAGTAAAAGGGTATAAAATATATGCTTTTTAGAGCGTTAACATATGCCCAAATTATAAGGGTCGTACTGATATGGTGCCATACATTTTGGTACATCGTGCTTATTTTGGTCACCCATATTGATGCCCACATGTTTGTATCGGTACACCTACACTAATCAGGCTTAAAACAAAAGTAAAAAGTTCACTTACAAGCTATATAATACCCCCTAACATACACCTACCTTATCACTAAACCCATTTAGCACCTAAACACCACCAAATCATAACATTTCAAACTATCCTACCAATCGAATTCAACAATTCAACCAATAAGTCAATTATACCACTGGCCATTTACAATTCAATGAGCAAACCAAGCATGCTTCAACATAGAATTGAATTAAGGAACGAAGCAATAAGAGTTCGTCCATATTGCCATCAATAACTACTAATTGAAATCAATATGATCTCGAGCTTACACCTTAAAGCTTGGATTCTTGAGCTCACTTATTGCCACTCCAAAATATCTTTGAATACTCTGCATTTTGAAGTAAAATTAGAGAGCATAAACAATATGCTTAGTGATGGATGCTCAAATAAAACAACCACACAATACAGTCCCAAAATCTAATGTAGAATTAATTTCTCATGTCATGCTCATCAAATCTCACATTATCAAAATATTATTTGTTTAAATCAATCTTTCCCTAACATGTGTCATAAGTATTATTCATCTCAATGCATCTAAAGTCTCAAGTCTTACATGCTTCTCAATAGCAATGCTTATATAAGTCTCATGTACAAAATATTGTACAAAGTCTATTTCATATATGCAATGAACCATAAAAAAACTCCTTCAAACATGACACATGTTATCTCATATATTGGCTTGCAATTGAAAAGAGTATAGGCTCACCCCTACTCCCACATTATAGGCTAACTACTATGCACGCACCAATAGGCTCACCTCTATTGGAGATATACATCAGATACATGGATGTCTCATAATAGGCTCACCTCCATCTAATGTCACATTCTAGAAAAAGGAATAGTCTCGCCCCTAAATCCCATATGATAGGATTACCCTAAATAAATCATCAATAGGCTCACCCTAATGAACACACAATTAGGCTCACCCTAATGTGTATCCATCACGTATAATTTTTTTATATATATTATAGTGTATTTTATCCTATGGTCGACCAATTATATTTGATAGTTAATATGTCTCATCATTTAGTCAATATACACCTCAAAAACATGTTAACTAGCTGTGTACAATACATCATTTAAAAGTCATAGTTTCATTTTAACATCTCAATCATAAACTATGCAAATCTCTCAAGATTTCTCAATGCTATAATGGCTTTTCAAAACATCATTCTCGTGTGATGATTAATGTACATTCCATAATTTCAAAACACAAAGGATAATAATTAACAACTAAGATATAAATATGAGCATGACAACCTTAAACCTTAGGAAATCTGATACATAAGAGAACATTAAACATATCACTTACTTCCAAACATAAACATGGTTTCTCACATTAATCTATACTCCAAAATCTCGCTTTCAAGAAATAAAAAGCATTAAGACACACCTACTCAACCAACTTTGCTTCGTTTGCTTGTCGAAGCCTCTCACAATGGTTTTGATCGTCTATTAGCTTGCTTCAACGTCATTCTCTATTTTTAATCAATAAAAATAGAGGCATTATTGCACAATTAGCACAAAAATCCTTCCTACAATCTCTCGCATAAACAAGGCACACAATAATCCACTCCTTAAACCAACGATATCAATACCTAAGTTATATCTTGATGCACTCAACAACCCTTTTATACTCTACATACACCATCAACACATGCACAACCATAATAACCACTAAAAAACTTAAAGATCTCCAACTTAAAAATTAAACCAATTACCTAGTTTCGAGATTGTATTAGTTTAACCCAATTATTAACCATTCAATTATTTATCAATTAAGCCATCAAAACTCAATAGATTAACATAATAAAGAGTCAACAATTAGGAAATTTTAATAAAGAACTAGTAATTACAGGAGAAAAATAATCCTTACTTCTAATTCGGATTCCACCTTTAATTTCTTGATTAAAACATAAAAAAACAATAAGTTTTGATAAGTGTTTTTAATAAAATGACTTAGATAGCAAATTAAAATCATTAAGAATGAAAGAAATCCATGTTACATGTTGAGAATTGACTTAAAATGGATGTTTAGAATGAGAGAAAACTGAACGAAGAAAAGAGAGAAATGTGAATTACAAAAATGGGTGAAACTGGTTATGTTAATCAAATCTTGTTTAATTAATTAATTGAAAGCAATTAAAACTTTTTAATTGAAGGGATGAACCTTTTGGAAAAATATGGATTATTAATTGCTTAAAGATTCAAAGTTTTTATTCTTTTAAATTTTATTCACTAAAACAAAAAATAGTTTTAAATCTTTACAATTTGGTCACTCTTTTCCAAAATGTAATTCTTACAAATTTAATTACTTAAAATTGATTTGACCAAAGTTAAATATAAGTCAAATATGAATTTCAAAGTATTTTTCTATTTTTTTACCTTGACCAAAAATATCTATTATTATTATTTATTTCCTAAAACTAATCTAACTCGCCTAATTCGATTCGACCAAACCGTCAAACTTCTTGGCTAACTTCTAGGTCCAATTTTGGGACATTACAAAAGTGGCTAGTGGTGACTCTAAATTATTTTCAAAATCGAATAAAGGGTAAAACTCAATTTTTCTTAATTAATTAATACGGATTCAAAACGAACATTAATTTTCGTAATTAATTAAAGAAAACCTTGTTTAATCCCAAAACCTTAATTTTCAAGATTTAATAAATAAATAACAAATCTCGATTTTCAAATAATCAATCGTCAGATTATTTTTTCTCTCGGTTAAAAATGGTCACGACATAACTAAGAGTTTCTCTTATGTGGATTGTGCATGGTTGGTAGAGAAGTTAGTGAAGAAAATAAAAAGTTGATCATCTAAATGTTTGTCTTTTCTTAGGACGGATACATTTAATAGAAGTTATTTTAAGTTTGTTTGATATTTTGATACATAAGTTTTTTGTTGCCTTCCAAGGTGTTAAAGAAAGTAGAGCATTTATGTAATTCTTTCTTCTGGAAAGGCAGGGATAACTCGAAGAGGGATGCTAGAGTAAGTTGGGAGAGGGTTTGACATTTTTCACCAAAAACGTAAAGGGGGTTCGGAATTAAGAGCGTCCAAGCGTGGAATAGGGTTTGCATGATGAAATGAATATGACTTATTTTTGCCCATTCTATATCTTTATGGGTAGCTTGGGTAGAAAAATTTGTTTTAGAGGGGTCTTCTATTTGCAGGTGCAGCTAAAGACTAGTCATAGCTATCATTGAGGAAATTTCTAAAGCTTCGAGAGGATTATGCCAGAGTTAATGTTCCTTAGAGTAGTTTTCGTGCTAAGAATGTTTGGGAAAAGCTTAGGCAAAAGCATGAAAGAATGGGCTAGTATATAGTGGTTTGGGAAGGATTTGTAGTGCCTAGACACTCCTTTGTGTCCTAGCTGATAATTCAGGATCTACTCCCAACTAAGTATCGTATGATGACGAGGGGATGTCAAGTGGATTCGTTGTGTGATTCTGATTTTTGTATTATTTTAGTATTATTTGTTTGGTTTAGGAATCGTATGATGAGGCGGGGATGTCAAATTCAAAGGAAAGTAAAATCCACTTGTCTCTCTTGTCTTCACCTCTCGTGAGGAGTTGAAAAATCAACTTCCTAGCTGTATGGAACACACACTTCTCATTCTTCATCCATGTTGTTCGGATCCATGATTTTACCATGTCCAAAACCAGGCCACAAATGACTCTCTTTACATGATTTCTGTCACGGGAAATCTCCCCATTCAACCCCACTTTTTCCCCATTGGTTCCAGTTTTATCAACCAAAATGCCCAACTACCTACACCAGTATCATGCTTCTTTTCAACTTTTCGTGATGTCTTTTAAAAGAAAAATATACTACAAAGCCTTCTATTCCATGGCTCTATAAAGATGGTACAAACTTTGAGTTGCTTGTTTTTATTAGCTGAACCTTGGAATAGACAAAATGAACAATGGTGCAACTCAAACCCCTCCTGGTAATGAATTTCAAACTCGTTTTCTTGATATCCATGAAGTTTTACCCGAAGATGACGATGAAGAAGAAGAAGAAGGGATAACCAAAATGAAAGGTAATAAAGGTGCCGGTAAAAAGGGTTCACATAAGCCTGTTAAACTTCAAGAACTAAAGAGACCACAAAGGAGTTTTAATAGGCAAGTTTCATTGGAGACTGGGTTTTCAGTTCTGGACATGGAGTCCAAAGCCAAAGATGAAAGAAAGGCTCTTAGGAGAAGTGGTCGGAGTTTCGGAGGCTTCGATTCGGCAAACAGGTTTAATGGAGAAGCAAGGAAAGGAGACTTTAACATCTTCAGGACCAAGTCGACTCTCAGTAAGCAGAATTCTCTGTTGCCGACGAGAAAAGAGAAAGAAACGGAGACCCAAAGACCTGAAGGTGCCAATGGACTTGAGGAATCGGTTAATAAAAGTGTTCCTGCTGGAAGATACTTCGCTGCTCTTAGAGGTCCTGAATTAGACCAAGTCAAGGTAAGTTTATAATATTATGCAAATTCCATGCATGAATTTGATCTGCTTAAGCACTAAGCAGATTCCTTTGTTGTGCAGGACTATGAGGACATTCTCCTTCCAAAAGATGAGATTTGGCCCTTTCTTCTTCGTTTCCCAATTAACAGCTTCGGTATTTGTCTTGGACTTAGCAGCCAAGCTGTTCTATGGCGCGCCCTATCAACTAGCCCGGCAACCGAGTTTCTCCACATTACACCATTCATCAATCTTTCCATCTGGTTACTATCCCTGGCAGTGCTCGTCTCGGTCTCGATCACCTACATGCTCAAATGCATTCACTACTTCGAAGCTGTTAAACGAGAATACTTCCATCCTGTCCGAGTCAATTTCTTCTTTGCTCCGTGGGTTGTATGCATGTTCCTTGCCATTGGTTTACCACCAATGCTAGCACCTGCAAAACTGCACCCTGTCGTCTGGTGTGCTTTCATGGGACCTTATTTCTTGCTGGAGCTCAAAATTTACGGTCAATGGCTTTCTGGAGGAAAGAGGCGACTTTGCAAGGTGGCAAATCCATCTTCCCATCTCTCTGTAGTTGGGAACTTCGTTGGAGCAATCTTAGCATCAAAAGTGGGATGGATTGAACCTGCCAAATTCTTGTGGTCTATTGGCTTTGCACATTATATAGTGGTGTTTGTGACATTGTATCAAAGATTGCCGACCAGTGAAGCCTTGCCTAAAGAGTTACACCCAGTGTACTCCATGTTTATTGCAGCTCCATCCGCTGCTAGTATTGCCTGGGGAAGCATTTATGGCGAGTTTGATGGTTGCTCCAGGACATGTATTTTCATTGCCTTGTTCCTCTATATGTCACTTGTCGTCAGGATCAACTTCTTCACAGGATTCAGGTCAGCAAAATCCTTGAAAATAATTCATGTTCCTTTCAATCATAGGATATAAATTTACCTCCTTTTTCGATACTTTTGAAGGTTCTCCGTAGCATGGTGGTCATACACCTTCCCGATGACGACCGTATCGGTAGCGACAATCAAGTATGCAGAACAAGTTCCTTCTGTTATAAGCAAGGGTCTTGCTCTGTCACTTTCATTCATGTCATCAGCAATGGTGTCTGTATTATTAGTCTCCACCCTTCTCCATGCCTTCTTTTGGCAGACATTGTTTCCCAACGATCTCGCCATTGCTATAACAAAACAAAGACCTGTGAAGGAGAGGAAGCCCTTCAAAAAGGCTTATGATATAAAACGCTGGACAAAGCAGGCTCTAACCAAGAACAACTCTGGGGACAAAGAATACAATGGTGAGAATAAAGTAGCATAATAGTTTTAATCTACAATCTAGCAGAAGATAGAAAAAAAGCCGCAGTCTAGGTGCAAGGTTTTGACCATTGTGTCTGAAAATCATCTTTCATTGGAATCAATGTATGAAATATACTTTACCCAATGTATGAAATATAACTTCACTGTTTTGTAGCGGGATGAGATGTTAGACCATCTTGATATTTCTGAAAATACAAACATTTCCTTTGCTGGAAAATATCTGCATAAGAGGAATTAGATAATCAGTATAGGGATCAGCTACAACTAGCCCAAACTTGTTAGGAAAACTATTAAATTCATTTGGAAGGAGGAGGAGGAGGATACTGCTGATGAGAGTTGCAGAGCCCTTTCCAATGTGAGACAAATAATCTGAGCTACAAACCTGATTTTTCTAAAAGCTTCCAAAAAATTTATTAATCCAGAAACATTTAAGAAACTAGAGCATAGGTGCATTTGCTCGACAGTTTGGGGCTTAATCAAAATTTTCAACTTTTTACTGCCTAATTATTTTTTTTAATTTAAAGATTTAATGAGATTATTTTTAAAAAATTTGAAGTTATAATTAATTTTATTTAAAATTGAGAGTCTTAGAATTTTAACAACGTTGAGTTGATTGCACATACCATTAGAGCTTTTGAAATGCAACACTTACGGGAATTGTTTTGGGTTAATTGCGAAGAAGAATAGATTTTTTTGGAAGTTTGCTATGCCACCTAAGGTAAGGTTGTCAATGGAACAGCATGTGTTTTTATTGGTTTTGGCGATGTTTTGATTCTAATACGAGGGGCATGTATTGTATTAGGTGTTTATTCTTGGGTGTATCTTAGGGTTTAGAGAGTTAAAGATATGATGTATTTGTTATGGTGTAAGGTTTAGGGGTTAAGATATAAAAAATTAGGGTTAAAATTTAATATTCAATTTTTTTAAGATCTTTTAAAAAGAGGCATGGAAAGAGGAGAAATTATATCATGGGCCTCGCGTACCATATCAACCATGATCTCATCCAATTATAACCACCCAGTTCACCACTATCCTCCAACTCATTTTTTTTTCGAACTAATAAATCTTCACTTTCATGTCATTTTAAAAATATAATTTCTGAAAATTATATTAATGACATGGCTGATTAGTGATGGAATGAGTAGTTTTTATTGGTTAGGGATCACGGTTGACGTGGTGAGCCGGACATATGATATAATCTCTCTAGAAAGAGGCACAATTAGAGGCAAGAGATTTTTACTCTTATTCTTGAATGTTGTTAGATAAATTATCATATTGTATTTTTATCATAAATTTAGAGATATTTTTTAATAAAACATGTGATTGTCTCTTCTCTTATATAATTTTTTTAATAACAAAATCATATTTTGTTGATAAAAAATAAAATATATTAAATTAAGAAATTTTGAATAATGGTGATGATTCTAGTTAAGATTTGTCTTGAAATATTTATTTAGGATTTTAAATAATCGACGTTTTTCTTCCTACTTGTTAGCACATCTTTCTTTCGGCTTGTTAGCATGATTTCTTTCTTTTGTTTTAAGTTTATGTTTCCAAATAAAATATGGAAGACAATATGGCAAATATGGCAAACTGATGAAGAGAAAAAATCTATCATCGTGGATGATGAAATTCAAGGACTTTGATTTTTCTTAGATCTTTGTCTTTGTTGGATCTATTTTGACAAACAATATTGTAAAGTTTAAACCAATGCTTTCAACTTTGACAAATGTATGACGAACTATAGGCAGAATCTCAGTTTCAGATCTTGACAATGGATGGTATCTTTTTTTTTTCTATCATTTGCTTGATGTGGATCGTATATTAAAGGGAAGACCTTGGAATTTTAATGATCATCTTCTAATTATTCATCATCTACGACATGGTGAGGATCCAAATTCTAATTCTTGCACATATTAATATATAGGTTCAAGCTCACGATCTCCCTTATGGTTTCATGTCTGAACCGATTGAAAGACTTTTGGGTAATTTTATTGAAGAATTTGTTGAGTATGATAGAAACCTTATGATTTGGATTCTAGTGGGATAATGCGTATTAAGATTCAGCTAGACACTAGATCCCCACTAAAGCGAAGAAAAAAGTTTGATGCAGAAGAATAAAAAGGAATTTTATGTCCGTTTTTAGTACGAAAAGATTAAAAAAAATTGTTCTCTGTGGAAAATAAGTCACGGTAAAAGGTTTTACCTAATACGATTGATTTTGTCCACTAAGAATATGCCTCTTGTTTGAGACATATCATTGCGTGCAAGTGATCGGATATCAATTTCGGTGAGTAGATGATTAAAAGAGAAAAGGGATTTGATAGGCGAATTTTTTAGTAATCATGTTAGAGAAAATTGAGGAATCAACTCAAATAATACCAAGAAAGCAAGGTGGGATCCTAATTTACTATTTCAAAATATAAAGTCAATAACTAATTTTGGTAACCATCCAATTAATAATTCGGATACTCCTATGGTCCACGTGCTGAAGACTATCTAATGGACTGTTCAAAAGGTAATAAATATAGTCGATTTGTTAGTTCTTTTTTAGAAGTTTCTACGAGAATGGATTCCTGTAACAACAATCGAGAGATTCATGGTCTCTCAAATTCATCCACATCGGTCAACCTTTGTGAACAGGCCAGCCGTCAACAATGAAACTCTTAAGCTGGAATGTCCGAGGTTTGGGTAAGCCTCGAGAGAGACAACGTGTCCACTATACATTGAGAGACTCAGATCTGTCAATTATTTTTTTGATAGAAACAAAAATAAATGAGCATCTAGTGAAGAAAGTTAGACAAAAGTATGATTATACAAACAGAAATGATGTTGGCCTAAGAGGTAGTAGAGGAGGTTTATGCTTTGCATGGCGTAATGATTGTTAAGTAACTCCTTGATGGTTTTCTGATCATCACATTGATGTAATTTTATCCAAAGATTCAGATGAACAACAATGAAAGTGCACTGGTTTTTATGAAGAGTCAGAAGAACAACGTAGATATCTTTCTTGAAATCTTTTACAATAGCTTAATGACACTTCGAATATTCTATGGCTTGTTATTGGTGATTCAATGAAATTATGTTTTCCTTTGAAAATGTAGGTGGAAGATTAAGGAATAAAAACTAGATGAACTTGTTTCATCAAGCTTTTGGTAACTAAAATTTATCTGATTTGGGTTATTCCAGTAATTGGTATATATAAAAAAGGGAAAGTTTAAATCTAAAAATATTAGGGAGAGACTTGATAGAGGCTAGCAAATAAGTTATGGTGGTCTTTATTTGCACATTTCTCTCTTTTACATCTTGTTCATTCCATGTCGGATCATTTCCCTTTACACTTAAACATTGGGACAGATAATCTTCAAATACAAAAATGACATTTTAGATTTGAGGTAGCTTGGTTATTGGAAGAATCTTGTATAGAATAAGTCAAACATCTTTGAGAAAATTTTGATGGTAGGATTTCTGAACGTTTGAAGTCCGTTAACATAGGCTTGAATACATGGTTTGGAAGACTAAAAGCTTCTAGAAAAGTATCAATTTCTTATCTTCGAAAAAGACTTAATGCTCTTACTGAGCTATATCCCACTGATGAGGCTTTGAATGAAATTTTAGAAATAAAATTTACTAAATCTGAAATTGGACAAATCAAAACTTCATTAGGAACAACGTGCAAGAACAAATTGATTAAAACATAGAGATAGTAATACTACTTTTTTCTATTGATGTGCAACTCAAAGAAATAGAAAGAAAAAGGTTTGTTTCTTAGAAGAAAAAAATAGAAAATGAGTCTTGGAGATTAAAGGAATTCACAATGTTGTAAAAGACTATTTTTGGGCGATTTTTAAGTCTTAAGGTACGGTAATTCATGTAGATATTCTAGAGATGATTCTTTGTTGTATAAATGAAGATTTAAACGCTTGACTATGTCTTGATGAGGTTTATTTTGTAATTCAATTAATGGGACCTCTAAAAGCTATGGTTGAAGATGGTTTGGGAAAGATTTTTTGTCAACGTTTTTGAAATTTAATTAGTGATGATATTGCTAATTATTGTATCGGTTAGGTAAAGGAAAATGAAAAAGGTAAATAGCACTCACATTATCCTTATTCCAAATATCCTAAATAAATCAAATATGTGTCATTATAAACTCATAAGTCTATGCAATGTTATTTTCAAAATAATGACAAAAATACTAGCGAATTGGATGCGGGAGGCTATGGATATATGCATTGATGAAGCTCAGAGTCTTTTTGTTCTTAATCGCTCTATTATTAATAATGTAGTCACTTATTATGAAATCCTTCATTCTTATCAACAAAATAGGAAAGGGAAAAAGGAGACTTTTACACTTAAACTTGATATGAGTAAGGCATATGACAGGGTTGAAAGAAATTTTATCACTGCTATTATGAAAAAATAGGTTTCTAATCACTTTGGATTTCATGGACATTCAATTGTTTATCAATTGTTTCTTATTCTATTGTGATCAACGGTGTTGTGGGTAGTTGTTTTCAACCTTATAGAGGCATCGAAAAGGTGATCATTTAATTCCGTATATTTTTTTCTTTTACAGTGAAGGCTTATCAACAATTAATGTTTATGCAATGAGCATTTTGTTGCTGTCTAAAACTCTTTGTAAAAGAACTAAAGTCAATAATGAAAAAGTTTTGGTGATAAAAGTCTAAAAAGTGAAGACAAATCCATTGGTGTAAATAAAAAATAATGTGTAGTCTTAAAAAATAGAGGGCTCAATTTTATGGATTTCTTAAAATTTAACATTTCTCTTTTTACAAAGAAGAGCTGGGGGTTAATTGAAAGACCTACATCTCTAGTAGGACGTCTATTGAAACTTAAGTATTATTCATGTTCGAACTTTATCTATACTAGTCTAGGATTTTCCCCTTTATTAGTTTGGAGAAGCTTTTGGAGTACAAAAGGATTGTTAGAGAAAGGAATGAGATGGAAAGTAAAAAATGGTGTTTCTATAAAAATATGGAATGATTTTTTTTCTTTTTCGAAACATAGTTTGATGAAAATTGAATCTCCATCCTATCATCCAATTAATTGGGTCTCCCAATTGATTCAATAAAGAATGAGATGAGACTTCAATTAATTCTATTTTTTCTACTAAGGAAGCTAATTTAATCTTAATCATTCTTCTCTCTCACTTCAACCAAATTGATTGTATAATTTAGAATGATGAACAATTAGGCCTTTACTCTGTTCGAAGTGGTTACAAACTACTCTTATATCAATCAATGATGTGCCCGTAAGTTAAGACCGTAAATAAAGATATTTGATCGACTAATTGGCCATCTAAAATCAAGTTATAGGTATGAAAACTTATGAGAAATTTTATAACATAAAGAAAAATCTATAAAATAATAGGATTGTAAATGATCCTTTCAATTTATTTTTTCATGATCAACAAGAGATTTCTTTAAATGTGCTACAACATTGTAATTTTGTAAAATCTATTTGGTTAGTTATAATATACGACAACTTTGAATTTTACTCTACTATGAAGTTTAAAGAGTGGCTTTCATGGTCGGTTCTACATAAACAAAAACAAAAGCATGTTGAGTTTTTATGTACAATTTGGGCAATATGGTTTTCAAAGAACAAGAAATATCATGAAAGTGTTTCACAATCAAAATAGAAACTCATCATTTTTATACGGTTCTATTATAAAGAAATTTGTTCTGTGAATTCACATTTGGAGATACCAATTAGAACAACTCTTATGAGTTGGTCCCCTCTTTATAGTAAACAATATCAAAGTCAATTTTAATGCAAAATTTTTACAGAGCAAAAAAACTTTTCATCATGTATAGTTATTAGAAATAATAACATGGTTGTTTTGCGAGCTTGTCGAAGAGAGTTTTTCGTATTGAGTCTCCATTTGCAACTGAAGCATGGAAAACCTTGTATGCCTTTCTTTTTATAGTCAATCTGGGATTCTCTTTAGCATTTTTCGAAGGCGACTCTCTCTTAATAATTAGAAAAATTTAATAAAAATAATGAATATTCAATAATTAGTTCTATCATATGGTAAATAAAGGAAAAATTATAGTCTCTCAATTCATGTATATTTACCTTTACTCCAAGATATGAAAATCTTGTTGCACATGCAATTGCATAGGATGATTCTTATGGTGAAGAGGATCGTTTCTAATTTTAAGAAGTTTCATCATCGATTGAGGAATTGGTGAAAATGGAGGCAAGATACAGGGTGTTTTAATTTGCAAGTAAGACATCCTCTAATCAAAGGATCTATCAACCATTGTTTTTATTTCTCTAGGCATTTCTACCTTTGCTTTTTGATATGCTTCTCGTTTGACATAGAAATGCTTTTCAAGGTCGATTTTTTTTTTTTGTGTGTGTGTGTTTGTTTCCTTGTCTTCCACACACTTCTTTAACTTGGGATTATTATTTATTCTTTCATTAAAAAAATGAATGTGTTATCACTGATTTTTCATCTCAAATAAAATATAATGGAAAACATGAAAGAGATTATCTCAAAATCAAAATCAAATAAAAGAGAAAATGTGCCAACTTTGATACGAAAAAAATCAAGAAAAAATCATTCCCAAATCATATAAAATCAGTTAAAGATAAAAAGGGAAAGGAGATAATTCAAATTTGGGAAGATTTTATCAAATTGGGACTAGAATCAAACCATTATTTTGGGTTTTTTATCCAAAAATTAGTGGATTTTGGATATTATTTTTAATTTTTTCACGTATTTGTGGATTCAAAACCATTATATAAAATCTTTCCCATCCCTTGTAATTCACAAACCACAACTCTCAATTCCTACACCACAATTCACATTCACCATTCATCTTCTACTCTTGTAACTCACTCACATAGAGAAAACTCTCAAGTTTGTATTGAAAATTACAAGTTAAATACAAGAAGAAAAGTTTTTTAAGTATATTAACCTTTGTTCTTATCATTTTATTTTTTTTCTTATGAATAATTGATGAACACATTCATTTTTTAAAAGAGGTGTTTTGATCCATTTTCTTTAGTAAGTGTTAGAATATGATTTTTTTGAGCTTATATTCACGTGTTAAAACAAAATGTACCGATTGGATTAATTTAAACCATTTTTACCATTTTTTTTAATTTTTTAACTTTTTTGTTTTTAAATAAGATATTGGTTTAGGTAAAACCCTAAAGATTAGGATCTTGAAAGCCTTAGTTATTGTTTTAAAGATTATTAATATTCTCTTCACATCAAAATTCATAAAACACATTTAACTACACTTAACCCTAATAGGTAGGTAAAATACACTTAACCCTACACTTAACCCTTTCCACACGTAACCGATTCTCAAACCATTTTTGTATTTTTCGCAGACCAAAATTATTATTTTAATAAAGAAAAATGATTTTATTAAAATGGCTTGTTTTTATGTGATCCAATCACACCTTGTTTTAAAAAAATATTGGTGGCGACTCTGTTGTTTTAGTTTTTTTAAAGAAAAAATCGTCGAGCCACCTTGAAAAAGTGGTTGCGACAACATATTGACTCTACTAGGGACTATTGTTTTTTTACAAAAAAAAAAGATTCAAGCCACAAGGAGATTACAATTTATTTTAATTTTAGGAATTTACAAGTTTATATAAAATTTAACTTAATTGTCCATTTATGAATTTGATCCAATTTTACGCATTTAAAACGTATTTTCAAGCTCTATACCCAAGCTTTGTCCAGATCGTTTAAGTGAAGGGAACACACTATTGCTCTCGTGGGAATTTAATTCTCCGCATGAGCGTAGTAAGTACCTTGGGGCTCGTATGTCCTAATTCTTCGTAAAGATATTCATCCTTCGCATAGACCTAGGAAAATGAGTCCTCCTAAGTTAAACTTGATTCGTTGGAAGCCTATAATGGGTGAGAATAAGGGGCCTTGTTACCCTTAGTAGGGGATAGCGAGGACAGTTCAGGGACCATTATAGAATCAAACCATGTGTGTGAAACTAGAAGCCCAACCCATTAGAACATGTGGAAAACCTTAGAGTTAGAATTTGGTAAAAATGATTTAGTAAGAATAATTCGTGGAAACATGTCAAAAAATGTTGGAATGTGTTGCCTAGTTATTATTCATACAATAAAATTATTTTGGACCTTAATATTTTTTATTTTTATGCTAATCTTTTGTTTTTTTTGCATATTTATTTCTTGCATCATGCATCTCATATATAGAAGGGGTCGAGTCTGGAGAATATTACTCAGAATAGAATATTTTTTTTCGTAATGGATAGAAGGTTCCTTCGAAAAAGTAAGATCATAAGAGAATAAACCTTTTGTCTGAAGTCAACCAATGAACACATGCAAGTGAGGAAAAGAAAAACAAGTAAGAAACTGAGAATTTGAAAAACAAATGAGTTATTGAAAAAGGAAAAGAGATTAATTATATGGAAAATGAGGGTCCATGACAACAAGGTCTATTTGTGAGGAAAAAGACAATATTTTTCGTAATGGGTAGAAGAATCCTTAGAAAGAGGAAGATAATAAGAGAATACATCTATGGTTCGAGGTTAATCAGCGAGAACCTACTGTTGAAGAAGAAGTAAACGATTGAGGATTTAAAGAAAAAATGAGTTATTGAAAAAGGAAAAGAGAGTGTTTGCATAGAAAATGAAGACCCATAACAATAAGGTCTATTTTTATGAATTGTAGGGCATATGTGGCACTATCAACAAAAAGATAAAACAAAACCAGACTTTTATTGTTAAGTTTTGGGCCCAAGTGGAAGACTCGATTCATTCACTACAATTGAGTCGTTGTACATATTTAGGTCAGTCAGAGTAATAATGAACTTAAAAAACAAGTAGAGACCATGAAGAGCATCATCCAAAAATTTTGAACAAAGATTTTGGTGGACATCAATAAAGGGACAATGACAAATAGTTCACTCGTCTTAAGGAAAATGCTATGGGATTCCAAGAATGATACATGATCGACAAGAGTGTCATGGACCAAATCCAAGATGTAGTCAGATATGGGATGTTAACTAAGAAAGTTGAAGCTTTACGCCTATATAAGAAGTATGAATAAGACTCTTATAGCTGGTCAATGAAATAGTTGGGTACTCAGGATAAGATATACTCGTGATATAATTCTAAATCTTTCATAATAAGGATCTTCAATATCCAATGAAGATCTACTTCTAAGAGTAAGACCTTAATGGATCGATGTCCCTTCTTATGCATTCACACATTTACATTTAATCATTTGCATTTATTAGTTGTTTGTTTGCATTTGTTTGTGTTTTTACATCATTGCATACATTCAAAAATAATAAATAATTAATTTAAAAAGGGAGAAAAGTTTCACAGAAGCACTATACCAAAGCAATTTTCATTAAAGATAAGTCGACAACTTCAGGAATACACGAGTTTATTGGATGTTGTTACCCAAATAGCAGTCATGTTGAGGTTTTAGGACCCAAACAAAGCGAAAACAACTAATGGAATCAATGCTTTGCTAGAGATTGCTTACACTTTTGTAAGAGCAATAAAGGAACATGTCCCACCTAAAGCAAAGTTCTAACTTCACCTCGATAGATCTTTATCCATTTCCCTAAACCTACGGATTGCTTATCATGAAGAAACACAAGACTACAAAGTGTTTGAGCTCGATGAAGCTATTGATTAGGCCACAAATGACAAGAAGTGAGAAGACTGTTATCTTTAAAGCCCTTTAAGAGGAAAGCATTTAGAGTGACATAGATGTTAAAGACCTAAGCTTGGTGACTAATTTGGTAATTCTTCTAAATTTTAAGGTCCTTGATTTTGAAAAGTATATTAGAACCACTTTTCCTTCGACATATCTGACCAAGCATTGCCAAAAGATGTCAATGTACTTAAGTTGTCCATTCATTGTTTTCAATATAGTTTGTTTAGGTTTGTATCTAAGTATATTCAATTAAGTTGAGTGAGTATACGAACATAAAGATATTTATTATGGGCTTTCAACATGCAGTACAAATATGCCACTGATATTGTCTTGAAGTAACTCGTCTTATAAGGAATGAAGCAGAAACATAATGAAAGCATCCGTCAATATGCATAGAGGTAACAAGATATGACAACCCAAATTCAATCTTCAATGGTTGAAAATGATCTATAAAAGATGAGAAAAAAAAGGAAAGAGAATATGACGAGTGTCTTATAACATGAATGACTTCGGCAATGAAAGATTTGATAACTGAACAATAAAAGTTTTTTTGGTCAACGATGGAGACAAACATAGAACAAACCCTTTTTTTTATCTCGTGAATATCATAGAACTTCTTTAATGAGAATTTATATTATTTTACTCGTTTAAAGATATATTTTCTTAATTTTTCACAAGTGACACATTTCTTTTTCATTTATTTGATCCATTTCTCTTTCAAAATACTCCATTTTGGCAAAGCGTCTAATATTGATTGTATGAATGATTCTTTAATCTAATCCCGAGATTGAGGTCTAAAATATGTGTTCAGGATTAATGTGAAAATCTCATTTTAAGTGAATTTTCCTCTCATACATTGTTGCTTAGTTTTTTTTGAATAAAGTGGTAGCTCTCAAACATCTACCAACTGAAGATTACTTCTCTTTAATGATATTTGTTTGTGAAAAGACATTTGGCATTCTTTTATTTCTTTTATCAAATAAGAAAATAAAAATCTCTTGTTATCCCCTTTGAGTCTAATATTTTTCTTTTGTTTGAACTCTAACCAAAGATCACTCCCCACACTGGGGGGAAAGAGGATGAAAGGTTTTTTTAAGTGAAAAAAGTGTCAGATCAAGGACGATGAAAAAAACAAAAAAAAAGGAAAAATCAAAGAAATAAAAAGCAAAAAAAGAGAAAAAAAACAAGAAATAAGAGTTAAATCGTGAAAGAAGATAAAAGTATGAAATATGTTAGAAATCCTTCAAATGAAACATATGCTAGAAAAGAAATGAACTCTGCGGTGAAAACCCAAAATAGGGAGCCTAGAGTGATCTTGTAAAAAAAAAGAACGAAGATTTCATCAAGAAAATTTGATCCTTGGTTTAATCACCCTTGAATATATATTTGAGCCTATGTATCATTTCTTTTGTGAACAAAATATAGCTTACATTAGAAGCCTTAAAAGACCATTTAGATCACATATGAATATTTTTGAAAAAGAAGTTTGTTTTCGGAATACATTACGTTAATTGAGTTAACCTTTCTTTAAGGACCATTGAACTTATAATGTTTGATCGAGATTAGAAAAGAGGGAAGATTAAAACTTGGGAGTTGGTGAGTTAAAGAGAGCCATTAAAATGAGTCATTATCGGGTTGATAGATTTGTGAATCATTCATATTATGAATTTTGGGGCACTTGACTTTGTTATTTTGTGTTTGTCATGGCTTTCAAGTTTAAATCCTCATTTTTATCCTTAATTCTCTTCAAAACCTTATTTCTAGTCTTCTTTTTTTTTTATTTTACGAGTAAAGTAACATAGATTCATGAAAAAGTTTTATTGGTATTGATTTTGAGTTTAAGGGCAATTATTCATCACAACATAAGTTCCTTAAGTGGAATAGGGGCAACACCGTTTCACTTGCTTAGGGATAGAAGTTGAAGTACCAATTTGGGTTGAAATCTCGTTCCCCACAATCTTAGTGGAAGCAGAGCTAGAAGAAATTGAATGAGTCCAAGCAAGATATGACCAGTTAAACCTAATTGATGAAAAGCAGTTGAAAGTTGTTTTCCATGATCAAATGTATCAAACGAGAATGATTTAGGCTTATAATAAGAAGATTCGACCGAGAAAATTTCAGGAATAAGACTTGATGCTGAAGAATTATCAATCTAGAAGATACCAAGACATGTGGGCACTTGATTTGGAAAACCTTATGTTGTATCGAAGGATTTTTCTGGATAAGCTTTGATTTTGGTAACATCAAGCCCAATAAAGAGAAATTATGCCTATAAAAAGAAGAAAAGTATTTAAATGTGAAAACTCATAAAGGGTGCCATATATGCAAAAAAAGAGGGGAAAAAAGACAAAAGAACAAGGGGATTCAAGATGAAAATCCACAAAGGGGGTCTTATATTCAATGGCAGATTTGAGTTGAAAACCCGTAAAGGGAAGCTCAAATAGTTTATTTAGACATACATAAAATAATTCCCTCAAAGACTTGATAGCTTGAAAAGAATTTTGTTTCTTTATACATCTTTGTTAGTTCCAAAACTTATACAACAAAAGCAACATTCAAGAAATTTCCTAATGTTTTGACTTTATATTGATTTAAAGTCTCCCACGATATTAGGTATAGAATAAATAGGTGAAAACACAAATATTTGCAAGAAAACGCATCAATTTACTCAACAAGGGGCAAGAATTGAAGAACACATGAGAAGCACAGAAGATGCTTGTTACCAATATACCTTTAAGCATGGACATTTAACTTTATTGGAGAATATGTCTCATAATGTGAGAGTTTTCATCCGATTAGAAAAGTTTCCTTATCTCAGAAAAGATGAAAACAAAAGGAATGTTGAAAATATGATACTAAAAGTTGATCATTTAAATCGATTGAATTGAGTGAGCAAAATAAGAAAATCAAAAAGATGAAAACAAAGAAGAATCTCAAAGAGAAAAGAAAATAGAAACCCAAATAAAAGAATAAGAAATGAGGGGAAAATGCATATTAGGCATCCGTAGGGGCATGTTCATCATAATTGTGTCATTTGTTAAATTTTGACAAGTACAATGAATGCACTCAGCAAAGAGAACCTGCATATTCAATTCTGCAAGAGGAAAATGGAATCCTTTGATGAACCTACTTATCTATTCGAGCATGAAGAGAAGAGAACTTGCTTATCCATCTGAGCATGAGGAGGTTGAAACCCTTTTTTTTTAGTATCTACTTATCTATTTGAGCGAGAGGAGAATATAACCTACTTATCCATCCAAACATAAGGAGGATGGAATCTTTTTAAACTGCTTATCTATTTGATTTTGATGATAATAGAACATGTATATCCATTCTTGCATGAGGAGAATGGAACCCTTTTTAGAATATGTTTATCTACTCAAGCATGAGGAGACTAAAATCTATTTATCTATTTGATCATGAGGATAATAAAACCTGCATATTCATTCATGTATGAGGAGAATGAAACCCTTTTTTGAATATGCTTATCTACTTGAGCATGAGGACAGTAGAATCTGCTTATCAATTCGAGCATGAAGAGGATAGAACTTTTTTCAGTATCTACTTATCTACTCGAGCATGAGGAATGTAGAACTTGCTTATCTATTCGAGAACGAGGAGAATAGAACCTGCATATCTATTCGTGCATGAGGAGAATATAACTTTTTTCTTGAACCTACTTATCTATACGAACATAAGGAGAATAGAACTTGCTTACCCATCCAAGCATCAGGATGATGTAACCTTTTTTAGAAAATTGCTTATCTACTCCAGCATGAGGAGAATAAAACCTGTATATCCATTCATATATAAGGAGAATGAAACTCTTTTTTGAATTTTCTTATCTCCTCGAGCATGAGGAGATTAGAATTTGCTTATATATTCGATCATGAGGAGAATAAAAGCTCCTTATCCATCCGAGCATGAGGAGGATATAATTTTTTTTAGAATTTGTTCATCTATTTGAGTATGAGGAGAATAGAACTAGGATGTTAATTCGTGTATAAGGAGAATGGAACCCTTTTTTGAACTTGTCTATCTATTTGGGCATGAGGAAAGTAGAACTTGCTTATCTATTCGAGTATGAGGAGAATTGAACCTACATAGCCATTCGTGCATGAGGAGAATGAAACCTTTTTTTTCATATCTAATCGAGCATGAGATGAGTAGAACCCGCTTATCTATTCGAGCATGAGGAGAATAGAACCTGTATATTTATTCGTGCGTGAGAAGAATGGAACCCTTTTCTAAACTTCCTTATCCATTCGAGCATGAGGAGGATTGAAATTTTTCTAAACTTGCTTATCTATTCTAGCAGGAGGAGAATAAAACTTGCATATCCATTCGTTCATGAGGAGAATGGAACCCTTTTTTTAAACCCTCTTTTCCATCCGATCATGAGAAGAATAAAACCTTTTTTCTTGATTTTGCTTATCTATTCGAGCATGAGGAGGATAGAACCCACTTATCCATCGACGCATGAGGACGATGAAACCTTTTTTTCTAGAAACTTGCTTATTTACTCGAGTAGGAGGAGAGTAGAACCTGCATATTTATTTGTGCATAAGGAGAATGGAATCCTTTTTTGAACCTACTTATCTATTCCAAAATAAGGAGAATAGAACTCATTTATCCATCCGAGAATGATCAGTATGGAACCTTTTTTCAGAAACTGCTTATCTACTTTAGCACAAGGAGAGTAAAACTTGCATATCCATCCGTGTATGAGGAGAATTGAACCCTTTTCCTGAGCCTGCTTATCTATTTGAGCATGGTGAGAATAGAACTCATCTATCCGTTCAAGCATAAGGAGAATGGAACCATCCAACAAGTTTGCTACTAGTGAAAATTAGTGCCTTTAGTTCTTTGCTCTATCCTTGTTTCATCGCAATATGCAAAGAAGGGGAAGTTGTTGTCATTGATTTTTCATCCAAAATCGAATATGGTGGAAAACATGGAAGAAATTACCCCAAAATCAACTTCAAATCATAATCAAATAAAAGAGGAAATACGTCAACTTGGATATGGAAAAAATCAAGAAAAATCATTCTCATATTATTTAAAACTAGTCAAAGATGAAAATGGGAAGAACATAATTCAAATTTGGGCAAATTCTATCAAATTGGGAGTGAAATCAAATCAATATTATTTTGGGAGATTTTTTACCCAACAATTAGTGATTTTGGATATTATTTTTAATTTTTCCATGTATTTGTGGTTTCAAAACCACTATATAAAGTCCTTCACATCACCTGTAATTCACACACCATAACTTTCAATTCCTATTGTAACTCACTCATATAGAGAAAACTCTTAAGTTTGTTGAAATTTCAAGTGAAGTCAAATCAATATCCTCACTTGAAGATGTTCCATGTAACATTCCGAACATGGGATTAGGAGGACGACCTCCATCCCGGTTACTATATTCCGAGTGTTGGGCGGCCTCACTCGAAGATGTTCGATGTAATATTCCGAACATGGGATTAGGAGGGCGGCCTACATCTCGGTTACTATATTCCGAGTGTTGGGCGACCTCACTTGAAGATGTTCGATGTAATATTCTAAACATGGGATTGATTGGGCGACCTCCGTCCCGTTTTATTCCGAATGTTGGGTGGCTTTGTTCGAAGATGTTCGATGTAACATTCCGGGCATAGGATTTGAAGGCGGCCTCAATCCTGAGTGTAGGATCCCGATGTTGTATGGACACAGACCTCACTACATTATGTTTATATGTTGAGATAGTTAACTTGATAACTCTAGCTAAGGCAGAATAAGAGATGAACCTTAGTTAGAAGCCTTTCTGTGCACTCTTGACTATACTATCTTGCTTGCTCGTTTTATGATACTTATGAATTGTTAGAGTTGAGATGTACCACTGAGCTTATTAGCTTAGCGCGCGGAATTGTGTTTTTTCCGTGCATAGGTGACAAATAGCTTTGGGAGGGTCACATCAAGGAAGGACTTCCCAGCATCGGAGTCGTTTTAAGAGTATGGTACTTGATCTTTAGTAGGACTTAATGTACTCATAGGATCTTACAACATATCGAGTTTATATCTTTACTTTGGATTTTATTTTGAGTCGGATAATGTATTTTGAAGGGAGCTCTTGTTTTGTAAACACCTTATTATATTTTATTTTGATTTATGTGGATTTATGAAACATGGTATTTCAAGTATTTGAACACGTGCTTTTAAAAGATTTTTGATGAGTCGGTTTTTTGGTGACCCGAATGTGACACTTCGGATCCGAATCGGGATCAGAGTGTTACAATTATTTTGTAAGCTTAATATTAATTCCCTAAGCTCAATTCCTAAACTAATTCCTTAAGCAATATTATTCTCTAAGTCTAATACTAATTGTATAAAATATAAAAAAATAAATATTATAAATAATATTAAAAATAAATTTAAATATATAATAATAAAGTTAAATATTAAATAAATTTTATAAATAATTTTATGAAATATAAAAATAAATTTAAAATACTATTAAATAATTTTTATTTAGATATTTAAAATAATTATAATACAAAATTTAAATATTAAATAAATTTAAATATATAATAATAAAGTTAAATATTAATTAATATATAATATTTAAGGACTTAATTATATAAAATATAAAATATAGTTACTGATTTTAATTAAATTAGGACCAAATCGAATAAAAATAAAATTTAAAACTTAATTTTTGAGCGATCAGGATTAACTTGAAACTTTTTAAAATATATAATATGATTTTATTTAAATAAGGACCAAATTAAATAAAAATAAAATTGGAAGCTTAATTTTCGAGTTATCAGGATTAAATTAAAATAATTTTAAAACATATAATTAGATTTTAATTAAATGATGATCAAATTGAATAAAAAATAAAATTTGAAACTTAATTTTTGAGTGATCCACATTGAAAACAATTATAAAATAATTTTAAAACGTGAGATCCATTTTTTTAGGCACGACCTATATAAAAATATGCGAAACTTTTTATCCAACCCAGATTAGTGTCAAATAAATATTAAAATCAAATCTTCTCTTTTTATATTTTTAATTAATTATATTTAATCAAAATTTATTATTTGATTAAATGTTATAATAATAATGTTTCTCCAAAATTTATTATATGTTATAATTTTCTCCAAAATTTTGTCTTTTATTTTTTTTATATAATATTCAAAGCTTATTTTTAATTTCCTCCAAAAATTTTGGTGACATATATCCCTCAAAAAATTTTAAACTAAAGTAAATTATTCTCAAGTTTAAAAAATGTGTGACTTATTTCCTTCCAAAATTTTATCTTTTTCCTATTTTTTATCAATTATCTTTTTCTTTTTTTGCCAATTATTTTAGTTTAATTCAATTAAGTCTTAATTTAGATCAATTTAAAATCAAATCTTCTCTTTTTATATTTTTAATTAATTATATTTAATCAAAATTTATTATTTGATTAAATGTTATAATAATAATAATGTTTCTCCAAAATTTATTATATGTTATAATTTTCTCCAAAGTTTTGTCTTTTATTTTTTTATATAATATTCAAAGCTTATTTTTAATTTCCTCCAAAAATTTTGGTGACATATATCCCTCAAAAAATTTTAAACTAAAGTAAATTATTCTCAAGTTTAAAAAATGTGTGACTTATTTCCTTCCAAAATTTTATCTTTTTCCTATTTTTTATCAATTATCTTTTTTTTTTTTTTCCAATTATTTTGGTTTAATTAAATTAAGTCTTAATTTAGATCAATTTAATAAAATCTACATTTAATTTTAGAATTCTTTTAATTGTGTTTGTAATCTATGCTTTTTAGATTTTAGTTTAGCTTGAATAAATCTTAAGTCTAACAAGTTAATTCATCAAATTATAAGTATCCTTAATTACATGTCATGTAAATATCAAGTCTGGTTAATATTAGTTCAGGTCAATAACAGACTGGGTTTAAAACAAATCGGGTCAATTATCAAGTTAGGTTCAAAATTGGTCGAGTAAAATTAGGTTTTGTATCAATTCAGTCGGATAATATCGGTTATCTATCAGATCAAACTCAGATTTATGTTCGTTTCAGTCGCGTGCAGGTCATACTTGGGGTTCACAGTAATAGATTCAAATCGTGTTCGAATCGTTCTCTATTGGATACATGTCGGATTCAGTTACAACAGTAATAAGTTTAACTCGGGTTTGTATCAACAACAATCAGATTTAAATCTTTATATCTTTAGGTCAAATCAAATTCTGCCTCGAACATGTTTTAGTCAAATTTTTTAGTAGACTCAATTTTTTATATCCTATTTATTAAGTCTCCCTAAATCAGGACACAACAATGTAAGTAATAAAGGCATCATAATAAATTTCCAAGTTAATTCTACTCAATTCTAAAGTCTAAGTTTCTCTCAACTAAATATTGTGTTAAATAAATAACTCATCACAATATATCACATCAAGTTCTAACAATTAACAAGTGTTATGACAAGTAATGTATATAAACTACAATGAGACAAAATAAATTAAAATAAAATGATCAATCAAACTCGAAGAAACCATTATTCTCAAAACATACAAAATTAATTTTAAAAAATACGGAAAATCAAGTCTAATTTTCTTTTGTTTTCTTAATTTGTGTCCAAATTAAAAAAAAAAAACAGTTTTCTTACTTGATAAAAATCATACAAAAAAAGAAGAGATAAACAAAACATAACAAAAATAAAAAGAAATTGTCTTATTCTCAAAAATTATGCAAAAAAAATGAAAAAATAGACAAAAGTGTAAAAATATATTGAAAAACAAAACATAAAAGGTGAAGTTTTTCGATTTAAAAAGGCTTAAAGTCCTTCTCATCATACGTTGTCCTAAGTCCCATTGCCATCAAATTTAAAACCTTTTAATCTTGTAATTTATTTCAACTTAGTGGTACATATATGATACATTTACAAGATTATCGTAAGATTCTTTTATACGTTTTTATTTGAGTGTCGTTGTCCCTTAAACACCTTAAACAAAATTGAGTAAATACTTTGTAAGTGTATTTGATTTTATTTCATCTTTAACTTCACGATAATTAATTGGATGATTATTTATTTTTATTAAATCGTTGTTAAGGACTTATTACTTCTCTTATTCTTTTTATTTATCAAAAGGACTCCTAGACTTTGAATTTCAATATGTTTGAGAGATATTGAAAATATTCTTTGAAAGTCCTTACACTTACATGGTAGTAGCATTCAGCGGATAATATGTGGGCACCATCAAAGTTCATTGGAGAAGAAGAAATACTACTTCAAGTGAACTTTAATCCTAATTTTTTGTAATCATCGTCTACTTCAGCATTAATAACGTAAATCAACTATAATAATCTCTTTAATAGCTCTGTCCATTGCAATTGAAAGATAATATTCTCTTAACATACATCTTTTTTCCTAAAAATTAAATCCTCATACATGCATATGTTTTCAAATTAAATAAAAAAAAAACTTTCTTTGGATACTTAAAAATAGACCATGAACTTTCATAGCTCCTTTGTTGTTTGAGTTGTTATAGAAACACTGCGACAATACCAACTACAATCTTCGGTCCATTGTAATTGAAACCACCTGCAACAAAATTGTAGATTAACAGAACAAATCTGTATACTTAACATTTCCAAACTCATAGGAAGCAAAATTTTAAAAAATTATTTCACTGAAGTAATGTATTCCTAATCTTTTCAACTCGACATCTGGATACTTCACTAGCAATGGACTGCATGCCAACAAACAGATAAATATTTGTTTATTTTAAAGGCAAAGGTTCCTAGTTAAGGGATATGTGTCTGTTTGTTCTTAGGCACTATTGAGGCATTAATGCATCAAGCACAGAGTACACAAATTGATGAAATACAAATCGCATGTAAAATTAAATTTTGTTTGCGAAACCAGGCACTAGATGCCAATTAACATCTTTTATTTAGGGCAATTTTCATAAAGTATAATATCAACTTCGGACATAAAGGTTATAAATCTAAGTTCATAATGCATTTTTTATGTTATTGTTGTTTTTTAAGTTCATAAAGTTCATAAACCACAACAATCAGATACAAAATCTTCACCAACCTTCTCAAAGAGAGTGTCAACATGGAGTTCTAAGAGAAATTTTCACGGCCATTTCAATATTGCTAATTTATTTCTCTATAAACACGGGCAATAATCCACCACAATCAGATACAAAATCTTCACCAAACAATCATATATTTACAAAGGAAGGGGAAAACCAGCAACAAGAACAATTTTCAAGTACGTTTCTAGAAGGCCTTAAAAAGAAATTATAAGAACATGTCCTCAAGATTTCTTTGAGTTAAATCTGTCACGGGATTTTGGGGAATGGTTTGCATTTCTCTCATTATTTTTTACACTTGATTTCTTTCGAGTTAGATCGTGGATGCATTTGTGAGAAGGCATATTCTTCTGACCAGAACATTAGTTCTGAGAATTGGGTTTGGTTTGAGATAATCATGTGAATACAGTTTATTCTTAGTTCTATGTAACGTAACATCCCCTATGAGCATGTCTATGGGTTTTAACCGAGCATATTAATGTACTGCAAACTCCCAATACATAACATTCTATATTTTTCAGACATTTATGACTAAATAGTCAGTTACATATGTGAGAAAGGGTCTTGTTTTTCCTTTAAGTTGAAAGAATGTGAGGTAGAAGTCCATATCTGTACATAAGGTGCTTGCATGTTCATTGAAAATGTCTAGAAAATATTTCATATTTACTTGGATGTTTTCATTTATATCTAGACATGGGAAGTAGCAAGATATATATTCTCTCATGGCATAAAATCATTTAGTGAATTGATTGTTTAGTAAATGAGGTACGAGATAGAATGTACACCTCATTGAGTTTCCTTACTATGCTATTTAGACATACCCCTAGTTCATCATTTATGAGCTACAGATATTAGTGAAACACATGTAACCTTGCCTTGTTAATTGAAGCTACTAAGCAGAACCTCATTTACTAAACAACTAAAATTTGGTCAAATAGATTCTATACCCCATGTTTGAACGCTACAAGAACAGAACCAGAGACATTTGGCCAAATTAAAAGACATACATAATGATTTCAAGTCCATCCAAGAAAAAGTAGATGTTCAATTAAAACCAGGACTTTAAAGGGAAAACTGAAACCAAATGATATTAAATATTACAAGATTGACATTCCTATTGACAGATTAAAAAGGAAAAGGAATAGTTTTTTTTTGTAAAACAAAAAACCAGAACCAGATTAAGTTAACAAATTCATGTCCGTTTGAAAAGGAAACTAAAACAAACACAAAAACCCCAGAATATATTATCAAGAGTTGCTCTTTTTTTGGATAATTATCAAAAGATGCAGAAGTTGAAAACAATCGAAAATAAAAATTTACCTTGTAATAGAAGAATGGTCTTTGTCTCGGCTACAAGTATTCATTTGAAATTGTCCCGACCATTGAATAAATAGGTGGCTTGAAAGCGAAATTCATTACGCAATTACCACGAGCTTTGATTTTTCCCAATTCAAAGATTAGATTTTAAGAGAACCCAGATACAGACACAACCCAGATACGACGTAGATGACCGACGAATACAAAAGACGACGGCAACGGATACCATTGGCGAGGTAGAGCACCGACGAGGGAGAAAACGCTAAAGAGAAGATGATTTAGGGATTTGGGGATTGAGTTGAAGGGCTCAGTTATTGTGAGTTAATACTTAAATCAAAACGGTAAGTTTCACGCAATCGCCACTATAAACTATGTTTTTAGCGGCGTTTGTTCTAAAACGCCACTAGAAACTATGGTTTTAGTGGCATGTTTTAAAACGCTACTAAAAATCATATTATTGGTAGCGTTTTCGGAAAACGTCACTAAAAACATAGTTTATAGTGGCGTTTGGTTTCAAAAAACGCCACTATAAAAATGATTTTAGTGGCATTTACCAAAAAACGCCGCTAAAAAAATATAACGGCGTTTTCTAAAAAACGCCGCTAAAAATACCACAAAAAGTTAGTTTTGCTATAGTGTATCATAATATAACATCATAAAAAATAATTTTATAAATCATTCTCAAATATAACAATTCAAAAAATACATTTAAAATAAACATCATTATTTCAAACTACTGTAAAAATATCTTTAATTTTTTTTCTCCACGATATTAATTTCAACCGAAATATCTAAAACAATAATTTTAACAATAACAATTACATCAAATATAACATTACTTTAAAATAATTGTTAACGAAATTTACTTCTCTACGGAGAATATCAAGAATATGATAGCTAAGAGCTAGGGAAATTTAGGGAAATAATAATGTTTCGAACTATATTTAGAGAAATAAGTGAGTTTAGGATAATTTTAGGGATATAGATTAAAATCTATGGTGTTGATTGGACTTTGCTACCTACAGGTGGTGAGGTCTATATTAACCGTTGGATTAAACTGAAACTAACGGTGTACATGCACCTCGCCACCTGCAGGTGACGATGTTCAAAAAATACAGTTTCTTTTAACCTATTCTCTCAAATATTTTTCAAACACACCTATTTATCCAATTTTTTTAACTCTATTATTCACCTAAATTAACAAAAAAAAAGGAACCCAACATTTCTTTTTTGGTTGTGAGGTCTAAATCTTCCCAACTCGAGGAATTTGTGTTGTATTTGTACCCCCACAGATATAGTTGTGAGGTCTAAATCATGTCACACATTTAGATCATGTCATACATTTTGAATTATCATATTTTTTTAGATATTTAAACTATTTTTTTCTTTTTTAAGTGTTTAAATTATTATAATTTTTAGGTGTTTAAATTATTTTTGTCCATTTTAGATACCTAAATTATCATTTTTTACTTTTAAAGTCAAATCAAATCACCTATTTAAAGAAAAAAATAATAGCTTGAGCACCTACTATGACCAAAAATAAAAGTTTAGACACTTAGGGGACATAATAAGATAGTTTAGGGACTTAAAAAGGACAAAAAAATAATTTAGACACCTAAAAAGAAAACCAGATCATTTGGATACTTATTTTGGTATTAAGCTTTCTTACGATTAGATATATAATTTTAGGCATAAAGATAATTTTAACCATTAACGTTTATAATTTTTATCATTTTGGCCCTTATTCTTTTTTTGGATAATGACTAAATCGTTAAAAATTTAACGATATTGACATGTCATATATATATATATGATTGATAAGTGCTTCAGATAGTTAATATTTTGTGCTTAATTACCCTTTGATTTTATGATTTATGTTACTGATCTTATTGTTTTCTGTGTGTTTTGTGCAAGACTGTGAATCTGGAAAATGCACTTAAATGGCCGATTTTCGAACTTTTTTTATTTTCTAGATCGAGTCTGGATTGATGGGCATGACTTTGGGCATGAAAATCTAACATGGCATTTGGTCAGCAACTTCTAGAAGTTGACGTCAGCAAGCGCGTTGATAGCTTATCAGCGTTCCAGATAGCTTATCAACCGAAATTTAAATTTTAAATTTGAATTTATCTTTTTTTAATTTGAATTTAAATATTTTTAGAATTATTTAGGATTTATCCCCTTATTTTAGGGTTTGTAAAAGGCTATAAATACCCATCTTGGGTAAGCCTAGAACATCTTCAGTTCACCTTTTTTAATTCTAAAATCCTAGAATTTTTTTTCATCTCTTGTTTTCTTTCTTTATTTTTTTGTCCTTTTATTTTTTATTTTATTTTATTTATTATGTTAAGCATAATTCTTTTCATAATTATGTTCGTCTAAATCTTTAGTAGCCAAGGGCTTAAGCAATGATTCGATCCAAACGAGAGGATTGAAAAGCGCATCATTAACTTCAAATTTTTATTTCTTTAGTTTTCTTTTGAACTTGTTTCTAAAATTAAATTAATTTCAAAACTAAAGATTGACTTTAGTCAAGATGTTGATTTGATTACTTGTGTGAGAGGAAAGATTAGCTATTGAAGCAATCCGACTTCCTAGGAACATACTTAGCAAATTAATTGCTAAAAAGAAAACTAAGAATGTATTAGTTATTATTGAAATAACATAATCCAAGTCGGTTTTAATGATTTAAATTATTTTATCTATAAACATTGAGTTGGTGGATTAATCAATGAAACCATTATCAAAGATAGCACTTGGGTATTCGGTTTAGAAGTTTTGCTTCAAGGATAGAACCTTGAAAGCTAATTACCGACGTAAAATCCCAAAGTGAAAATCTTTTTCAATGATCTATTAAAGTCGAGTCAAAGCGAAAGCCTAAGACTAATTTTTATTTTATTAAATTAGTTTCTTTATTTCAATCTCTTTAATTACTTAGTTTTACTTTATTCAACAACCCCACTTTTTTACTTAAACACATTTCAACCTTCATGAATCATCAATCAAACAAGCGTAATCAGGAATTTTCTACTTCATGTGGGATCGACCCTTACTTCTCACTTACTACATTTAATTTCCTATTTATTATTTGAGAATAAGGAATTTATTTTAACACTACACAACGCATGTCAAATTGACACCGTTGTCGGGGACTACGACAAAGTTACTGATTTATTTTTGTTTGATTTATGATCAGGAACAACCCGAGAGAACAAGGAGATTACATCTCGAAAATTGAAGCATACGCCCGAATATTGCACGCCCAAACACTTCGGGAAAAACGTAGACTACGACAACAACAGTTAAAACGTGATCTAGAATTTGCATCCGAATTAGAATCACATTTTGATCACATAACTGAAGAGCCAATTTTGATGGCAGATAACGATCAAACTATCCGTCAATTAATTGTGGCTCCTGATGATAATCAAGCTATGTGCATAATGTTTCCAAATGGAGAGACGTAATTCACTCTAAAAACATACTTGATACACCTATTGTCAACCTATCACGGTTTGTCGAGTGAAAATCCACAAAAACATCTCAAAGAATTTCACATGGTTTGTTTGAGTATAAAACCGCAGGGAGTTTCTGAAGAACAGATTAAACTTCGCATCTTTCCTTTTTCTTTAGCTGATATAACAAAATATTGGTTATTTGATTTACCTTCTAATTCTGTTACAACTTGGACTGATATGGCTCGCTTTTTTCTTGACAGGTTCTTCCTAGTAGCTAAGGCGAGTGAATTGAGGCGAAGTATCCTGAGTATCCGACAAAAGGATACTAAAACCTTGTATGATTATTGGGAGCGTTTTAAAAAGCTATGTGCTAATTGTACACAGCACAACTTAAGTGAACAAATATTGCTCCAGTATTTTTATGAAGGTTTAACGCCTATGGATATGAATGTAATTAATGCAGCAAGTGGAGGAGCACTTATAAACATGACTCCAACTACGGCTAGAACGCTAATATCTACCATGGCCGCCAACTCACAAAGGTTTCACAATGCAAGTGAACCATCTCGACGGGTTCACGAGGTAAGTATAGTTTCATTAGAAAATAAAATTGACAAACTAGTTGACATTGTTCAATCTCTTGTTGCAGATAAAAGGAATGCAGCTAGACTTTGTGGGATATGTACAAGTCCTAAACATCCGACGGATTGTTGTCCGATCATCCAGAATATGATAAAACCCAAGCGAATGCCTTAAGAAATTTTCCTAGACCTCCCTAGAGACCCTGTAACCCTAACGCCAATACCTATAATCTAGGTTGGAGGGATCATGCAAACCTTAGATATGGGTCGAACTATAGACAAAACTAACCTTATCAGCAAGGACAACAAAATCAACAACCGAAATCGTCATTAGAATCCATTGTTGAAAGATTAGCGATTTCCCAAGAAAAGTTCCAGAATAGAACTAAGACTCACCTACAGGAAATAGATAAGCAAATTTCCCATTTAGCACAAATCGTAAAAAGACTAGAATCTCAAGGAAAACTTCCTTCCCAAACCGAGCTAAACCCAAGGGAAAATGTTAGTGTTATCACCCTTAGAAGTGGGACAATTATTAATCCAGATGTTCTAAAAGAAACTAAAGTACAGCCAGAGAAGGAAACGTCAACTTTAGAATCTCAAGGTATAACTTCTTCACTCCCACCACCTTCCCCTACCTTTCCTCAATAGGTCGCACCACCATTTCCGTCACTATTGGCGAAACGTGACAAAAGGGTTGAGAAAAAGGAAATTATAGATATATTCAAAAAGTGAAAATTAATATACCTCTTTTGGAAGTGATCCGACAAGTACTAAGTTATGCTAGATTTTTAAAAGAATTATGCACTACAAAGAGAAAATTGACTGGTAACGAGAAGGTGAATTTGGGAGAAAACGTTTCTGTAGTTTTTTAGCGAAAGCTTCCGCCAAAAATGAAAGATCAAGGTATGTTCTCTATACCCTGTAAAATTGGGAATGCTTTAATTAATTGTGCTATGTGCGATTTAGGAGCTTCCATTAATGTTATGCCTCTTTCTGTTTATAAAACGATTACTAACGAGCCTTTGAAGGAAACAAGAGTGACTATACAATTGTCGAATCTTTCCATCATTTATCCAGAAGGAGTGCTCGAAAATGTTTTGGTAGAAGTCTATGCTCTCATTTTTGTTGTTGATTTTCATGTCATCGACATGGAAAGCGATAGAACGAACACTTGATCTGAAATATTTTTGTGTCGACCATTCTTAAGCACTGCGAATACAAAGATCGATATGAGAAGTGGTTCGTTAAGTATGGAATTTGATGGTGAGGTTGTTGAATTTGATGCTTATAAAGATATAAAAAATATGATTTTATGGAAAACGTTAGCGTCGTTGGTATTTGTGAACCTATAATTGATGAATCTGTGAATACTAACGTATCTAATGTTTTGGTGCAGGGAATTAGAACATCACGAAAAAGAAAATAAGGAGTTGAAATTTTTTTGTTCTATTAATTCCGATTTGCGTTTTACTCCTTTAAAATCTAAAACTTCATTTTCCATTTTGCAGGAACCAAATTTTGAATCAAAATTGTCGTCGAATAAATTGAAAAGCAAAGAATATATTTCGTCAATAAAAAAGGAAAATATTGATGATCATAAAATTTCACATAGGGAAGTTCTTAGTTGGACGAAATGCAAAAATTGAAGGAAGTACTTGTCACAACGCCTGTAGTCTGAATCAGGTCGTCGAGCTAACGACGTTAAATAAAAGCGCTTAATGGGAGCCAACCCATTTTTAGTTTATTTATTTATTTTCAGTAAATTTTATTTTACTTGTTTACTTAGGTTCAGAATAACTAAATAAATTTATTTACACATTAATAATTTATTTGGATTATGTTTTGTTTTATCCATTCGTATTTTAAAATAAATCTTTATCTCCATTCTATAATTTAAATTATTCTTATCTTGATTCTAATAATTTTGTTTATCTATTTTGCAGGTTAGTATTTGAAATAAATTCAAACTCAAGAGATAAATTTTGGTGGAACATATCTTTCAAACAAGATTTGCATGGACCCCACCTCCTATATTTTTCATCCTTATCCCACGTAAATCTTGAAATAAGTGATCCTTATCCCATTTTTTCTCACCTATTTTCACTTAACAACCACCATCTTTTCTTCCTTTGCTAAACATACAAAACCTCCCCACCATTCACCCTTTCCCGAACCAAAACAGCTGACAACCAGAAATTTTTGTCCGTTATTCCTCGACGGTATCGGAGGCTACAACCAAACATCGGTCCAGCTGCGACTGCTGCTCCAGGACCACCTTTCAAAGGACCTTTCGGTCCATAAAACCAGCCACTCCTCACACACCATCTGATCGCAAAACACGACCTCTCCGACGACCAATTCTCTTCGAGAGCAAAACTCATAACAGTCATATTCCCCGATGCACCAAATGCCGCCGAACACTGTCCCTCCATCCTTCGAAATTGTTGAACTCCTTGGAGGACCAATCGATGTCGGATACCAGATGTTGCAAATTTTAATTTTTTGACGTTGCTGAATCAGAGGTAAATTCTTAACCCATTTTCGTTGCACCCTTATTAATATACCATCCTATTCTTGGTTTTGCAGAAGCCTCTAGAAATTTTCACAACATTGATCCGTTTATGCAACTTCAAAGTTTTGATCAGAACCTAGACAACTTTGCATTAGACACCAACACTCAAAATTTTGCGCAACATCACGATGTGGAGGTGGCCGCGGTCGTCATTAGATCGGTGAGTATTCTTTTTCCCTCGTTTTTTATTTATTGTTTTGAGACAAAACAATTTAAGTAAGGGGGGAAGGATTGCATGATCAAATTTTACCTTATTTAATGTTTGAAGTCTTGTTATTTTGATATTAACATACTTGAAGTTGTTTGTTGCCAATCATTTAATTTTATTACATCTCTTAAATTTTCTTAATGGATTTTAATCTTGCTTTGATTGGAACCTAGGATGCATGATAGTGTGTTGGCTTGATTAGAGACTTTTGATTACGATCCTTTGATGTTTTATGATTGTTTAACTTGATATGTTGCTACTTGATACATTTAACCTTTTTGTGAGATCTTGAACCTAATGAGCATATCTTTTTGTTCTTGCACTTTTCTTCATTTGTGTGTACCGAATTAATTTTTAGTATTCTAGAACCTGTGATATAATACTTTTTGAGACTATATACATGAATATGATGCTTTGGTATGATAGAGGCACTTAGGTTTAACCGTTTCACTACCTAAAATAGTCTACCTTTTATTTTTATCCCTTAGTGAACCACTTTGAGCCTATACCCATTTCTTGTTTTACACCTTGTTAATGCAGCCCAAAACCTTTATTTTTCTAAATTTCCATTTTTTTTGCACCCTTGTCAAGATTTAAGATCACATTTGTTCCACGAGAAAAGAATATGCATTCGAAAAAAAAGAGAAGAAAATGTGTATTTGAAAATAAAAAAATCGAAAAAAAATCGAAAAAAAAAAGAATAAAGAGTACCAATGTGTACTTTTCGAAAGAAAAAAATGAAAAAAAAAGAAAGAAAATTTTCGAAACTTTAGAGAAAAAATGTTTGATTTATTCTTTCCATCTTTTTGTGCTTCATTATTATCGTGGATTAATTCTTATGTTTTATATCTTTTGTCTTGACACTTAACCCCACTTTTCGGCCTTTTCCCTACCTTCACCTTACCCCCGTTACAACCTTGCTTAAAGACCTCTTGACTTTTGCATCATGTTCAAACTTTAGTAGTGTAGATTAGATTTATTTGCAGGCTTATGGTAATGCTTTAATCAGTTTTGTCTTGAGCGATTCCCTTGAACCTAAACACTTTGAGCGAAATGAGTGAATCCTTGTGAGGGTATCAAGTTTCGCATCATTAAATTAGCTAAGAATTGGAATATTTTGTTTCCTTTGAAATTGTTTCTAGTTTTCTACTTGATTGATTGTTTCTTAGTTACAATAATTGCTTTGATTTTCTTTCATTGAGGAGTTTGAGACTTGTAGTGAATTAAAGTTTGACAACTTGTTATTTTGGTATATTAGTTGAGCAATGCTTGAGGACAAGCATTGAATAAGTGAGGGAGAATTTGATAAGTGCTCCAAATAGTTTATACTTTGTGCTTAATTACCCTTTGATTTGATGATTTATGTTACAAATCTTAATGTTTTCTATGTGTTTTTATGCAGGATTGTGAATCTGAAAAATGTACTTAAATGGCCGATTTTCAAAGTTTTTTTATTTTCTGGATTGAGTCTGGATTGGTGGGCATGAATTTGGGTATGAATATCTAACGTGACATTCGCTCAGCAGCTTCTAGAGGATGACGTCAGCAAGCGCGTGATAACTTATCAGCATTCCAAATAGCATATCAGCCGAAATTTGAATTTTAAATTTGGATTTATCTTTTTTAATTTGAATTTAAATAATTTTAGAATTATCTAGGATTTATCCCTTTATTTTAGGGTTTGTAAAAGGCTATAAATACCCATCTTGAGTAAGCCTAGAACATCTTCAGTTCATCTTTTTTAATTTCAAAAACCTAGAATTTTCTTTCATCTCTTCTTTTCTTTCTTTATTTTTTATTTTATTTTTTTTATTATGTCGAGCATAATTCTTTCCATAATTATGCCCAGCTAAATCTTTAATAGCCAAGAGCTTAAGCAATCACTCGATCCAAACGTGAGGATTGAAAAGCGCATCATTAACATCGATTTTTTATTTCTTTAGTTTTCTTTTGAACTTGTTTCTAAAATTAAATTAATTTCAAAACTAAAGATTGACTTTAGTCAAGACGTTGATTTGATTACTTGTATGGAAGGAAAGATCAGTTATTGAAGCAATCCGATTTTCTGGGAACACACTTAGCAAATTGATTGCTAAGAAGAAAACAAAGATTGGATTAGTTATTATTGAAATAACATAATCCAAGTCGGTGTTAATGATTTAAATGATTTTATCTACAAACATTGAGTTGGTGGATTAATCCATAAAAACATTATCAAAGATAGTACTTGGGTATTCGGTTTAGAAGTTTTGCTTCAAGGATAGAACCTTGAAAGCTAATTACTGACGTAAAATCCCGAAATGATAATCTTTTTCCGATGATCTATTAAAGTTGAGTCAAAGCGAAAGCTTAAGGCTAATTTTTATTTTATTAAATTAGTTTCTTTATTTCAATCTCTTTAATTACTTAGTTTTACTTTCTTCAACAACCCCTTTTTTTTTTTACTTAAAAACATTTCAACCTTCTTGATTCATCAATCAAACAAGCGTAATCAGGAAGTTTCTATTTCATGTGGGATCGATTCTTACTTCTCACTTACTACATTTAATTTCCTATTTATTATTTGAGAATAAAGAATTTATTTTGACATTACACGACGCGTGTCAATGATAATATATTTTAAATAATATGTCATTTAGACTCATTCTACATATATATGACATGTCATTATCGTTAAATTTTTTTTACGATAATGAAAAATATATACATGTAAAATCTAATTTTATTCTAACATAAAATATAAAATAATTAAATTTCAAATAAAATATTAAAATTAATTAAATCTAAAATAAAAGGATTACTAAGTATTTTCAAATCTTAAATATCGTTCTACATATATATGACATATCATTGTCATTAATTTTTTAACTATCTAATTACCATACTAGTTAAAAAATAAGATATTTGTAAAAAAAGCATAGGTTAAGGGTTAAATTTATTTAAAAAAAATGAGGGTCAAAAAAATAAAAATCATAAACGTGGTTAAAATTTTCTTTATGCTATAATTTTATTCTTAGACTAATTATAGACATAGAAATTTTATTCAAATTCAATTAAATCATTTTACAAAATAAACACATCTTTTTGTTTTAATATTGAATAAATATAATTACTAAAATTGAAGATCGACGAGTTATTAAAATATTTTAATTATCTGAGTTTTATATTATGATTTAAATTTTATATAAATTTTTACTGAGTCAAATTAAATGTATGAAATTACGATTTAAATCAAGGCATAAAGATAATTTTCACCCTTAACGTTTATAATCTTTGTTATTTTGGTCTCTATTCTTTTTTTGGATATATTTAAACCTTAATCTATGTCTTTTTAACAAATAACTCATTTTTTAACTATTATGATAACTGAACCGTTAAAAATTTAATAATGATAACATGCCATATACATGTGATAATATATTTATAAAATCTTAAAACTCCGATTTAGATTAAAACTAAAATACTTAAATTTTAAACTAAAATAATAAAAATCCAATTGATTATTATCAAAATCCTTTTATCTTTGATTCAACGGTAAAAAACTATACAAAATCCTTTCTTTTCAAATTATGTTCATACCTTTTTAGATAAAATTTTAATTTTACTATAGTTAAGGTTGAGAATGTATAATAGCCTTTTGTTTTAGATTTAATTAATTTTTAATGAATAAAAATTATTTTTTAATATTTTATTTGAATTTTAATTGTTTTATATTTTTAGATTGGAATAAAACTATATTTTGCATGTATGTATTTGATATACTAGATGTTAATTCATTTATAATATATTATTACATATATATGACATGTCATCATTATTAAATTTAACAGTTCAATTATCATGGTAGTTAAAAAATGAGCTATTTGTTAAAAAGACATAGGTCATGGGCTAAATTTATCCCGAAAAAATAATAGGGACCAAAATGACAAAACTTATAAACGTTAAGGGTGAAAATTATCTTTATGCCTTAAATCAAATTAAATCAATTTTTTATGTCGAATCCCGTGGAAAATTTTAACATCAAATTTTATTCGATCTAATCAATACAATGACAATGTCTACTATAAAATATAAGCAAACCAATGTATTAAAGTGAGATTGCTTTATTAGTACATTTTTGCTTAAACTATATCCTGATTATTTTAAAGATAATATTAGAATTATGGGTGAGCATTCGGTTAATTCGGTCGGTGGCCGAACCGAATTAACCAAAACCGAATTAACTGAAATTTTTAAAATCTTAACCGTTAACCGAACCGAATTTTCATTAACCGAATTAACCGAACCGAAATTATTTCGGTTAATTAGCCGAATTAACCGAATTAACCGAAATTTATTATAAAATTTGGTTAAATTACATAATAGGTCCCTAAATTAAGTAAAATAATTTTTTAGTCACTAAACTTTTATTTTATACTAATTTAATACAAAATTTAGTGACCATTTTATAATATAAATTTCTTTTAATGAACATTTTATAATATTTTAAAAGTTAAATGACTAAAAATAAATGTATATAATATATATAATATTAAATATATATAATTTCGGTTAATTCGGTTAATTAACTGATTTCGAACCTAATTAACCGATAACCGAATTATCAAAAAATTAACCGTTAACCGAATTTACCAAAAATTAACCGACCGAATTAACTGAAATAATTTCGGTTCGATCGGTTAACCGAATTAACCGAACCGAATGCACACCCCTAATTAGAATTATACATGACTTTTATTAAATAAAAATTATATATCAAATTTAATTTTGTGTTATTGTATATATGAAATTTTGATTTAATTCAAGTTTTGAAAAATATTAAAATCATTATCAACGTAACTTCATTTTATATTATATACCCAAATAATTATATATTTTTTGAATAAATAAAAAAATTTATTCATCTAAAAGTATTAACAAACTGTATAAACAATAAAGAAACCAACTATACAATCAAATAAAGTTATCTATACAATTCCCTGGTTCATAGCAAGACTTGAAAATCAAGTCACAAATTTTCTTCAAATAACCTCAATTGAACACTTTTCTTTATCAAGTGAAATAGAGGTAACAACATCATGCCAACCGAGTAATAACAACCAAGAGAGATTTTTTTCTTACCATGGATTAGCATCCATTGCATCATACTTAACCAATCATCTAAAGAAGCATTTATTTGGTAGGCTATCATAATTTTTTTTCAAACATGTCGATAGTAAGGGCAATTAGTAAATAGGCGATCCCTGTTCTTTAGACTAGAGTTGCACAAAACGCATAGCACATTAAACTACACACCCCATGTCAGTATTCATGTTTTGGTTGGTAGCCGATCCTAGATTACAAGCTAGGCAAGAAAAAAGAAATAAGGGACTGACAGATTGCCCTAAATAAGTTTGCATCATGAAAATCTCATATTCCTATGTTGTAGGGCCTCTCATATTTTTATTGCTTTAAAGCCACCATATGGGGCTCTAACAATATGATAATCTTTCTTGTAACCCCCTCGACCCGGCCTAGTCGCAAGGCTGATCCGAGGTGGCTACACGGGGATTACCGAAGCCAAGTCTGAAGACCCGACTCCAATAACCAACCCTAGAAAGCCTTTCCGAGCCCAAACGACTAACGTATCTGCACACGGGCTCTAAGCCAACCTTATTGGGCTTACCAAAAGCTCGAAGGCTCAAAACGACATTGGCGTATCGTTACAAGGTGAAACCGAAAGCCCCTGCATCTGGACGAATTTTTAAAGCACAAACGCTAAGGACTAACCCAACAACCACATACAAGCATACTTAACATGCATAAAGACATTATAGAACTCAAGGATCAGGTTACACAAGCTTGAAACTCATAAACATCCATTCGAATCATGCTCAGGCAACAAAACATAGAATTCATACATAAAAGAGTTCAAACAACATCAAAGATAGTATCCACATAACCATAACTTTAAAACATAAATCAACATGCTAACTCAAGGAAACCATGGAGAGTATAAACTATGCATGAAATCATCCTAAACATAAGTCAACATATGAGTCAAACAACGCTCCTAAACAACATAGCATATCCCATTGCTACCTAATACATTACTGAAACTAAGTCATACTTGAGCTAACGAGCAACACGCTTGGAAGCCCTTCCTCGCATTGTGCTAACTCTAGAGCTAACGATCTATATTGTCGGAAAATGAGAGTGTAAGCATAAATGCTCAGTGAGCAGAACTCAAAAATGTAACTACGACAATACAGGGTTCAAGCTTTATTTGAAAATAAAGACTAACATCATTTCTTACATGTTACATCATAGCATCTTACAACTTACGAGAGCAATCAAAGTCCACAACATAACATAAAAACACATATTCCTAGCAATTAAGATAAGTATTTTGGCAAACTCAATTATTATACACGGATATACGAAAACATCTTACACTCATACGAATTTATCTGATATGGATGAATTTATCTTACACGTATACGAGTTTTGTCTAACACGACTGAATTTATCTGACACATATGTGAATTTTGTCTCATAGTGCATCATATTCTTACATCCTATTGGTCGACCAATTATACCCGGTATGACTCAACGAATGCCAACATCATTACCATAATATTATCTTACAAATCTTACATCTTACACCTCTTATCGGTCTTACATAGCCACTCGACTATATTTCTTACCATACATACTCGAGTGGTCTTACTTACCACTTACAAGCATAACCTGCAACATTTTACCGTTACCTTACAAATATCTCACATGGCATATTAACATGTCATTAATCAATAAATAATCAACACAACTTAACATAACAATTAACATGCCATCGACTACAATTAAACACAACAAGCTTTCCAATCTTTACCATCTAACAAGCATACAATGTAAGTAAAAACGGGTAGATCTTACTCTTGATTTTTGATTAGCTTATCAAGCCTAATCCAAATTCCCAAAATCTTTGTTGAACCAAAACCAAGTTCGAAACATTTTTCCACTAACACAACTCTAACGGTAGCCAAATCGAGCTCGAACCTTCCGTATTTGCACTCGAATCACCCAGAACGAAATTTGCTACTTTAAACAAACCAAAATTAAAGTATTAACCTCATAATCAACCACAAATTCTTTATTTTACATCATCTCACAAATCCACCATATTTTCTCAACAATTCAAAGCTAAATTCATCCTAAATATCCTCATTTTAGTACTTAAGCAAAACAAAACCATTACCCTTTAATTTAAACACCTAAAACACATCAAAACATATCCAAAACATCACTCATATATCGTATAACCATCAGCCCTTCATTTCCACACTAAAACACCCTAAAACACTCATTTTCTACTTTCAAAAAATACCTACTGCAGCCACATCGGGAATTAAATCATCTACCCCTTTAACAACTCAAAATCCATCCTTTAACATTCTAAAAAAACAACCAAGGTTCTATATACCTCCAGCCCTTTATTTTCAACAAAACCCAACCAAAAACTCAACCACAACTGCTCTAAAAATCCTCCCTAAGACTAGTTTCGGGTTTGCTAAGATTAAACCATTTTCAAAAAATGTTTTAATTTCATCAAAGAGTTCAAAAGCATACTTAAACTTTGTTTTACTAAGACCATTTGAAATTTTAACAAAATCCTCACTTTTCTCATCAAACCTTGAAAAATAGAGATTCTCTAAGACTTGATAAAAATAGGATTTTAACTATCAAAAGATAAGAAATTAAAAGGACAAGTCAAATATGAAATTACCTTTTGAAAAAACTCTTGAATGATGTTGGATGATGAAGAAATAAAGAATGAGGGGTTTAGAGAGTTTTTAACTTAGTTTTGAAGAAGATGAGAAAAAAGGTGTTTTAATTCTTCAAAACCCTTATAAATTTCATTAATGACGTTTTTGTAAATATTGTGAACGTTTATAAAAATCAACTCTTTAATTAAAATTAACCCGAATCTAATCCTAGTTTAGAGTCTAATAACTCCTAAGCCCAAAACTGGGGCGTTACACTCCCTTAATTTGAGAATTTTCCTCCAAGCCCAACTAGATTTACTTTTCATTGCCAAATCGACTCCCCCTTTAATAAATACTTGTCGATATATGCCACCCACAATGATCCAGTTTGGAGGAAAAAAATCATAGGCACCTCCTCATACAACCTCAAATTCAAATAGAAACACTACAACAAAAAAGGTCTATAGCGGCGATATTTGCGGTGTTTTTAAAACAAACGCCACAACAATGAATAAATTAGTGACGTTTTTTTATTCAAACGCCACAAAGGTCAAATATCAGTGACATTTTTTTGTTAAACGCCGCAAAGTACCTAATATTAGTGGCGTTTCTTATAAAAACGCCGCAATAAACTAGTATATTAGTGGCGTTTTATATTCAAACGTCACAAAAGTCATATCAGTGGCGCTTTTTTTCTAAATGTCGCAAAGTACCTGATCTTAGTGGCGTTTTATATAAAAATGTCGCAATAAACTAGTATATCAGTGGCTTTTTATAGAAACGCCACAATAAACTGAACCTATAGTGGCGTTTGTTTTTTAAAAAAACCGCAAAGGGGATTTTTATTTCGCATATCTGCCATAATAGTCATTTTCCCCCAAACCGCCAAATCTAATAACCCTAACTATCGAGAATCGTCTATAGCGTACTATTGAACGTCCGTCCACCGACGCCTCTTCGTCCACCGTCATTTGTCATCGCCGATTGTCCAATGTTGCCGCCAGTCGTCCAAGACTGCCGCCGATCCACTTTCCTACATGTTAGATAAAATTTTTCGCTGCTTTAATGATCACTTTAATTTTCACTATTGTCGGTTCCATTATGATTAACCCGCCGGTCCCATTTTCAATGCTTAAAAATCTAACTTTTAAGACTATGTGTGCTTAGGTCGGATCAAATTATCATCAGTGGCTGCATCATTAACTTAAGTTGCTTTCATGGTAGGGGGCTTTTGATAGCATCTGATCATAGTTACAAATACATTCATCTTTGATCAATTTCTCCGAAAAAATCACCTTACTTTCGAAGGAAACTTGATCTTTATGTTGTCAGAACATTTTGTTATATAATACACAATGATTCAAAGACTATGTTTGCTTTTTCAACATGTTCACTAGAATATTATCGTTAAAATTAAGAGTGAAATCATTATATATCTCTTAGATCTTTTTTTAAATGCAATATTGTCATAAGATTTTTCTTTTTAATTAGTTAGGAATATTAAAAAAATACAAATAGATATTATTGTGTAATTGTATTGTGACCTTAAAGTAGTGTGAAATTGGAAAAACTTTGATTCTTTTCATGGTTCGATTTTTAAAAGAAAGTATGTTCGCTGTAAATCTCGAGATTTTTAAAACAAAGTTTGTTGGAGTTTGTTGGTAAAGTCCTAGAGGATAAACTATAATATTGCACCTTTAGGCTCTAACCGTAGTCAAATGATTTGTTTAACAGTCTTTATGGTCTTATTTTTCTTATTGTGTGTCTAGCTTTAATTATTCAATTCTAACCCTTTAAACTTTAAAGTAATATAACTTTAAACACTCACCGCATCTATATTGAATAAGTACTCTATTTATATATATTTTAATGTATAATTTTTTCATTATTTTGTTTATTTAGATAGATTTTGTTTATTCAGTTCTCATGAAATTCAGTCATAATAATCTCTTATTTTAGTGTTTATGTGTTAGGATTAGGTTTATGGTTTAACATTTGAATGTATATTATAGAAATTCAAAATAGATAGGAATTGGATGGATTTGTATCGAAGGGAGTCGGAAAGTCCTGCTTTTATGATGAAGCATTCGTCCATCCACCTTTTGCCAAATTGTAGTATTTAAGATGTCGAACCCACAGGGATTGGCTTTACTTACGCAATTTATTCTTCCTGGATAATGAAAAGGTAAAGACACAGATAATTGAGTTGGGTTATAACTAAGGAAACTAATTAAAGCAATAAAGATAAATGATCAAGAAATCAAGGATGAAAAAGTGGGGCAGATTAGAGTGCTTCGTATTGTGGGTTCAATTGAATTGTTTATGTCTCATGCAATTATACAACACTGCCCCGGCAGAACTGCAGTTTTACTGCCCCGACAGTGAAGGGTTACGTCCGCCGCGACAATCCCTTGCTCTTGGGTGGACTTCTCCAAGGTTCGGCAAAGTGTCCTCTGATGAGTCCGCTTATCCCTAAGTCAAAGTACTGTTGATGAGTAGTCCTTGATGATACCTCCCGACGTGAATCAACTATAACCACCAACCAATCTCACACTTCTTTTAGCCGCTGAAACTCTAACCTATCCCTAGGCCGAGTTAGTATTTTCCAGCTAGAAAAATACCGTACTTATCCCTTTCGTGAATCTATCTCTCCCGATATTAAATAAATAAATCTCTCACAAACTTCTCTCCCAAGCTTGAATGCAAGAACAATGAATGACAAAGAATAAGAAAACCTCGATATTTTATTGCATGAGACAAGAAGGAAAAGTACAATTTTCTTCCACAACTACTCCACAAACTAACCTAAACCCCAAGGAGGCGATGGAGGAGTTTAGGGTTTTCTATGAACACTTGATTTCGAGATGTTCTCTTCTCTACATAGGCTATGGTTTATATAGGCTTGGCCTAGGGCAAACCTTTCCAAAGTAGGAATGCAACTTGGAGTAAAACACAAGTTAAGTACATAAATAAAAGATCTTTATTTTATTTCCTAGTTTATTCCTATAAGGATTCTTTTCCCGCGTGGCCTTTGACATTGACTTTCCGTGTGTTTCCCAGCTCCGATTTCTATGCCGTTTGTCTTAAAAAGTTCACCTTATTTTTCTCTTCATATCGCCTATCATATCGACATTTGCTCGTCAGGTGCTGCCGCGGCCTCCAAGTGCTGCCGAGGCGGGTACTAATCTACATTCCAATTTTGGTTTCCAGCATCCATCATGCTATCTGGCATTACCTATGTGGTAGTTTCCTGTCTTAGAGAAAAAACCATTAACCGTACTTGTTTTATGTCAAATAATCGATAAATTCATGAATTGAGTATTGGGATGCTGAAATATGGAAATAAGCAGAATTATCCAATATTGTCATTAAATATGTCCTTTATTAGCAATAATCGAGTGAGAAATTGGTATAAAGAATAGGACTTTTAGGCACTCGTCAATTTGTCAAGGGTAAACGTTGGCTACCAAAATGGACTAGAAACTTTTCTAAATATAGCTTTTGCGAATGCAAGCCAAGAGAATATGATTCTTTTCCCTTGTAAGAAGTGTGTTAATATTAATTGACATAGTCGTGAAGTTGTCCATGAGCATCTAATTGTTTATGGTTTTGTTCGCGGCTATAGAAAATGGGTATTCCATGGAGAGTTGACACCTCGTAGTTCTTCTTCAAGGAGTAATGTGTCATTTCCTCCTAGTTCTGATAGTTGATCTGTTACAGAAGATGGTATTGAGGGTATGTTGCGAGATGCATTTAATATCCATGATTATCAACAATCTGTTAGAGAAGATTGTGATATTAGTGATGAACATTTTATCGAGATGAGAAGAAATGAATGTGATGAAGAGCCAAATGAAGACACTACAAAGTTTTACAATTTACTTGATGAAATGAATGTACTGCTTTATGAGAGATCGAAACATTCAAAACTCTCATTCTGCATTTGTCTTTTCCACTTAAAATGCTTGGGAGGATAGATTGGTAAATCTTTTACTCAGTTATTAGAGTTTTTAAGAGAAATGTTTCCTTCTGCAAAAATTTCTCAATCTGGCAAAGATATGAAGAAAATGATCAATGATTTAGGCCTTGGTTATGAAAAAATTAATAGTTGCCCGAATGATTACATTTTGTATTGGGGTGATAAAAAAACCAAGAGTCATGTCATGTATGCGGTAAATCTCGGTGGATGAATGTGGACGCAGAAAATGTAAGTGAGGAAGAAGTGGAAGCACGATTAAGAAAAAAATAGTTAAGATTCTACGATATTTTCCTCTCATTCGTAGGCTTCAAAGGTTATTTATGTCTTCAAAGTCTATGAGGTGGCATTATGATGAAAGAACCGATGATGAATTATTAAGGCATCCTGCGGATTATTTAGCTTAGAAGTCATTCGACCAAAAAATTTTGAGTTTTGCAGGAGATCCTCGAAATGTTAGGCTCGATCTTGCATCTGATGTGTTTAATCCTTTTAAAATCATGAGCACTTCATATAGTACTTGGCTTGTTCTACTTATTCCTTACAATTTGCCACCATGGATTTACATGAAACAATCATCTTTTATCTTATCGATGATAATACCCGGTGAGAAAGGTCTCGGGAATGATATTAACATATATATGCAACCCCTGATTGAAGAGTTGAAACAATGATGAGTGGATATCGAAACATATGATGTGTTGAAGAATGAGAACTTTAATTAACTTGCAGCTTTATTGTGGATTATTAATGATTTCCCTGCTTTTGCAAATTTATATGGATGGAGTACCAAAGGTCGTTATGCTTGTCCTTGTTGTGCTGCTCAGACATGTTCAAAGTGGTTGTATAATGGAAAAAAGTTTGCTTACATGGAGCATCAACGATGGTTAAATGAAAATCATAGATTCAGATATCAAAAGAATATGTTTGATGATACTTAAGAGTTTAGAAATGCTCTTAAGCAAGCAATCGGTTTTGATATCTTGTCGATGTTGAAAGATACGAAGTTCACTTACGAAAAGAAGAACCAACGACCGAACCAACGATCAAAGAAAAAGATAAGAGAGGTATACGAGGGTAATATTGAGCAACTTAGTTATAACGAGTCTGATGAAGAGGATGATCCAAATGAGGTAGAGTTATGGAAAAAGAGAAGTATTTTCTTTGAATTGCCTTATTGGGAGCATAACATTTTGAGACATAATCTTGATGTCATGCACATTGAGAAAAATGTTTGTGAGAATATTATCGAAACCATTCTCAATGTCGATGGAAAATCTAAAGACAATCTAAAGAGTCGACTTGACTTAGTTGACCTCAGAATTCGGCATGATCTTTATCCTCAGATACTTCCTAATGGAAAATCATCGTTACCACCTTCTATTTTTGTGATGTTGAAGAGAGAAAAAGAAATGTTCTGTAAGGTGCTGAAAGATATAAAGGTTCTAGATAGGTATGCATCAAATATATTTCGATGTGTCAGTATGAAAGATCGAAGACTTTATTCTATAAAGTCACATGATTATCATATACTGATGCAAGATCGTATGCCAGTTGCTTTACGTAGTTGTATGTCGAATAAGGTCATATCTTGTATAATTGAACTTTCCAATATAATGAAAGCTCTTTGTGGTAAAGTTTTGATGGTTGAAGAACTTGAGAAACTCCAAGATCGAGTAGCCTTGACTTTATGCAATTTGGAGAAGATATTTTCATCTTCATTCTTTACAATTATGGTGCACTTGTTGGTTCATCTCCCTCATGAAGCTAAAGTTGGTAGACCCATTTTCTATCGGTGGATGTATCTTATAGAGAGGTATAAGTTTTTTGTAGTTATTGAATTTTTTTATTTTAACTAGTTATGATAATGTTGCGTTTATTATGTGTCTAGGTTCTTATGCAAGTTGAAGTTTTATTATCGTAATAAGCGTTATCCAGAAGGATCAATTGCTTAAGGTTATTTAGCAGAGGAATGTATGACTTTTTGCTCTATATATTTAGAAGATGTCAAAACGAGATTTAATAGACCAAATAGAAATAAAGTATGCAGTACTAATAGCTTAGCTGAGAGTTATTTGTTTGGAAGCTATGGTGAATCACTCAGCAAAGTTGAAATTGTACAGTTAGATGATAAGTCTTGGGTACAAGCACATTGATATGTTATTTTCCATCATGAGTTATTAGAGCCCTTATGCACGTAAGTTTCTGTAATTCATAATGTAATTACTTAAGCTTTTATATTTAACATTCTTTAACCACGTAACTTATTTTATAGTGAGTATAAAGAAGAGTTACAATCTCGTGTACGCGCAAGAAGATTAAATCTACGAGAGAGTCATAAGTTGTTTGTAGAAACATTTCATGAATGGTTAGGGAAGACGGTAAGTAACATAATATATAACTTTTCTTGTCTTAATATATAAATATGAATGTTAACCAAACTTTTATTTCACCTGTAATAGGTTTGGGATGGGAGAGAAGTTGGTGAAGAGGTCAAATGGCTCTATCAAGGCCCGAATATAATTGTTAAGAGATATAATGCCTTTCTCATTAACGTGTATAGGTTCCATACGAAATCTTGTGAAAGATTAAGGAGGAGACAAAATTGTGGGGTTGTTGTTACTTCTTCAACTGCAAGTTATGCTAGTATTAGGGACAACCATCCAATTGAGGGAGATGTAGAATATTATGGAATTATTAAAGACATTATTGAGTTGGATTATTATGGCAAACGGAAGGTTGTGTTGTTTCGTTGTGATTGGGCGAATGTAAATAGTACTCGAGGGATTAAAAAAGACCAATTTGGTTTTAAAATGGTGAACTTTTCTCGATTAATTCATACTAGCCAACAACTAATGGACGAACCATATGTATTTCCTTCTCAAGTCAAACAAGTTTTTTATTCTCATGATCCAACTAAAGATGGTTGGAAGTGGTCGAAGGCGCAAGACTAGAGGGCAGACGACTTTGAAAGAATTATACGATCTCCTAGTTTGAGAACGTATGAAAGTTTCAAGAAACGATGTCGGCCAACCTATTGGGGCAGAAGCACGTGTTTTGGCAAGTTATTTAGGCATTGTTTCACGTAATGCTTCAATTCTGCCAATCAATTATGAGTCATGGCATCAGATGCCCAATGCTAACAAAATTCAGGCTCTTGATCTTGTTAAGGTAATAAAATTATTATAGTAGTTAATTCATTATAATTAAATAATAATATTTATATTTTTTTTTATTATGTCATTTTTAGGATAAATTTTAATTGGAGGTCTCAGATGATTATGTGAAGCATGACTTATACTATATCATTATAATTTGAAATTTAAAAGTAATAAAAATTGGAAATTAAACAGGATCGAGAGCGGGTCGGAGTTGCTAGCAAACAAAAGCAAAAGTTTACTCACACATCAGGGACGAAGAGCTTTGCTCGTATAGTTAATGATGAGATATTAGTTCTTTCACTAAATATTATTTTTACTTGTATTATATTAAAGTTAATATTCATTTTTATTATATTTTGTAGCTTGTTACGAGTGGTACTAGCATTGGACATTTAAAGCTCTTCGATATTAGTCACACAAAAAATGATAGCTCTCCAATGAATCCTGAAGCTGGAGAAATTATGGTATATTTAAATTATGATTTATTTCCCATAAAATTTTATTATTTTTAAATAATGTTATCATTTATTACGTATTCATAAATGATTTTCAGATAAAAATGAGGGAAAAAAGACAGAGTATGAAGCTACGGCTTCAACCGATGGTTCTACTAATATTAGTGATATCAAAAATCAAGTTTTGCTGATGTTTTGGATCCTAAAAGATATGGTCGAGTGTGCTATCAAGGATCATTCGTAACACCGACCAAATATTTTGGATCAAACTCGTCTCAATACATGTCACACAAAGTCAGTCTTCTCAAGCGGAAGTTAATCGTTTAAAACAACAATTAACTCAATTTCAAGCAGAGATGGAAGCTAGAGAAACTAAGAGAGAAACAAAAGAAGCTGAAAGAGAAGCCGAAAGAGCAACAAGAGAAGCAACATATCAGAATCTTCAAAAACAATTTCAAGATATGATGGCGATGTTAAAGTAGAACCAACAAAAGAATTCGTCACCTTAGTTTATTTTAGGGTCATTTGGTTTGTAGTTAATTTCAAGATACGATGTTACTTAATTGTTATTTCACTTAACCATTGAATTATATTTCACTTTAATGTTTTAGACTTAAATTTATTTAGTGGTTAAGTATTTTTTATTTAAGTTGATATGTTACTTTTAAATTACAATTGTTGTTGGAATATTATAGGGAAGATTTTGGTAGTAAATAACAATATAAAACATATTTTTAATGGTACAGTAGCAACAACGGCATTTGAAAAACAAACGCCACCAAAAGCCATCAAAATCAGTCGCGTTTGTACCAATAAACACCACAAATGGATAGGATATATTGTGGCGTTTTTTAAAGAAAAACTCCGCTAATGGACGTGTCTACTGCGGCGTTTTTTCAGAAAAAGGCCACAGCAGTACAAGAACTATAGTGGCGTTTGTGTAGGAAAACTCCGCTAATATACACACCTTTTGCAGCGTTTTTCTTAGCAAACGTTGTTACAGTTCGTGTACTATAGTGACGTTTTTCTAAAAACACGCCTCGAACTTTTGCGACGCAAGTTTTAGCGACGTTTTTTGCCGCATTGTTAATACTTTTAGCGGCGCTAATAAATGCCACTAAATATATTTAAAAACGCCGCAAAAAACTAGTTTTGGTGTAGTGAAACATTCTTCACTTCAAGCCCATCTTCACATTTTTGTGACACACTCGATCCCAGCTTTCTCGAACTCCCTTAATTACTTCATCTGAGCCTTTCCCAAGAAAAAAAACACATAACCTCTCACTTTTTTCAGCACTTTCGAGGGCAAGATAAAACCCATACAATTAAAACTCAAAATAATAATGCATTCAAAATTATCCATCTTCATCCAAATACTCCTTAAATGTTGAATACTAATACATCATATTCACACCATCACTCGTACAATCATTCTTCATTCAAATGCACTACTTATATTTTTAAGGTGTATAGTGTGGTACATGTGCTTTGAAAAAAACATCCAATATAATATTTAAACTATAATTTTGTGTATTACATAGCACCTGTGAATTTTCATTGATTGATTTGATGTTTACTAATAGTATTAACTCAAGTACCTAATAATACACAATAATATAGCTCAAGTATGAAATTATTATATTTTGATTTAAATTTAATTGGTAATTAAGTTGGATATTATTGTAATTTTGGTGATTAAAGATAAATTAATAATTAAGATTTAATTTAATGAGTAAATATATATTACATAAGAAATCTGATTGAATAAAGATTTTTGATGATAGGTTTAACCTTTAAAATTATGAGAAATTGAGTGAATTAATTTGGAGAGATGTAACCAATTTTAGTATCCTTACAACTATAGGGTCTATGTTGTAGAGATAGTTATTGTAGGGAGGTTGGGAAAAGTATTTTTTTATTATATTGGGTTTTGATATATATATATATATATATATATATATATATATATATGGGATATCATGTATTTATATTCTTCATGTTTTATACATTGATAGTGAATTATTTATTTCTCTCATCTTTGGTGGTAGGAAAAGCGAAACCACGTTAAATATGATCTTTTGTGCGTGCCTTATTTTTTATTGTAGGGGGTTGAGAAAAGTATTTTTATTACATTGGATTTTGATATATATATATATATATATATATATATATATATATATATATATATATATATATCGGGTAATACAATTACATAGGATATCATGTATTTATACTATTCATGTTCTATACATTAATAGTGAATTATTTATTTCTCTCATCTTTAGTGGTAGGAAAGGTGAAACCACGTTAAATATGATCTTTTGTGTATGTCTTATTTTTTATTGTTATCTCCTTGGTTATTAGTTGCATGTCAAATTTTTAACAAAAACTCATTGCTAATGTTAACTTAGATATCATAATATATATATATATATATATTGAAAGTTCAAGTATCATACTAGATTTAAGATTTCAAGTATGAATGTATGTTTCTAAAGTTGTGTGACATTGTGTCTCACTTTGAGTGTAGGTTCTCAAGGTTGTATGACACTAGGCCTCACTCCATGTTTATGGTATGATGCATATTTGATACATGAGATAGTACTTTTATGCTTGTTATGTGATTTACGTAAAACACAATTGAGTGATATCCAATGAGCTTCGTTAGCTTAAGGTTTGTACTTGTTTTCGTTCGCAGGTAATTAGATGGTTCATGGGTTGTGAAGCTTCATTGAGGAGAAAATATCAACATTGATTACTTATGATAGAGTACAAATACCTAAGTGTTATGGGGTTGTTTTCATAGGACCCTATTATATTTGTAACTCTTATTTGAATTTAAACTTGTATTGATCAAAAGCTTAAATATTAATTTACTTGGAGCTCTTTGTGGATTTTAAATATTTTGTGGATCATATATTTTAAGTAATTGTGGATTTGACAATTCTTATTTTTGTGGATTTGTGAATGAAATTTTTTATAATAATGGCTTAGACTTATGAATCAAATCTAACATTCAACACAGGGTGTTACATAGAAAATGGGTTGCAACACCTTGGTTAAAGATGTTGAATGTATGTTCCTAGTGTTGTGTGATACTACATTTTCAAGATTGTGAGAAACCAAACCTCACCTAGAGAGAACACTCCCAAGATTGTATGACACTAGGCCTCACTCTAGGTATTTGGTTATAACTTTGTGCTTTTTCTCAAATGATTTGGTGAGAACCAAAGTATGATTGATCCTTGTGTCATGTATGATATTTTGTATGATAAGAGCATGTGTTTTAATAACTAGTGATAGTTTCTCATATTTATTTCTTCTTATTGCTCTTACTATCTTGCATGCTTATGTTTATGATTAGCTTAAAGTATAACATAGTTGATGTGTACCATTGAGTTTTGTAAGCTCGACACTTAGAATCGTTATTTTCGTGTGTAGGTTTATCGTTGTATCGAGGAGAACTATCACTACAGGATTCAAGCATGGGTTCTTTCCAAAATATGATCATTGTATTTAATAGGTTGTGTATTCATAAGACCTTACATAGTGCATATGTAGTTCTTAATTTTGGTGGTGTATTTAATAGGTTGTGTATTTAATATAAATACGGTTTAGTTATAGTTAGTTAGTTGTAGTTAAATTTATATCATTATAAATGTGTCATATATATATATATATATATATGCACTTGATCAATAAATAAAGTATGTGGAAGTTTAATCTTACTTACAAAATTTATTGGCTTATTTTTACATAATTCGATATTAGTGACTGTTGGTTACGTGGGTATGAGAGAGTACAAACGGCTACGAGAAAGTATAAGCGGGCATGATACAGAAAATATTGGATGCTGGGTATCCAATTAGATAATAAATATGAGGATAAATTAGAGAATTTACTCACATAGATGAGTGTAAATTTAAAAATTATACCTGTTATTATACCTGTTATAAGTGATGGATAGATTATAAATATAAAAATTAAATAAGTATGAATATAAAGAAGAAATATTCACAGCCCATTTATCATCCCTCACTCTAACAAGTCCAATTTCCTAACGAAAATGGTGGAAGCTTTTGCCCTATATCTTGCAAATTCTGTCTTTGATTTATATATGTTCTAACCATTTTGATTAGATTCGTTGTCGCCCTTTCAATCGTTAGATGCTCGGTTTATTTATTGGTTTATTATTTGTTCAGACTTTATGTTAATTCTCTCGTATCGATAGGCTTTAGATTGAATTATCATATAAATTAATCGTCAATATTATAATATTCTATATTATTTCTGTTAAGATTAAAAGCTTTATTAATGTTTGAAGTTATTTATCGTTCATCGCCGATAAGAATAATTATTGTATCTTATTTTTTTAAATACTTTTCTTTTTAGTCCTATTTAATTAAACGAATTAAATATTTTAAAAAATTTAAACTTTTCTTTTAATTTTTTTATAAAGTATTTACTGAAATGAATCTAATAAATAATTTTTTGCGTTCAATTGATATATATTAAGAAAATAATGACTATACATTTTTAAGATAAAAAAAAAATCAAACTTTCTATTACTAATTAAAATAAAAAAAAATCTTTACCATTTACCTAAATTTCATGGTCTACTAAAACCATGTTTTTGGACTTGACGTTGAGGGCATAGTATTAGTCATAGTAATAAATGAATGGGGATATAATCAAAGAGATTCCTTCTCTACGAAAGCGCTAGCGTTTTTTCCCACTTAAAAGAACGAGTTTAGATGTCAATTTTAAATACAAAAAAATAAAAGTATAAATTTAATTGAATATTAATTTGATCGTCACTTTAACCTAAAATCTCTAATATTAGTAAAGTGGTAATCATTTAAAAAGCTTGATTCTCTTTTTGTTTTGAAAAAAAAAATTGTCCCCAACGGAGTCGCCATCTGTAGCGATCTAAAAATTGATAAGTCGCTAAAATATTCATTTTTCGAAGTTGAAAACATTTTAAATGTCGTTTTTGAAATAATGTTTTCCACGTGGGAGTTTCGATTTAAAAATGATGTTTTGGAAAATTGGAGTCGCCACCGGTCGTTTTGGTAGACCGGACACTATAAAACTAGAGATTTTAAAAGTTTAGGGTTCGGGAGTCGGTTACGGATAGGGAAGGATTAGTACTCCACAACGCCCAAATTTGGTACTTTATTAATTACCGCTTCATTAATATTAAATTTTTGGGGCTAATTTGACGATCGAATTAATTTTTAATCGGACGTGCGCATTTATTTTAAAGCACCTAAACCCGAAGATAAGCGTCTAAACCACTACCACCTTATTGGTACTGGCCTCGCTTACGACCGAATTTAGAGGCTCGCATACAATAAATTAAAATTATTTATGCAACTTAAACATAACAAATAAATTAAATACATCACATAAAAATAAATACATAAATAATTACATAAAAACATAAATATTAATCTAACAAATAAAATACTAATCTAAACATAAATTAAAACATATATAAATTAACTTAAAACATAAATATTAATTTATAACATAAATAAAATCTAAATACCAAATAAAATAATAAACGATGACATTTCTTTAATATATTCAAAATACAATATAAATATAAAGAAAAGAAAATATACTTAAAAATTTAAACGACTAACTCCGAATGGTCTCCCCAAAATCTATTATGACCCCTTCAAAATTTTTAACTAGATCAAATCTTAGAATAGAACCCGATCAAATCGTGTAGGACGGAGGGTTTTCCCCGTCCTTGGCTAGCCGACAGCATTGCTCTCTTATGTGCTTGGCCACCGGCTCCTCATTCAGTTGAAATGAAGCCCTCACCGCCTATTTAAAGGCCTGGGGTAATGAGGAGTGGGGAAAGGAAGGGACGTGGACCCTTGTGGTCCATGTAATTTTAAATTTTTTTTTTATGTTTTTTTTGTTATATTTTTTATATTAATAATAATATTATTAAAATAATATTAAAATATTAAAACTCCGTAAAAAAATGGTGATTACACCTCTAAATCCTTACTCGAGTCGGTTCCTTGTAGAAACATCGAAGACTTCCTCTTTTGCTCTTTAAGCCAATTCTTTGATCCCGTGACGGTGGACACAGAGGCGGTAAAGATAAAGCGGAGCACAGTCATGACTGATCTGTTCTCCCCTTCCCTCTCCACTCTCCTTCTTCATTACTGCCCATATATTCACAATACTTGAACAACCTTCATTAACCATTGATGTGGAGCATCCCCCTCTCCTGTTGTCCTATTCGGCAGGACAAAGAGCAAACAAAACAAAAAAAATTCCCCCATCGTGGTCTCCCCTTGAGTGACTCTGCCGTAAGTCCGTAACACCCCAGTTCAAAGGGTCCACTGCTGTACCACCCTTGGTCGTGCAAAAAAATCTCCAAACTGCTGCCTTTGTTGATCACTTTGAGTCCATCTCCATGTTAAAAGTAGCAGTAATTGTGTGAATGAGAATGAACCAGACAAGATGTCGAACCCCCACCCGATTTGGTGATGGAGAAGACATCATCATCTTCCCCCGTCCATTTTTCTTCTTCGGTTTAGTGATATGTCCTCCGTTGTGGCATCGCGCTTGAGTTGACTAACCCCGATCATTGTCTTCGTTCAAAGAATCAGAACTCCTTTGCTTCCCGATTGTTCGCTTGGCCTTCTTCACCAGCTTTAGTAGATGAGAATTCTTTCTTTCTTTTTTTCACGAATTCAAGGAACTCTGCAACTTGGCGTGCATATTGTCTCTTTACTTCAATGTCTTAACAGAAAGCATTCCATGGTTTCCACTTTCATAAAGTAAAAGCCAACTCTCATGCTTTTCATGCAAGCACTCCCGGGAGAGCCGAGTTCTCTCTGTGATTCACCGAACTTTTCCTTCCCCTCCTTTGTTCCCATAACTCTCTCTGGTGATGTAGCCAACTGTTTCCAAACCCCATGATTTTCGTCCCTACCAAATTACCCTCTCTTCCTCTGATCCCCCTTTTGCTTTCTTCGGTTTATTTGTTGAGGAGAGCAACCAAGGATCCCTTTCCAACAATATCAACCTTAAAGAGAACACCTCCATGGTTAACAAACTCCTGAAGAACCAGTGGTGGTTCTTGTTTCTGGAGAGAGTATTGGTCATAAGCAAATGATAATTCATGTGATTTTGAACTTCACTCCAGTAACCAATAGTTTTTTCCCCCTTTACTGCTAGAATTATTTATTAAAGCATCGATTCTCCCAAAAGCATCCCATGCTGCTTCCACAGAGCTTTGTATGGTGACTCCAACTCCAACTGCAACTCCAACGTATTTTGTCTGGTCATACGGTGGGACCTTAGCAATATTTCGGACCATAAAAGCCTCCGCTGGTTCGAAATTCAGGATGTAGGAAAGACAGACTCGAGAATCCAAGCATGCAAACACCAAGAACTTGGGGCTTTGCCTCGGATTGACGACGAATGCCTCTAGTACGGTTATTATCTGCTCGATCTTTGCGGCGGCAACTCTCCCGAGATCGGTTCTGTCACTGAGAAGCTTGAACAAAGCTGCAATGGCTTTCTCGTATGATTCACTGCCCATATTGTCTTCTTTTTGGTGGTAAGTCATGGCATAAGTGATGTAATTACGCATCCGGCTTTGACTAGTAATCCGAATCTCATTCTTGTCAATGGGTGTTTCTGTTTTCGGCTTCTCTACTCTCTGGAAACGATCCATTTGGAATGCTCACGAAATTTCATATGGCAATTTGATCGCTGAGAACTCGAACCTTATACCTCCTGCTTGAAGCTTCTCCAGTGAGATTTGTCATGGTAGACGGTGGCTCGGGGCTGTAATTCCATTGTTCGTTCATCTCTCCTCTTACCAAGCCTAATATAACCATAACTCCTAGAGTACAAGGAACAAGATATAGAAGTTCCGGTTGACCATTCCCGTCCATTAGATATAACTTGGTATATAAACAAGAGGCCAAACGTCTAAACTCCATGCTGTGTGTTTCTTTCTAAGTAAATCAACTTTTTCCACTACCTTCCCACCAACATGGAACCTAGATATCTCCAATCCACCGCCATGAGACCAAGAGATCTCCAATTGAAAACCCACCGGAGTATATCTGTGGCCCTACCGCTCCTCTGCCGAAAATCAGGAGTGTCAATCCCCCTAAAAACCGAGAAAAATCGAACTGACCTCTTTCCCCCTCATCATTGTTGCCATTATTAGGCAATAATTTGGTAACTCCTCATAACTACCTCTAACCCCCATGCCATTATTTTATTTATTTATTTATTTTATATATATAATATTATTTATTTATTTATTTATCTATTTTTATTTAATATTTACTTGTGGCCTTATTTATTTTTGAATACCCGGATGAAATTCAGGTATTACAGATGGCTTATATACCTCCAAAAATTCTAGACTAAAAAGCAAATTAGTATCAAACTTAAAAAATGTGTGGCTTATTTTCCTCTAATTTTTTTTCCTTTTTCATCAATTATTTTTTTTCTTTTTTATAAATTATTTTAGTTTAATTCAATAAAGTTCAAATTAAGATTAATTTAATTAAAATTCTACATTTAGTTTTAGAATTCTTTTAATTATGTTTGTGATTTATACATTTAGATTTTAGTTTAGCTCAATTAGATCCTAATTTTAATAAGTTAATTCAATTAAAACATTTATAATAAAATATAATAAACTTTGATTAAATATAATTATACACAAAATTTTAATATGAATGTAAACACGTAATTATATACATGATGACATGAACATGAAAGTTAAAATTTTAATTTAGTTAAAGCTTATTAGTTTAAACTTGACAAATAATTTATATTTAATGAGATCCACCTATTTGTCTAGTGGTTAAGGATGTTCATATTGCCTCATTTTGTATGGGTTTGAATCCTAATACGAGAATATAATCTCCATTTAATCAAAACAATAATTTATATTGAATGATTTAGTACTAAGTATATTGAATTCTTACTAAGCATTGAATTATTTAACAAAATTTGAAACTTAATAGTGTCAAATGATATCTAAATTCAAGCTTTCCTTTTTTTGATATTTTTAATTGATTATATATATAACAAAAATATTATTTAACAATTTAAATTGATTTTAAAAAACTAATAGTTTACATTTATCAACACTTAATAGTCTAAATTTACCAACATTTTAAATCCATTAACTCATCAAATCATATAATTTCTCAATTACTTATCAGGTAAATATCCAGTCAGGTCAATATTAGTTTAGATCAAGAATAGGCCGAGTTCAAAACAAGTCGGGTCAATTAATAGGTCAGGTTCAAAACATGTAGGATAAAATGAATCTCGGATCGATTTAGTCAGGTAATATCGATTATCTGTGAGGTTAGTCTCGGGTTCGAGTATGTTTAAGTCGAGTGCAATTTGAGTTTCGAGTTCATAGTAACAGGTTCAATTCTTCGAGTCATTCTTAGTAAGATGCATATCGAGTTCGATTACTAAAGTAACAGGTTTAAATCATGTTCGAGTTAATAATAGTCTATTACAGATCAGTTCTAGATCATCACGTCCTCGGATTAAAACATGTTCTAACTCAAACAAGTTCTAATCAATTTTTCCGATGGAAACAGTTTTTTACGTCCCTAATTTTGAGTTAACACTGCATGGTCTGCATGACTTAAGCCTAAGGAGAACTTCAATATGTTTCATAGCTAACTTGGACCAATGAGGGTGTAATTAGTAACCCTATAAATGAATAGAATCCCAAGTTGATCCAAACCCAAATAGACCTTGTCGATGCTAGTTTTTGGATTTCTTTTATAATTTGAAGATCACTACAAGATAATTTTTTCATAGATATTAATCATTTGATAATTTATATATTTGTATAGACGTTATGATTGACTCGAATTTATTAAGATGTGTATTTTTTATTGAGATAATTTTTGGATTGTTTAAAATCAGATTTTAATGTTTTCCTCATGCATGAAATTCTTGCAAGCGGTTGTTTAGACCAGACTGAACAAGACATGAGATTAATAAGAGAGATTGTCTTGAAATGTGAATTAGGATTTTAACAGTTGGGACTTTAAAATGCGTTTCATTTGATGTTGATGTCTAATCTACCGTCTTTTAACATGACCCAAAATAGAAAAGCATCTGAACAAGGCTTTTTACTCCACTCATTCGATTTTATTTTAGAAATTTTGATTTCGAGTTAGATCAAGTTTTTATTAAAGGTAATTTTGAATTAGTTTCGTTTGAAAATATTTAATCCAATCTAAGATTAATAGTGTAATCCCTGTTATATTTTTTAGAAATATTCACAATAATACTCGCTCTTTATAAATATTTCAACAATTAAATCATTAAAATTAACATTTTATAATTAGATTCTTAAAATTTAATTTTTTATAAATAAATCTTTAAAATTTAGATCAAATCGAATTTTAATTTTTATATATAATTTTTGGATCAAATTCAAATTTAAAATATATTTTTAAACCTGATTTGGATAAATAAAAACCAGACTCGACCTATATCTAATTTCCATCCCTGTATGTAGGGATGTAAAAAAATTTGACCCGACCTGAAAATCCGACTGAAACCTGTTCGAGTCAGAACCAGGTTTGACCTAGGGATGTAATGACCCGAACCCGATCGGTATCCGACTGTTGTTGACACGAACCCGAGTTGGACATGTTACTATAGTAACCGAACCTGTACTATATCCGAACGAAAATGACCCAAACCCGATTTCAACCTGTTACTGCGGACCCGAAACTCGACTTGCATCCGACTGAAACAAACCCGAACCTGAGTCTAACTTGGTAGATAAAAGATATTACCCGACTGAATCGACCCGAGACCTGATTTTACCCGACTTGTTTTGAACCCGACCTGTTATTAACCTGAACTAATATTAACAATACTTAATATTTAAATGACATATAATTAAGTTATCCACTACAGCAGAATAGGCTTTCTACGATACTTCTAGCGGCGTTTTCTCAGAAAACGCCGCAACATTTGTATCTTTAGTGGCGTTTTTAGAAAAATGCACTATGTATAAATTTTTTGTGGCGTTTTAGTAAAAACGCCATTAAAATCATGTCTTTAGCGGCGTTTTTAAACCAAACGCCGCTAAAGATATATTTTTAGTGGCGTTTTCCCAAAAACGCTGCTAAAAATATGATTTTTAGTGGCATTTTTACTAAAGAGCCACAAAAAATATAGTTTTAAGCGTTTTCTTAAAAACGCCACTAATGAGAACATGGCCTAAAAATTAAAGTTGTATATTATGAAACTTGCTAATTGTAAGATTCAAAATCACAACCCTTGAAAAGTTGACCAATGACCTAACCATCAGAGCTAATAACTCTTAGTGTAATGTTTTCTTTTAATTGTTTTTAAGTTAAACATAAAATAATAATAATAATAATAATAATAATAATAATAATAATAATAATAATAGTAAGAAGAAGAAGAAGAAGGTAAATTAATGTTTGTTGATAAGTTAACGAAGGATAAGAAAATTATAGAAGAAAGGGATGCTTTATCTGATATCAATGATGATCATTATATACAGCAGTGAGAGGTTAGAGAGGTTGACTCAGGCTAACAAACTCTCTTAACTACCTAGCCAGCTAGGATTAACGACTTCCAGCTGGACTAACCGACTTTGAGTTTTACAAGCCATTTACAAATCAACAGCTCAAGTTTAAATGTTTAACATTTACCTTGCTTTTCTCTTCTTCTTCTTTTTCACACAAACTAATAACATGTGTAACATTGATTCTCTGTTGAAACTCTGTGAAATAAGCACTCGAAAGTGCTTTAGTGAACCCGTCTGCAACTTGATATATTGCTGGAACATAGTTCACTTGCAGCAACTTCTCCGATACCTTTTCTCGAACAAAATTGACATCCAAGTCTATGTGTTTAGACTTCGCATGATACACAGGGTTCATGCTCATTGATACAGCACTTGTGCTGTCACTCCATACTACTGGCATGTCTTCCAAATGGATTCCCATGTCTTCCGGTAGTGATTTTAACCACACAATTTCTGCCACAACATCGGCTATGCTTTTGTACTCAGCTTCCATGGTGGACCTAGACACACTTTTTTGCTTTTTCGAGTTCCAGATGACCATGCTGTTTCCTAGATACACACAACCACCTGAGGTCAACCGCCTGTGTAACGCCCTAAAAATGGGCTTAGAAGTTAGTGAGCCGGTTTAGCCTAGTTCGGGATTAAATACTTAAAAATTAGTTTTTAATCAAAATAAATTGAGGGAAAATATCCTAAAATTCTTATTTAACATATATTTGACTTTGGTCAAATCAATTTTGAAAATTTACCCTTAAATCCCCAGGATTTAGAAATTGGTGACCATTTTGTAAAAATTGAAAACTTTGAGGACAATTTTATAAAACAAGCCAAAACTTTGAATCCTTAAGGGGCTTTGATCCAATTATAGTCCTAGATGGTCTAGGCTTTCCAAATTTTAATTAATTAAACCCAAAACATATTTTAAATTAAATAACTTAATTAAACCTAATTTTAAACTCTTAAAACCCTTTTTAATTAACCTAAACATCACATATTTTTCTAACTTTCGTTTTTCCTCTTTGGAGGCAGTCATTCATCAAGTTTTCAAGGTAAAAACTCATTCTTTTTCAATTAAATTCGTTTCTAATAATTATAATAACTTTTCTTCTTTAATTTTTCTTGTTTTCTCATCGTTTTCTCGTTTTAAGACCCGGAAAGCGATTGGATCAGTTTTGGAGGTGAGATTTCATCAATCCTCTAGAACAATAAAGTTCTTTACTGAAATTCCCAAGTTATTGGCTTGGAGTTTTTGTTTTAATTCTATAATTTCATAAAAATCGGTTTTTCGACTAAAAATCCCAATTTTCGTTCAAGGATTTTGATCCGCTATTTTGGAATCCTAAATTCATGATTCTGAATGTATTATAATGTTTATAACATGTTTTAAACATATATAATCCTGGACTATAGGTTTAGGAGAAGTTTGGTAGTTTTCGGAAAGTTTTCGGTTAAGGTTTTGATAGGTTTTAAGGGTTGTTGAGTGGGGGTCCGACTTGGGGTTTGTTGTGTGCGATTAGGAGCACTAAATCCTTAGTTTTTGATGGTTGAAACAGGACAAGAAGTTGGTGATCAAATTTGAAGAAGTTTTGGATCGAATCGGTGACTTGTCGAGCAAGTTTCGGTTATCGGTGAGTGGATTATGAGGGCTTCCGATTTGGCATGTTTTTAAATATGTTTTCAAAGGTTTGGGGGTGTAGGGAAGGTGTGAAAAACCTCCCTATACTCGGAAGTAAGTTTAAAGTTTTGCTTTCTTAAAGGTTCCCATATTATGCCTTGTTTTTACAACGTTATTTGTCATGCTCTTGTTATGTTGTGCATATGTGATTATGCATGTATATAAATGCTCATGAAACTATTGTTAAAGAGATTTTATATGCATTCAATGTTTCAACAGTTTTGTTTTGAAAAATAAGATAAAAGTGGTTTTATCAGTTTTTGCAAGTGATGCGTCAAAAGTGGGATACATGTGATTTGAATTCTATTTTGAATTAAGTTTTGAGCATTGATTTTTGATAATATATTGGCTAGTTAAGTGATGAACCTTATGGGATAAGTTGATCGATCAATAGGGCCTAGAGTGCACTATAAACATTCAAAAGTCGTACGTGTATAAATTCTTTGTGTGTTGCATTTTGCCTTTTATTCTAATGCTATGTGATGGGAGTAGTACTGTCACATACGGGTTGATCGGAGTAGTATTGTCACCGGACACCAAGGTGAGATAATTCATGTTGAGAGTAGTATCAACATGCGCATGCTCTGGGAGTAGGACTAACATGCGGTTGCCCGTTTATCCTAACGATTTGGAGTAGTACAAATCGGATCACTAGCACCAATATATGTTTTTACTTTTTAAAGGTAAGTGTCATGGTTTCTACTTGTTGCATATGAGATTATGCATGCGAGGTTTTATGCATTGGTATGCATGTGATATGAGCATTGCTATGTTGTTAGCATGTAAGACTTGGGTTTTGTGCATTGATATGCATGTGATTATAGCATTGCTATGTTGATAGCATGTAAGACTTGAGCTTGTGCATTGAGATGCACGTGTAAGCATTGTTATGTGAGTAGCATGTAAGACTTATGTTTTAGCTTTTAAAGCATGTGATTTCAAAGTGGTTTTTACTAAATTTTAATGATGGCATTGTTAGCCATGATTTGATAACACTTACTGAGTTTTAAAAGTGGCGTTGTTAGCCATGTTTGTTTTGTTTTATAAAGAGCATGACATGTTTTTAAATCGATGAAATTGGTTTAGTATGGGCTGCATTGCAAGGTGTTTTTATACTTGTTTTTATTCACTCACTAAGCTTATGCTTACCCTCTCATTTACCTTGCAATGCAGAGTAAATAATGTTGAGACAACGAAGGGAAGCAAGGATCCAGGTAACCGCCAAGTGAAAGCTCAAGTATGTCTTTATAACATTAGTAGTAGTGAGAGAGCAATGGGGATGGATTATCATGTTAAGATTATTGATATGATGATAAGACTTATTGTAGTCGTATGCTTATATATATTCAATGTTTATCAACATTGTTATTGCTTAAGATATGGCTTAGTGAGTCTATGTGTTTTTGGATATTCTGACTTGAATACTATAAATGATACACTTTTATGTTAACGAGGTATTTTGAGATCTATTATAGGTTAATTTTAAAGTATGATATACCATGCTTGTTATTGTTGATGTATGCTTAAATTATGTGTTTTGCGTGTGGAATTAGGTGACTTTGCATCTAGGGATGATATTCGAAGTGTGGATTACGCCTATAGGGTCTTGTATGCATCTAGAGAACCTTACTTGTTCGTTTAAATTAGGACTCACTTCACATATCTTTCCGCTGCAAATGAACTCAGTCCTTGCATGAACATGTAGGATCTAATTAAAGCATTTAGAAAAGATAAAAGATAATTTTTTTAGGGTTGTTTATCGGGGCGAGTCTCCGGATTAGCCTCGACATTCCTCGTGTAGCTTGTTCGAGTCGGGTGGCATCTAGACCGGGTCGAGGGGGTTACAGCTTGTCATCTATATTGCTGCCCCAGTCTGCATCAGCAAAGGCAGTTAAACTGAACTTCTGACCAGTAGCTCTGAAAACTAATCCATAATGTAGTGTTCCACTAAGGTAACGCAATATTCTTTTAACTGCATCTAAGTGTCGTTCGCACGGAGCATGCATAAACTGAGCTGCTGTATGTACGCTAAAGGTGATGTCAGGCCATGTGTGACACAAATACAGTAACTCCCCAACTATGCTTCGATATCCATGTGCATCTTCAATCAAATTCCCAGCATCTTTGCTTAACTTGTTGGTAGGTAGCATGGGTGTGGAAGCAACTTTAGCTTTGTCCATTTTTGCTCTACTAATAAGCTCCAATATGTACTTCGTTTGAGACAGACAAATTACTCCTTGACTTCTCCGAACTTCTATGCCAAGGAAATAGCTCAATTCACCCATATCTTTTAGACTAAACTTATTATCCAGACTACGCACTATATCATCGATGATTGCCCCTGATCCTCCTGTCAATATAATTTCATCCACATATACTAGGATATATATGTAAATGTCACCAACACATTTGACAAACAAAGATGAATCTGCCCTTGAGTTTCGAAAGCCAATCTCTAGCATGTATTCCTTGAGCTTGGCATACCAATTGTGTGGTGCTTGTCTCAAGCCATAAAGGGCCTTTTGTAGCTTGCACACCAATTTCTTCCCATCATGTGTTTGTTTTTCAAAACCTTTAGGCTGGTCCATAAACACATCTTCCTCGAGGTCACCATTGAGGAAGGCGTTATTGACATCAACTTGCCTAAGACACCATCCATATTGAACTGCTAAGGCCAACACCACATTTACTGTCGATGCTTTGACTACCGGACTGAACGTGTCACTAAAATCTCTGCCTGGAATCTGGGAATAGCCCTTGGCTACCAGTCTTGCCTTATATCTCAACACACTGCCATCAGCATTCTTTTTCACCTTGAAGAGCCACTTGCAGCCAACTGTGCTCCTTCCTTTCGGTAGTTCAACGAGAGTCCATGTACCATTTTTCATCAAGGCTTCATATTCATCTACAACATCTGCCTTCCACTTGGGACAATCGAGTGCCTCATAGATTGATTGAGGTAGGCCATCATCAGATGTGGTGCATGCATAGTATATTTTTGGTTTGTATATACCCATCTTACTTCTGGTTTTCATTGGATGTGTATTCTGGCCTTGTTGTGGAACAGAACTTGGCTGCTCTCGAGTTTCAACTTCTTATGCTAGTTCATCCTCGAAAAAATGTGAACCAGACTCAATTCCTTGAGATGTTTGGTCCTCGACCTCCTGTGCTATAGGTTCTTCTTGTTGGGGTGACTCAAAATGAGCTGGTTCACCCTCGACTTCTTGTGGGGTAGGTTTAGGTTCACTGTAATGTTTGATGACTCAAAATGTGTTGGTTCACCCTTGACTTTTTGTGGGGAAGGTTCAGGTTCATTGTGATGTGATGGCTCAACTTCTTCAGGTGGTTCGGGATTGCCCATGTCTACTGGTGATGAACTCCTGTTACGTGCTGCTAGAGGAACTCTAGAGTTGCTATTCTCAAATTGACCATGACTACCTTCATGCCGACTCTCCTCTATATTATCTGCTACATGTGAGACCTGTACAGGCGATTGATGAGCCATGCGACCAGCAGGATGACGGCTGATCTTAATGTTTGATACTACTGGAACTGAAGGAAAAGTGGCAGATTCATAGGTTGCATCCTATGTTGTTGTTTTTCCTGCAAAAGGGAAAACAGACTCATCAAAAACCACATGACGAGAGGTATACACCTTGCTATCGGACGCCAAGCACTGATATCCTTTGTGTGCTGGGCAGTAACCCAAGAAGGTAGAAGGTAACGATCTGAATTGAAGCTTGTGATTAGTGAAAGGTCTCAGATGAGGATAGCAGCGACAACTAAATATTCACATGAACTTGTAATCAGGTTTCTTCCCAAATAATTTCTCATATGGTGAAACACCCTCTAGAACTCTCGTTGGTAGTCGATTTATGAGATGCACTGCTGTTGTTACAGCATACGACCAGTAGTGCATGGGAATCGATGCCTGAGCTATCAGAGTAAGAGCCATTTCAATCAAGTGTCGATGCTTTCGTTCCACGACTCCATTCTGCTGAGACGTGTAAGGACAAGTAACACGATGTGTAATTCCTTCTTGAAGAAGATAGGTGGAGAGGGTACGATACTCCCCTCCCCAATCACTCTGCACCTCCTTGATGCCTTCATTAAATTGTGTACGAATAAGCTTTTGAAAAGACTGAAAAGCAGATAGAGCTTGAGACTTATGCTTGAGCAAATATACCCATGTGTGTCTAGTGAATGCATCAACAAACGATATATAGTAATGGAACCCTCTTGAGGATATATGAGCAGGCCCCATAAGCCAGTAAATACGAGCTGAAAAGGACTCGTGTAAATTGTGTTGGATGGATAAAAGGGCAATTTATGATTCTTCCCCATTTGACAAGCCACACAAACAGTGGAACTTTTATTTTTAATGGCATTAGCCTGAACATTACAACTTTTGCAAACTTGTAACAGTGTGTCATGTGAGGGATGACCAAGTCTACAATGCCATATATCATATATTCCTAATGGACTATGTATCATATGTATTTAAGGAAAAGCTTCTTTATGTTGTAAGCTTTTCGTAGACAAAGCAGTAAAACTGTAAAGACCACCTTCTTCACTCCCTTCAAGCAACACCGAGCCAGTAGCCTCATCACGAACTAGACACGAATGGGCATGAAATTCTAGGAACACTTTATTATCTCTAGCAAGCTTAGACACCGAGATAAGATTTTTTGTCATGTTAGGCACATGAAGTAAATTATTAAGTAAGATCATTCGCTTTGCTGATATCAATTTAGACTGACCACTACCAATAATATCAAGAGCCATACCATTGCCTACAAGAAGCTTACCAGGGCCAGTGTAATCAGAAGCATTAGTCACGAGTGTGTTGTCTGGTGTAACATGGTGGGTTGCACCAGAATCAACGAACCACTGTTTGTTGGATGCATTGAGAGTGTAGGCTTGAGCTGCTTGAACTGGAGTAGTAGATGAAAAACCTTGAGGCGTAGCTCCAGTACAAACATTAACAGCAGCAATATCTTCTTTAAGGGGTTGTGGATCATTGGCCTGAGCATGAATGCCTGGAAAATTTTTATCATATCGGTGCCAGCAACGATCAACCAAGTGACCGAGTTTGCCACACAATTGACACTGCAACCGAGGACGATTGGACCGACCTCGGCCTCGTTGAGCATTGGTTGGGCGATAAGGCCTGTGAGGAATATTGTCAGGCACCTGGGCAACATTGAGACTGGGAGAGAAATTTGTATAGTGGTTAAAGCTATTGAGTTGTGTCTCGGCATCAATTAACAAAGACGTCGCAGCCTCTATAGTGTAAGGCTCACGACTGGCAGTTATGAGAACAATAAAAGGTCGATAGTCTATAGGAAGTCCCTTAAGAATCGTCGCTATCTTCTCCAGATCAGACACAGGACTGCCACAAGATGCCAAAGCATCACAAACCTCTTTTACTTGAGCTACGTAGGTTCGCATGGGCAGATCGCCTTTTTCCAATGATCGCAGCCGGTAGTGTAGACTCATAGCAGTGGTTGTGGATCGACTGGTAAAGAACTGTAAAACTAGAGTCTAGATTTCCGCAGCTGTCTCGGCACCAACGAACTGAGGAAGAAGATGAATACTTATCGTTGAGAGTAACCATTGCGCTAGGGCACTGTCTTGAGCAATGAATTCTTCATAGTCCTCACTCTCAACCATAACTCCTTCAGTATTGAGAACAGTTGCCGGTGGTGGCTTGAGCGATCCAGTGAGAAGTTTCTCTAGTCGATGACTACGAACGACAAGCAAGATCTGTTGCTTCCACAGAGGGAAGTTTGACTCATCAAGAACAATGTTCACCTTCTTATGAGTGAAAGATTTCCCAGCCTTCAAGAGAGGATGGTTTGACTCATCTTCTTCTGGTAAAGGTTGAACAGAACCAACGTGAGTTGCCATCGAAGCTGTGAAGACGACAGAACCTTGAGAAAACACCAGAGGCTTAACAGCAGAAGACGTTCCCGGCGATTGATACCATGTTGAGAAGTTAATGAAAGATAAGAAAATTATAGAAGAAAGGGATGCTTTATCTGATATCATTGATGATCATTATATACAGCAGTGAAAGGTTAGAGAGGTTGACTCAGGCTAACAAACTCTCTTAACTACCTAGACAGCTAGGATTAACGACTTCCAGCTAGACTAACGACTTTGAGTTTTACAAGCCATTTACAAATCAACAGCTCAAGTTTAAATGTTTAACAATGTTTAACCTAAATTAATGTTTAACCTAACCATATGCGATCTTCCATCTTCCTTACAATTTTCGCCCTTCAACCTCTTCCACCGTCGACCGTATACCGCAACCGCAACCGCCACCTCTTTCTGGTGCCCTAGTTTTCGGTGCCCGACCAGGGCCTGCTCTTCGATTTTATTCTCTGGGAAATATTAATAAAGAGCTAATGGATGCAGCACGGGATTTCTTAATAGCTAGCGGCCTTATTGTTGATTTGAGTGGCAAGGTTGCATATGCTAGTAAGATCCTCGAATGGTAAGTTAATTTCAAGCAATTTCTTAGTGTAAAAAATTCATATTTCTTCCCTAGACCTTTATTTACTGTTATGGAATACAAAATCAGATTCTAAAATTTCCATGGACTTTGCTCTTGATTGTCAACTCTGTCGCTGTTATTGGCATATCTTTCTTTTTCCTCTTGATTGTCTTTAAGAGATTTGTGCTCTCGGGTCAAAACATGGGATCTACCTACCTTCCAACTATCCATGGTCCCCTCCAATTTGCTTTAATTCTTTATGTTTTCAACGTTTTGTTTATGGGGTTTTGATTATCTGTTGAAATTATTACTAGATGCTTAGAGTATCAGATTGGAATGAGATTTTAAATTTGCTGTTACAGAGGTACCAGGGATACCGATTATAGGGAATTTGCTGCAGCTGAAAGAGAAGAAACCCCATAAGACCTTCACAAAATGGGAAGAGATATATGGACCTGTTTATTCCATCAGAACCAGGGCTTCTACTATTATTGTAATCAATTCTCCTGACACGTCCAAAGAGGTAAGCACTTGTAGCCTTCCTTCGCTTTTGTTTTGCCCTTTGTTGTTTCGAATTACTTGAAATCGGTTTACACTATCCTTTGGTTACTTCATCTAAGACAGTGGGATTTACATTCAATGCTGCTAATGAAGTGGTTCAAGCTTATTGTGTTATCTTAGTTGTTATATCTTGGTTGGTGTTGCTGTACAGGCCATGGTTCAAGATTCTAACTTTTGATAAATGTATGGTTGCAACAAGTGACTACAATGAGTTTCATAAAATGGCTAAACGGTGTTTGTTGACAAATACTTTAGGTTCAAGACCCTGATCACGAGATTGAATTTTATCAAAAATAATCTAAGGTAAGTGACAGATCTCTACTAAGGGAGAATGAGAAGCAGTGGAATGATCTAAGGTTCAAGGTCTCGGAACTGGTAGAGGATAGTTTAAGCCAACAGTTTGAGTTGGTAAAGAGAAATGACAATAGACAGACATCAGAGTTAAGCCATGAAGTTCCTAAGAAATCTCAGTCTCGATCATCATGGTTGAAGAGACTATTCTGTGGGAGCAATATGAAATCAGATGTTAATTAGCTATCTAGCTAGGTTATTGTTTTTTCCTGGATTTAAATTTTTAATTATTTTCGTTCATTTGTTCTGCATTCCATTTCCATCAATTACAGTTATGATTCTTAATTTTTTTTGGGTTGATGTGTTAAGAACACTACTACTGTTATGATGTGATTCTCTTGGGCAATGCTACTACTGGTGCGCAGCAATTGCCTCTAGGCTTACTTTTAATGGATCTCATTTTGAGCTATTTGTTTTTGAGTGGTTATTAGGTTGTTTATCTCATTTAAGATATTATCATAACATGATAGTGTATGTTGAATGACAGCTTAGCATGTCTGTCATTGCATTGGTTTGTGTTCTTTATTTTAAGTGAAAGTTTATGTGTATGTTCAATGAATTGGATATTTGTTTCTGGATTAATTATGCGTATGCTTTTTATTTGTTCATGTACATCAAAGATCTTGTTAAATGTACTAATGTAGCTTGATTTCTAGATTAGAAACTGGAATAGAAACATTGGATGAGAGCTTAGGTTCCAGATTTAACTGTTAAAATTGATTGAGACGTCAACTAGATACGCATTTCATCTTCTCTTGAGCAATATTTTGTTTGTGGTTTTATGTGGTGGCCAAGTGGCCCTTAAGTTTATTGTTTTGCTCTTGAAGTAAATTTTTTTTTCCAGTTTTCTAATTCCATTGCTTGTGCCAGGTCAATGACGGTGTTGTGCTAACTGATAAAAGCTTCTCTTTACTTGACCACAATTGAGGATGTAGATTATAGAGATGACAAGATCGAATGTGAGTATTTGTAAAGAAAAACTTTTAACATTTTGTATTCAAGTTCATAAGAAATACATGAGATCGATTTTTATTAGACTTTGTTTTCGATTTTGTTATTTATGGTTATATTTTTTGTTTATGCATTATTTGATTAGTAAAATATTTTAGTATTATTTATATTTTGATTTTTTTTTAAAATCTGGTGTTATTAACGGCGTTTGTAAAGAAAAACGCCGCAAAAAAGGCACTCTTTAGTGGCGTTTCCGTAACAAAACAATTCTTTAGCGGCGTTTGTAAAAATAAACGCCGCAAAAAAGGCACTCTTTAGTGGCATTTGTCTTTACAAACGCCACAAAATATCTGAACCTATGGTGGCGTTTTTATCAAAAAAGTCACAAATTATTGCGGCGTTGCTTTTAGCGGCGTTTTTCTAAGCGCCAGAAATGTTTTTAGTGGCGCTAAAAAATGCCACTATAGAACTAAAAAACGCCGCTAAAAACTTATTTCGCTGTATTGATCTATAATCTGATGAATTTTAAATATTAATAAATATAATTAATCTTAAAAAAAAATTAGACATGATAATTAATTTAGGAATTAATATTTAAATTTATTACTACATTTTTAATTAAATTAATTTATTTACTATTTTATTTAGTTTTAATGTATTTAATTTTAATTATAATTTTAAAATAACATTTCATTACAAATTATAATTTTAAATTAATATTTTATTAAAAATTATAATTTTAAATTAATATTTAATTAAGTTAAATTAATTAAATTAAATTAAAATATAAAAAACATAAATTACAAACATAATTAAAAGAATTCTAAAATCAAATATAGATTTTTATTAAATAAATCTAAATTGTGACTCAATTAAATTAAAATAATTGATAAAAAAATGAAAAGATCAAATTTTGGAGGGAAATAAGCCACTCATTTTTTAGGTTTGGGATTAATTTACTTTTAGTGTAAAAATTTTGGAGGGAATAAAAAAGAGGGAAAATTTTGGAGGAAAAAATTAAAAATAATTTTTGATTATTATATAAAAATGAAAAAAAAAACAAAATTTTGAGGGAATTAATATATATAATAAATTTTGGATTATTATTATTATTACAATATACAATCAAATAATAAACTTTGATTAAATATAATCAATTGAAAATATAAAAAAAAAGATTAGATTTAAATATTCATTTGACACTACTCTAGGTCAGGTAAAAAATTCCGCATATTTTTATATAGGTTGCGCCTAAAAAATCGAATCTCGCGCCGCTTTACACCTTATTTTACAATTTTTTTCAATTTGATTATGATCACTCGAAAATTAAGTTTTAAATTTTATTTTTTATTCGATTTGATCCTTATTTAATTAAAATTAGATTATATATTTTAAAATTATTTCAATTTGATCCTAGGGAATTAGTTTAGTGATTAAAAATTAGCCTTATAAAATTAATTTAGTGATTTATGCTTAAGGGATTAATGTTGGGCTTAAAGAATGAATAATATATATATTAAAGTATATTACATATAATATATTAATACATAAAGTATTAATATATATAAGTATATTATATATAATATTAAACTATATTATATACATAGTATGTAACACCCGACCCGGATGTCACATTGGGCCTCCGGCCCAAAAACCTGTATTCCAAAATTCTTTTCAAAGCCCATCAAATAAAATCCATTAAGTTAAAACATAGCCCAAAATGATAGTAAGTAATCGGAGCTCCAAAATATTACAAACCATTAAAACATTCGACCCAAATTAAAATAAATAGAGTTATATTACATAGGGTTCGACATAGTACAAGTCCACTAAATCTAATACATGTACTCTGACAACACGGTCGATGCTGAAATCCGAACCTTGATGGTGCTCCACGAACCGGCTTCACCTAACCTACGCACGAAAACATATTTCGAACACTGAGCTACGAAAGCTCAGTGGGTACGCCGAACTCGGCCAACATCATGCATATCATAAGCAGTAAAGCATAACATATAAAATATCGTGCATGATATGATGATCTAGCATGCTTGCCTACCACATGGCATAAACAATGTATAATATCGCACACAGCATATACATGCCACATCACAAAATAACACACAAGAGTGAGGCCCGTGTCCACACAGCATCGGGATCCTACACTCATGATTGAGGCCGCCCTCAAATCCTATGCCCGGAATGTTACATCGGACATCTTCGAACGAGGCCGCCCAACGTTCGGGAAGGGGTGGAGGCCGCCCAACACTCGGAATAAAAGTCTTCAAAACATCATCCGACATGTTATATCAGATGGCCTTCAACGTGTTGCAACACTTATGGATATCCAGATTTCCATCAAACAAGGACTCGATACACACAAATGATCCACCTAGGATCCTCACATCAAAATACATCAAGACTTAACATAATTTAGTCATTTAGGGTTTAATACGTCAATCTTGTTTTAACCATTCATTTCATTAATTATAAGATTCATTGTGACCTTTAATTCTATTATCGAACCTCAATCAATACCTATCTTGTCAAGTTTTCACAAGGGTATCGATACCCTTATATGGGGTACTGAACCACCCTGCCTCGATACCTACCCAAAGAAGGCATCGAACCATGGGTATCGATACCCTTTGACCAATTCCAAAGTCAACGAAAGGGGACCCTCCAGCATCGATACTGGTATCGATGCCATTATGCCACTGGAGGTCCCGGTATCGAACCATGGTTCGATACACCTGGCCACTTAGCCTATTTCCACTCATGGGTATCGATACCGGTAGCCTGTGTATCGATACCCCTGCACGAAATGCAGGTCTGCACTTAGAAAATTTCTAGGAATTCATTCCAAACTTGATCTAGTCAATCCTAAAGTGTTCCTACACATTATTAGGAGTGTTTAGGATAATTTAACATCATTTTCACGACATTTAACACATAAATCCGAATTTCACCATTAAAGACCTCTTTCAAGCAAATCAAGCATACATGCATGGATTCTATATACTATACACTCTACCATGAAATGCATAATGATTAGAAGAGCTGGGAGTACCAACCTCAGCAAAGCAACAACAAAAACGACCCTCTTCTTCCTTTTCAAGCTTTCCCTCTTCACAAGCTTGATGATGTCTCACAAGCCTCTTTCTCTACAAGAGAAGGATGAACAACGATTAAGAACGGTTTGGGGATGATTTCTAAAGCTTAAAACACTCAAAGACTCAGATTTTAGCTTCCAAAAACCCAAACCCGAACTCAACTCATAACCCTCACTTAAACCTTCATCCTCACCATACCCATGCATTTTTACCTTGATTTGTAGATCCCAAACACCTTTACAACTTACCCTTCAAGCTCAAAACGAGATTCTTCAGCAAAACTAACAAGATTTAATTTTTAACTCTCCTCCCCCTTAAGCTTTAGATGGAGAAGATGAGAGAAAGAAAACTCTTTGCACTCATGACCTCACCTTGTAGAAAACACCCTAAATCCCTCTCTTTTCAACTTATTTAGACAATTACCAAATTGTCCTCCAACTAAAACCCATAAGGCCTTAAGCCACTCAAGCCCAACAAGCCTAAGGCCCAACAAGGCCCAAACTACACAAACTCGGGGCCTAAAACCAAAGCCCAAACCCATCGGGTTAAACCGACACTCGGATCCGAATCCGGGTCGTTACATACACACATACACACATACACACATACATACATACATGCATGCATGCATGCATGCATGCATACATACATACTTTTTATATATATAGTATTATATATTTCATATTTTCATATATAGTATCATACCATATAATAGTATAAATTCTATACATAGAATATATTCTATATATAGTATAAATTTCATATATAGAATATATTCTATTTAGTATATATTTCATATATAGAATATATTTTATATATAGTATAGATTTCATATTTACATTTTGAAATGTATTAAACTATATTAAATAGGTATAAATTATACTATATTAAAGTACATTAAAGTTAAATTTTTCACCGAATTTAACTATTATTAATTTATAATTTTTGTAGTCTAGTCCTTACAACTTTATTTTTATTTTAAATTGAATATTATTTATTTTTTTAATTTAGTTTAGTATTTTTAATAAGATGATATTTTATTTTATTAATGTTTATGCTTTTTAATTTAAAATTTTATTCTTTATATTTCAATGTTTTTTCCTTATTAATTTTTAATTTTTTTAATTTATCCCATTTTTTAAGATCTTGTCACGTGGCTAGACTTTTAAACCAGCCCACCGTGCCACCTTAGGCGATGTAACTTAAGACAAACGCCTAAGTAAGCCTTCTCAACACTTTCGGAAGATCGAATTTCCCAAGAATCGACAAACCCGAAGCGTTCTAAGCGGAAACGAATCAAACGAGATGAGCGAGGAAGAACGTTGAAGAACAAAGAAAGGATGAATAAGAATGCTGAGAGGATTTTTAGATTAAATGCCTTTATTTCTTGTAAACTTGGAATACTTTGATACATTAAATGAGGTGGGGAAGGCCTCTATTTATATTTTAACTCCCCTTGATCCTACGGTCTATACAGATTTACATCTACGACTATGATACAACCCTATCTATTTACAAAGCATAATTCTGGGAATATTTCCACCTAATTATGGAAAGTATCTTCTATGTTTACACAATGTGTTCACACACCTTGGATGGATAAGGTTTCTAGAACACTCCTTGGATCGGGCCAACATTGGTGGTCTTCTCAAGCCCAAAATCATCCTTGAAAATACTTGGGCAGGCATAATCACACCATGTGATGCCAATGTCTCGGACCTCAACCTACGACCCGTGACATTCTCCCCCGCCACAATTGGCAATGCCCTCTTCGCGTCACTCGGACAAGTTTGAGATCGATCCTGGATCTTCTCGCGTGCCTTGGCTAGCTTCTGTCTCAGAGTCTGGCTTGTTTTTTCCCCCACAAGAACCGTTCTCCCCATAAAGAGCACCGGACTCTGATTCAGTTGTCCCCCCATAAGGACTGCTCGTATCGGTTCGCACCGTCTTGTAAGATCAACCGTACCAGGAATCTTGATCACTCTCCCTATGTTCAAGAGATACCTCACTCATTGACTCAACATTTACTATACCCGTCAATCCTTCGACCCTAAAGCTTGACGCCCCATTTCTCCGTGGCAATGCAACACCCATCAATACTTCATCACCCTTGAAGTTTGATGCATCGTCCACCTCTCCCATGAGTGGCTCCTCGACAGCTTTCACGCCAATAGGCTCGGGCAACACAAGTCTATACAGGGAAATATCCCCAATTGTCACCTTTAACTCGATGACTCCTCGTCTTGGAGCATCCTCGACATGTTGAATAGTTGACAGCTTCTTGGTCCATTGTCCAATGTCTTTTTGTATAGGCACAACACATTATTGTCTTGGATCCAAGATGCACACGACATTGGCATACGGAATGATGATTGCTTGAATACGATCAAGGAAGTTTAGTCCCAAAATAAAATTAAAGTCAGCAAGTTCGATTACCTTGAAGTCTTGCTTGGACTTTCAATCACCGATCTGCAGCTCAATTTTCTGCACCGTCCCTATAACAGGAGCTTCCTTAGCACTCACAGTCTTAATATTGTTAGCTGATTCCACAAATTTAATACCAAGCTCCTCTGCAGCCTTCTTGTACATGAATAGATCGCTTGCCCCGGTGTCCACCAAAGCACTCTTCGATCGTCCCGCCACATTGATGTCAACAAACATCAACCCATTTCACTTCTTGCCTTTCTTCTTGGCATAATTCAGAATCATCGAGCCAACTTCATGATAACTCCACAAAAAGGCTATATTTTAGGCCTTTTTACTTTAAGTTATTGATTGTCTTTAGGCTCATATAGGTTCATTTAGTTGCATTTAGGTTCATGACATTGCATGTAGTCTTCTAGACATGCCTTGGCATTTTTATGTCGTAATAGGTGCTAGTTAATGGGAAAGGTAGTTCTTTTTAGTTATGTTGTGCAGGAAAGCAAAAAGGAAGTTGAGGCAATTTGTCATGGCATTCGCAGAAGGATAACGATGGGAAAATGCCATGGCAAAGCTAGAGGACTCCTGTGCTGAGCTAGACGACAAAGAGATATTTTGATAAGAGTGCCAGCTGGTGCCATTACAGCCGATCGGGACCACTACAGCCTGGCCGCAGCCACATGGGTAGGGGACCACAGCAATATTGCCTGCTTGCGAGCCACCTCAGTAGGGGACCACTGTCAGCCCTACAGAAATGCCATCACGTGAAGACGGCAGAATTGGATTTTTGCCTATCTTTTAGGGTTTCTTCACCCTTATTAAAGACATGGTGACCTAAGGAAAAAAGAGAGGCCTTTTTGAGGAACAAAAACACAGTAAAAGAGAAACCTTTGGGGCGGTGGAAAGCTCCCACCTTTCTCCGCCAAACTCCGGCCAAGGGGACCTTCATTGATAAAGCTCGAAGGGAGTGGTGTGCTAGGCACCCGAAAGGGGCTAGCACACCAAGGCGTCTCATGGTGGTTGAAGAGCCGGCGGCTGTGCACACCGAGGGTGTCTTCTAGTCCTCCTTCCTTTCTTTATTTCTTTTATATTTTCATGAGGATGATTGTTGAATGTTTAAGGATTATGTGGATGATATTTCTTAACATTTAGCTCCACCATGTAAGCTTTGTTTAGGTGGTTAATTTTGTGGATGATTATCTTTTATTTATATTTAATATATTGCCTTCTATGTGTTTGTATATTTGCTTTGCTCATTGTTGATAATTATTTAGGCATTGTAAGAGGCACGAAAGTGTCCCGTGTTAAGGTACATGCTTGAGCACTCGGAAGAGGCGTAGCTATAGATCCTTAGATCATCCGAAAGGAGCTAAGAGAGGATCTACGTGAGTAATGGGTTCTAGACTGCAAATAGAGCCTAGTTGGATCCTAGAGCATTCGAAAGAGGCGTAGGTGAAGGCTTCAACGACTAAAAGGAGTGTGCTTTATCGATAGGCTAGTGCTACTTGAGTGACACGAGATGCCATGGCATTTTAGTCTATCAGGTTCCTATGACTCGAAAGAGCGGGAAAACTTTACAAACCTCTGTCGAGTAGGTATACACCATAGCAACCATATGTTAGGTAGGGGTAAGGGGTAGGAAATCATAGAAGTCACCACCAGTCATTCCCGAGAAAGTTCGTCAATAGAGGGTTAGTACAACATAAGGTTTAAACGTGTTCTTGCATCCTGTTTTTCCCTCCGCATTTACAAACTGCTTTCTTTATTTTACTTGTTATCTTACAATCACACTGCTTTACACTCTCAAACCATCACTATAAATTCACCTTGCCATTATCATCCATACCATTGTGCCGTGGCATATTTTAATTGCTTGCATTCTGAAATTGCCATAGCATTTCTGCATAACACTTCACCGTACATATCCATTTTCTCTTGTTTATATCTTCCCTTTGTTTTTCCTTTTTAGTTAGTGACACCTTTTTGCCTTGACAAATTTGACTACACATTTTACTAAAGATCATCGTGGGAACGATACTCACTCACCCTATTATTACTTGTATGATTGTGTATACTTGCACATATATGTGTGTTCACATACATCATTTATAGCACTACACAGAACACACCATTTCACAAATTTGACTACGCAATGAGGACAATGAGCAATGGGGATTTTTATTGACTATCGCAATGAGGAAAATGAACTATTGCCGACGCACGTAGTGACCGGATGGAGGATTTGTATTGACTATCGCAAGCTCAACAAGGCTACGAAGAAGGACCACTTTCCTCTACCCTTCATCGACCAAATGTTAGATCGCTTGGCGGGCAAAGCTTACTATTGTTTCTTGGATGGATATTCGGGTTATAATCAAATAGCTATAGCACCGGAGGACCAAGAGAAGACTACTTTCACTTGTCCTTATGACACTTACGCTTTTCGAAGAATGCCCTTTGGATTGTGTAATGCCCCGACAACTTTCTAGCGCTGCATGCAAGCTATCTTCTCAAATATGGTTGAAGACTCTCTTGAAATTTTCATGGATGACTTCTCTTTTTCTGGAGACAATTTCCAGAAATGTCTTGGCAATTTAGCAAAGGTCCTGAAGCGATGTGAAGAAGCTGACCTTGTGCTAAATTGGGAGAAATGTCACTTCATGGTGACAGAATGTATTGTGTTATGCCATAAAATCTCACACAAAGGCATTGAGGTAGACAAAGCTAAGATCGAGGTGATTGAGAAGCTATCACCACCAACAAATGTCAAGGGCATAAAAAGTTTCCTTGGACACGCGGGATTCTATCGGAGATTGATCAAGGATTTCTCCAAGATCTCCAAGCCCTTATGCATGTTGTTGCAGCAGAACCAGCCTTTTGTGTTCGATCAAAAATGTCATAGCGCTTTCACAGAGCTGAAGCAAAGCCTGATCACTGCACCAATTGTTGTTCCCCCAGATTGGACCTTGCCGTTCGAGCTGATGTGCGACGCGAGCGACTACGCCGTGGGAGCAGTTTTTGGGCAGCGTCGAGGTAAAATTTTTCATGTTGTTTATTATGCTAGCCATACTTTAAATAAAGCACAACTTAATTACACTACCACAGAGAAAGAGCTACTTGTCGTGGTATTTGCATTTGACAAGTTTAGGTCATACTTGATTGGCACTAAGGTCATTGTTCACACCGATCACTCAGCAATTAAGTACTTAGTGACTAAAAAGGATGCTAAACCTAGGCTCATTAGATGGATACTGCTGTTGCAAGAATTTGATTTAGAGGTGGTAGATAGGAAGAGAATTGATAACCAAGTTGTTGATCATCTTTCTAGGCTAGAAGTTGACCTGGAATGTCATGAAAAAATTAAAATACATGATGAATTTCCTGATGAGAAAATTCTTTATGCCACGACAATTCCGTGGTACGCTGACATTGCTAATTTTCTTGTTAGTGGTGTTTTTCCTTTTGACATGACTAGCCAGGGAAGGAAGAAATTTAGACATGACGCGCGGTTTTATTTTTGGGATGAGCCGTACCTATTCAAGCGTTGTGCCGATCAAATTATCCGAATATATGTGCCGGAAGAGGAGCAAAGAGATATTTTGCATCATTGTCACACAGGCCCGTGTGGAGGTCACTTCGGAGGAATGAGGACTGCTGCTAAGGTCCTCCAATCAGGTTTTTACTGGCCTACTTTATTCAAAGATGCCCAAGCATTTTACCAAGCCTGCGATCGACGTCAAAAGACTGGGAATATCTCCAGACGGCACAAAATGCCACGACAAAATATTTTGGAGATTGAGTTATCTGACGTATGAGGCATAGACTTTATGGGACCATTCACATCTTCATATGGAGATCTGTACATCCTTTTGGCAGTGGACTATGTGTGCAAGTGGGTAGTAGCCATTGCAATGCCGAGGAACGATTCAAAGACCGTGCTTAAATTTCTGTATAAGCACATTTTCACAAGATTTGGCGTACCAAGGGATATCATCAGTGATGAAGGCACTCACTTTGACAAAAAGTTAATTGCCAAGGCATTGCAAAGATACGGGGTGCGACACAAAATTGCCACGGCATATCATCCCCAAACCAATGGGCAAGCCGAGGTTTCCAATCGTGAAATCAAGCAAATCTTGGAAAAAGTGGTGAATTTGAGAAGGAAAGATTGGTCACCCAAGCTTGATGAAGCATTGTGGGCATACCGAACAGCTTTCAAAACCCCCTAGGAATGTCTCTATTTAAGTTAGTCTATGGCAAAGCATGTCACCTCCCGGTCGAGCTAGAGCATAAGGCCTATTGGGCAATCAAGAAGCTCAATTTTGATGCCGATTTAGATGGTGAAAGAAGACTTCTAGAGTTGCATGAGATTGTGGAATTCAGGACCCAAGCTTATGAGAATGCTAAACTCTACAAGGAGCGAACCAAGCGATGGCATGATCAAGCAATTTTGCCACGGCATTTTCATGCGGGACAACAAGTGCTCCTGTTCAACTCAAGGCTGAAGCTTTTTCCTGGGAAGCTTAAATCGAGGTGGTCAGAGCCATTTGAAATACTTCATGTATATCCCCATGGAGTTGTAGACATCAAGAATCTAGAAAATGGGACAATTTTCAAAGTTAATGGCCAGCTTCTGAAGATCTACACTGGAGCCCACGTGATGCGGGATAAACCTACCGCATATCTTATAGATGCCTGACATACTGAAATGTCATGACATTTTTAGTTTACACCTGTTCATAAATAAATAATCTTTAAGTTAGTTTTATTTGTTTTAATATGCTTAACCTTTTTAATCCTTTATTTTATTTTCTTTTTAGGTTATTATACACCCTTGGAGGCTGACGGTTGAAGGAAAAAGAAGGAGAAAAGTAGGAAACCCTACCTTGAATTATTGGGTGGAAAAAGACAAAAGAAAGGGGGAGTTTTATTATTTTCCTTGTTTTATTTTGAATTTCAAACCACTCTCTCTCCTCTCTTTAATTGCCTGACAACTTTATTCCTACACCCAATCAACCCCCTCCACACGTTTTTGCCCCACACCCTCACTAAAATAATAAAGGTCTCACCTTTATTATTTTTAACCTCACTCTGCACCTTCTTCTTCATCTTTCCCCTCCATAGCCGAGACCCCCCTCTCCATTAAAGAAAAGTTTCAAGCTTTCTTACTTTTTCTTCTCCTTTTTAACCTGAAAATGGTACGAACCAGACCGTCGGGAGCTGCACAACAACCTCCTGCCATTTTTGTGGACGAGCTGGCGGAAGAGAGATTCAAAACTCTCAAGAACCGAATAGTTTTCTTTGAACTTGGCTTCATCCTCTCCGACGAGTTGGGACTAGAGGTGATGGATGTGGTGGCGTGCCACCATTGGGAGCACTTTGCTACCCATCCAGGCTCTGTCAATGCCACAATAGTGCGTGAGTTCTATGCCAATATTTTCAACCCAGACCAGAAATCCGTATATGTCCAGGGCAAAAACATTCACTTCACAAACACGGCTATCAACCACTTCTTCAAAATCCCCCAAGAGGTGGATAAACATGCTAAGAAAGAAGAAGATGTTGATTATGAGACATACCAACGTATGAAGGAGGATGTATGTCTTCCCGAGACCGAGTGGAATGTCCAGCAAACTTCGAGACGAATGGTGAACCGAGAGAGCTTGCTTCCCAACGCCTGGTTGTGGAACCACTTCCTACGATACAAGCTGATGCCCACTTCGCATCACACGACTGTGAGTTTACCTCAACTTATGTTGCTGCATTCTATTCTCTTTGGCTGCCCGATAGACGTAGGATGAATTATTATGCAAGAGATGCATGCTTGTTAGAAACGACCCAAGAGCCCCCTCATATTTCCAAACCTAATAACTGCACTATGTCGGAAGAAAAATGTTCCCGAGTATGATTTTGATGAAATTGTGGAAGGAATGAAAGGATTGTCTGCTAAAAAAGTGACTGCACTTATGGGCAACATAGAAGAGCAGCCGGAGGCATCTCATGCCGCCTTGGCTAAAGGAAAAAGCCCGATGGATAGAGATGATACACTGGAGCTATCCAAAATTGCCATGGCAAAAGTTGATGACTTGTCCAAGTACTTAAAGGAATTTTTTCTCTATACCAAGAAAAGAGACGAGGTCATCAAAGCCTACTTGGAAGAGTTGTTTCCTCCACTACATCAAGAGTTTCCTGCATTCCAGAGTCCATATTGCCCGTTGCATCAGGAAATGCCTCGGCATTTATAGCTGCCTCAACTCCAACTAGACCAGCTGCACCTGATCTAAATCAGGTACCATCATTAGCTGAACCGTTTGAGAAGGCTAGACCTATGGAACCGGAACCTGAGGAGCAAGCTCAAGAAGCATAGTCACCTGCACGAGAACAAACTCCTGAAAATGTCGTGACATTTTCAGAGGAGCAAGCCCAGTCACACGACCAACCAAACCCTGTTGACTCTTCTGCTACCAAGGAACATGATGCCAGTTTCATATCTTCGCTGTTTGAAGAACCGTCTGCCCAGCCAACACAACAAGAAGAACCCCAACAAGCAGCCCCACAATAGGAATCGCCAATGCCCTCTCCCAAGAGGAAGAAATCCAAGCGTCGACTCAAGATGTCGGTTGGGAGACAATCCACACCACCTGCTGCTGTTGAGACACCCTAAAGATGGGGAACAGATGACGAGTCTGATCCTGAGGACAGTCAGCCCCCATTAAAGCGCAGAACATCGCGCCAAATTGCCACCACACCACCAGCTTAGCCAAGGTAAATTACATTGCATTGCATTTCATTGCATGGCATTTTACTTAGTTTTTTTTAGTTGCATTGAGGACAATGCTTGCCTCAAGTTTGGGGAAGGTATCGTTCTCTACATCATTTGCATGTGCATGATAGCAGTAGTTGTAGAAAAATGCTATGACATTTGTGCAAGTTTTAAGTCAAGTTTATAGGATTATAGTTTGTGATGCCCGATGATGATATACCTTATATGGCCAATGCTTGAATTGAATATGCATGACTTGAGATGTGGATAGAACCTGTTCTAGGACTTGGTGATTGTGTTTATCTTATTGTTACACGAGTGTATGTTTTCCATTCTTAGGGAAGTTAGGAAATTTTTATTGAATGAAAACTTAATTAGCATGCATGTCTTAATGGACTTACTTGTTAATGTAGAATCCCCAGTAGTTAGTACTAAAAGTTTTGAATAAATGCCTGGACATTTCTATAGAGAGATACTCCGCTATGCCATGGCATTTCCATATGCATATGAGTAACTAAAAGAGGCACAGGGTGACGCTACACTTTTAACTTGTCATGGCATTGCCTGGATACTGCGTTTAAATAAATGACAACTATGACATGAGTAGAAGGTAGTGTGACAAGCTGGCTCCTCTCGTAACAGTATGTCGTGCATCTTTGTGAAAAAAAATAAATAAAAAAAATGATAAATATGTTATATATAGGGATTAGTAAATTGTGCTTAAATATAAGAAAACATGCTTGCTAGGATAGTTAACATTCCTTAGATTTTTTCTAACTTAACTAAGCATATATTAGATACACTCACTCATGCACACATACTCGCATTTGACCTTGTCCTAGGGTAGTGTTCTTGAAATTTCCTCGAGTCTTATATGTTTATGCCATGAAATTTTCTGAGGGCTGAAACTCTGACCATCTACTTGCCTAGTTCTTGAACTTTGTCATGGCATTTCTTCTCTACTACCTGCTATCCGTTGCTTGAGGAAAAGCAATAGCTTAAGTTTGGGGGTGTGATAACTCAACAAAAAGGCTATATTTCAGGCCTTTTTACGTAAGTTATTGAGTGTCTTTAGGCTCATATAGGTTCATTTAGTTGCATTTAGGTTCATGACATTGCATGTAGTCTTCTAGATATGCCTTGACATTTTTATGTGGTAATAGGTGCTAGTTAATGGGAAATGTAGTTCTTTTTAGTTTTGTTGTGCAGGAAAGCAAAAATGGAAGTTGAGGCAATTTGTCATGGCATTCGCAGAAGGATAGCGATGGGAAAATGCCATGGCAAAGCTAGAGGACTCCTGTGCTGAGCTAGACGATAAAGAGATATTTTGATAAGAGCGCCAGCTGGTGCCATTACAGCCGTTCAAGACCACTACAGCCTGGCCGCAGCCACATGGGTAGGGGACCACAGCAATATTGCCTGCTTGCGAGCCACCTCAGTAGGGGACCACTGTCACCACTACCAGCCCTGCAGAAATGCCATCACGTGAAGGGGGAAAAAATGGATTTTTGTCTATCTTTTAGGGTTTTTTCACCCTTATTAAAGACATGGTGACCTAAGGGAAAAAGAGAGGCATTTTTAGGAACAAAAACACAGTAAAAGAGAGACCTTTGGGGCGGTTTTGCGGCGGTGGAAAGCTCCCACCTTTCTCCTCCAAACTCCGGCCAAGGGGACCTCCATTGATAGAGCTCGAAGGGAGTGGTGTGCTAGGCACCCGAAAGGGGCTAGCACACCAAGGCGTCTCATGGTGGTTGAAGAGCCGGCGGCTATGCACACCGAGGGTGTCTTCTAGTCCTCCTTCTTTTCTTTATTTCTTTTATATTTTCATGAGGATGATTGTTGAATGTTTAAGGATTATGTGGGTGATATTTCTTAACATTTAGCTCCACCATGTAAGCTTTGTTTAGGTGGTTACTTTTGTGGATGATTATCTTTTATTTATATTTAATATATTGCCTTCTATGTGTTTGTATATTTGCTTTGCTCATTGTTGATAATTATTTAGGCATTATAAGAGGCACGAAAGTGTCCCGTGTTTAGGTACATGTTAGAGCACTCAAAAGAGGCGTAGCTATAGATCCTTATTTCATCCGAAAAGAGCTAAAGGAGGATCTACGTGAGCAATGGGTTCTAGACTGCAAATAGAGCCTAGTTGGATCCTAGAGCACTCGAGAAAGGCGTAGGTGAAGGCTTCAACGAATAAAAGAAGTGTGCTTTATCGATAGACTAGTGTTACTCGAGTGACACGAGATGCCATGGCATTTTAGTCTATCAGGTTCCTATGACTCGAAAGAGCGGGAAAACTTTAGAAACCTCTGTCGTGTAGGTATACACCGTAGCAGCCATATGTTAGGTAGGGGTAAGGGGTAGGAAATCATAGAAGTCACCACCAGTCATTCCCGAGAGAGTTCGTCAATAGAGGGTTAGTACAACATAAGGTTTAAACATGTTTTTGCATCTTGTTTTTGCCTCCGCATTTACAAACTGCTTTCTTTATTTTACTTGTTATCTTACAATCACACTGCTTTACACTCTCACACCATCACCATACATTCACCTTGCCATCATCATCCATACCATTGTGTCGTGGCATATTTTAGTTGCTTGCATTCTGAAATTGCCATAGCATTTCTACATAACACTTCACCGTACATATCCATTTTCTCTTGTTTATATCTTCCCTTTGTTTTTCCTTTTTAGTTAGTGACACCTTTTTGCCTTGACAAATTTGACTGCGCATTTGACTAAAGATCCTCGTGGGAACGATACTCACTCACCCTATTATTACTTGTATGACTGTGTATACTTGCACATATATGTGTGTTCACATACATCATTTATAGCACTACACAGAACACACCACTTCACAACCTCTTTACTCTCGGGTTTGTCCTCCTTGGACTGCTTAAGTCGATTAAGGCATTGTCGCACTAAGTACAGCCCCTTGCATCGGTAAAGCTTCCAATTTGTTGACCTAGGCTTTCCACCTTTAACGCTAGCGATTGCACCAAGTCTACCTGGTTCACCATCTGAATCTTCATCCTGATGGACAATGGTATCGAGGTGGCTCTTCTTTTTTGGACAATCCTTCACTATGTGTGGACAATCACAATGACAGGACCGTATAGTTCCTCGATCCTTCTGCTCATATGGTTTATCATACCGATTGGACTTGGTCTATGGCTTTCCTTCGACGCTCTTATCTTTGGATTCATCATCGTCTTCTCTATCATTGTCCTTGCCAAAGGGCTTGGAAGACTCTATTTGTATCTCAAACTCTAGAATTGATTCAACAGCAACCATCGCTTCTAAAAGGTCTTGAACGCCCATTCTCTTCAGCTCTATTCTTGTCCATCATTGAAGACCAGATTTAAAGAGATACAAACCTTCCGATTTACTCAGGTCTTTAATCTACAACTTGTGTTTGTTAAATCGTTTGGCATATTCCTGTATTGAGCTGTCATGCTTTAATTGATGAAGCATATCTCGAGCTTCCTCGTTGGCATTCTTAGGATAAAAATGCTCTTTAAGCTAGGAATGAAACACCTTCCATGTCCCGAATAGAATGTTATCATCACTCGATTCGAAACATCTATTTCACCACCACAATAAGGCACCATCATTCAAATAGACCACAACAGTGTTTACCTTTTCAGTCAGTGATGCTCATTCCGTGGAAGTGTTGCTCCATGCACCAAATAAAGTTCTTGACATCTTTCGCCGACCTAGTTCCATTAAACTCTTTTGGTTTAGGTGTTGTTGGATTTAACACACCATTCCGCATAGGAGCTTGATAAACCAACACTTTCGCCTTGAGTCCTAACATTTACAACCTCAATGCCTCAAACTTGGCTTTGAGAGAATCTCTATTCTCCACTAACTTATCACCCTGGTCATCTAGTTCCTCGAGGCGTGTGTCCACCACGTCGATTCGCTCCATAGAATCCTTCACAAATCCCTTAAGCTTGGTGACCTTTTCCTCAAGTGCTAACAACTTGTCCATTGAGTTAGCTTTTTCTTTGTCAGTATGGGTTTCCATAACCTTTTGGCTAGTAGCAACAATAGTCTCCCTCTTTGGTGCCATCTTTACTCGATGTTTCGTACCTCGAACGGCCTAAACGTTGCTCGAACAAGGCTCTGATACCACTTGTCATGTGGCTAGACTTTTAAACCAGCCCACTGTGCGGCCTTAGGCTATGTAACTCAAGACAAACGCCTAAGTAAGCCTTCTAAACACTTTCCGAAGATTAAACTTCCCAAGCATCGACAAACGCAAAGCATTCTAAGCGAAAACGAATCAAACGAGATGAGCGAGGAAGAACGCTCAAGAAATCTCAAGAACGCTGAAGAACAAAGAAAGATTGAATAAGAATGCTGAGAGGATTTTTAGAATAAATGCCTTTATTCCTTGAAAACTTGGAATACTTTGATACATCAAACGAGGTGGGGAATGCCTCTATTTATACTTGAACTCCCATTGATCCTACGATCTATACAGATTTACATCGATGGCTATGATACAACCCTATCCATTTACAAAGCATAATTCTGGGAATATTTCCGCCTAACTATGGAAAGTATCTTCTGTGTTTACACAATGTGTTCACACACCTTGGATGGATAAGGCTTCTAGAAAACTTCTTGGATCGAGCCAACGTTGGTGGTATTCTCAAGCCGATAATCATCCGTGGAAATACTTGGGTAGGCATAATCACACCATGTGATGTCAATGTCTTAGACCTCAACTTACGACCCGTGACAATATGAATCATTTGATGATATTTTTGTTTAGTCTAGTGCGTAATATTTATTTTTAATGTGATTTATGCTAGTTAAAGACGTTGGATATTAAATAATTAATTCAAAATGAATGATCAACCATTCTACCCAAAGTCTATCGGTTATTTACTTAATTACTTATTTGTATCAAACTCAAACATAATAATTTTAATTAATATGAATTTAAAACCCGAATTAATTCGACCTAAAATAAAACCAACATGAAATGAATCCGACCTGAAATGTAACCGATCTAAAATGAACCTGACTTGAAATCTACCCGACCTTAAACAAACCTGTCAATTATCTGATTTGGACCTGAACCGTTTGAACCCGACCTGAAATGAACCCGACATGAAATGGATTCAACCTGAAATGGACCCGCATCCGACCCAAATCGAGTCAAAACATCAAATCAACCTAAAATGACCTGTATCCGATTTTACCCGACCTGAAACCTATCCAAGTAACTGTTTTTACATCCATACCTGTATACTGGGCGTAAATATTAGCCTGGATCCTTAAAGAATGCCCACAAATCATTTCAACATTCACTTCAACGAAAAGGACAATTTACAACTGCCCTTAAAATTTAATTTTAAAATTACTTTTTGAACATTTATTATTATAAGCTTAATTTTAAAAAATTAATTTTTTAAAATATTTATTATTAAGTTTTAATTCTTAGATTTTATTTTTTAATATTTATTATTAGAAATTCATTTTTTCGATACTTATTATTAGAGACCTATTTTTCTTAATATTTGTTACTAAAACTTATTTTTTTAATATTTATTATTAAAGACACTCTTAAAAATTTTGATAATTGTTATCAGATATTTAATTTTTTATAATATTTGTTATTATGATTTATTTTTTTAATACTTATTATTCTTATATTATGGACCCTAATTTTTAAGTTCTCCTTTTTGGACCACTTAAATATCTAGAACGGGCTTGTTTGCACCTAACATTTGCGGTGATTAAAATCCTCAGAAATACTTGGTTTGATTTTAGAAATATTTTTTTTTATTTTTTTTAATTATAAAACATATTTTGGTTACATTTATGAAAAATTATTTTCAAAAATTAAAATAATGAAAATGTTTTTAATATCTAGTTTATCAAAATAAAAATGAAAAATAATTATTAAATAATCAAAATATAATGTAGTTAGAAAATAATAATAATAATAATAATAATAATAATAATAAAACTAAATAAATCAAAATTTTAAAAAATTGACATTTGAAGTATTTAAATTTGGATTAATTTGAAGTTAAAATTAAAAAAAAAAACTCTTATTTTCATATTTTTCAACTTTCCTAACGTATTTTATTTTGGATGTAATGTATTGCAATGTTTCACTAATCACAATCAATTTGGGTATCAGGTGTTGTTATGCCGCCAAATCTAATTATGTGAAGGATTCGAAACAGATAAAATGAGAAACAATGTGTGATGTTATGTGAGTAGTCAGCGAGAGAGGAGGGAAACTCATAGCGAAACAGAATCCTAATCCTAAGCCAGCACCTCCATTTCTTACTGAGATTGTAGGTTTCTTTTCGATCAGTACCACACACCTGATTTAAGAAAAATATAAGAGATTTTGTTGAGAAATTTAAAACCGACAGATCTAAATTCCGATTAATAATCTTTAAAATCGACGTGTTGTTATTATTATTTTGTTTAAATTTAAGACTTCTACGATATTCTAATATAAATTATTGTCATGGGAAAACATCTCCATCAAGATTTAAAAGACGGTTTGTAACTTCTATATCGACTGTTATTTAACGGTAACGTCGTTATTCGAAATTGTTATTAGTAAAAATAATGGTAAAATTTAAATTTACATCGATAATAATTGTTATTTAACGGATAATGGTCAATAACAGTGATAACAATCCATTATTTTCCGTTATTGTACTGTTATTTCAAAACCTCTCGTAATAAATTATGAGCTTTAAATAAATTCACAATTCCCACAATAACTACAATAGCAACCATTGTGTCTATAATCGAAATAAACTTGATACGACCGAAAATACTTTTAAATCCTTGATCTTCATGTTTTTTTTTTGTCTTAATTCATCAAATATTGCAATATTTTTTATAACATAAAATAGATAAGGAAGTCTGCGTGAGACCTCAAAAAGGCAAATCTTTCAAGTGTTTTCTTAGAAAATAAGTCATTTAAAATCCATTGGTTGAACCTGTCTGTCAACCTGTACTCATTGATGGCTATAAAGTATTAAAATAACATAAATAAGCCACGATGCACAAACGCACACTGCATATTCCATTAGAACAATAATTCATGTTACTGGTCTGTAGGTTTCTAGAATAAAAATCTAATAAATAATAGAGAAAATTATATAGATAGTTATCGTATTATGAGGTTGGTATTAAAATGGCTACAATATTTTAAAAAACGTCAAATTTATCGGTCAATTTTAAAATGGTATCAATATAGTCATCGATCGTTAAAAACTAACAGACTAATGACGTGATAGTTAAAAATAAAATAATTAAACATTTACTCATTGTTATTTATGTTTTTTTTTAAATTTAGTCCAAAAATTTTTATAATAAAATAATATAATAATGTCACCACCTAAATAAAGGAGAAAACAAATATAAGCATGGATGCTTCCCAAGAGACTCGAACCTGGGATCCTTGCACAAAAAGAATAAAGTTTAATCACTAAACCAAGAAAATTCATTTGATATAAAACACTAATATTTTGTATATATTTATTGTTTTTGATATTTGTTCCTTTACTTTAGTAAAATATAATTTTATATTGATTAATTTTTAATTTAATTAAAAATAATAATTAAATTATTATATAATAAATTAAAAATTAAAAATAATAAAATTTTATTTATAACCCTAAACCCTAACCTTAACCCCTAAATGTTAAACCCTAAATTCATTTAAAATTTAAATTATAATACAAATTCATTTAATAGACCCTAAACCCTATTATAAGGATTTATAGTTTGTGGTTTAGGGTTTGGAGTTTAGAGTCTATTAATTGAATTTTTATTATAATTTAAATTTTTAAATGATTTTAGGGCTAACATTTAAGGGTTAGAGTTTACGGTTTATAAATAAAATTTTGTTAATTTCAAATTTTTTATTTATTATATAATAATTTTATTATTATTTTTAATTAAATTAAAAATAAATCAATATAAATTTATATTTGTGAATGTAAAAGAAAAATTATCATAAAAAATAAATATATACAAAATATTAGTGTTTTATACCAAATGAATGTGCTTGACTTAGTGGTTAAATTTTATTCCTTTCATGTAAAGAGCTCAAGTTTGAGTCCCCTATCAAGCATCCTTGATTAGATTTGTTTTTCTCCTTTATTTAGGTGGTGACATGTGTCGTCACCTAATTAGATTATTATATTATTTTATTATAATAAAAATTGAACTAAATTAAAAAAATTATAAATAACAGAAGTAAATGTATAATTATTTAATTTTATTTTTAACTATCACTTCAGCAGTCTATTAGTTTTTAACGGCCGATGGCTATATTGATACCATTTTAATTGTCGATTGGTAGATTTGTCGCTTTTTAAAGTATTGACTATATGTATAATTTACCCTACATAATAATTCAACTTCAAATCTCATCACCTAACTAAAAAGGTGGTTGGTTTAACACTTAAAAATGGTTTTTTTATTTATGATTTTCTTTTTCATATTAAAATTTGTATATTGTTATGTGTATTTTTTTCTTTCATTAGGAAAGTTTTTTAACAAAACAACTAGTAGTATCTCTTTTTTTATATAAAAAAAACATTGAATCTTGTTTTAATGTTTTTTTAGGTGTAAATGGAATCAATAAGGTTGTTTTCATATTTGTTTGTTTATTTTAAAAATGAGAATAAACTCATAATTGCCTTACAAGATAGGAGAATAATAGAGAATAGCTGAACGACGGGAAGAGTCAAAGCCAGCAGTCCTTACGGGGGGACATGAGCAAGCCTAGACACCGATTAGCCATCAAGATGATGCGAGGAATGATGCATAGGATCGATCGAGGTAGGAGCCAATGCAAGCAGTTCTTATGGGGAACCGCATAAAGCCGAGGCAACAAGTAGCAACATTCAAGGCGTATAAACCCAAGATCGTTCTAGTAGAGCAACGAGGGCGTCACTAAGTTCAGTGGGGGAGAATGTCACGTCCCACACATTGGGGTTAGTGACAATCTTGCACAAGTTCAAAAACAAGGTTCCATTGGGATTGCCAAGACCATCAGACTTGGCCCAACACTTGGAGAATGCTAGAGAGCCCGTTTCGAATATGGAAAGAGACAACTTATCAGATAAAGATAAGGAAGAATCTTGCCATATCCGGAGAGATCAACTATCCAGGGAAATATTCTTATGAATTGATGTAATTAGATAGAGTTTCCTCAGATAGTTGATTTTGTATTTATTTCGGGCTAATCCTGGCCATCCGTGTAAATCGATCTTGACCATTGATTGAGTAAGAGCTCAAGTATAAATAGAGAGCTTTCACCCTCGTTTGTATTCACCCAAAAATTCCATTCATCCTCCTTTGTGGGAGAGTAAATAAAAGCTTTGGCATTTACTCTAGTTGTTCTCTTGTTCTTTCTTTAGATTTTTTTGTTGCCTCTAGAGTGGCTAAGAGTAGCCATCCTAGTGCTATTAAGCTTCTGCATCCATCGAAGCTTTGAGGGCTTGTCTAGGCCTTTGTCGAGCAGGAGTTCTCGCAAGGCTAGTCGAAGGCTGACTTAGTCTTTGTCTTGAGGACTCGACTAAGGCCGCACGGGTTAATTGGTTTAAAACTCTAACCCCGTGACACTTGCATGGCTAGGGCTGCCAAGGTAAGTAATGGCATGCCGCTTGCTTGGATGTAAGGTGTGCATTGCATTCATGATGATCATGCTTGTGATTTTATATTACATGTTGCTTGAATCCTTGAAAAATTGTAAATCGATACATATATTATTTTTTTGCTTGAGAAATTGATATGGAACACTTGTTGGTTATATAATTTGTATTGAGAATGTTAACACTTTATGTCCCTTGATGTTTGGTGTGTATGATTGAATCCTTGTTGCTCGAATCTACTTGTTACTTGACATGTATAATTAAAGTTTGATCATGAACTGAGACTTGATTCTCGTACTTAATGTATGAAACTCGAACTTGGAATTGAATACTCAATAACTAGTAAGCTTGAATGCTTAAAATTAGATACTTGGACTTGGTAATTGACATCTTGAAAACTTGAATTTGCAAGCTTGACCATTGGTCATTTGAAACTTGACATAAGAGCTTGAACTTGATAAATGATACTTGAAACATGAATATATGAAAATGAAACTTGATCTTGGAATTTGAAATTGATGCTTAATAGCTTGTAAGCTTGAACACATGAACTTGGACACTTGATCTTTACATCCTTAAGACTTGAATACTTGAAGCTTGAATGCTTCATACTAGAAAGCTTGTATGTTTAAACTTCAAAGCTTAAATGCTTGAAAATGATAACTTGGACTCTTGAATATTGAAGCTTGAATGCTTCATACTTAAAAGTTTAAATGTTTGATTATGACATTTGACACTTGGTAACACTTAATAATAAAAAGATATATAAGCCTTGGTTCTTAGTTTCTCATAGGTAGAACGACATGCCTTAGAGTATGAGATCTCTTGTTAAGTACTTTGTGTATTATCTAGTTTGGTGTTTAGTGCACCTTCTTGTTAGATACCTTGGGTATCATCTTAATAGTACTTTGTGTACTCTTGTGATGTCTTGGGCACCTTCTTGTTAGATACTTTATTATCATCTTATAAATACCTTGTGTACCATCTTGTTGACTTGATTACCTATTCCAAACACTATTTTAAGGCTTGAAGTGAAATTAAAAACAACTTGTATAAAGCTTGATAATGAAATCATATGCTTAATTTAATACAAACAAGTTGACTTATATGATACCTTATGTTGAAACTTGGTTCCTTACTTGATATTACTAGTGGATAACATGACATGCTTTGACTTGAAATGATCATTAACTATGATCATTTTTTATACTTGATTTACATGCTTAATATGATATGTTTGGTTGGTTGATATACCATTACTTGTATCATGATACTTGAAAGTCATTCTTTACTTGTTAACCCAATTTATTTGAAATTGAATGCCACATGAATTATAGGATCACTTGATGCTTTGACTACTTTGTTAGAGTATGCCCAAAGACCAATCATATGATGATTGTAAGGATGTATTTTATTTATCAACTTTATTGAATAAAGGCATTGTCATTATTTTTTCCAGAAATATATCTATGTTTAACATAAACTAAAAAACAATAAGGTACATATAATAATATAAGTATTATTATTAAAAGATTCTTAGTCATGTATTATTATGGGCATGGACAATAATAATACGCTTAAGATTAACATGTTATTGATTGAATACAATGAGTTGTCATTGACATAAAGATGTCTGAATTAATACATGAATATATTGTTAGAGAATAATATATTGGATTGACCCGCTATGAGCATATGTCTTGGATTGTTATGTTATGGTCACGGTATTACTCATAGTGAGAAATATATGTATAATCCTTAGACTTGAGATAATTACTATCTCAACATATGTTGTATTATGTTTTGATGCAGTTAAATATGCTCCGTAATTGCACTATAAAAATTGACATTGAACACATTACAATGTTGTAGTGAGATATGAATGATCGAGACAAGATTTGTCCTTCCTACATAATAGGAAATATATCACATACCACTTGATTAGGTGAGACTAAAAATGCATGGCCATGATCAAATAAATTGATATGAGATATTATGAATTATTCGTTTACAATAGTCTACTCTAGATATCAAGAAACAATAAATAGGCTATACAAGTGTGACTATTTCAAGACTTGTGCCTATTTTAGATATAAAAGGACAAAAGGATATAATATATTAAGATAGTTAGTCACAGACATGTTATATCGAATTATGATCTATTGTTACTTAGATGACAATGATATATTGCTAGATGTCACTTATTGTTTATAATATTATAATTGTTCTAATATTATTACTAACATTATAATGAGCCTACAGGGTCACACCGATTGGTTGAAAAATAAGCAATTCATAAATGTGTCACTTAAATTATATATATGCATATTATATTAATACATAATTAATCCCAAATTAAAATAAATTATATAATTAAAGTAATTATATTCCGTATCAAATTCAGATTAAATATGGGTCTCGTATCAAATTTGGTTTAAATTTGGTATAGCAGCCAAATTAACCTGGTGCTGATTCTAAAACCCTAAATCAAGAAAGTAGTTTTTGAGATACATTGCTCTCAACTGGGTGAACTGAATAGAGGTTGAAACGATTTTTCGTGAAGGCTAAAGATTCAGACTGTTGAAAGATCATGATTGTAGCAGTTCCAATTGTTTTTATTGTTGTTTATCAAGGAACCTAATGTAATTCATCGCATTTCTTCGTTCTGATTTTGAATTAAACGTACTTGGATCACTGGAAGGATCATCACGTTTTTTTTCGCTTCACCATGGGGTGTGCTGGTGGTCCAAACATACTTGGACCTCATGTTTGTAACCCCTAAATTTAACCTAATTTCTTAGATTAAAACTTAGGGTTTACGTTATCAATATTTGTCCCGCAAGTTAGGTTTCCATTAATAAAATTTCTAAAAATCTGATAAATTATTTAAATTAAATGTAACAAAAATACTGTAAAAGTACATAAAAGCATAATTTAATAGTTCAACCCAAATTATAAATAACCGTCTCAAAATCCAAATAATTGTTCAAAGAAAAAGTCTAATACATAGAATCTGCACAAACATAAGTAACAGAATGGACAAAAGAGACACACCTGAAACAACTGCGTGAATGACGTTTATTGGACTCGGCTCTAGCACTAGATCGAGTAAGTGTAGAACCTATGAGTAACAAAACATCAGACACTACTATGCCACTATACCGGTAAGTATACGAAACAAAAGTAAACCGAATACTCACATGCGTGTCCTGAAGACTGATAAACAGGAGGTCATCTAGGAGGAGGAGGTGGAAGATGCTCAGGGTTTGAATCAACGTCACCTGAACCAGATAACAAACTGATTTTAGATTCAAAAAAAACTTCTAACAAGATATTCAAACTAAAAAGCTTTAAAAACAACACTTTGAGTTCGAATTTCAAAAAACGGGCAGCTCCATCGAACTGAGGACGTCGAAAACATAAAATAGGATCGAGTCAGAAAAAGTCAATGCTGATGTCAGTACTGGTCAGTGCTGACGTAAACAGATGACGTCAGCAGGTGACGTCAGCGGGTCAGGTCACGAGTCGGATTGGTCACGGGTCGGTTCGCAGGATTTTCTCGAGAAAATCTGAGTTTTCTAGATTTTTTTGAGAAAATCTAGAAAATCCCAGATTATTCCCAGGTGACAGATTACTCAAAACTCTCCCCTTTCACCCAGATTCGATTCAACACACGATTCAAAACTCTCCCAAACACCAGAAATCGAATTAAAAACTTAAACACTCATCAACCCTTCGAAACAAAACAAGATTCTTTCAGAAAACCCTCATCGCCTACCTCAAAGGTGGCTGAGCTTGCCTTTACGGCCAAAATGAAGTACCTTCCTCCACGGAGATACTTTCAGAAAACCCTCATCGCCTACCTCAAACTCAAGATCCTTACGCCTCAAATTAGCATATGATTTTTGTCTATAAAAAACGGCCTTAAGCCGATCCCAAATCAACCTAACAGTCTGCTCAGCATCATGTACAAGATCCAGACCCAATAATCGATGCTCATTAAACTTACTCCAACCAATATGGGTGCGACACTTATGCCCATAAAGAGCCTCATAAGGTGCCATCTTAATACTAGCCTCATAACTATTATTGTACGCGAACTATGCAAGCGGTAAGAAATCTTCCCAATTGCCTCTAAAATCCAAAATACATCCTCTAAACATATCCTCTAAAATCTGAATCACCCGCTCAGACTGACCATTGGTCTATGGATGATATGCAGTACTAAAGTTCAACCGAGTACCCAGAGGAGAATGTAGAGAACCCTAGAACTTTGACGTAAACCTCGGATCCCGATCAGAAATAATAGACAAAGGCACCACATGCAACCAAACAATTTCATAGATATACAATCGGGATAACTTACTCAACGGATAAATAGTTCTGACAGGAATAAAGTACGTAAACTTAGTTAACCGATCAATAATGACCCAGATAGAATCTTTCTTCGACGGAATCAAAGGTAAACCACTAAAAAAATTCATAGTCACACGCTCCCATTTCCACTGAGGAATCTCAATATGCTGAAGAAGCCTAGAAGAAAGCTGATGCTCTGCTTTAACTTTTTGGCAAGTTAAATACTTAGACACAAAACTAAAAACGTCTTGCTTGAGACCTTTCCACCAATAATTCTTCTTGAGATTGTTATACATTTTATCTCCACCATAATGCATAGAATAGGGACTATCATGAGCTTCCCGAAGAATAAATTGTTTCAGCTCAGAATTTCTAGGAACACAGTATCGACCCCGGAAACATAAAACACCATCTTGATGAATAGAGAAATCCTGAGATGTTCCCTTATTGACCTCCACAATACGATAGGCCATGAAAGGATCATTGGGCTGCTCAGCCCGAATATCTGATATTAGAGTAGGAACCACTCGAAGCTCTGCCAACAAGCTACCATCCTCAAACAAACTCACCCGAGCAAATAAAACTCTCAGATCTGAAATGGCATTACGATTCAAAGCATATATAACAACATTAGCCTTACCAGAATGATAATCAATCTCACAATCATAATCCTTAATAAGCTCCAACCAACGTCGCTGCCTCAGATTAAGCTCCTTCTGAATGAGAAGGTACTTCAGAATTTGATGATCTGTGAAAATATAACACTTCTCTCCATAGAGATAGTGTCTTCAGATTTTCAGAGCAAAGATCACTACCGCTAACTCAAAATTGTGGGTAGGATAGTTACACTCATGCGGTTTCAACTGTCGAGAAACATAAGCGACTACCTTCCCATCCTGCATCAAAACACATCATAAATTGGTGTATGAAGCATCATTGTATAATGTATAAGGTTTTCCCGACTCTGGTTGGTCAGAACTGGTGCTTCTGTCAGAATAGACTTAAGGTTCTCAAAACTAGACCTTTGAGCCTCAAACCAAGTAAACGGAACATCCTTTCTCAGAAGTTTAGTCAACGGAGCCGCAATAGAACAAAAACCCTCCCCAAACCTCCGATAGTAACTAGTCAATCCCAGAAAACTACGGATCTCTATCATATTCTTAGGTTTTTTCCATTCCACGATAGCTTCAATTTTCTTCGGATTGACCTGAATATCCTTAGCTGAAACAACATGACCTAGGAAAACAACCTTAGATAACTAGAATTCACATTTGTTGAATTTTGCATAGAGCTGTTTCTCTCTCATAGTCTATAACACAATACGGAGATATTGCTCATGCTCATCCTTAAATTTAGAATAAACCAAGACATCTTCAATAAAGACCACCACGAACTGATCCAGATAGAGTCGAAACACCCTATTCATCATTATCCATAAATGTTGTAGGGGCATTAGTAAGACCGAAGGGCATCACCAAAAACTCGTAGTGACCATAACGTGTCTGAAAAGTTGTTTTAAACACATCATAATCCTTAACCTTAAGTTGGTAATAACCAGATCTCAATTCTATCTTAGAAAACACAGAAGCTCCTCGGAACCGGTCAAAGAGATCATCGATACGGGGAAGAGGGTACTTGTTCTTGATTGTCAACTTGTTCAGCTTTCGATAATCAATACACAGACGAAGCGACCCATCTTTCTTTTTAACAAACAAGGCTGGATCTCCCCACGGAGAAAAACTGGGTCAAGTGAATCCTCTATCTAGAAGTTCTTGTAACTGAACCTTGAGCTCCTTAATCTCTTTCGGAGCCATCCAGTATGGTGCCATAGATACTGGAGTAGTCCTTGGATATAACTCGATACCGAACTTCACCTTTTCCCTCTTAGGAGGTACTCCTGGTAAATCTTTTGGAAAAACATTAGGAAATTCTCTTACCACACGGATTTTATCCATCCTAGAATTAGACTGTCTCGGGTCAAGGATATAAACAAGATAAGCAACAAACTCTTTTCTGGTCATCTTTTCAGCTTTTAGAGCAGAAACAATGTTAGACAGATATCCTTTATGCTCATCGATAAGAGTCACCTCACGCTCATCAGAAGTCCTCAGAGTTTCCCTTTTTCGCTCATAATCCAGAGTAATACAGTGAGCTGACAGCCAATCCATCCTGAGTATCAGATCAAACTCCCCAAACGACAACTCCATCAGATTAGCTGGAAAGATTTCCCATTGAACTTCAAGATGAAAATCTTTATAAAATTTTGTAACCTCAATAGGATTACCCACTAGACTATAAACAGAGACAGAACTACTAGTATTCTCTACGAAAATTTCCAAGTATCCAGATACTGAGCTAGAAACATAAGAGTGTGTAGACTCATTATTTAACAGTGCGAGAAAGAAAATAGCATGAATAGAAAATGTACCGACAATAACGTTTGGATCATCCTGGTCGTCATACCTCCTAGTAGTATATACCAACCTAGGCTGAGATCCCCCCGATCTGGCTGACCCTCTAAACTGATTAGGCCTACCACTTCCACTGATACCTGAAGCAAAAGATCTACCCTGACCGCTTCCCCCATCAGGGGTCAGTACTGATGCCTGAGACTGGCCCTGAGCATAAACTAAATATGGTGAGACTAGACAATCCCTGAGACGATGCTCGTAGGACCCGCAACGGAACCAAGCTCCACTCCTCATCCGATACTCTCTAGAATGCCATTTTTTGCAAAAGGAACACTGTAGCAAAGCACAGGTACTAATGGATCCAACTCCACTAGCAGATGGAATAACGAAAACTGTTGGTCTAGCCCGTGAAGAACTTTGAGGCTCAAACTCATCTCTGCCCCTCTTTCTGGATTGGTACCCCTAACTATGTTGTACTGGTGTTATAGGTTGACGTCTAGCTCAGTCTTGTCCCTGGGATTCCTGATGAATCCTCAAATCCTCATTACGCTCGGTTGTTCTAGCTCGTCGAGTGATCATCTTGTACTTAGTGTCATGGTGTGTGGCTACGACAATCTTGATCGGTACCCAAAGTTTTTTTAAAAAGTACTCACATTTCTGTTTCTCGGTCGTAACAAGTCCCGGAGCATACTGTAACAAACGCAAAAACTCTATCTCATAATCATTAACGAACATTTTGTTCTGTTGCAAGTTCAGAAAATCTTCACGACACTTTTTCAGATACTCAGGCCCCACATATCGGGTCCTCAAAAGCCAGCCAGAAAAATTCCCAATTGATCTAATCTGCGTAGTCACTCTCTCCTCAGCCTCCCACCAATTAAGGGCTTCCCCCTGTAGCAAAGATATGGCTGCCCTCAATTTCCTATCAGAAGGATATTCCATCTCAACAAATAGACGTTGAAGCTTCTTTAGCCAATATTCTACCAATGTTGGATCCGTACCAGTCTTACCGTCGAACATAGTCATGCTAGTAGCCAAAAACTCTATAGATATGGGTTTCTTAGCATCCTCAGTCTGTCGAAGATATCGGAGTAGCTCCCTCTGAATAGTCACAGAATCCAAGCCAACAGACTCATTATCTCCAGAAACATACGGTTCCTCACTCTAGATTGGCTGATTAACTTCGGCTTGCTGAGCCTTAGTTTGAACCTCAAGTTGATCCTCCTCTCCTATATCATGAGCTAAACTCTGATAGCGGATCCACAAGAGGCGAAACATCACTCGCGGAAACAATAGGATGACCTCGGCCACGACCTCTCCTAGTCACAAGACAATACTCCTACGAGGTGGCATAGTAGTATATCTAAAGAAAATAGATAGAATACTATATTAGAACCGATACTTGGAATACTATTCAAAATATTTTAGAAAATTTAAATAAAGATCAAAACGAGATTTCAGATTAGCAATTAAGATTTACAAAATCATTTTCGGATCAAATGATGTAATGTATACATGATGTGCACCCAACATCGAACGCCAATAGAAGAGTAGGTTCCCCCTGAACCACTCTAACTCCGTCACACCAACATAATTGAAAACTTGACCCGAAGGTAGAGCCACTGAATAGAAGTGGAATCTCGACCCGAAGGTAGAACCACTGATCATAAGTGATTATATCACTGAACTTCCCCTTACATATAACCAACCAATGCAATGATATGAACAGATACAGAGTCGGAATGCTTGCCTTAAAATCTAACAGGAGGCATGCATGTTAATATCAGAATCAGATATGCAATTAACTCAGAGCATGGTAATGTGAGATATTTCAGTGAGCATAGGGATGATGCAAACTACATGATCATACCTGAAAAACATAATCTTCACATACAAAAGTAAACAAAATTGACAGAAGAGACACACCTAAAATAACCGCTCAACGTCGTGAATGACATTTACTAGACTCGGCTCTAGCACTAGATCGAGCAGGTGCAGAACCCATGACTAACAAAACATCAGACATACTACTATGCCACTATACCGATAAGTATACAAAACAGAAGTAAACCGAATACTCACATGCGTGTCCCGAAGACTAATGAATAAGAGGTCGTCTAGGAGTAGGAGTAGGAGGTGGAATATGCTCGGGGTTTGAATCAACGTAACCTGATCCAAATAACAAACTGATTTCAGATTCCAATAAAAAGAATAGCTTCTAACAAGATATTTGAACTAAAAAGCTTTAAGAACGACACTATGGGTTTGAATTTCAAAGAACGAGCAGCGGCAACAAACTCAGGTCATCGAAAAACATAAAGTGGGATAGGGTCAGAAAAAGTCAACGCTAACGTCAGTATTGGTCAATGTTGACGTCAACACTAGTCAATGTTGACGTCAACGGTGATGTCAACAGTGATGTCAGCGGGTCGGGTCACGGGTCGGGGCGCAGGACTTTCCCGAGAAAATCTTAAAGACTCGAAAACACTCGATTCGATTCAACACCAAAAATCTAGGTTTTCCAGATTTTCCAGGTTTCACAGATTTTCCCAAGAAAATCCAGATTATCCCCAGGTGACAGATTACTCGAAAACACTCCCCTTTCACCCAGATTCGATTCAACACACGATTCAAAACTCTCCCAAACACCAAAAATCGAATTAAAAACTTAAAGACTCATCAACCCTTCGAAACAAAACAACCCAAAACTCATCTTATAAACAAACACACGCTCCTATTTGATTAGAACCAAAATAGAGTTACTCACCAGAATACCGAAACCGAAATAAACAAGAATGATAGTCAAATGCTTACCAAAACTTACCAACCACCATGAAACGAAGACCACGAATAGGATATTTTGAACGATAAGGCAAGGAAGAGAGAAAGAGAAATAGAGGTTACTAAAGATGAATGGAAAAGAAATTCGAAATCCACTTTGATATTCTGTCAAACTCAGAATTCAAAGGAATTTAATTCCCAGTTAAGACTGAATCGGTTTTTCAGGAGGAAGAAGAAACTATTACCAATGAAAATTTGTTAAATTACCAATCAAGGGTCTGAGGTTTTCAAACTTTTCAACAGGGCTCCGGACTTTCAAAAAATTACCAAAAAGCCACTAAAAATCCCTAAATTCTAGGATTTCAAATTTGGAATTTTATTTGAATTTAGGGTTTAAATTGGGGAAATATTGGAGTGTTACAATGTTGCTCGTATCTTGAAATATAAGTGATTCTTGAAATTAATCGAGCTCTTAGTTACATGAATAACTTATCACTTGATTAGTAAGTTACAAGAAGAATTACCTAAATTGATATAAATTATTAAGACTCATATTTTTAATGCTATACGTTGTTTATCACTTGACGCTTGACTTGATGTGTTCTCAATAGTAATCAATCTTGTTACTTGAATTATATGCTTGATATGGTAGGCTCACTTGATTGAGATATCTATTATTTGGAATGTGAACTTTGCTTGACATACCTTACAATTATCAATACTTGTCACCTAATTGGCTATGATATATATGCATAATTGCTTTTTAGCCTTGGATTGATTCTTATATATGATAATTAGATGTTGGTTGGTCTTCTTGACCGCATTGAATGTTACAATCCTTGAAGGAATGACATGTATATCTATATTACTTGATTCTATTGGTTGGTTTAGATATGGAATATGTCTAGCTTTGAGATGTATTAGATCTGGTTAATTTGAGTAGAGGTATCTAACCTACTTATTTTCCATTATTGATTAGTTACTTGAATTATAAGAAATATCACTTGATTATTTGAGACCTAAATAAGATATAATGGTCATATGGCATTGAGTTAAAACATAAAAATGAAAACACACGAGTAAAGGAATTTATCAAATACCCCTTATTAGTATTTCGAATTTATGAAGACTTGAAAGATTTAACTTGATTGGTGTAATGATTAAAGACTTGGATGGTTAAACAAGTTAATAAAATGATTTTAGGCCACTTGAAATTGTTAATAAGAAATGTGATTGATAATATAAATGAGGCATGAAATTCAAATGATTAATGACTTAAAATGGGACAACCAATTGATTTGTATTTAATAAAGAGAATGAATACAAGTTACTCGAGTGATACCCTTTAAATGTATAAGAGTTAATTATCTTTAAGTGTTAACATGACATAGAGTCTAATGAGCTTTGAAATTGATTGTTAAGAATGATATATTGCTTGATTGATTGCATTTGTATGATTGTCGTGCTTCTTCTCGTCTCATAAGTTTTATAGATTGATAAATTGTTTAGTTATAGGTGTTGCCTCACTAAGTACACTATGTACTTACCACCCTCGTCTTTCCTTCTTCCTATCCCATAAGTCTGAATGTTCGATAGCAATGTTTCTTGATCTAGAAGCAAGACACCAACAAGGCTAAAGCATGCCCGAATAATTCTTGTATACTCCTATATGGTGACACATAGTCTGATACGTATAATGTTTAGATCATTCATTTGATTTGTCTGTATACATATTTTTTATTCAAAGCTCTCGTTCTGTAATAATAAAAGTTGGGTGTGCTTGATTTTTATGGTTGATAGTTTATGATGAGAAATTATGTCTTGATATATATATATATATATGTATATATATATATATATTTAATTATAATATGTAACTTATAGTTATAATATGTTAGGATTTACTTATAATACACATAGGTATGATAGAAAAATATATTTAGAAAGTCATTTAACCCATTTTGTTTGCTAGATTAATGGTTAATGAGCTATGATGCTTTCATTGTTTTTGAAGCATGCTGGTCCTATATGCCCATTTTCATTAGATCTAAATCTATGCTAGATATTACTTTAATCCTCGATAACTTGATTTTGTCTAAGTACATGCTTGCAAAAGAATCTAAGTCTAATAACATGTTATCCTTACATAAGGTCTAAATATAATATAAGACATGATATGGATGCTTGATCAAGTAGATTGTTAATCTTGGTACACTTGAGATGTTTGATATGGTAGGAACATGTTTGAATGACAATGTCTATTATTCTAATTGGTCATCATGATTATTTAGATTTGATTGTATAAAATATGTAACGAGAATGTTAAGTTTGTTTAAAAATAGAATATGATTGAAAATGGAATTATACGTATGTTAGACTAACTAATTTAACCTATATATAAATGGATGCTTGTTAGCCAAAGATCAATTAAATGGTAGCTTGTCTTTCATGAACTACCTATTCGTTTACTTTAGATGTAAGCAAGTTCTAAATGTTCATTAGATAATGAAACTAAAGCATGACATGCTTGGGGTGTAAGAAATGACTATAAATAACAAGTCTTGTAACTTGATTGACTTGCTATATATTCGCAAATTGAAATATGTTATAAAAAAGGCAGTAGCTTATGCTTATAAGAGGGTTTTAACTTAAAGGTATACATGAAAATATTAAAGATTCGCTTTGCATGTATGATTTTATGCCATTATTGTTAGATTACTTGAATGGTAATCTTAGATGTATTATTTAAATGGAACATGATGATACATATTTAAAATTTTGTTTTGTTAAACATGTCAAATTTCAATGATTTATGCTTCCTTGTTTACATGATCTTGTATGTGTCACTATTATGACTTAAGTTTTGTTTTTTGGGCACCTATCTTATGCTATAAAGTATGACTAATGTTTTAGTCTTTGATACTTTCACAATAATTAACTCATACATTAGGTATGAGTTAAGAAAAGTTTTAATTTCTCGCGATTTTTGTCTCTCTTGTTTGTTCCGGTAACGCTCCCAAAACGATTTTCTAGTAAATCGTGAAATGGGTGTTACACACATGCGCACGTTTGAAGCTGCAACTTCTACCCCGACATTTTATACAACTTTAAATTTTTTTCCATAAACCTATCACTGTTCATTTTGCAATGTTCAGACATGAATCAATGGTGAGTCAATATTCCTTGCATGTCTTATGTTTGAATTAGGATAGAGCATTTGCTAAATATTAAGTAAAATATGTTGAGTACAATGTGTTATACATTATCAACTTTTGGAGTTAGGATATGTTGAGTCAGAACTCAAAATGAAATGGAGAGTGCATAAATGTAAGTGGAAGCATAAGTCTTTTCTCCCCTTTCAAGTTTTTGTATGATATTATTATGTTGCAAAATTGTTTTTATGGTCTTTTATGTCACGTTTTGATGTCACATTTCAAGTTTTTGTATGATAACATTATGTTGCACAATTATCCTTTCAAATTTTTGATGTCATGTTTTAATGAATTATCAGAATATCGTAACTAACATTTTATTTTCATGGCAGAAATTATCCTTTATAGTACTTATTTTAAAACGCATGTGATTGTTTCATAATTAAAAAATTATTTTATATATTAAATGAAAAGAGTATATTGTAACTAAATAACTTTGAAGATAAATATTGCATACACAAAGCAAATAATCAATATTTCTATAAAATTTTCACAGTTTTACGGTTTGTCTTAGATAACATATGTGTATAATGTAAAATATATGATTTTCTAACATATATTATTGTCATTTTAACCAATATTTTTCACCAGCATAATAACTGTCGGGATCGCCGGCACACCCTATGGTGCAGCAGAACAAAATTACGACGCTCTTTTCAGTAATCCATGTACGTTTAATCCGAAATCGGGAGAAAGAGATGCGACGAATTACATTGGGTTCCTTGATAAGCAGCAAAAACAACAACTGGATCTGCTACAATCACGATCGTTCAACAATCTGAATCTTTAGCCTCCACGAATATCGTCTCGGCCTCTACTCAGTTTACCCGGTTGAGAGCAAATCTCGAAAAACTATTTTTTGTGATTTTAGGTTTTGGGAATTCGAGATTCTCTAATGCGACTGCTAGACCAAAAATCCCTTATATATGTGTAACCTAGGTATTAAAGTTTTATTCCGAATTTATTATAGGAAATAATTACTTTTATTATCTCCTTAAATTTCGAGATCTATATTTAATTCGAATTTAAAAAGGGATACAATTAATTTAATTATATCCTTTATTTAAAATTCGAAATTAAATATAATTTATTTATACATATATATATATATGCTCTTTTTCAACCATTGGGTGTGACCCTATAGGCTCATCGTAACGTTAGTAATAATATTGGAACAATTTTAATATTACAAACAATGAGTGACATCTAGCAATATATTATTGTCATCTAAGTTACAAGAGATCATGTATCATGTCCGTGACCAACTCTCTTAATGTATTGTATCCTTTTGTCCTTTTGTCCGTGACCCTATTTTAATGTTTATTGATATCTAGAGTGGACTACTGTTAATGAATAATTTATGATATTTCATATCAATCTATTCAAGTATGGTCATGCATTTCTAGTCTCACTTAATCAAGTGGCCTTTGATATATTTTCCTATTATGTAGGACAAATCCTATATTGATCATTCACATCTCACTACATACATTGTAATATGTCCAATGTTAGTTTTTATAGTGTAACTAATTACGAGACATGTTTAACTGCATCAAAACATAAATCAACATATGTTGAGACAGTAATAATCTCAAGTCTAAGGATCATACATATAGTTTTGATTATGAGCAATATCGTGACCGTCACATAATAATCCAAGACATATGCTCACAGCGGGTCAATCTAATATATTATTCTCCATTAATATATTCATGTATTAATTCTTACATCTCTATGTCAATGACAACGCATTGTCATCAATTAATAACATGTTAGTCTTAAGCGTATTATTATTGTCCATACCCATAATAATACTTAAATAAGGATCTTTTAATAATAATACTTATATTATTATATAGACCTTATTGTTTCTCAGTTTATGTTATACATTGACACATATATCTGAAAACAACAATGGTAATGTCTTTATTCAATAAAATTGGTAAATAAAAGTATTCTTACAATCATCATATGATTGGTCTTTGGGCATACTCTAACAATTACTTCAACATTATGTTTGTTCTTACCAAAAAATTTAATTCCCAAAATATCTCCATCGATGCGCATCTATTTTTTTTAAAATAAGCTAATAGTGATTACAAGTAGTATCTGTTCTAGAATATAATCTATTTTTAACAAACAAAGAATTTTAATTAAATAACCAACATTAATAAAAAAAAGCATACGAATTCACAAAAAATTAAATAATCAACATTAAATAACCATAACTTATGTAACTACACACTTACCACTTAGTACGACAAATGCTAGCACAGTTTATGAACAAACAAAATTTTAGCTGTAAAACATGCGGCTTCACAACAATGAAAATTTCCCACCTCATATTCTTATCATTGTTGACGAGATTATATAGAACAAACATTCGGTCCCAATCCAACACACATGTATATCAATGATTTATGTTGTCATTAATGGAGATAAAGATCTACAAAAAATATTTTTTTACATGGAATCAAAAATAAAATCCTTGTAATATACCTATGTAATAAATTGCATATGATTTTTTCAAATTATCAATTTGGTCATACTGTTTTTTAGTCTCTAATTTTATCATATGATTTGAAAGTGAAATGTCGGTACTCAACAATCTACGCACCATCTAGTAACCCTCGTATAAATTGATCCTGCAAGACAATTAGAATTATTCAGCATGATTCATAAACAATATATGTTTATATTTATATACACCAACTTAGCCAATAGTTTAAAAAAGTAACTTTAAACCCAAATTAAAAAATAATTTTAAAAAAGTAATATGAAAAGATGAAAGAATATAATAATAATAATAATAATAAATACATTAAAGATTTTTAAAAATTATAATAGGATTTAAACCGAATTAAAAAAAAGTAAACTTAAAAAAACTCTTGTTTTCATTATTTTCTCACTCTCCTGAAGTAATTTTAATTATTTTTAAATTTTTACTTATTTTTATTTTTATTTTCTAAGAATCATTTTCTAATTTTTTAACCAAATACTTATTTCACCGTTTACTATTTTTAAGCAAATAAATTTAAAAATAGATTCAATTCTCTCAATAACCAACCCCCTAACTCTCCTACCTTTAAACATCAATCGCTTTCATGCTTTAGATCAAATGTAATGTATTGCAATGCTTCACTAATCACAACCAATTTGGGTATCAGGTGTTGTTATGTCGCCAAATCTAATTATGTGAAGGATTCGAAACAGATAAAACGAGAGACAATGTGTGATGTTATGCGAGTAGGCAACAGCCGACAGAAGAGGAGGACCCACCTTACCGGACCCCATCTCTTCTACTTTAGAATTCGACCAACCTTCGGACTTCAAGTAATATCATTTACATTGAAGTTAAATTGGATAAGAAGTTAGATGTAGTTAATTGTATTCGAATTTGTTTATAATCTTTAAAATTCGACGTGGTGTTATTATTTGTTGAGTGTATCAAATGTAATTTAGTCAAGAGGGGTGAATTGAGACAATTAAAATTTGTGTGATAATTTGAAAAAATTGGAAAAATTTGAGACACAAGAATTTATAATGGTTCAAGCATAAAACAAGCTCTACATTCATTACTTTAGCTCACTCTAAGGATTTTTAACCCAATAATGATACAAGCATGAGAAGACTAAAGTAATGCACATTGAGCATAAAATCTGAATCTATTTGTAAAGTCAGGAAAGTTAGTCAACTTGCGTTCACTTTTTTGATGGGTTTCATGCATTTCTTGGCAGAGTTGTCTTCTAATAAATTGACCTTCATTCAGTTACCTTTTCAACGTATCTTGAAACGCATCAACTGGATATCGGGAGCTCATGATATGTTCGTTTTATTGAAGATTGTGCGTGCAGAAAATTGGATACGGGATTACTATGGGATTTTGTAAAATTCAGCCCAAAAGCTAATATATAAAGCTTTTGGATGAATTAGACATTAAAATAAATTAATTCAAAGCTAGATTATGAAGCTTTGACCATTATTATTAATATTTTATTTTATTACCTAGGATTCCTTTTGATTAGCTATCTATAAGCTGATTTTAGGGGATTCATTCTAGTAAGCTATCAATATGATGATTTTTAGGGATTGATCAACTATCTTTTAGGTAATTTTAAGATCTCCTTTAGACTATAAAAGGGGACAACCTCTTCTCTTGTAAAAGACATGAAGAATATGAATTGTTGAGTTATAAAACTCTTTGCCTTGGGCCATTTTATTTGCAAGGTTGTCACCTTGCTAAATTTCTTATTAGAAGTCTTCTTCAACATAAGTACTTCAAGTTTTTATGAGGGAGATTATCTTCACACTCTCGCTTGCCTAAGCAATCGCGTTTAGAAGGGTGAGTTAGAGTCGATTATGGTGTTTGCCTATCTAATTACGGATAAGAGGGTGCCTAGGACAACAACATATCATCAATTCACCGGAGTGATTCCTTTCGTTTGCAGGTGTTTGCCTATTCAATTGCGATTAGGAGGGTGCCAAGGACAAATCTATCCAACATCATACCACCACCACCATCTATTTCGCTGCATATTTTATATCATTTGGTATCAGATTTAGGACGATTCTTAGAGTTTCAAACATCGTTCTTGTCATTTTTCCAAATCGTTAACGGTGCCACTATAATCGAAAAACCTTTAACTAACCTCTTGTAGTATCCCACAAGTCCAAGAAAACTACAGACATACAATACATTCCTTGGTGGTTTCGATTCCACCACAGCTTGGATTTTCTAGGTATTTACTCGGATTCCATCCGCTGCAACTATGTGGCCAAGAAACGCTACCTTAGACAACCAAAACTCTCACACTTACTAAACTTCGCGTACAGACGCCTATCCCTAAACACCTGAAGAACCACTCTTAGGTGATAGTCATGCTCCTCCATTGAGCGTGAATACACCAAGATATCATCGATGAACACAATCACAAATTGATCCAGATAAGGCTGAAACATACAGTTCATCAAGTCCATGAAAGTTGTTAGTACGTTTGTGAGCCCAAACGGCATCACTAAGAACTCATAGTGTTCGTACCGCATCCTAAAAGCGGTCTTTTGGACATACTCTTCCACCACCTTCAACTGATAGTACCTGACCCCAGATCAATCTTAGAAAACACACGAGCACCTATTAACTGATCAAACAGGTCGTCGATCCTACGAAAAGGATAAAGATTCTTGATCGTGACCTTATTGAGCTAACAGTATTCGATGCACATCCTCATCGATCCGTCCTTTTTCTTAACAAACAAAACCGGTGCTCCCCACGGTGACACACTCGGTCTGATAAAACTTCTCTCAAGCAACTTTTAGATCTTTTGCTTCAGCTCTCTTATCTCTACTAGTTCAATACGATAAGGTTCTATGGAAACCAGTACCGTACCTGGTAACACCTCTATACGGAACTCTAACTCACGTTCATGAGGTAAACCGGGCAACTCCTCGACAAACACCTCGGGGTACTCATAAACTATTCTCAAACTCTCTAATGTCGGGTTTTCTACACTCACATCCACAAACGTGAGCTAAGAAAGCCTCACAACCCTGCTGGATCAACATATGAGCTGTTAAAACTAACACAACATTCGGTAAACACGGGTTTCTCTCGCCTCTCACAATAAGCTTAGAAGCATCGGCCACACGAAGATTCAAACTCTTAGATTCGCACCCTAAACTCACATCTTGTTCGAACAACCAATCCATCCCAAGGATTACGTCGAACTCCTGAAACGGTAAGACCATAAAATCGGCCAAAAAAATAGATCCTTGTAACTCGATCAGACACCTCCGATATACCATATCCACTAACAAATCTAACCTAACGGATTGGTCACACGGACTCCTATCTTTAGATCTTCCGCTTGTAACCCACACTACTGCGATATCCCGCTACAGATATACGAGTGGGTAGATCCCGAGTCCACAAGGGCAACTATAGGAACTGAAAACAAGTTGAACGTACTTGAGATCACATCTATCGTAGCACAGTCCTCCTTTGCCCTCACCGCATACTGTCTCGCTAGTGCTCTGGTAGTGGACTGAAAGGTGCCACCATGTGAGAACCCAAGACCCCTATGAGCCTGAAGCACGATCATCTGAGCCTAACCTGGTGGTGATGTCACAACCTCTGGACAGTCCCTCACAAGATGATCTGGTGACCCATACTGAAAAACAAGCTCTAACATTGCCCCAACACTCTCCTCAGTGGCTCCGTCCACAACGTCTACAAGTCTGAACACTGGTACTCCTCTATAGACTCTCTGTACCCCCAGTAGCAGAAGAAAAAGATTGCCTCCTACGTTCCACAGACACAAATCTCTGGTTTGACCTTGAACCCTGATTCGATGCTCCTTTACTCTAGTTCCAACGGCTCCTACTCCTACCGGAGTGAGACTGAGAGTTACCCGTATGACTCTGACTAGCCTCACATGAGCCTCCTTGACCCGCAGATGGCCTATAGGTCAAACCCTGAACCTGCTCTAACGACTTGGCATTGACAGCTAACTCTAAGAACACCTTAGGTGGTGTAGCAATGAGATAAGTCTGGATATACTTCCTCAAACCTCTCAAGAACCTCTTACATCTCATATTTTCTATAGCAACAAGATTTGGGGCATATCGGCTCAACTGAAGGAACTCCTGCTCATATGCGAAGACTGAACGGTTCCCCTGAACAAGATGGGTAAACAGCTCACTCAAGGTGTCGATGTGGGTCTCACCCACATAATTACTCTCAAAATCCTCAAGGAAATCTTCCCACTTTTAACAATGAGGATACCAACCCTACTCTACCGTCTCCCACCACTCTCTCGCATTGCCTTTCAGAAGTGACAACACACACAACAATGATCCTCCAATCTCAGCCTCATCTTTCTCATTTTCCACCTTGTATCATGCAACCAATGATCCGCTTGTTTGGGATTGTCCTGTACCGTACCAAAGAAGTCAATCGCTCCTTGTCTCCACACCCTTTCAACTGGTGCCTCACGAGGCATAGAAGATGGCCTCGGTATACCTCTCATATTCTGCGTAGGGTACAGTTCAACTGAGCAAAGTAGTTGGCCCCTTACCAACTGCATCTTCCGATGGCACCTCCTCATCGGGATAATACTCATAGTTGTAGTCTCCTTCTCGAGAACCCCTACTTTTGTCACGCTCCCTTACTCGCCTTGACATGCTTTCACTTCTACACAATAAACAAACAAGATTACACCTGTAACACCCGACCCAAGTGTCACATTGGGCCTCCGGCCCAAAAACCTGTATTCCAAAATTTCTTTTCAAAGCCCATCAAATAAAATCAAATTCAAGTCCAAATACGATTCATAAAATCCAATAAGTTAAAACATAGCCCAAAATGACAGTAAGTAACCGAAGCTCTAAAATATTATAAACCATTAAAAACATTCGACCCAAATTAATATAAAAAAAGTTACATTACATAGGGTTCGACATAGTACAAGCCCACTAAATCTAATACATGTACTCTGACAACACGGTCAATGCTGAAAACCGAAACTTAATGGTTCTCCACGAACCGGCTTCACCTAACCTACGCACGAAAACATATTTCGAATGTTGAGCTACGAAAGCTCAGTGGGTACGCCGAACTCGGCCAACATCATGCATATCATAAGCAGTAAAGCATAACATATAAAATATCGTGCATGATATGATGATCTAGCATGCTTGCCTACCACATGGCATAACAATGTATAATGACGCACACAACATATACATGTCAAACAATAACACAAGGTAGTGAGGCTCGCGTCCACACAGCATCGGGATCCTACACTACGAGCAGGGCCCGCGTCCACACAGCATCGGGATCCTACATCCAAGATTTGAGGCTCGCGTCCACACGGCATCAGGATCCTCCAAATCCCATACTCGGAATGTCACGTCGAGTATCATCGAATGAGGCCCGCGTCCACACAGCATCGGGATCCTACATTCGGAATGGTCTTCAAAATCATCACCCGGAATGTTACATCGGATGGCCTTCGACGTGTTGCAACACTTTTGGATATCCGGATTTCCATCAAACAAGGACTCAACACACATAAACGATCCACCTAGGATCTTCACATCAAAAACATATCAAGACTTCCCATAACTTAGTCGTTCGGGGTTTAAAATATCAATCTTGTATTAACCATTCATTTCATTAATTATAAGAATCATTATAACATTTAATTCTCTTATCGAACCTCAAACAATACTTAACTTGTCAAATTTTCGCAGGGGTATCGATACCCTTATATGGGGTATCGAACCACCTTGCCTCGATACCCACCCAAAGAAGGCATCGAAGCATTGGTATCGATACCAGTATCGATACCCTTTGACCATTTTCAAAGTCAACGAAAGAGGACCCTCCTGCATCGATACGGGTATCGATGCCATTATGCCACTGGAGGTCCTAGTATCGAACCATGGATCGATATACCTGGCCACTTAGCATATTTCCACTTATGGGTATCGATACCGGTAGCCCGTGTATCGATACCCCTACACGAAATGTAGGTCTACACTTAGAAATTTCTAAGAATTCATCCCCAAACTTGATCAAATCAATCCTAAAGTGTTCCTACACATTATTAGGAGTGTTTAGGATAATTTAAAATCATTTTCAAGACATTTAACACATAAATCCGAATTTCACCATTAAAGACTTCTTTCAAGCAAACCAAGCAAATCAAGCACACATACATGGATTCTACATGCTATGCAATCTACCATGACATGCATAAAGATTAGAGGAGTTGGGAGTACCAACCTTAAGCAACACAGCAACCAAAACCCGAACTCACTCCTCTTCAAGTTTTCTTCTTCCCAAGACTTGTAGAAGGTTCTCCAACTTCCTTCTCTACAAGAGATGTTAAACTAAGCATTAGAAAACACTTAGGAAGATTCTCAAAACATCAAAGACACTAAAAACTGAGATTTAACCCTTAAAACCTCATTCCCGTTTTTTTCCTCTCAACCAACTCATAAACTCCCACCCTCACCAAACCAAGACATTCTTACCTCTTTGGATAGATCTTTAACCACTCAACAACTTACTCTTCACCTCAAAAACGTGAATCCTTAACAAAACTTCAAAGCCCTCACCTTTAACAAGATTTTCCCATGGAGAAGAGTGAAAGAAGAGGATGAACCAATGACTTCATTCCTCTTACTTTCTGCAGAGGAAATAACTCTCCAAACCCCCTCTTTGTCATCTTATTTTGACATTTACCAAAAAGCCCTCACTAACCACTCATAAGACCAACATCCTAACAAGCCCAACAAGCCTAAGGCCCAAAACCACACTAACCTGGGGCCCAAAACCAAAGCCCAAACCCAACGGGTTAAATTGACACTCAGATCCGAATCCGGGTCGTTACAACACCATCAAAATTTCAGCTTTAAAAGAAAGTATGATATCGACTCATGGACATGTACTTGTCTGTACCTATATGACAAACTGACTCAATCTAAGCTCTGATACCACTAAACGTAACACCCTCGACCCGGTGTCACATTGAGCCTCCGGCACAAAATCTATATTTCAAAATTTCGGCTTCAAGCCCAAGTAAAAATAGTTCAAGTCCAAATAAAACCATAACATACCAAGATTTCAAATCCAAAATGTGACATGATCCAACATTAAAATAATACAGAGCTTTAAATATTATAAATCATTTTAAACATTCGACTCGATTAATAAACAGAGTTACAAAAATACATAGGGTCCAACAAAAAACTAGTCCACAAAATTTATAATTGTACTTTGACACAAAGTCAATGCTGAAATCCAAACCTCAATGGTGTTCCACAGGAACCGGCTTCACCTAACCTACGCACTAAAACACATTTCGAACGCTGAGCTAAAAAAGCTCAGTGGGTACGCCGTCACTCGGCCCAAAATCAACCATATCATAAGCAGTAAAGAAAAGCATTTAAATATCGTGCATGATATGATGGTCTAGCATGCTTGCCTACCACATGACATAAATGAATTTATAATTACGCACACAGCATATACATGTCACATCATAAAAGTGAGGCCCGCGTACACACAGTATCGAGATCCTACACTCAGGATTGAGGCCGCCCTCAAATCCTATGCTCGGAATGTTACATCGAACATCTTAGAACGAGGCTGCCCAATATTCGAAATAAGAAATCAGGTTGAAGGCCGCCCAATCAATCCCATGTTCGGAATGTTACATCGAACATCTTCGAATGAGGCCGCCCAACATTCAGAATAAGGTCCTCAATACATCACATGGAATATTACATCAGATGGCCTTAAAAATGTTGCAACACTTTTGAATATCCGGATTTCCATCAAACAAGGACTCACACAGACAAACGATCCACCTAGGATCTTTACAACAAGATGCATTAAGACTCATCAATACTTAGTCTATCGGGATTAAAGTTATCAATCTTGGTTTAACAATTTATTTCATTGTCTTAAAGATTTATGGGGACCCTTAATTACAATTATCGAACATCATTCTCTACGTCAACTTATGCAAGATTACATAGGGGTTTCGATACTCCTATATGGGGTATCGAAACACGCTGTATCAATACTCTTACAAAGAGGGTATCGAAACACCAGGTATCGATACTTGTATCGATACGTTTTGACCAACTCTAAGGTCAACTAAGGAGGGCTTATCCGCTTCGATATGGGTATCGAATCAGGGATGTCACTAGAAGGCTCCGTATCAAAACACGGGCAAGGAGTTTCGAAACGCCTACCCAAAATAATATATTTCTCTCTCAGGGGTACCGATACATGGACCATCGGTATCGATACCCCCTGCACGAACATGTAGTTCTGCACTTGAAATTTTCTAAGGATCCTTCCCAAACTTATTCTAATCGATCCTAAAGTGTTCATACTCAACCTTAGGAATGTTTAGAGTGTTTTAACGTCACTTTTAGGCCGTTAAACATATTATCCCGAAATTCACCATTAATGGTTCAAAAGCTAAAAACCAAGCACTCATACACATAAATCTACATGTATGCAACTACCATGACATGAATGATGATAAGAGGAGTTAGGAGTACCAACCTCAACAAAGCAACAATAAAAACTTTCCTTCTTCCTCCTCAAGCTTTCTCTTTACCTAACCTTTGATATGGAGATTCTACTTCTTTCTCTCTAAAGAGGTTAAAAAAGCAATTAGGCATTGCTTGATGTTTTCAACTCTTAAAAAAATCAAGAAACATAGAAATAACCCCTTTAAAACACTCATTCTTGGATTACACACTCACCCCTTCTTCTTCACCAAACCAAACAACTCTTAGCTTATTTTGTAGATCATAAACAACACTACAACTTACCCCTCAGCCTCTAAATGTGATTCTTCAACAAAACCAAAAAGATAGCACCTTTCTTTAGAGATTTGGGTGGGAGGAAGATAAAGAAGAAAAGGAAAACAAGAGTGACTTCACTCTCTGTTTTTCTACAAAAAAATAACCCAAAACCCCTCTCTTTCATCCTTTTCGGCTTTTACTAAAATGCCCCCAGCTCATAACTCAAGCCCAACACAAGACCCAACATAAACCCGAGACCCAAAAACCACTCAACCTAGGGCCCAAAACTCTCAAGTTAACCCGACACTCGGATCCGAATCTGGGTCATTACAGAATTACTTGGATTTATGTTTTGATTTGGATTTTAATTTAAATGGATTTGTTATGGGTTGGATTTGGATTCATTATTTTGGGTTTTGAAACAAAAAATTTGAAATACAAGTTGTTGGCCGGAGGCCCAATGTAACACCGGGTCGAGGATGTTACAATTAGTGGTATATAGGTATCAGATAAGTACATGCCCATAGTCGATGTTGTACTTGCCTAAAGCTAAAAATTTTTATGATGTAACCTCGTCTATTTGTTTTTGCAATAAGGAAAATATCAAACGGATGTAGAGTAAATGAGGAGATTTAGGGTTCTTGGGAAAGGGACTATGAAAATGAGTATGTGCCCTATGTGGAGGCACTGTCGGGTGATTTAGTTAGTCAAGGGGGCAACTACTTCTTGTAGTTGAACCGGGCTTTGCACCGGATCGTGAGGGCGATACCGAGGCCATCTTCTATGCCTCGATAGGCACCGTTGGAGAGGGTGCGTAGGTAAGGAGCGATAGACTTCTAAGGAATGGGGCAAGACAATCTCGTACAAGCGAATCAATGTTTGCATGACACTCGATGGATCATGAGATAGATGAGGTTAAGGTCACAAGACAAGTTATCATGTGTGTTTTCGTTTCTGAAGAGCGATGCATGAGAGCGGTGGGAAGTTGTGGAGCTCGGATGGTATCCCAACCATCCTACTTGGGATGACTTCCTTGAAGAGTTCAAGTGGAAGTAAGTGAGAGAGACTCACATTGATACCTTGAGGAAGCGGTTCACTCATCTAGTGCAAAGGAATCGATAAGTCCTTGCCTATGAACAAGAGTTTCTTTAGTTAAGCCAGTATGCTCCGAAGTTAGTTGCACCCGAGAAGATGAGGTGTAAGAGGTTTCTGAGAGATCTAAGGAAGGAGATCCTAACTTATCTCAATATTGCACCACCTCAGGTGTTTTCAAAGTTGACTATCAGTGCTAAGTCCCTAGAGCAAGTATAGGGGTTAACCGTTAGGGCGTTTGTTGGGCAAGGAGGTTTAGTCAGAGAAATGCAAGTAATTCTCAGTCTCACTCCAGTAGGAATAGAAACCATTGGGATAAAGGAGCTTCAAATCAAGGTTTGATGTCAGACCAAAGATCAGAGTTTGTGGGGCATAGGAGACAATTTGTGTCTTCTTCTATTAAGGGCCTAAAAGGTTAACAAAGTAATATCGGTGCACAAGTTTGCAATCAGTGTAATTAGGGCCATAAGTGTGAGTGTTGGGGTCGTGCCAGATTTTGTTACTATTGTAGGTCATCGGGTCACCTTGTGAAGGACTATCCCGAGGTAGTGATGTCACCACCAAGTCAGGCTCAGAGGATTGAATTTTAGTATCAGAGGGGTCGAGGGTTCATGCATGATGGGTCTAGCCATGTAGCGGGAGGCACCTTCCAGTCCACTACTAGAGCACTAGCTAGATAGTTTGCGGTGAGGGCGCAGGAGGATTTTACAACTACAGATGTTGTCTTAGGTATGTTTATCTTGTTTTCGGTACCTATAGTTGCTCTTATGGACTCGGGGTCTACCCACTCATATATCCGTAGTGGGATATCTCAGTTTTAAGGGTTTCTAGTCGATAAACTAGAAGTACAAGTATGTGTAACAAAATCATAGGGGTTATATGTGTTAATAGTTAAGGTGTATGGGAGGTGTCTGATAGATGTACAAGGGTCAATCTTTTCGGCCAATCTTATGGTCTTGTTGTTTCAAGAGTCTGATGCAATCCTAGGGATGGATTGGTTGTTCGAACATGACGCGGGTTTGGGGTGTAGATCTAAGGGTTTGATTCTCCGTATTGCGGATTGGTCCATGTAGGTGTTGTGAGGGTTGAGAGTCAAGAGTTGGAGATTTTTAGGACAGTTGGTGAGTAGGTTGTTATGTTCCCAGAAAGAGTTGAATCTGTGGCAGCGACGGTGGATAGAGTTGTTGGAGGACGGTGGATTCTTGTACTTCAAGGAATGTTGTATGTATCAGCTTTAGAGGATCTAAGGGATCGTATCATGAGAAAAGCTCATCTAGTCCGATTACTGTTTATTTGGTTAGTAACAAGATGTATCAGGGTCTTTGTCCTTTCTTTCGGTGACCATGTATAAAAGAGATGTTCCCGAGTGTGTGATGATAAGTGCTCAACTCACTATCACTTTTTACACCTTTTATGGGCATTAATCACTGAATTTACACCCACTCGGACCAATGCATGTACTTAATGTGATATATTTAGAAGTTATGAGTATAAAGATGATATTTACAGAAAAGACAAGTTTTACTGCATTTTTATATCTGTGCAGGAGAAACAAGTGCCACAGCAGCAACATGGCCGAGGCAGGACCTAATGCCGAGGCAGCAGCTGAAAGCCAGGAAGCAATACTGTAGGCGATCGGAAGAGAAAAATCCAAGGGACGTTTCTGGACATGAAGCACATGGATCGGAGCTGGTTAGCATGAGGAAAAGCCCAAGACAAGGCCATGCGGGAAAGCCTCTTAGTTGAATTAAACTTGGAAATATTTTATTTATGCACATGACTTGTTCCCTACTCTAAGTTATATTCTACTTAGGAAAGGTTTGCCTTAGGCCAAGCCTATATAAGACCTAGCCGTCCAATGTACTAAGGGAGCCGATTCATAGAAAGTTTACCCTAAGACATTGTTTTCTTTCTCTCAAATTATGTTCTAAGCTTTCTTAGGGTTTAGGTGAAGGTTGTTAAGTATTTGTGAGAGGAGATTGTACTTTGTTCTTTGATTCAATGTAATAAAACTATCAAGGTTTGCTTATCCTTTGCCATTCTTTGTTCTTGCATTCAAGCTCGGGAGAGAAGTTTGTGAGTAATCCATTTATCTAGACTCGGGAGAGTTAGATTCACGAAAGGGATAAGTACGGTGTTTCAATCGCGAAATACTAACTCGGCCTAGGGATAGGTTAAGAGTTTCAGCGGCTAAAAGAAGTGTGAGATTGGTTGGTGAGTATAATTGATTCACGCCGGGAGGTATCATCAAGGACTAGTCATCAACAGTACTTCGACTTAGGGATAAGCGGAGTCATCCAAGGACATTTTGCCGAACTTTAGTAAAGTCCAACCACGAGCAAGGGATTGCCGCGGCGGACAATATCGTCGCTGCCAAGGCAGTAATCTGCAATACTGCCGAGGCAGTGATATACAATTGCATTGTACAGAGATAAGTCAATCAAATCCACAATACAACGCAACTGGATCCTGACCTCTCTCTTTTAATCAGACTTCATCTTTATTCTTAGTTTGTTTTATTTCAATTTATTTAATTCCATCAAAACCACAATTACCTGTGTTTTTATTTTATTTCTTTTTACAGAACAAGAAGCCGAAGAAGGCATATTAAGTATATCAATCCCTGTGGAGACGATACACGATAATACTTATCACTTTATTACTTGCGATGTGTTCACTTTCACTAATTGCGCACTTTTGAAACACGACAAGTTTTTGGCGCCGTTGCCGGGGATTGACAACTAAATTTTGTTTTCTTTATTTTCTTGTTTCTTTTTTTATACTTTTATTTTACTTTGGTTTTTCTTGGTGTATGACCAGGGCCAACCCAACCAACCCTTTGTACGATTTAGACCCAGAGATCGAACGTACACGGCAAAGGTTGAGGAGACAAATCCAAGAAGCTATGGCAGATCACCCGGCAGGACAAAACTTACCTGCCGGCAATGGAGGTCTTCCGCCGCCACCAGGGCCGCGGCAGCTTACTGTCATAGACTTCCTGGAAGAAGATTTAAATGGATTAAACTCAGGAGTCGTTACACCAGAGATAGAAGCAGCCCAGTTTGAACTGAAACCTGTCATGTTCAATATGCTTAACACTATTGGACAGTTTGGTAGGTCTGTAACTGAAGATGCAAGGCAGCACCTCAAGTCCTTCATGGAGATATGCAATTCCTTCAAAATCCAAGGAGTCCATGAAGATGTCTTGAGATTGAAGCTATTTCCCTATTCACTGAGGGATAGGGCGAAAGCCTGGTTAAATAGCATTCCAGCAGGATCTATTAGATCTTGGAGTGAACTCTATCGTGATTTTATTACACGCTTTAATCCTACAAATTTATATGATAGAATTCGTAATGAAATCACTTCTTTTCGATAGAGAAACGATGAACCTATGTACGAGGCATGGGAGCGCTACAGGGAGTTACTGCACAAGTGTCCTTTGCATGGATTTCCCCTACGGACACAAGTCACCATGTTCTATAATGCCACGAATGCCACGACAAGGATGATGTTAGATGCCTCGGCAAACGGAACACTCCTTGATAAAGCACCTGAGGAAGCTATTGAGATACTAAACAAACTCGCAAAGAACGATTTTCAATTCCCTACATCTAGGCGAGGAGGAGTAAGACGCTAAGCCACGGTGAATGAGTTAGACACATCAAATTCAGTGGCAGCACAATTGGCCTCATTTACCAAGATCGTGCAAAATTTGCAACTACAACAAAATACCCATGAGGTTAAGGTGATTGATTCTTTTTGTGATTTATGTGGAGGTAACCACAATTCCTCTGATTGTATGAATCAAGAAACCGGTATGTATGTTGGAAACTATAACCGAACCAATATGATGTCCAACACATACAATCCCTCATGAAAGAGGCATCCAAACCTGTCATGGAGCAATCCTAACAATGCCTTAAACCCAACCACCCAACCCTCATGATTCCAGCAACCAATGCAACATCTGCCGCATGCCGCAGCAGCAGATGCAGCAACAATCTGTAAGTTCCTTGGAAAATTCTCTAAAAGCATTCATGATGAAAACTAAGTCATACATGGCAGAGAATAGCAACTTCATCAAAAGAATAGATGTGTTCATAAATAGGACTGAGATGAGGTTGCAGAACCAAGAGGCAGCAATTAAGGCATTGGAAACTCAGGTTGGATAGTTTGCTCAAAATATAAACACTAGACCACAAGGAGGACTACCTAGCAATACTGAAGGTGCTAAGGTAATGGACCATGAACAGTGTAAAGCAATCACTACTAGGAGTGGTCTACAACTGAAGGAAAAGACAGACACTCTAGCAGGTCAAAGTCCATCATCAGACTCAGCAAAAGAGGAGGCTGAACAAACTGATCCTGATAACACTGCCCTAGCAGAGAACTCAGCAGCTCCTGAACAGTCTGCCAAGACAGCAACAACCCCAGTGGTGCCAGGTATTAAATTTCAAACTAAAGAAACTCTGGATGAGATGAGACCACCACCACCCTTCCCAAAAAGGTTGAAAAAGCAAAAACAGGACCATCAATTCAAGAAATTTCTTGATATTTTAAAGCAAGTCCACATCAACTTACTATTCGTAAAGGCAATTGAACAAATGCCTAATTATGCCAAGTTCTTAAAAGACATTGTGTCTAAGAGAAAAAGACTAGGTGAGTTTGAAACAGTGGCTGCTACCGAGGGATGCATGGCAATGCTACACAATCGCATGCCACCAAAATTGAAGGATCCTGGATGCTTTATCATACCTTGTGCAATAGGTAATAATTATGAAGGTAAGGCCCTATGCGACCTTGGAGCAAACATCAATTTAATGCCCAAATTTGTCTTCCAAAAGCTTGGAATAGGAAGGGCAAAACCTACAACAGTTATGATCCAACTTGCGGATCGATCATATGAGCAACCCGAAGGCAAAATCGAGGACATACTGGTAAGAGTTGATAAATTTATTTTTCCCGCTGATTTTCTTGTCCTTGATTGTGAAGCAGATGATAATGCACCGATCATCTTGGGGAGACCTTTCCTTGCAACTGGACGCACCTTAATTGATGTAGAAAAAGGAGAGTTGACAATGAGGGTTAATGATCAACAAGTCAAACTCAATGCATTCCACAACTTCAAAAAATATGATGATCCAGAAGAGTGCAAGGCCATCCACACAACAGACACCAAAACATCCTGCCTTGGCAGCATGCTCGGCAGGTTATTTGGCAAAAAGATCAAGCTCAAAGTGGAAGCAGTACATAAGGATGGACATAAAGCAAAACGGAGTGGCCAACATCTGAATTCTAATTCTGGCCAGCAAGAGATAAACACCTTAGGAGATGCATTTGCATGCACTCCTCCAGTGACTTAATCTCTTTCCTTCTCTTTTTATATTATTATATTAAGGTTAGTTTAGTTTATATTTATTTTCCATATCAATTTTATGCTTAAAGTATTTTTCTTGTTTGTGTTTATTTAGGATAATAAGCAAGAATAAAGGAAAAGTAGTTCATAGCAGGAATTCTGCCGAGGCAGAAAACAGTGTCAGAGCCGCAGCAGTTTCAACGGGCAGCACAGTGTAACGGCTAGGCTGCCGAGATTTCTGCCGCGGCAGAAAAGGAAACGGCAGTAGAGACTAACGGCTACAAAACGACTAGTGGTTCAAACGGTCACAAAGCCGAGGCCTATATAAGCATCCCCTCCCTCTTGAATTATTCACTCTTGCATTCTTCTTTTCTTTAGAATCCTCAACAGTCTTGCTCTCACAATACTCTCTGCCTACCCTTCTTGAAATTCTCAGAAGTTCCCCAAGAAAATCTCCAAGAAATTAATCTCTCACAATCTTTATGGCCATCTACAAGCGCTTTGCCCCAACCAATGTTGAAGACCGCTTCAACAGGTCTTTCATTGCCCGACAGTTATGGGAGGAACAAGGGTTCCAATACTCAGATGACGAAAATTATGGCATCGAGCACTATCTGATCGACAGAATTAAGTACCACGAATGGGAAATCTTTTGCCTTCAACTTGCCCAGGCAAACGCTACCATCGTGCGGGAATTCTATGCGCACGAGCCCAGCAAAGACTCCCTCTTTGTCTAATGCCGAGGCAGGCCTGTCCAACTTGATGCCGAGACCATCAACCAATTCTACGGCCTCACACCTGACCATGATGTACATGCCGAATTCATGGAAGATATCACTGCCGAGGATTACGAGTTGATTAAAGACGATCTTTGCTACACGAATACTCCATGGGAAACCGGTGCCCATAGAGGATCGGTAGCACGGCAAAGTCTGAAGCCCGAGGCTAAGCTTTGGAACACCTTTGTCAAGAGACACCTCATTCCCACATCCCACAACAGCACGGTGGACCGAAAGCGATTGGTGCTCATCCAATTAATCATCAATAAAAGGAGCATCAACGTTGGAGAGATCATCTTACGCGAAATTTACGAATGCGGTAAGAAGGATAGAGGACCATTAAATTTCCCTTGTTTGATTACTGGTTTGTGTATTGCTGTAGGTGTAATAATAGAAGACACGGACGAATACACTCCCCAAAGGAGTGGATGGACCAGAGACTTTTGCCACAAAATTATGCAGATCACGCAGGCGGAACCAGTCCAAGCAACGCCCCAGTAGTTCACTGCTGATACTGCTGCCGGGGTCCAATACACGGCAGACATGCCAGACACTGCCCACACCTTTGCCGCAGCAGACCCGTACCAGGAGATACTGCAAAGGATGGCAGCGATGGATCTTAGACAACAGAGATACATGGAGTATCAAAGAGACTTTAATGGCACACTAGCCCAAATGATGCTCTATGCCTTTCCAAACCAAGGGGCACAGTTTCCAGAATTTCCAAGCAACATGTTTGTCACACCCGCCCTCTATACCGAGACTACACCATCTCTAGGAGGACCGAGACCGTTCTTCCACGCGGGCCCTCAACCACAGTTTCATGCTGCCGACCCATCTAGGGCAGCAGACTCTGCCGCAGCATCATCTGCCAGCAAAAGACCATCAAAGCGGAGGGCAGTCTTCAGCACTCCACCCCGATCCCCCATCATCATGGGCAGTCTATCAACAGAGATAGATGCCTATGTACATCAGAGCTCAACCGCTGCTGGACCGAGTACACACCATACCAGGGCAGCCACAGCAAATGAAGGTGGAACGGACATCATGATCACCAAGGAGATTGTCGACGTGGAAGAAGGAGAAGAAGTAGATGCTCCAATGCAACGGACACCACCAACAAGAGTCCAACCGCCCCGGCAAGCAAAGGCTCAGCCATCGCCCTCACCAAGAACGAAGCAATCAGCAGCACGACCCCGTAGAAAAATTGTTACAAGCAGCTCTTCGGAGTCTCTTTAAATTTTTCATATATTAAATTTTAATTGCTGCTTGTTTCTTGATATACTGCTTATTTCTTTCATATTTTTGTGCCCACTATTCTCTTCTAATATAAAGCATTGAGGGCAATGCTTGGTTCGAGTTTGGGGGTGCAGAGCCACTGCCGAGGCCATGCCAAGAAAATGGAGTATTTAAGTGAATTTTTTAAAATATTTTCATGCTCCCCGCCTTACTTAAATCAACTGCCTATACTTTTGCACTACTTATCATCAGTATTGCATTAGTTTATTGTTTAAGGCTATAGAAATCTTTCTCCTTACCATGATTAGGTCCTGTTAAGAAGGTTTAACCTTAGGATACTCAAGGATGAAAACTTAGAAGCTTACTATAAGATGAATTTTTCAAACACTTTTGGGACTTGTTGGATTATAGGAATTCTTTTAATGAACTTAGGAGATAAAGACTTAGATTTTTGGGAAAGTGACTAGAGGTGCCTATCATCGGCTCTAGGAATTACTCTTCTTCATACTAGAGGTGCCCGAAATTGGCTCTAGTATGCTATAAGGAATATCAAAAAGAAAGAAGGAATTTGTGAAGAGAAAAACACAATCCTTGAGGTGCCCGAAATTGGCTCAAGAATTGGTTGTTTAGAAAAGAAGAGAACACTTAACCCAATTCTACTTGTCTTGAACTTAGAGTTTATCTAAGAAAGCCTTTAATCAAACTTGTCCACAAAAACGCACACACTCACCAAATCTTATAGTTTGTTTATAGGTAAACCCTTGGTTAGCCCAAAGGTTAAGTCTAAAAGAATAGGCATAGTTATGGTGGGGAGAATAGATGAAAACATAAGACCAAGAGAGAGTAGAGTTTGGCAAATTGATGGTTTGCATTGCTTGAGGACAAGCAATAGTTCGAGTTTGGGGGTGTGATAAGTGCTCAACTCACTATCACTTTTTACACCTTTTATGGGCATTAGTCATTGAATTTACACCCACTCGGACCAATGCATGTACTTAATGTGATATATTTAGAAGTTATGAGAATAAAGATGGTATTTACAGAAAAGGCAAGTTTTACTGCATTTTTATATCTGTATAGGAGAAACAAGTGCCACAGCAGCAACATGGCCGAGGCAGGACCTGATGCCAAGGCAGCAGCTGAAAGCCAGGAAGCAATACTGTAGGCGATCAGAAGAGAAAAATCCAAGGGACGTTTCTGGACATGAAGCACATGGATCGGAGTTGGTTAGCATAAGGAAAAGCCCAAGACAAGGCCATGCGGGAAAGCCTCTTAGTTGAATTAAACTTGGAAATATTTTATTTATGCACATGACTTGTTCCCTACTCCAAGTTATATTCTACTTAGGAAAGGTTTGCCTTAGGCCAAGCCTATATAAGACCTAGCCGTCCAATGTACTAAGCGAGCCGATTCATAGAGAGTTTACCCTAAGACATATTGTTTTCTTTCTCTCAAATTATGTTCTAAGCTTTCTTAGGGTTTAGGTGAAGGTTGTTAAGTATTTGTGAGAGGAGATTGTACTTTGTTCTTTGATTCAATGCAATAAAACTATCAAGGTTTGCTTATCCTTTGCCATTCTTTGTTCTTGCATTCAAGCTCGGGAGAGAAGTTTGTGAGTAATCCATTTATCTAGACTCGGGAGAGTTAGATTCACGAAAGGGATAAGTACGGTGTTTCAATCGCGAAATACTAACTCGGCCTAGGGATAGGTTAAGAGTTTCAACGGCTAAAAGAAGTGTGAGATTGGTTGGTGAGTATAATTGATTCACGCCGGGAGGTATCATCAAGGACTAGTCATCAACAGTACTTCGACTTAGGGATAAGCGGAGTCATCCAAGGACACTTTGCCAAACTTTGGTAAAGTCCAACCACGAGCAAGGGATTGTCGCGGCGGACAGTATCGTCGCTGCCAAGGTAGTAATTTACAGTACTGGCGAGGCAGTGATATACAATTGCATTGGACAGAGACAAGTCAATCAAATCCACAATACAACGCAACTGGATCCTAACCTCTCTCTATTAATCAGACTTCATCTTTATTCTTAGTTTGTTTTATTTCAATTTATTTAGTTCCATCAAAACCACAATTACCTGTGTTTTTATTTTATTTCTTTTTACAGAACAAGAAGACGAAGAAGGCATATTAAGAATACCAATCCCTGTGGAGACGATACACGATAATACTTATCACTTTATTACTTGCGATGTGTTCACTTGCACTAATTGTGCACTTTTGACACGCGACATGTGACAAGGTGTTTGGAGTGTTTGGTGTGTTAGCTTGTCAAAGCGCTACATCAGGTTCTTTCGGGTTTGTTTCAGCTTATCCAGATTCCACAGTGAAAGTGGGATTGAGTAACTATGGACTTCTTCACTAGGTTACCGATGAAGTTGAGGAAGCATGATGTGTGGTTCATTGTTGACCGGTTAAGTAAGTCGACTCACATATTATCGGTAAGGATGGAATTTAGTTTGGAAAAGCTAGTATGGTTGTACATCAAGGAGAGAGTGAGGTTGTACGGTGTACCGTTGGCGATCCTATCGGATAGGGATCCGAGTTCACGACAAGGTTTTGGAAGTTCGTTCATGAGGTTTTGAATATCAAGTTACACTTGACTAAAACTTTTCACCTTCAGAGGAACAGTCTGAGAGAGTTATTCAGATCTTAGAGGGTATGCTCCGGTGTTATGTAACCTCATCAACCCGGTCTATACACAACCCAACCGGAATGAGCTATACGGAGAATATCGAGGCTAATAAGGAGACTCACCCCGATAAACAACCCTAAGTTTTAGTACTTGTTTTTTCTTTTATATTTTCTAGATGCTTTATTTTGATCCTACATGTCCATGCATATATTATATTCAATTGTAGCGGAAACAAATAAGGAACGAATCCTAAAACGTACAAACATGCTTCAGGGACCAAAATGTAATTTTCCAGAAATTTATATTCTAATTGTGAAATTCAGGTTACCAATATTTAATTAGGTTCATTACATGCTTGCATGTCAAATTTTAGCCCTAAATACACGTTATCCATAAATCATATACAATTTACTAGATAATTGCAACCCAGTTAGCAACAATTGATTCAACTCATAAATAGTCAGGCTTCATTATCAACAACACTCAAATTCACAGAAAGGGATAATAAGAATCAAACTTCAAGATACTTTAATTTAATATCTTAATAGTCATTTACATGTTCAAGTACGTAATTACTAAGTATAAAATTCCAAAAAAAATAATTCATAGAATTGTACAAAATATTTTTAAAAAATCCAAAAAATATATATTATTTTATTATATTATATTTATTTATTTCCGTCATTATTATTATTATCATCATCATCATCATCATCATCATTTTATTATTATTATTATTATTATTATTATTATAAATAAATAAACTCATACTTAAATAAATACAACCCAAAATTTATAATAAAACAAAGCCCACTTTTAATTAAGTTAACTGTCCATAATACATCTAAAAAACCCAAAAGAAATGATACATCACCCTTTTCTTGTTCGCAGCCAAACAAGGGTCGTTAGATCGTCACATGATCTAACGGTCATGATTGAAGTGGGAGAAAGATCCGGAAGCCCCCACGCTCTTCACACATGTGGCGATCAGGCTCCCCACGCGCTTGTCGTATAACACGCGCCCGACTTCTCAGATACCAGATAATCTTTCATCTTTCAATTTTTGAACGACCATAATTTCGATAGTCTTTTCTCCATCCACTTCGCACATGCAAACAAACGGGATGTCAGATCGTACAAGGAATTTTTACATCCAAAAAAACAGAATACAAAGGCTACCCTTAACAAATTTCATCAGCAAAATTCCAGTGCACAAAACAAATTTTAGCAAATATTTCAAAAAGGACAATACATATAGAAAAATCAAGAGCATAATCGAATTCGAAAAAATTCCACCAAACCAATAGCATGTTTAGGATTTATTTTTCCCTGTTGTAATTCGGTTATAAAAACTAAAAACATCATTGTAATTGGGGTTTCTCCCACTATCTAAAATCAATACAAAGAGCATAAGCGTATTTGGAGGTATCCAACATCCCATTTTCCGGTTTTGCATGCGAATAAACGAAGGAGAAACAACCTAGGTTAAAAGGATTTACCCTTGAGACCTTTCTGATTTGGTTTTCTTCATCGTTCTCCCTTCTCTGACCGGTGTTAAGCCACGAACCTTGTGTCATTGGTGAACCGAGACCAAAAGGAGAAGGATCCCTTTTGATATCGAACAATAGAAAGGAGTTTCTCTTTTTTTTGTTTTTTAAGTGATGGGTTTTCATCTGGTTTCAAAAGCAAAAAGTAGTGATTTTTATTTACTTTTCGAAATAAAAAAAAAGTTTTTTTTTCGGTGTCGAAAGAGAAAAAAGGGGTTAGGTTTTTGCCTCGCCAACAGCCGTGAACAGCGGCCGATGCGGCCATTTTCTGATGTTCACGGTGGCCGATTTCTAGGTGCATGAAGAACACATGGGATGTTCTTTATTTTTTGGGTTTAGGTTTGAATAAAAAAGAGTTTTCTCTCTTTCTCTTCTTCGGTTTTGAGTAAAAAGGAAAAAGGTTTAAGAAAAGTTTTATTATTGACTTTTATATTCAGGGGACTTTTAAAAATGGTCTAATGACTCCATTAAATCCCTCCGTGTTTTGAAACTCACTCCTCGAGTCCTCGTAACTTCATTCCGCTTTACAATCTGGTCACTATTTTTGAAATAAAAACCTTTTTATGTTGATTCAAACCATAAATTTTGACTTCATTTTAATTTGGTCACCAGGTCGAATGAATAATGACTTTTTTTAATTTGATTCAAATGTTTTTATTTTCTCTCAATTATGTCCTTTTTCGTTTCAAATAAACTCTTTCATTTTTTCTTTATTAAATTTTGGTCACTTATTTTAATTTATTTTCTTATTTCCTTTCGAATTGACCTCACAATTTTGTATTATTTGAATTTGGTCCTTTCTAGTGGTTGAGTTTGCATTATTGTCCATGTATGTTTATTTATGTATTTTACTCTATTGTACATGTATTTTGTATATATTATTTTATATTCATTTAATGTAACGGGTTTGACACTAGGCGTAATGGTGGCGGTGTATGCGTTTACCTTCGAATAAAAAGACGTTTAAAATATATTTGAATTCCTAAATAAATTTTAATTTAATATCACCTGAAATCGGGAACTTTAAAATTAATTAAGTTGTATTTTTATAAAGGTGTCAATTTTTGAGCGATTTAAACGCTAACAGCGCTTTTAGTCGTAACCGACTCTCGAACATGTTTTCCTTCGAAACTCTGTTTTTACGGTGCCCGGTATTCCTAAGTGACCGGTGGCAATTCTATTTTTTCAATAAGTTTTCAAATTTCCCATTCTCTTGAATTTAAAATTCCTAATTTTATTCTTTTTAAACCTAATTTCTAATCTCCTTTTTAGGTAATTTCAAATCTAAATCCCAAATTTCAAATTTCTCCTTTTCAAATTAGAATCCCCAAATTTTTAATCTTTTGAAACCCCTTTTAAAACTTTTCCAATTTTAAAACCTATTTTCTAAATTTCCCCCTTTCAAATTTTCAAAACCTAATTTCTAATTTTTTATTTTTTATTACTCCTAGCGACGTTTTTATTACACTTGTAAATTTTTAGCTAGCGGGAAGGTCGCTACACATGGTAACCCATCCTCATTGCTCTCTCACTACTACTAATGTTATAAAGACATACTTGAGCTTTCACTTGACGGTTACCTGGATCCTTGCTTTCTTTTTGTTGTCTCCACATCAAATACTTTGCATTGCAAGGTAAATCAAATGGTAAGCATAAATTTAGTGAGTGAATAAAAACATTTTAAAAACACCTTGTAGTGCATCCCATAATATACCAAAAATGAATTTTAAAACAAGTCATAATCAAGTAAAAATAAATTTGAAAACAAAGTCATGTTCTTTGTAAGAAAAACGTTCATGACTCTCAATATCATCCTTAGAAAATCAGCAAGTGTATTATGGCTCAAGAGCCACAAAATATTTTATTTAACTTTTGAAAACACATGCTTAATAAGTATAACACAAGACTTACATGCTACTGTTGTAAAACTTCATTGAAAACATTTTTTCAATTATGAAATACATATGCAAAACTCGTTGTAAGGTATCCTCCACTTGCTTATAATATTGTATTGGTATTAGTGAACCGTTTAGATTACCACTAAACATTAGGATAAACAGAAAAACTCGCATGTGGATTATACCGCCAACATGCCCGTGATTGAATAACACAATCCAAGGTGACCCATATCAGTCCACCTTAGTGTCCAGGATAGTTCGCCATACCCGAATATGATAAGGTAAGTGTTATATCACACAGCATTAGGCATCACCTCTAATGCATCACCAAGGAATTTACACACATACGAATTTTAATTATAGTGCACTCACATCCTATTGATCGATCAACTTATCCGTTTTTCGTCATTTTTAATACCAACACTAAAAACAAAACCAATGCTTAAGATTCGAGTTAAAATAGTGAAATAAATTCATGCATCCCACCAATACATGCATTAAATGCATAAATCGGTAAAAACTATTTTTCTCATGTTTTCAAAACAAAACCGTGGGAGCGTCATATACATATAAAAAATTTTGTAAAAATAGTTTCATGAGCATTAAAACACATGCATAATCGCATATGCACAAAACAATAAGAGCATGACAAATAACGTTGTAAAAACAAGGCATAATAAGAGAACCTTTAAGAAAGAAATACTTAAAACTTAATTCAGAGTATAGGGAGGTTTTTTATATCTTTCCTACACCCCAAACCTTTGAAAAACATTTAAAACCATGCCAAATTGGCAGACCTCATAATCCACTCACCGATTTATCGAAACTTGCTCGATAAGTCACCCGAAAACGCGATTCGACTTTCCAATCTCCTTCAATCTTGTTCCTCTACCTCTTGAACTAATTCAAGCATAAAAATCATAGGGTTTAGTGCATTAAAATACACCCAAACATCCATCAAGTCGGACCAATACATGGCAGCACCTAAAAACACCATAAAAACTAACTGAAACTTACCGAAAACCTCTTTAAACACCACCTAAATCTTAGGTCTGGGATTAGATACTTAAAGTTCATATTAATTAAATATAAATATTTCAAGATACATGTATTTAGGCATCAAAAACAGGCATGTAAAACCCTTGAATGAAAATCAAGAAAATAATGGAATTTTTATCAAGAAAACTAATTTTATTGATTCAAGATTTCAAAGATTGTTTCAATCAGCCAAGAACTTAGGAATTTCATTAAAGAATTTTATTTTTAATATGTTTGAATGATTTTCACCTTTAAAATTGATCCTACCTCCTTTTAAGGTTTAAAAACAAGAAAACCCGTAGAAAAACGAAGAAATTTCGAAGAAGAAAAATATAGGAAAATAAACCAACAAAATTTTATTAAAAAATGGATATTTACCTTGAAAACATGATGAAGAAGCTTCCTTGTAGAAAAAGAAACCGAAATAAAGAAAAAGGATATTTTTTAAAAAGTGAATTTTTGGGTTTTGGATCAAAATTAGAGAATTTTGATTACTTAGGTTAAAACAAGTGGTTAAAGGTTGTTTATATAGGCTCTTGGAAGGTTTAGATCAACTAGGATTAGGATTAGAATTGGATCAACTAGAATTTTGAGTTTATGTAATTCAAATATAAGTCAATTAAGAATTTTAGAATATTTTTCATAATTTATTTTCATTAAAAACTAATTTTTAAGAATTTAATCCCAAACTTGGCTAAACCGACAAAACTAGTCCACTAGACCTCTAAACCAACCTCTAAACTTCTAGGACCAATTTTGGAGTATTAAAGTTGTGTTTTGGACTTTGCTCGGAGTTGGGAGGAGGAGTTACCTTAGTAGAGTTTGCTGACAACAATAGTTATAAGTCAAGCATTAGGATGGCTCCTTTTGAGACTTTGTACGGACATAGGTGTAGGAAACTTTTGTGTTTGACTGAGCTTAAAGAGAAAAGGGTGTTGGCTTCATAGCTTTTTAAGAAACCGAGGAGGAAGTTAAGTCCAAGGTACCTCGAACTTTACGAGGAAAGACCTATCGGAATCTTGGGCAAAGGAATGAAAGAGCTTTGTAACAAGTGTATACCTTGGTGAAGGTTTTATGGAGGTACCAAGGGATTAAAGAATCAACGTGGGATATTGAGGAAGACATAAGAGCCCTTTGCTTGCATCTCTTCCTGTCAAGTAAATTTCAAGGATGAAATTTTCTTTAAGGAAAAGAGAGTTGTAACAGTCCGGATTTCGGATCTGAGTGTCGGGTTAATCCAAAGTATTGGTCTTCGACATTTGGGCCTCGGGTTTGAGTATTGGGCCAGTTTGAGACCTTAAGCCTATATGTTTTGGGTTTTTAGTGGGGCAAATGGTTTTGAGTGAGGGCTTTTTGGTAAAATAAGATTTTGAGGAGAAAGAGGTTTTTGGGGTTTAATGCCTCCTGCAAAAAAAGAAGAAGGAAGTCACCTTGTTTTCCCCTTGTTTATCATCCTTTCAATCATCCAAATCACAAGTAAAGGTGTTATCTTTCATAGTTTGGTTAAGAATCTTGTTTAGAAACTTGAGGGTTAGTTGTAGAGCTTAAGGAGATCTACATAACAAGGTAAAAAGGTTCAGGTTTGGTGCTAGAAGGTTTTGAGTGAGCTTGAAGAAGCAAGAACGAAAAATGGAGTTTTTTGTTGGGTTCTCAGTTTTTAGTTGATGTTTTTGACTTCCAAATCATTCATAGAAAAGTATAATGGTTGGTTTATCTCTTCTTTGTAGAGTAAGAAGTCGGTGGACCTTCTAAATCTATTGGGAAGGGTAAGGGGCAAGCTGAGTAGGAATGACGTGTTGGGTTGCTTTGGCTTGAGGTTGGTACCCCTCTAACACCCACTACATCATACATCTCATGAAATTACGCTGCATTGTTTGTGATATGCATGTTTACTAGGTTTGGTAGTTTAGGGAGCTTTAATGGTGATTTTTGGATTGATTTGTTAATTGGATTGAAACTGATGGTAAAACACCTCTTATCACCTTAATAATGTTTAGGAATGTTTTGGGTTTGAATGGTTTGGTTGAGGCTGATGCTCTTAGTCATTTTAGGGTCTATACCTTTATTTTCATACATACATATTGATACCCTTGGTTGGCGTATCGATACCCTAGAGAGATAAATAAGGGCTAGAATAGCAAGCGTTTCGGAACGCACTGCCCGTGTTTTGAAACTAAAAACTCCAATAACGATTCGTTTCAATACCTCCTTAGAGGAATATCTAAACTTGGAGAGTATTTATACCTCATATATATGTATCGATATGGATAGGTTTCCCTTGGTCTTTTTGGAAGTCATCGTCTTAGCGTATCGATACACAAAGAAAGCGTATCTATACTGATGAGTTTCGATACCCCATACAGGCAAATCGATACCCTTGGGAAATCTGCCCAAGTTTTAAGGGTTCCATAATTTATGCTATGGGTTTCTTTGAGTTAATTAAGCTATAAAATTAGTATTAAAACTTGGAAGTGGTGACATTGAATTTGATATGATGAAATATACTTTACATGCTTGGTCTTTGGTTTGGTTGTGGTATAGTTTGGTGTGAGTATCATAGGTGAATCATCTTGTGTGGTTAGGTCTTTGTTTGGTGGGATCCGGATACCCAAAATAGTGTTGCAACACAAATAAGGTCATCCGATATAACATTTCGGGTGATGTATTAAACACTATTCTGACTGGAGGATCCTGATGTTGTGTGGGCGCAAGACTTATTCGAAGATAATCGATGTAATATTCCGAGCATGGGTTTTGGAGGATTCCGATGTTATGTGGATACGAGCCTCAATCCCTAAATGTAGGATCCCGATGCTTTGTGGACGTGGGCCTCACTCGGAGTGTAAGATCCCGATATTGTGTGGAAGCGGGCCTCACTCGGAGTGGAGGATCTCGATGTTGTGTGGACGCGAACCTTACTACTTTGTGGTTTTGGTTTTGGTTTGACATTTTAATGTTGTGTGTGATAGTATACATTCATTATGCCATGTGTTTAGACGATTATGCTAGCGCCATCGTATCATGCATGATATTATATGTATTGCTTTGCTTTATTCATGATATGTTGATGTATGTCAAGTGACGGTGTTCCCACTGAGCTTTTATAGCTTAGTGTTTCGAAATGAGTTTTTGTGCGTATTTTGGTGAAGTCGAGGACCGGAGGGGCACCATCGAGGTTGGATCTCAACATCGACTTAGTGTCAGAGTTAAAGTTAATTGATGTAATGGGCTAGTACTTGTCGAACCCTACATTGTCTTTTGTAACTCTTATTTAAACTTAATCGATTCGAATGTTTTATGGTTTGTATTAAATGGAGCTCCAACTATTTTGAATTATTTGGATTTATGTTTCGATTTAGATTTGAATTTAATTGGATTTGTTATGGGTTGGATTTGGATTCTTTATTTTAGGCTTTTGAAACAAAAAATTTTGAAATGCAGGTTGTGAGTCGGAGGCCCAATGTGACACCGGATCGAGGGTTTTACACTGGCTCTATTCATCAATATGTTCATTTAGTTTAAAAATATTCCAATATTCGACAACTAAAACCTTTTTTTCACCCTTTTATTGGCAAGCCAAAAATATGAAAATATATCATTATTCCTTAAGCTTCTCAAACTTCAGTTTGAATTCTAAAACTCATATGTGTTTAGTTTAGTCCTTACCTTCTGCAATATTCAAAATGTAACAAAATAAGAAAAAGGAATCAAGAAAACAAGCTTGTAAATGAGCCAATAAATCAGTATGAAGCTTATAGTTGAAATGAAAGACAAATAAGCAAATAAACACAAATTCAACTAGAAATTTTACCACACTTGAATCAAAGGTAGGATGTGAAGCCTTCCTTCTTCAAGTGTCCTTTTTGTGTGTATGGAGCTCCCCCTTAATTTTGCACTTTGTTGCTCATATCTCCATCACACCTAAAATAAGACAATCAAGTAATTTTTAGTATCCAAATTGCTTTGGATCCTTTAACGTTAGTAGCACAATGTTTAGTCCTCTTAGGAATCAATTTTTCAATTTCATCCTTTTTGGTTGAAATGTTTAGTCCTTTTGGGACACAAACACTTCTAAAACATTTTCCGTACACAAATCTAGGGGCACTAGATTATCTCATGTAAAAGTTTGATTTTCCCAAATTATTTTTCACTTCAAGTTCTTTGGAAATCAATTTTTTTCCTTCTTAAGACCATCTAAAGCAATTTGATGATCTTTTTCCATCGTTTGAAGCAAATTTTATAAATCACAAACTTTAAGTTCAAAATCTCTCATTTTTGCTTCAAACTCCAAATTGGTTTTCAAAAGTAAATCATTTTGAATTTTCAACTTTGAAATCAATTTCTTTTTCTTTGAAAATGTAATTTTGAAATCAAAAACCAATTTATCATAAGCTTCTTACAACTCATCAAATGAATAAGAATTTAAAGTTTGAGAGTTAGAATCTACCTCCCCCTCATTGAGGGCCATTAAGCATAGGTTGGCTTCTTCATTTTCGGTGGAGTCCCCATCACTCCAAGTAGCCACATATGCTTGTTTCTTTGAAGATGATCCCCTCATGATAAACTTGTGAGAGTCCTTCATCTTCTTCTCTGATTCATGCTTTGAAGAATTTTTACTTTTGTTCCTCACGAATCGATCAAAGTCAATGAAGAGTTGGGCAAGCTCTTCATCTTCTTCACTATCCTCCTCACTTGAATCTTCTAAGTGGATTCACTTGGAGGATTTGAGAGCAACGTTGTTGACATTTACACCAAACTCTTGGACCTTCTTCTTCCCCATCGATCTAATCTCTTCCTTCTTCTTCTCCTCTTCTTTTCCTTTCATCATAATTTGATGTGTGAGGAGGGAACCCATGAGTTCATCAAGCTTTAGAGTCTTGAGATTTTTGGCTTTGATGATGGCGGTCCTTTTCGAGTCCTATGACTCGGGAAGTGAATAGATAAGCTTACGAATAAGCTTCTCCTCCAAAATTATCTCTCTATATCCTCTAAGTCCATTGGTGATGGTGGAGAATCGATCGAACATCTTTGCTATGTCCTCTTCCGGATTCATCTTGAAGTTCTCATACTCTTGGTTGAGGAGTCCAATCTTGGTCTCCTTTACTTCGTTAGTACCCTCGTATGTGACTTCTAGCTTGTCCAAAATTTCCTTGGCACTCTCACAAGAAGATATCTTCTCATAGATGCTTGGATGGAATGCACAAACAAGAATGTGCAAAGCCTTGGAATTAAGCACCATCTTCTTGCGATCTTCCATGCTCCATTCCGCCTTTGTTCCCTTTGGCACAAATGGTCCGTTTTCCACTATATCCCATACCTTGTAGTCTCTTGAGTTGATGAAATACTTCATCCTTATCTTCCATTGGGAGTAGTTGGTCTCGTCAAAGAAAGGTGGCTTGTCAATGGATTGCGCCATGAGTTGTCGGTTGATCGGTAATTGGTCGAGCTCATCGGATCTTCTCAATAGGATGTTAATCCTCCTCGATTGAGCCTCGCTTTGATACAAATTGTTGGGCTTGAAGATGCTCGATGAATAACTGATTAAACTCGCCAAGTGATGGAGAATTGGCTAATTTGGGTGGTTGATATGGAAGCAAAAATTAGACAAATAAAATACAAGGATTTATAGTGGTTTGGCCACGCCTACATCCACTACCTTAGCTTCCCACTAAGGATTTCCCAAATTCACTAAGAATTCAACCTTTTGAGGCTAAAGGGATAACCTTACAAACCTTGATTCAAAACCGAACCAAGCATCCAAAGTTCACAACCCGAACTTTGGGAATTCACTCAAATAAAGAAAACTTAGCAAACTTGTTTAATCCTTCTATCAAGGCTAATGTTTGCAATCTAATCACTCACCCAATTCTTAATTACACTTGAGCATATGTTGAAAATTTAGCTCACAAGTGTTTGTCTATCCAAATAATAGGAGATTAAGCACTAAGACAAATCTTTCAGTATATTGTTGTTACAATTGAAGCATTAGTCTTCTCTTGATGCTTGAGGCTTCCTTTTATCATCCCAAGTGAGCTTCTAGCCGTTGGTGACCGTTGGGATTGGTTTGGAGCCGTTTGGAGCTGATTTCCATAATTATTTCCTCTTCTGGTGCAGGAGGTATCGATACCCTTACACTGGTATCGAAACACCCTCTTTGGAAAATAGCCGTTGACCTGCATTTATGAACTGGTATCGATATCAATATCGATACCGCTCCTAGCCGTTGGGTTTTCATATAATAGTTTATGACCGTTGGGGGTGTTTAGAAACCGGTATCGAAACCAAACATCACAGTGGTGAAAGGGTATCGATACCAGTTTCGATACCACTGTGAATTCTCCTTTTAAAACAAGGCGGTATCGATACCATTATGAATGGTATCGAAACACCTGGGTTAAAAATGTTTCTTCGGTTTCTTTAAATCATTTAAAACACTTTTAAAAATCTCTCAAAAACTTCTTAATATATTTTCAAGTTGTTTGGACAAAAGAACCATTTTTGAAATCTTTTCAAATTAGTCCAAAACTATTTTTCAATTATTATATCAAAACATTAGTTCTACAAAATTTGAACAGAAGCTCCAACAACTCAAATCGAATCGAAAAAACCTTCAAATAAAGTTAGAGCTATAAAATAGGACTCGTAATCTCAACTAACTCAAAAGTTTTTTACTTGACTTAACTCGATCGAATGTCTACCTCCTAAAACAAAACTTTATTCGTGCTTATTCGGTTATTAAATAAACATGAACAATTTATTTTTACTCGTTTAATTAACTTAATAAACGACATTTAATGTTCTGTTCATCTACGGTCTCATTTTACTTTTGTGTTGTAATATGAATTAGTTTTAATATGCCTATAACATTCCTATGAGACGAGAGAAAGAGATTGTGGAGTTTGATGAAACATATTGATATGAGAGTGGAATTTGTGGGGAGTTGATTGCAGAATGAAAGCATTACTCAAGGAATGAAGAATTTGTGGAGTCATTCTCATATCCCTACATGTAAAACACTATAAATATTTGATTAATCCCTTCGATAAGAAAATGCAAATATAACCCAGTATCAATTAACTTTTAATACATAAATATTCAACGTTGATTTGTAAAAAAAAAAAAAAATATTGTTATGAAGAATTAGGTATGTTTGATTCTAAAAAAAATATTTCTGATTACAAAAATTATTTTTGATTTTTGATTTTTCAAAATTAGAAAACATATTTAACTAATGAAATAAAAACTTATTTTTAAAAATAGAAAAATAGTAAAACTGTATTTTTGGTGTTAAATTTTCAAAAACAAAGAATAAATAAATTATAATATAATAAAATTATAAGGGGAGGCGCACGTTTAGGAAATGCTCTCAGCACGTGTTAGCTGAACTTTAATAGATCGAGATTTTTTTTTCAATTTTTTCTTGATTTGTTTTGATTTTTAATTTTTATATATTTTATTGTTAATTTCAATCATCAGTTTTATTCACCCAATTATGAAAAATATATAAAACTTAATAAATTTTGTATTGTTTAACCATATCTTATCTTATATATCTTAAAAAAAATTATTATTTTTACGACGTCAAATGAAACGATTTAAAATATCCAGAGGAAACAGAGGCTCACAATTTTTTTTCCCCTTTACTTCCAATGAACAATAAGAAACTTGTCACTTTCCGAACACCCTATTATAATTACTTTGTTAAAGAATGGTGAGACTTATAGAAAAATAAAACCATATTTTAATTTTTATTTTCTATATTTCCAGTTGTGTGGTATTGATGTAATAACTGCCAGCATCTGTCAATGAATGTTCTTTTCTTTACTTCCAAAAAAACATGTTAGTAATGACCATTTATTTGTCTTTGTTGGATATTGATGGATCAGAAGCTAACTTATTAACGAGCTTCACCAAATGAAATGAAAGACACATGTGGCGAAAGTGGTGTTAGATAGTAATTAATTGTCTTAATTTCAATGGCGTTAGATCCTCTGTTGGATGATAGATAAAGGTAGTAATTATATAATTGCATTTCTTTTAAAGATGTTTTAAGGTGAATATTGATTTTTAGGGTAGTATTATGGATGTATAGTACGTTTTATAATCAAGGATTTATGACAAAATTTATAATAAATAGAAGATGTTACTTACTTTGAATTTTTTATTAATAAAATTTAAATTTTAATAAAGATGATACTTACAGGTGGTGTCTGTTGGAAATGCTCATTTGTAACAACTATTTTAAGGCCATTTAATTCTATTTTAAATAGAATTAGATTATGCTTAGAAATGATTATTTTGTCCTCACTATTTAACTTATAAATAGTGGGCATATTTTCTCATTTGAGATATTCCTTAGCAAGTGTTTGCTTTAGAAACACTCTTTTTGGTTTTTTTAAAACCTATACTGATGTTGTTTTTGAGTTGAGAGAAGAGCAGTACCACCAGAGTTCGCTCCATCTTTCGGATGTATAAAATTTGGAGAGCCGTGTTAACCTCAAGGGGTCGTTCGTCCATTGTAGCGATTATATACATTGGGTCGAATTCGCTTCTAAGGTAGTGATTAATACCACAACACGGTTTGGTTTCAAATAATTATTTTATTATTTTTCAATTAGTTCTAACACCTCGTTTTACAGCAGTCTATTTTTCCAACAATCTAGAAACGAATTCGAAGCATTGTTGTTCAAACATTAACAAAGTTGTTTACATAGCTTTGTTAACCTATCTTTTGTGGATGAAGGCGTCAATCGTTGATAATTCACACCAGCTTTGTCTGCTCGTCGTTAGATAAATTTTTCAAAACGTATATTAATTATAACATAATTAAAATAGTGAAATATTTTAAGAGGTATAATGCTATTTAAAACTTAAGATATTATATATAAAACGGTTACTAGAGTTATATTATAATAGTCATAAATGTTTTATATCAATTGTTTATAAGGTTTGAATTTATAAACAAAATAGTATTATAAAATATTTTATTATCAAATGTGACAGAGATTAGTTTGAATTTATCACAAATAACTTTCTTGGGATTATAAGCATTAAGGTTTTCTTATGCTCAAATATTTTAATATTATGTATGTACATAATTTCTCATGTATGTTTGAGTTTTTATTCGAGATTTATTATCTCGATTAAAGTTGGATTTTTATATGACATTTAAATGTATTTAAAGTGACATGATAAGTAATGTCTTAAAATTTTATATCTTAGAAAGTGTCAACAAATAAAAATCATGGTCGGTTGATATGTGATAATAGGTGAGTTTTAAATACCTTTTAAGACAGGTATGTTATCCTTTTTAAATGCATTTATTTAATGATCATTTAATTTATAACAGTTTAATTATTTGAATATGTTTTATAATCGTTCAATTATTATGATAGTAATACATTTTATGATTGTGTTGATTAAAACCTTAATAATGTTGTCTTAATACATTACATAAATTATAGATTTTGTGCTAATATAATTTATGTGTGTTATAATAATGATAATGTTCCTCTAAAATTTATTATATGTTATAATTCTCTCAAAAATTTTGTCATTTCCTTCCTTTTTTATATAATAATAAAAGTTTATTTCTAATTTCCTCCAAAATTTTAGGTGACATATATTCCTCCAAAATTTTTAAATTAAGTAAATTATTCTCAAACTTAAGAAATTGGTGACTTATTTCCCTCCAAAATTTTGTCTTTTCTCTTTTTTTTATTTGCCTTTTTCTTTATCAATTATTTTGGTTTAATTTAATTGATTCTCAATTTAAATTAATTTAATAAAAATCTATACTTAATTTTAGAATTCTTTTAAACATATTTTTAATTTATGGTTTTTAGGTTTTAGTTTAGCTTAAATAAATCTTAAGTTTAATAAGTTAATTCATCAAGTCATAGATATCCCTAATTACATGTCATGTAAATATCAAGTCTTGTTAATATTAGTTAAGGTCAATAACATATTGGGTTCAAAACAAGTCGAGTCAATTATCAGGTCGGGTTCAAAATAGGTTAGGTAAAATCAGGTCTCGGGTCGATTCAGTTAGGTAATATCGGTTATCTGTCAGATCAGGCTCGGGTTCATTTTACTCGGGTGCAGGTCAGGTTTTGTGTCCACAGTAACAGATTCAAATTGGGTTCGGGTCATTCTCAGTCGAATGCAGGTTGAGTTTGGTTATAACAATAGTAGGTCCAACTCGGGTTTGGGTCAATAACAATCAGATATAGATCGGATTAGGGTCGGAGATAGGATCAAACATTGAGAGGGGTAAAAGTCTATTAAACTTTTAAATCTAAAAATTAGGAGGGACAAAAACCTTATTTTACTATTATTTAAACTAATAGGTACATCAAATGCAATTATACCAAAAATTTTGGGAGGGGCAAGGCCTCTCCCACAATATGGGTAGCTTCTTCCTTGGATCAGATTCGAGTAATTAATCAGATTTTCATGTGGGTTCAACTTTTTACGCCCAACCATCGTTGATCGATTTATTTCTTGCAGCCCTAATCGTCGTCCAAGTAATATGAGATTTATAAGGAAAGAAATAATCATAGTAACGATAGTCAATAAATTAACTTGCTTCCACTCAGTTTAAGGATTGTTTTAGGACTTTTGGGTAATGTTAAATCATAAGACATTGCTACTTAAAATTGTAAGAACAAACTCTGTTAAATTTTGTTAATGGAATGCCGAGAAAGGATCAAATGATAACGATCACGGGAGCGACAACGTAAGAAAAATCAAGAGATTAGGTTTAGGTTTATGATATTAGGAGGATTTTAAGATATTTAATTTTAATATATTAATTAAAAATACTATAAAGAAATATAAAGTTCATTGATTCTAATTTTATTTTTATTTTAAAACAATTTTAATTATAAATTTAATCTTTAAAATTTTTAATCTTTATTAAAAAAAATATAATTATATTCAACGATATTATATTAATAATATACAACTCAAGTAATAGACTGATCCTAGATATATCAATGCGTGGAATTAAGTGCTTCAGCTCCAAGTAAACAAAAGCTTACTAAATAGATTTATAAATCAATAAAAAAAATCCACAATTGTAATTAGCATCATTAGAATTAGAGATGAGTACGGGTTGTGTTAAAATTTCTTTAAATTCGATTTCAATTCGATTCAACTCAAACACAAATATTTTAAACTCGATCTCGATCCGATTCAATCCATAAAAATTTTTTTTAAAAATTCAAGTCAACCCGATCCGAAAATAAATATACTAGACTCGACCCGATCTGATCCGAAAATAAATACACTAAACCCGACCCAACCAATAGAAAAATTAATTTTAGAGAATAAATTGTAAAAAAAAATTAGGGGATTTAATTATAAAAAATATATATAATTTTAAAGACCTAATTATAAAAAATATATAGATAGAATACTATTATTATAAATATCCCTAAAATATTATTAAAAATTATATATTTAGTTCCGGATCGGTTCGAATCAAATATTTTTCATCTTAAACCAGAACTCGACTCGACCTGACCCAAACCTGATTTTTTTCATCAAAAAATCAGATCTGATCAGGTCGGATCGAAACTCGATCAGACCGAATAAAATACCCATCCCTAATGTTCTCCTTTTTTAAGGAATTCCTTAGTCGTCTAGTAACAAATAATTGTAATTGATAGTATTAGATATAAAAAATCTATTAATTAATATTTATGAGACGACATTTCTTATATTTGTATATTAGATTTAAAGGGTTTTTCTTCACCTACCTATAAAGATAATAAATCAATTTTTTTTTTTTTTATTCTTGGTCTACCACTTTATTTTTGTGAATACCGTTTGGAATGATCGATGAATTAAAAAGTTTCAATCGAGTTGACTCATCAAGTAAATTGACTCACTTCCATCTGTTCATTTCTTCGGAAACGTGTAGTTAAGAAAACCAGACTTGCAAGGAAAGGCAGATCTTACTAAACTTTTTGCTTTTTGCTTTGTGTTTACGTTTTTTTATGTTAGCTCCACACTCGCACAATCAGTCCTCCCACCGTCACTCACTCAACATTCTCTCAATTGGAAATTCCTAGCCGTATGATTCAGATCACACGGTGAGATAAACAATCAGTCCGGGTAATTCTAAGGAATGACAGATTTAAAATGATAGTGTCAAATTTTTTATAAAAATTACAAAAATTTTGGTATTGATTTTTTAATATATACTAAATTTCTTAAAAATATATATAAATCTTAATACATATAATTTTTAAAGAAAATTATAAAAATTTTGATATAAACTAAAAAATTAATAAAAAAAAATCTTAAATTTAAAATAAAAAAAATAATATAGTTCTTTTCCGCATTTTAACCTATCGTTATTTTTTAAAAAAAAAACTACAATTCGGTGTTTCAAACTATAATATGTATCTATAATCAGGGGCAGTTCAAAGATTTTGGGGGCTCTATATAATTTATTAAAATATGGTCCTTAAAAAATAGTTGTTTGTGACCTCCACTAGTTATAAAATTGTAGCCCCTAGAAGCAAATTTCCTTTCTATGTCCCCTTGTGCAATCGTTTCTACTGCATCTGTCCAAAACCTCACTAGTTCTACTGAAGCAATAGTAATGGTAATAATCAATAAGATTTTATAATCAATTGTCATATTTAATAAATAATCATAACGTTTTAACAATTATAACTCATCTTTCTTAATAACTTTTTCAAAAATTTTCAATGAATTTCGAGATTAACATCATCTAATGAATGTAGTTTATCAAAATTTGGGGCCCCTTTTTCGGGACCCTGTGCGATCGCTCCTATTGCGCCTGTCCAAAATCCTCACCGTCCGTAATCATAGTATCTTTTTCGAACAACATAAGAATATTCTACCACATGTTTAATAAAATAATTTAAAACAATTAATCAAATGTGTGCCTTCAATATTACCAATGTGATTCGTTTTTTATGTATTAATAATACCCCGGTCAAAGCCACGGTTTTTCTAAACTATATAGTTTTTATTGTCTCAAAAAATAATTTTTGAGATATTTTGTACCAGTAACTTTGAAACATTATTTAGCTACTATGTTTCTATAATGTCTGTTAGAAATGGCATAATTTGCTTTTAGTATTTCCTCTTTAATTTTTTTTCAATTTCTCTTTTTTACATGATTTAAATATTTATTGCATCTTTTAGTTTTCGTTTTAGCTCAATTTAGTCATCTGTTTCATGATTAATTAAATTCTAGTTTTTTTACTTATTGTTATTTATTTTGGGACCCTTTAAATTCACATTTGTTTCTTTTTAGTCCATATTTATTACAATCTATGCCATGTAAATTATTATGTCATGTATTTTAGTCACTAATCCATGTTATTTCAATAAAATATATATGTACTATATATAATTTCTTAATTAATGTGTATATAATTCATTTATTTTGATATTTATATATATGTAAAAATTCTAAAATACACATATATTTAAAGTAGTGTATTATATTATATTTGATGACAATATATATATATGTAAATTGAAGTATTTACTTTTGTAATATATGTTAGCAGTTTTATATATACATTTTTAATAATATCAATTGCTTATTTATTTTGTTTAATTTGATATTTTTAGTACTTATAATTTAGTCGTATTACTAGTGTTCCATTAAGATTAGAATAGAAATCCCAAAATTTGAAAAATATAGGGATTAAATTTGATCAAAATAGATTGACTAAAACAATAATTTACGCATAATAAAGACTAATAGAAATAATTTACCTTTAGACAAATTAGTTCATGATAACTTTAATTTTTTTTAATCATAAAAGATATATTTATTACTGTGAAAATATCTAATTTGTTGTTACTTTTAATATTTATTAGTGAAAAAATTTATCACAACAAAAAATAAAATTTTAAGTGACAAATAATTTCATTGTCACAGCAAATATTAAATAATAGTAACCACTTCACATATCGTCACTATTATGTGTCAAAGTTTTAGTAATAATGAATTTTATATAACAATTATAGACTTTTAGTGAAGTTTTTTTATGAAAAATTTAATCGTCGCAATTATTACTATTACAGTAATCAAATAAAAGTTCGTCATAATTTTTTATACTAATAGTTTCGTAAAAAATTTATTACAAAAAATTATTATATATGAAAAAAATTATTTTTTTTCCTTATCAATTTTTTACTAAAAACTTATATTATTGTAGCGTTTCTTATTTTCATGTATATATTTGTTTGCATTTTTAAATATATTATTTTTTCTATATTAAAGAATATTTTCCATTTTATTTTGGGATCAATTAGAAATTGATTGTAAAATTAAAATTTATTTTGATATAATAAAGAAGTTAAATGACCAATTTGAAATAATTTTTTAAGTCCTTATCAAATTAAAAAGTTAAACAAATATCTTTAAGTCAAACAAAAATAAATAAAAAAACAATTTTCTAAGTGTTTTTCAAAGCCAAACTTGTATTTTTGTTACAAGCGTTTCGATATGTTTAAAAATGGTTTCGATACGGCCTGCAAAATTTCAACTAAGTTCTTCAAGTTCTAACAGGCTTTTCGATACGGTCTTGGAACGTTTGATACATTTTGAATTTGTAAAATTTTGTTTCGAAACTCTTAAAATTGGTATCGAAACAAGCATTTCGATACATTCATTGGTTTTTTCAATATAGTCCTGTGTTTTATGAAATTAATTAAAAATTCAAGGCATTTTGATACGCCACATATGCATTTTGATACCAAATCAAATTTTTCAACGGCTCTTTGAGCTTATTTTTACCGTTGTTTGACACGAACTTTAAAAATTAGTTGACCTATTTCGAAACGGCCTTAAAGGTGTCTTGGTATGACTTTTGGCTTAACCAAAACATTTCAGTACAAATTTGTAGTTATTTTGATATGCCCCTTGTTTTAAATAAAGACCGTTTCGATACGCTTATATAGTGTTTCGATACCCCTATTAAATGCACATAACGACTATTTCTCTTTTGGTACCGTTTCGATACAGGTAGCCCGCATTTCGATATCGGTAGTTGTAGAAGTACATTTATGGTGGGAAGATGAAGGTCTAACGTCCATATATGATCCCAACAACTTCAACGATTAGAATTCAATGAGAAGATATAAAATCAAGCTTCCAAAGCAGCAACAACGACTATTGATCCTCAAGAACACGTCCAAGCATCCAAATCCAACTCCCAAGAACTTTATTGCTAAATTCATACACTCACATTTTGTACTTCATTCATATCTTTTTTAATTGAGTTTAGGGAGTGTCATACTTGTAATTGGGGAAAAATTTTATGTGAGAGAAACATTTTATTGTCATTCATCTTTCTTATAACCATTGTGAGGTTAACTCAATCTTTGGGTAGAAAGATTGAGTTGTTTATAAAGGTTATCCCTTGAACCTAGAAAAAGATTGAATTCAGTAGTGAATTGGTTAGAAAATCCTTAGTGGGAGCTAAGGTAGTGGATATAGAGTTTGTTCGAAGCTTGAACCACTATAAATCTTGTGTCTTCAATCTTCCACAAAAAATTTTAAAATTGCCAATTCACCCCCTCTTGGCCATTTTCCATTGATTAATCCACTCAAAAATTGGTATAAGAGCCTCACTCTTCAAGGGATTAACATCCACAAAAGACGATCCAAGAAGTGTTGATCAATCCTACAAATCTAGTCATGGCATTCACTTTCGGGCAAAGCATGTACGAGTCATTCATCACCAAGCCTTCCTTCTTCAACGGTGATAACTATCCTTATTGGAAAAATATGATGAGGTTATTCATCAACTCAAATGATTATGTTCTTTGGGACATAATCGAAGATGACCCATCCATCCTGATGAAGCAAGAAGGAGATCGACAAGTACTGAAGAAGAGAAATGAGATGACCGGTGAATAAAAAAGAAGAATGTCAACCAATGACATGGCCTTGAACATATTGTTTTGTGTACTTGGACCCGATATCTATTCCAAGATATCTTCTTGCAAAAGTGCCAAAAAAGTATGGGATTCATTAGAGATAACTTATGAAGGCACCAATGACATCAAGAAAACAAAAAATGGTCTTCTAAATCTCAATTATGAGAACTTCAAAGATGGAGCTGGATGAAGAAATCACCAAAATATTTGATCGATTCTCTGTAATCGTCAATGGGGCTCAAAGGATTCGGTGAGATCATCCCGGAGGAGAAACTCGTTCGGAAGTTAATCTACTCTCTTCTCGAGTCTTGGGATAGCAAGAGAACGACCATAATTAAAGCTAAAGATCTCAAGACTTTGAAACTAGATGCTCTTGTGGGATCTCTTCTCACCTATAAGATCATGAAGAAAGGAGTATAAGAAGAAAAGAAGAAAGATGAGATTAAGCTTGAAAAGAGAGAGATGGAAAAGAAGAAGCAAGGAATTGCTCTCAAAGTTTCAATACCTCAAAAAGAGGCAGATACAAGTCAAGAGTAAGAGCTAGAGGAATTGGATATGTTAGCCAAGAGGTTCACTAGACTCATGAGAGCCAACCGAAATAAGAGATTCCAAAGGAAGAAAGATTTTAAGGGAAAACAAGGAAGAATAGAATGACCAAATCATATTCTATGAGTCTAAGGTAACCCTTAAACCCTCTTGCCATGATTTATCATATAAAGAGTTTAATGATGCATATGAGGAGTTACAAGATGGGTATGATGGAATAGTTTTAGAATATAAGGAATCTCTTAAGAAAAATAGGAAAATTATTTTAAAATTGAAAAATGAGAATGATTCCTTAGTTAAAACTAATTTGGAACTAGAAAGTAAATTGAGAGAAATGCATGAAAAATTTGAGAAACTCGAAAAGAAAAATCTTGGCATGCATAATTTGCTTTCTAGGGTAAAAGAAGATGTAACACCCTCGATCTAGTGTCACATTGGGCCTCCGGCCCAAAATCTGTATTTCAAAGTTTCTTTCAAAAGCCCATTAATAAGTCAAATCAAGTCCAAATATAATTCATAAAATCCATTTAAGTTAAAACATAAGTCCAAAATAGTTTAAAGTAGCTGGAGCTCCAAAATATTACAAACCATTTAAAATATTCGACACAAATGAATAAATAAAGTTACAATTACATATAGGGTTCAACAAAGTAAAAACCCACTAAATCTATAACTTTACTCTAACACATAGTCGATGCTGAAATCCAAACCTCGATGGTTCTCCACAGAAATCGGTTTCTCTTAACCTACGCACGAAAACACATTTTGAACGCTAAGTTACAAAAGCTAGTGGGTACGCCGCAACTCGGCCAACATCAAGCATATCATAAGCAGTAAAGCAAAGAATATGAATATCGTGCATGGTAAGATGGTCTATCATGCTTGCCTACCACATGGCATAAATGAATGTACGTATAATAACACACACAACTTATGCATGACACAACACAAAAAAACACAAAAGTGAGGCTCACGTCCACACAATATCAAGATCTTACACTCAAGATTGAGGTCACCCTCGAATCCTATGCTCGAAATGTTACATCGAGCATCTTCGAATGAGGCCACCCAACGTTCGGAATAAGTAATTGGGATGGAGGCTGCCCAACCAATCCCATGTTCGAAATGTTACATCGAACATCTTCGAATGAGGTCGCCTAACATTCAGAATAAATGTTACACATAAATGATCCACCTAGGACCTTTATATCAAAATGTATTAAGACTTATCATAACTTAGTCTTTTAGGATTAATATCATCAATCTTGGTTCAACAATTCATTTTATAGTTTTAAAGATTAATAGGAACCTTTAATTACAATTATCGACCCCAATCTCTATATCGACTCAAGCAATTACACAAGGGTTTTGATACTCCCTATGTGGAGTATCAGAACACCCTATACCGATACCCTTACAAAGAGGGTATTGAAACACCAGATATCGATACTGGTATCGATATGCTTTGACCAACTATAAGGTCAACTTAAGGAGGACCTACCCGTTTTGATACTAGTATCGAATCAGAGATGCCACTATAAGTCCCTGTATCGAAACACGGGAAAGACGTTTCGAAATGTCTGCCCAACTGGCCTATTTTTCTCTTAGGGGTATCGATACACCCACTAAGGATCCTACCCAAAACCTATCCAATCGATTCAAATTTCTTCCTACATATTCTAAAAGGTTTTTAGAGCATTTTCTAATCGATTTTAACACATCAAACATCCTTAGCCAAAAATCACCATTAATGGCCTCTTACATGTCAACCAAGTACACATACATGAATTCTACATGATATGCATTCTAACATGAAGTGAATAATGAAAGGAAGAGTTGGGAGTACCAACCTTGAGCTAAACCAGCAACAAAACTCGAACTCACACCTTCAAGCTTTTCCCTTTGTCCAAGCTTTGAGATGAAGCTCCTACTTCCTTCTTTACAAGAAAGGGATTAAAACCAACTCTTAGACACCTCTAGGGATGTTTTTAACTCTCAAAAACATCAAGAAAACATAAAAAACAACCCTCAAAACACCCAAACTCGGACTTCCTTCCTCAACCTCACAACCCACCTTTCTTCACCAAAACTATCCATTCTTACCTTGTTTTGTAGATCCTTCGGTGCACAACAACTTATCCTCAAGCTTCTAGACGAGAAACACAACCCACAATAACAAGATTACTCCTTTAGCTTCTTATTGGGATGAAAGAGAAGATGGGTAAAAGGGTAGCAATGGTGACTTCACCATTTCATTTTCTGTAGAGAAAATAATTACACCCCCTTCTTTGTACCAACATGCACAAAGACCAAACTACCTCTTACTAAAACCTCTTTAACCCAACAACACTCAAGCCCAACCAAACTAGCAGCCCAACAAAGCCCAAACCCTCACAACTCGGGGCCCAAAACTGAAGCCCAAACCCTCAGGTTAACCCAATACTCGGATCAAAATCTGGGTCGTTACAGAAGATCACCTAAAAGAAATAGATGACTTAAAAAGTTTCTAGGCAAGATTAGTTCTAATAATGTGCTTATAGGTGAATCATCTAGAACTAATCATGTTAAGAAGAACTTTACCAACTATAAACATAGGAGGTTCCATCGAAAACATAAGGGTAATAGGATTAAGAGCATTTAGATTCCTAAAGATGTTATTGTTTCTAATAATATTGTTGCTATTGTTACTTGGCTTTCTAAGGGAACCAAGTTATTATAACAAATTCTTATGGACCCAAACAAGTTTGGATACCAAAAATCAAAACTTGATTTCATGTTTGTAGGATGAGCATTGCTTCAAGGCCAAAGCTTCAAGTCAAAACATGTGATACCTTGATAATGGATGCTCAAGGCATTTGACCAGAGACAAGAGACGATTTAAGGAGTTGGAGCTCAAAAGTGGTGGAGTAGTGACTTTCGGTGACAACTCTAAAGGCCAAATTAAGGGTATTGTCTATATTGGTAATCACTTCTCTATTCTTATCGAAAATATCTTGCTTGTTAAAGGTCTTAAGGATAATTTGTTGATCATTAGTTAATTATTTGATAAGGGTTTTTATGTCTCATTTGATAGATGTGGTTGCAAAATCATAGACAAAGAAACTAATAAAACAATGCTCATTGGTCATCGCATCGGAAACATATACATGGTGCATCTAGATGACATTAATCTTTCATATGCATGCTTAGTTGCTAGTGATGAAAATGATGTATGGTTATGGCATAGGAAACTAGGACATTCTAGCATAAGTTTTTTTAGAAAAATTAGTTTCCCAAAATATAGTTAGAGGTTTACCCAAGTTTAAGTTTTCTTTAGACAATATTTGAGATGCATTTGCTAAGGGTAAATAAAAAAGTATTTCTTTTAAGTCCATTAATGATGTTTCAACCAATAGAGTATTAAAATTGATTTATATGGATCTCTTTGGGCCAATTAGGACTACTAGCTTGGGTGGGAAATCATATGTAACACTTGCAAAATGTATAAAAATTATAGCAAAGAAAATGTATAAAGAGCCCTTGGGATTCTAATATCTCCAGTAATTCTCTTAAGTTATTTTGTATCAGTTTTGGAAATAAAATAATAACAATAATCAAATTTTAAACTCACATACTATATTGGAAACCCCATTCCATCATATCTTGAAACTTCTCCATATTCGAACATTTTCATCTTCTCCTTAAAACCTTTCCCCGACCGAGACTCAATCTCCGTTACCGTCGTTCTATGGTTGTCATTGCCTCAACCGTTGAGTGTGCCTCTTTCCCCCGATCAAAAGCCCTCTTCAGACGCGCCAAACTGCCTTCGCCATCATCGAAAATCATGACCGAAAGATTTGACAATCTAGGTGGAAACCCTAGCCTATTTTCGTCATTTTTCGGCCATCATCGACGTTGTTTTAGCGCATCGCCGTCCTTTTTGTTCTTTCTGTAAAGAGGCGAGCAAAACCTCTCCGACCTTGCACCCGTTCGTCGCCAACAAGCCCCTCGTTGGAGAGAGTATGATCCGGTTAGGTAAAAGGTAAGATTTCAAGTTATTTCATTTCATTTTTCTAGATTGTTGTTGTTGTTAGTAATAGTTTATTATGAATCTAGAGAATTTTTCGGGTCTGAAGAAGCATTTTCGGTCGATTTGGGTCGTACGTGGCCTTCACACGCCATCGAGGGAGATTTTCGGCCGCCCTATAGGGTGGCCTAGAGCCATCCGATCCGATCCGAACTGGTCCTAAACCCGGTCTAACCTGAGTCAAACCGAATCGGTCTGACCTAAGTCAAACCAAACCGTTTAACTATTGACTAGACCCGTGAACCATTGACTTGACCCGTTGATCCAACCCGTTAACCTGACCTGTTGAACCGTTGAATAACTCGTTGAATGTTGACCATCAGCGTTGACTTTGACCCGAAAAGTCAAAATTTTCAAAAAAAAACTATTTTATTTTTTTTGACGTCCTGAGTTCATCCGTGAAGTCCGTTCCTCAAAATTTGAAACCGAAAACATCCAAATCGAACTTTAAAGTTTTGAGTCAAGTTTTCTTCTAAGTTAAGTTAAGTCTAGTATTTGAAATTAAGGTTTAATATCGATATCTGATTAATTGTACGATCTCATAGTCCTCCCTATCGTGTACCGACCTAGCCCAGCTCCTCCCATTTCGACCGATCCCAAGATCCAATCTTGACTCGTATGTATTTAAAAATCCAGTGAATAAATTTAGTATTTAAATTCTCATATTAATATTGATCTACCTGTATTTTTAGGATCTAGTAATGCAGCAGAGCATGACTCGAACGCCCAGTAGATCTCCCGTATGATTCTGCCCTTTTTGAGAAGTGTTCTTTGTGTTTTATATAACTATATACTATTGTTTTCCGTTTTAAACGAGCCTAACCTGTGCACATTATTGTTTTCTCTGGATTTATATAGATATTATGTTTTGAACCTTAAGCATGATCATATTGTTTTTTGACTATATGCCTGATATATCCTGTATGATTTTCTTGATTAGATACAAACATGATGAACTGATTATTTCCTGATATACTTGTCATTACTCTGTTACTATTGCATGGATTTGGGATGATATGAAGTGCCTGAGGTTCAACCTCGATCTAGCTGATAATTCCGCTTGTTTACGGTTCCTAGCTTTGGTTAGGGTAATCCTGCCTGTTATCGGTTCTCGTGCTACAGTCGGGGTAATTTCACATGTTTCCTAAGGTGATCCCTTAGGCCGGTACCTTCGCCCTATCAGGCTTAAGTTAATGCTTGTATTAGATAATGTTCTAGGGAACTATATCTAGGAGTTCGGTTGAAGGGTAGCATAACATACATATACATGATCTGTTTTCTAATATTATTTTTTTACTATACTTGTGATTTTATGCATTTGTTGGAACACACTGGACTCTATAGCTCATATCGATTCTTTCCCTTTCAAATATCAATAGATAGGCGAACCCGGATTTGACACTTGAAAGATCTACACACTTTCTGGTTATTATTTTGATGTAATATTTAAATCTTTCAGATTGCATTTAGGGCGACATGTGCTCATATTTTTTTACTTTTATTTTAAACACACTTTAATTTGATGATAACAAATTTGTTATATATTTGGTTTTAGACGATATCATGTTGTATGTTGTTTGAAACGATTTTTAGATGGAACTTTCATTGTTCAGGTTATATTTATTATATATATTGAATCCTGGTTTATGTTTGAAAAAAAAATGTGACCATTTTAGATCAGGCTTTCCACATAGGCTGGTCTATGGGGGTTACATCATATGCATTTGTTATTGTTGATATTACTTTAGTTGGGTTTTATTTTTAAGTACAAAAGATGAAGCCTTAAAAAAGTTCATCATATTTTCAAACATTTCTAAAAATGATCTTGATCAAAGAATTTCTCATATTAGAAGTGATCATGAAACCAAATTTCAAAATCTAGGTTTTGAGAATTTTTGTAATGAAAATGGGATTAGCCATAATTTTTTGGCTCCTCGCACTTCTCAACAAAATATGGTAGTTGAGAGAAAAAATAGAACTTTAGAGGAAATGGCTACGACCGTACTTTGTTATATCATAAATCGAGTAATGATTAAGTCAATTTTAAAGAAAATACCGTATGCGATTTTAAAATTCAAAAAGCCTAACATTAGCTATTTTTACCCTTTTGGGTGCAAGTGTTTTGTTTTAAATAATGAAAAAGACAATTTAGACTAATGATTAGGTCAATAGAAGCTTTAGGAGATGTAAATCTTGAACAAAGGGAAGTGAGCTACCCAAGGGAGTTCAACCATGTCAAGAGTGGTGAAATCTTGGGTGATCCATCCAAGGGGTTATCTACTCGTTCTTCTCTTAGACTAATGAACCATATTGCATTTATCTCATGTATAGAGACTAAAATTATCAATGAAGCTTTAGATGATGATTTTTGGATATTGGCTATGCAAGAGGAATTAAATCAATTTGAAAGAAGTAATGAATGGATATTATTTGATAGGCCTAGTCGTAAGTCTGCTATAGTAACTAAATGAGACTTTAAAAACAAACTGATGAGAGTGATAACATAGTGAGAAACAAAGCTAGATTAGTTGCTAAAGGTTACACTCAAGAAGAAGGAATAGATTTCGATGAAACCTATCCACCCGTAGCTAGGATGAAAGCCATTAGGATGTTGCTTGCATTTACATGTTATCATGATTTCAAGTTTTCCAAATAGATGTCAAAAATTCTTTTCTAAATGGCTTTATAAATGAAGAAGTGTATGTTGAACAATCATCGGGGTTTGATGATCCAAAATTTCCAAAACATGTTTTTAAATTAACTAAAACTTTGTATGGTTTGAAACAAACTCCTAGAGCTTGGTATGAAAGACTTTCAAACTTTTTGATAGAAAAAGATTTTGAAAAAGGGAAGGTGGACACTACACTTTTTATAAAAAGATTTGAAAAATAACATATTAGTAGTTCAACTTAAGAAAAGGTTGAGAATATTCTTAATACAAAAGTATCATATATAATTGATATCGAAACATTAGATCTTAGTTGGTCAAGAAATATTATCTAAGTTCTCCGAGATAATTACCCTTAAATTTTTCAAAATATGATGCATTTTCAAATTACGTAAATAATTGTTATGTATAAGGCAAAGCTGAAAATGTGTTTGATGGTAGTTATCTTGCATAGAAATAATGCAAAATTTATATCTCAATCCAATATAATCAAACGAATATATCTCTTCAAAGCATCATCCCTCATGGTTTTTTGAAGAATAATATTCGACGAATTCTGTAAAGCAATAATTTATAATATTTATCCACTAATTTATATTGTACTTCAACATTTATAAATTGTATTAAAGATTGAATTGTGAAGATTCAAAGATCTTATGTGATATTTTCATTTGGGAGTAAATATTTGTTATACCATTTTTTTTCTTAATCAAGGTTTTGTTCCAATAAGTTTCATGGTAAGTTTTTTAATGAGATGATATGTTATGCGTATTAAAGACGTGTACTATTTTTCCTTTGCTAATAATTTCTTTCGTAGAATTTTTATCTTAGTAATGTTTTAATGAGACACATTATCTTTATAGATATTCAATGAGAGTTATGAATTATTATTTTTTTTTTGATTCAATGAGGAGAGTTATGGATATTCAATGAGGAGAGTTATGAATATCTTTATTTAAGATAAATATTTATATATTAAATAAGATTTTAATATACTTTATCATTAGAATTTAATACCCAATAGAATTAGATTTTCTATCTTATTCCTACAAATATAGAAATTTTCTTTTGTTCAATGTAAACTATATAAACGATCACCTAATATTTTTTTATTTTTATTTTGGTCACTAAAATTTTAAAATTTTTATTGGACTCATTCAATTTTTATTTAACTAAATGAGATTATACTGTTATTTAACTATATAAGATTATGAATAATTTTAATTTTTTAAATGTTGACTAATTTTTTATTTTAAAATGAAAATTCGTTGGGTCAAATTTTAAGTGACCTAAGTGTAATGCTTATAATCTGGATCGGGTTCAGATGTTACATCCATCCTTGTGATCCAAAATAAAAGCAATTTAAATATTCAATGATCATTTATACGATTTACCTTAAAGAAAAGAAAAACTAATTGGCCGTGTTAATATTTTCTAACAGAAGGTAAAAGGAGGGACCAAAATAAAAGTAAAAGTAAAATTGAGTAACCTTAATAAAAATTTTAAAATTTAGGTAACCAGAACATAAGTACCTAAAGATTCCATGATCATTTGAGTACTTTACCCAAAACCAAAACTTAGTAATCAAGTTAAGTTTTTCCTATGTGGATGGCCGTTTATTAATAAAATACCCTCTTCTCCTCCTTTTATGATTCTTGAGTTGAAGACACGCAAAAGGACAGTAGCCTCAGTACAGATGGCATCCGAGCTGGACTTTTGAACTACCAAGATCAAGGATCAAGAGACACGTGGAGTCATTAAAATTGACCAATGGGAATGTGTTAAAACTAGAAAGAAAGAGAATGGATGGCTGAATAATCGGGGAGGCATTATTTAAACAAAGCAATAAAATTTTTAAAAATTAAAAATATTACCAAAAATAAAAGATATTAATTAATGTAATATAATATATAAGAGGAGGGAGGGTTAAATCCAAGGCGGTGCTTTGCATCTCTTTGTTCCGGAGATAAAAACAAAGAAAAAAAAGAGAAAAGTTTGGTGGAAGAGCGATTTCATCCAAGTGGAAGAGTTTTTAAGGCATTGGGTCTTCTTGTTTGATTGAATTCAAGAAATTCAACCTGTTTCTGCACTGATCAGTGAAGTTGCCGATATTTTCCGGGAAACTGAGAGGAAAGCCAGTGAAATATGGAGTGGCATGCTTGTCTTGATGAATATGAGAAGCTTGTAATAAGGATGACTACTCCCAGGTTTGTAATCTTCGTTTCTTCCGTACAATTAGAAAAATTATCAGAAAGGAGAAAATCATGTGGTAGGTTTTGGTGTTTGATCATTTGTTTTGAAGTACGCATGATTTCCTTTCTGGTTTGTTCAGTGTTCTTCTCTGATTTGTTCTGCTTTTAAGGGTTTATTTGTTTCTTTTAATTTTCAATATTTTCTTGTGTTCTTTCTTATTTTGTTCATAATTTTCCAGAAACTCTTCAATCTTGCAGACACTTTTCAATGGCTACTTTCATACTTTGTTGTAAAATTTGACATTTCCTAAAATATTGTCTTAGAAATTGAATTTCCTTGGTTTTAATGTTTGAACAGGGTGGTCATTGACAATGCCGTTTGCCCAACTGCGACTCTTGTCAAGGTTAGCTTCTACGAAACCTCTTAAATATGAACAGGCCACCCAAACCCTTACTTTTTCTATATTATTTTCCAGAATATTGACTAACAGGTCTCATGTTTTCCATCGATTTTCTAGGTTGACAGTGCTAGAAGACATGGGATTTTGCTAGATGCTGTTCAGGTTTTAACAGATCTGAATCTTTCAATTAAGAAGGCTTACATTTCATCTGATGGCCAGTGGTTCATGGATGGTAAGCTTATTTTTTAACTTAAAAAAATGATCTTTCATATGAATTTTTAACCCTTTGGCTTGTTATTGTCTCTGTTGTTATTTGGAATTCATGTTTCTAACATTCCCTTTTGGGGTTTGCAGTTTTCCATGTGACTGATTTAAATGGAAACAAGTTAACTGATGAGAGTGTTATTAGGTACATTGAGCAGGTAACTGTTGCAGTTGGTTTTGTTTTAATATTAATTGTCCTTTATAATTCTACCTTAATTCCTCAGAAAACTGATGTTTCAGTTGCCTTTTTGTCTGATACAGTCCCTTGAGACCATTGATCCTGATAGAAGCCATGAATTTGATGGTCTAACGGCATTGGAATTGACCGGAACAGATAGGGTTGGTCTTTTGTCGGAAGTATTTGCGGTTTTAGCTGATCTGCAATGCAATGTGGTAGATGCTAAAGTATGGACTCACAATGGTCGGATTGCTTCTTTAATTTATGTAAAAGACTGCAATTCAGGGACTCCACTTGAGGACTCTCAACAAATCCACATGATCGAAGAACGTTTAAGGAATCTTTTGAAAGGCGACAACGATATTCGCAGTGCAAAAACATCAGTTTCTATGGCTGTAACCCACACCGAGAGAAGGTTACACCAAATGATGTTTGCAGATCGTGACTATGAGAGAACACCTGTTTTGCAACACAAGGTAGATTCACCTGTGATCACTGTGCAAAATTGGGCCGAAAGGGGTTATTCTGTTGTGAATGTTCAGTGCAAGGATCGAAACAAGCTTCTCTTTGATGTTATTTGCACATTAACAGATATGCAATATGTTGTCTTTCATGCAACCATCAACACAGCTGTGGATAAAGCATATCTGGTACTTCATTGTTTCATTATTAATCAAGCTTTAAGCTTTAAGTTTTTCGTTACACCAGACATAAACTGGTTTATTCTTGTAGGAATTCTATATCAGGCACACAGATGGATCTCCAATTAGTTCAGAACCTGAAAGACATCGCGTAATCCAATGCTTGCAAGCTGCAGTTGAAAGAAGAGCATCTAAGGTAAATACATTTCCCAATTAGTTTCTCATTTGACTGAATCTATATCTAACACTTGAGACACTGATGTATTTCTTTTCTGATTTCAGGGCGTAAGGCTGGAGTTATGCACATCAGATCGTCAGGGTCTGTTGGCAGATGTGACCCAAACTTTTAGAGAAAACGGTCTTAATGTAACAAGAGCCGAAATATCAACCACGGGGGACATTGCTCAAAACATATTTTACGTAACCGATGCAATCGGGAACGTAGCAGACCCCAAAATCATTGAAGATGTAAGACAGAAGATAGGTTTAGGGAAATTGAAGGTAAAGGAATTGCCATTGCTATATACTGAGAAGCCAGAAAGCGAAGAGCAGGCAGTAGGGGTTGCGGGGGCAGTGTTGCTGTCCCTAGGGAGCATAGTTAGAAGGAACCTGTACAATCTGGGGTTGATTAAATCTTATTCTTGAAGTACAGCAATGCTCTTTGGTTGCCAATTGGCATATTCCTTGCTTGGTGGTTGAATTTTACCTTTGTGTACATATGAAAAAGGCAAAAAGGGAGTTGGAATTTGGTGATAGTTGTTGGTCTAGGTGGGTTCGGTTGTTTGAATACAAGACATGGGGAAAGCTTTGTTTGGGAGGGAAGAATTTGAATGGGAATGGAGGAAAAGTTGACAAAGATGGTGGTGGGGTTTGTGAATTTATTGCTGACAGAGAGAAAAGATGCTTAGGTAGAACAATAATATATGGTTTAGTATACATAATATTTGTACATATCTTCTATTAGGTATTTAATTAATTATAATGTTTGACTTGATTATTTTTTAATTATATGATTTTGTCTACCATTTTATTTGCATTTGTTTGAACGTAGATAGTTTCTTCTTTGCTAGAGTTGAAATCCATGGTTTTGAATTTAGACACAGCAGTTGATATTGTCCACCAATTAATAACACTCTTTGGTCGATGGAATCATTAATATATTTAACGGTTTGGTACCGCCGCCGCCCTAGTACAACTTTTCGATATTTTCAATACATTATATAAAGCCTATTACAACGGGTAAGTTAAGGCACGAAAAGTTAGGGTCGGTTAAAATTTTAAAATGGATTTTTGAATTAAAAATATTAGATTTTTAATAATATTTTTATTAAGTTTTTTATAGTATTGATGTTTATTTTTTATAAATTCTTTTAGATAAATTATTGAAACTTATAAAATAAATATAAATATTTGTAAAAAAAAACTCAAAATTAATTAAAAACGATAAAGGTGCCTAACACTTTAACTTCAAAGATAAATCTTTAAAACTTATTATTTTTTAGTTGTATTCTAAACATATCGTAACTCATCTTAATACATTTGGTTAAAAGATATCTTCTCAATTTTCTTCTTTAAATAAAACTTGTTCTATAAATAATTGAATTTTCGATCATTTATATCTATAATATGTATGTCACTATCTTTGAAGAAATAAATTAATTAAAAAAATTATTATACTTAAAATTTTGTTTTAGTCTTTTACAATAAAAATATGACTAGAATGAACACTTAAGTATAGTGTTGCGATATTCGTTACTCAATTGGAGTGATTCGATTTGATTAATGAGCTGAATATTTATAACACTTTAGAACAATAAAGATAATCCAATTCGATATGAGATATTATATTTGAGTCATACGATCGATCAAAACATACAAGTATAAATAAAATAAAATATTTCATTAAACCAATATAATTTAAAATCGAGTTGAGAACCGAAAACAAAATTTATACTCTACTCTAAAATACATCACAAGGTATAGTGAATGCTCGCTTAAATGTACAAGTACCGTATGATATTTAGAGATGAGAACGAGTCGGGTCGGGTTGGATTTTCGATCCACCCAAACTCGACCCGAACATAAATACCTTAAACCCGACTTCGACCTGACCCGAATAGTTTTTTAAAAAATCCGATCCGAAAATAAATACCCCAAACCCGACTCCGACCCGAACTATAGAAAAAAATAAATTTAGGGACTAAATTATAAAAACTATAATTTTCGGGGATTTAATTATAAAAAATATAATTTTAGGGACTAAATTATGAATAAAAAATAATTTTAAGGATCTAATTAAAGAAAAATATATAGATAGAGGATCATTATTATAAATATCCCTAAAAAATTTATAAAAAATTACATATTTAATTTCGGGTCGGGTCGGATATTTTAGACCTTAAACCCGAACTCGACCCAATCCGATCCAATTTTTTTATAAAAAAATCCAATTCGATTGGACCAGGTCAACAAATCCTTATATTATTGGAGACTTCTTCAGGTTTGGCTGGTATTCTTGTTGTGCTTCGAGATGATTCGAGAAAAATAATTGATGGATGATAAAAAAAAATCTGCTTTTTCAGCGAATGAGACTGAAAGAAGATATCAATTGGGTGGAGCCTCCCCATTATCACATTGTTAAGTTGTCATAATTGTTTGTGGTTTTAATGAAGTTCCTTTGATAAAAAAAAAATAATTAAGACGCAGCTAAAACCCAACCTATTAAAAAAACAGTAGACAATAACTATACCGAAAATAAACCTAATATTTTTATTACAATTTATGTTTTTGTTTATCACCTAATCACCTATACATCATTCATTTCGCTTTAAAAGTATCAAACAAAGTAATTGCTTTGTAGATTGTCAAGTTTTGTATATAAAGAAGATTCTCTGTCATTTTATTTTAAGCTTTAATTTGTGTATGACCTTTCTTTTGGATTAGACCCATCATGTTTCATATAATAGCTTTAAACTCTTGTTTATACCCCAAATTCTATGAAAGAAGCATCTTCTAGAAAAGTAGATTCTTGATCTTCCTTGGTTAATTAATGGCTTAATCACATGAGAAACCTTTCAACTTAAAAAAATATCAATTAAATCCTTTATTTTTTTACTCGATTGAATTCGTGAACTAAAAATTTGAATTAATTAAGTATTTTGATCAAATTTAATCATTAAATTTTAATAATCTTTTAGATCTGTTAGTACAATATGTTGTGTCATAATGCTTCTACTTGATATTTTTAGAATATTTTCTTTATTTAAAAATTCTTTAAAAGTTTTAAAAATTCTATAAAAACTTATAAAAATATTTTAAAAAAACTATAAATGAAACATGACCTATCAATAATATCTAAAAAAATATTATCAAAATTTAATAATTAAAATTGATTAAAATAATTAATTAATTTATTTCTTAAATCAAAAATTTAATTGGGTACAAAATAAGTTTAACGTCATAATTTTTAACAAAAATTTAATAATTTTTAGAGCTTAAGCCTTAATTAATCAACTCAATATATTATAAATATGATATAAAGTATCGCATTTATTTCATCATGAAATTTAAGTTTTTGAATAACTCCTTATAAAGAGAGCTGTTACATGTACTTGACTAATAAATATGTTGTTTTTGGTAGCATCACATTTATAGTGGCGTGGTGGCATTTGGTTCTCTTGCCAACTTTTTGTAAATGCTCTTCATGCTTTATGCCTAGCCTTATTTATTGCCACCAATGTTAGATAGGAATCTCAACAGTCTCATCCCATGTGTTTAAAATTTATATGAATATATCAATTATCGAAAAAATAATTGATATATTGACGGTAATTTTTTTTAAGTTTAAAATTTAGAGTTTATAAATTTGAGTTTAGAGATTTAGAATTTATGATTTATAGTTAAAATTTATGTCATAAAGTGTATGAGTTAAGATTTTGGGATTAGAGTAATTGAGTTAAAGATTTAGGTTATAACTGGTGATAGATCCAAAAAAATATTTGAGGGTGGGTACATATAAAATTTTACAATTTTAGGATGAGTATAACTCATAAATATTTAGAAAATTTAAAGACTAATTCATAAATTTTTTAAAAATTAAAGACAAATGTATGAATTTTAAAAGGTTCAAGGTAGGCCTGTGCCACCTAAAGCTCATATGCATTTGCCACTGGTTAATGGTTATAACTATAAGATTTAGGTTGGAATAAATATTACCACTTCTTCCATTTTTTCTGAGACGATTACAACAATTTTTTTAATTTATAAAGTTTTTTCTTCTTCTTTAGTGAAGTTCTTTTTTGTCGGCAATGACCTTTGATAGTTTTGCTGATTTTATAGATAAATAAAATATTCATCTTTGTTGGTGAATATTATTTGCAAGTTTTTTTTTTTACTTTGTCAGTTTCATATTTTATTTGTTTCTTTGCAGTTTTTTTGTCTGCTTTCATAGTAGTTTATTCGTTTGCTTTTATGGTACTTTTAGTATGTCTTTGTGAAAATGTTGTTTGCTTTTTTAGTAATTTAACGTTTATATAACAAATATTAATCAAACGTTGTTAACAATGAAAATCGATGGTTTGTAAAATTTTTGATTACCTTATGTAGTTTTGCCATTTTACCAAGACTAAATAACGAAAGAATTTGCTTTTTTCTTAGAGCACTCTGGTCAAAGTAGTAGATATGTTGGATTTTTATTAGAAGATTGTTAGATCTTTTGTAAGTGATAGTAGGGTGAGCAAAACTCGACTCGAAAAAATCAAATTTTTTTTTAATTTCGAGTCATTTGAGTTAAATCGAATAACTCGAAAAAATTTCAATTTCGAGTCGAGTTTAAATTTTCAAAGATTGAGTTACTCGAAAAACCAAATAACTCGAAAATTTCTAGGGTCTAATTACACATTTAGTCCATGTAGTTTTATTTTCAGTTTTATTTTATTCATTTCTTCTCTTTTATATTATTTTTACCTTTTAATTTTCATTTTTTACAACATGATCACTTTTCATATTTATTTTTTATTTGATTTAATACAATTTATATTTCTATTATTTAAATTATGTTAATTATTTTATATATTTTAATTTATATATTTATATTATTGTATTTAATTTATTATTATTTTTATCTCGCTTTGGCCTTTTCTAGATAACAAAAAAAAGTTTTTAACGAGGCTCGTAATTTAATGAAATGACATATTCATACCTAAGATATTTAATAATAATAATAATAATAATAATAATAATAATAATAATAATAATTCAAAATCTTATTTATACATATAAAAAATAATATGAAAAATATGTATGTAGATATAAAGAGAGAGTCGTTTAAATTAGAATCAAAATGTACTATAGTATTATAAATAGTACAATTAAAATTTATTCACAAACTCAAAAAATTGAATCGAATCGATCTCGCTAAAACCGACTCGAATCGAAAAATTTCAAAAAAATTTCAAGTTGTAAAATATGTTGACTCAACTTGAATAACTCGAAATTTTTTGACTCGACTCGCTCGAACGCTCACCCCTAAGTGATAGGATTTGTACATTAATGTTTTTCACATCTTTAAACTTTTATTGTTAGATCTTTTGTAGGTGATGTGGTTCCTTTTGTAATCTTTTCACTTTTAATATAAATCCATTCAAAAAAACATTAAATTTTAACCACTAATTCTAAACCTCTGAACTTAAACCTCTAAAATCTAAATACTAAACAAATCACAACCTCTAATTTAATCATCTTGTAAAAACATCATTTTCTTCTAATGTTTGTGCTTTGAATAACTACTCTGTATAAATTATTGCCACGACCCGAGTTTCAGGACTTGGAGTTGGGTTAAACTGAGGTTGTGGGCCTCGTAGTTGGGCTTCTTGGGCAAAAGGGCTGTTGTTGGGCTTGGGTTTGTAAGAGGGTTTAAGGGTAGAATGGTAATTAGATAATTGAGGTGTTTAGGGAGGGTAAAGGGGAGTCATTTTCTGCATGTTGCAGAGAATGATCTCACCCCCTTATTGTCTTCTTTCCCATTTCCTTCATCCATTTTTCACTCTCAAAACCATCCTCAAAGGTGGAATCTTGAGTGTTAGAGTGTGGAATCCCGTTTTGCTGCTTGAGGGAAGTTTGTTTAGCTTGGGGAGATCTATCTTTCAAGGTAAGTGGGGTTTAAAGTGGTGGAGGTAAGGTTTTTGTGGGTGTTTGAGGTAAGAATGAGTTTTTGTTTTCGGAGGGTTTTAGGTTGGTTAAAAGCTTATTTTAGCTTCTTAGAATCGTTTAAGGCAGAGTTGTAATCATTTGGTCATCTTCCTTGTAGTTGGAGACAAAGGAGAGCCATTAAGGTGCTTGCGCAAGGAGAACGCTTAAGAGCTTGTTGTGGAGCTTCTTCAACTTGTTTTGGAGGTTGATACACTTCCAAATCCTTTACATTTTCATGTGCATCATCATTTTAGCATGCTTGATTGTGTGATGGTTTGGCTAGGATAGAGCCTTTGAATGCTTTAATGATATCTTGATTTTTAGTTGATGAAAATGAGTAAAATTGATTAGAAACTTACTTAAACTATTTCATTAACGAGTAGGAACGATTTGGGATCGATTGAGTTAGTTTTCGTTAAGGTTCTTAAGAATTTTAAGTTGTAGACCTGCATTTCGTGCAGGGGGTATTGATACCTCTGGTATGGGTATCCTTACCATAGAGAGGAAAATAGGTTGTTTAAGGCAAGCGTATCGAAACGCCTTGCCTGTGTTTTGGAACAGGGCCTTCCAGTAGTATTTTGGATTCGATACCCCTTTTGGGGCGTATCGAAACAAGGGTATCGGAACGCAAGGGGGAGTGTTTCGATACTGGGTGTTTTGGTACCCTTTATATGGGCGTATCGATACACCTGAGCTTTTCGCCCAAAATTTCAAGGGATGAGTTAGGAGGTTCTATAATTCATGTTATGGGTTCACATGGATTGTTTAAGACATAGAATGAGTAATGAAACTTGAAATTGGTAATAAGGGACTTGATATGAGAAATTATGCTTGCATGCTCCGTTTTGGCTTGGTTGAGGTATTGTTTGAGGTAAGATCCTAGGTGGATCGTCTTGTGTGGTTGTGTCATTGTTTGGTGGGATCCGGATACCTAGTGAGTGATAGTGTTGCAACACAACGAAGACCATCCGATGTGATATTTCGGGTAACGTATCAAAGACCATCCGATGTGAGATTCCGGGCAATGAGTTTGCTCGATGTGATATTTCGAGCCTTACTCGATGTGAGATTCTGAGTGAAGACTCGATACAAGATTCTGAGTATATTAGCTCGATGTGAGATTTCGAGCAGCCCCATGTGAGAGTCCGGTCCGGGTGAGTTCCCCAGTTTCGGGTTGACAGTGGGCCTCACTTTTGATTTGTTTACTTTGTGCTTTGGTTGCATTTGGCATATCATGTCATCATATTATCTCATCTCGCATGTTTATTGTTATGATTCACTTGAAAGCACAATCGATAGGTTGTGTACCCACTGAGCTTCCGTAGCTCAACGTTTTGGAATTTGTTTCCATGCATAGGTAAGTAGACGGGCATTCGGGCGGACGTGGCGGAGCACCATCATTTGGAGACTTCAGCATTAACCGGTTGGTAGAGTATAATTACTAGATTATTTGGGATATGTATTCGTAGGACCATTGTTGTAATTGTAACTCTATTTTATTTTAATTGTCAAGGTCAAATGTTTTATTAAACTTGTATTTGGAACTCCATTAGTAATTTGGATTTGTTAAATCGTTTTCGTTATTTAATGACGTTTTAAATTTTATATCGTATTTGATGATACACGTTGTTTGATTTTGAAAATTTTATGGATACGGGTTGGGCTTGTGGCCCAAATGTGACTGTCTGGTTCGGGTGTTACAATTATTGGCTCAATAGATAAATAAGTACTAAATTATACCTTTTTTTAGATAAATGTATGAATTATATTTTGGTCTAAATAGATGTCTAATATTTCATTTAATGAACTATTTGAGTGTTTTAGTGACAAACATTATTATTTTTATTATCTAATAAAACTCAAACATATTGTATAGTTTCTCATTTTCTAAAATTAAAATCTTAAAATGAGATAAATAAAATATATTAATTAGCCCAACATTTATTCATCTTGTAAAAACTTCATTTTTTTAATGCTTGTGCTCTGAATAACTACTCTATATAAATTATTGTCTTAACAAATAAATAAGTACTAAATTATACCTTTTTTAGATAAATGTATGAATTATATTTTGGGCCAAATAGGTGTCTAATATTTTATTCAATAACCTATTTAAGTTTTTTAATGACAAACATTATTATTTTCATTATCTAATAGAATTCAAACATATTGTATAGTTTCTCATTTTCTAAAATTAAAATCTGCAAATGAAATAAATAAAATATATTAATTAACCCAAAATTTATTTAATTTCTCTAAAAATCCAAACTAACCCTAAATTCCTTAATTCCTACCACCAATTTGATCATCATCAATCACCCTTATCTTCATTCGACCTCCTATTGAAAACTCCATCATCTCATCCTCAAAAAATGATGAATGAATCAACGATTGTACTATCATAAAATACCCAACAATAAAGAAAAAATATATCGATTTACTTTCCAAAGACATGTAAAAGACAATAAGGTACACGATATTTGGACGGTGAACAATGAATCACCAACTTGTAGGGATATAAGACGATGAGTGTTGAGTGTTGTGATGTGCTTATAAAATGAATGTTTCTCGTGAGAGTATACATATCGAACAAGTAATAAACTGAGTGAGTGAGATCGTTCTCACGAATATTGGGTAGGAAAGTTCAAAAGTAGTTAGCATACATAAAATATAATAAAATCTTTTGTATGGACATACGCTAAAGCAAATCTACAATTGTCACTAAAATGTTTTAGCAAAATAAGTTGAGAAAGAAGTAATAAGAAAAATTTGCACAAGCACACACACGAAGGAATATTTAAGGTACAGACTTTTTAGGCTTATTATAGAAAGATCCTTTCTTTTATCATGAATGCTCATTGTTTTCCAGCTTTAAATACATGTTCGACAGAGTTTGCTAAAAATGCCTCCACTATCCCTAATCAAAGGTCTAACACTCGAAAATACTAAGGCATTACCTCTCGGTCTCAACCCTAACACCTCTAATGTTGATAAAGTTCTAGCCTTTTTAATTGTTGAAACCCTACCTTATCCTTAAATTGAGTTAGGATTCTGTTTCCCAATAGTAACCCCATTGTTCATGGTGGTCTAAGCTTTGCCTATCCCTAAGTCAAAGCTACTCAACCCCATTAGCTTTGGCAATCTCCCGAGAGCTCTTACGAATTAAGGTTGAAGATAAAGATGCAAGCCTTCATGAACAAAACATATACAAAACTAGAAAACAGTAAAGATCATTCATTTAAAACAATAAAGCATCCATAACAAAGCCTAAGCCATACTAAAATCAATTCATGGCTAGGTTTAAAAGACTATTCACACTTCCGTCTTTGAAATACATATTCATTTAAATGAAAAGAGATAAAACAAAAAAAATGAGGAAAGAAATACCAAACGACTATGCTGTGAAATCCTCTAGCTTCTCGTTTCTCCCGAAGTCGTGCAAATATCCCTTTCTTGAATCTCCCAACAATGGTGGCTCGTCTGGAGGTAGAAGATGATGAAAATGACCTCCTTTCTCCTTCTGTCTATCCTCACTTTTTGTTCCTTTTGTTTAACTCTCTACGATCTGCCTTTGATGAAGATGATGCTTGGTATTTATAGGAGGCTTCTAGGGTTTTGTGACCTAAAGATGCAAGGGAATATTCTCTGACTTTTGTAGAGAATTATAAAGAATTGCAGCTGGCCTAACATTCATGTGAAGATATTGAGGTTGCACATTTAAAAGATTGAAGACACAAGAATTATCGTGGTTCAAGCTTCAAAACAAGCTCTACATCCACTACCGTAGCTCCCCCTAAGGATTTTTTTAACCAATTCACTATTGAATTCAATCTTTTTATAGGTTTAAGGGATAACCTTTACAATCAAGTTAATCTTTCTACCCAAATATTAACTTACACCTCACAAGGATTACAAAGAAGAAGAATGACAATACAAGTTTCTCTTACCAGAAAAATTTGCCCCAATTACACTTAGACACTCCCAAAACTCAAATACAATGAATATAAATGAAGTACAAGAGTTGAGTGACAAGAATTTGACAATGAAGTGTTTGGAGTTGGATTTTTAATGCTTGGATGTTTGCTTGAGGTTCAATAGTTGTTGCTACTACATGACTTTATACCTTATCATTGAATTTTAACTGTTGAAGTTATTGAGATCATAAATATAGACATGAGAGATTCGTCTTCCCACCATAAATGCACTTCTGCAACTACTGGTATCGAAACGCGGGCTACCTGTATCGAAATGATACAAAAATAGAAAAAGAAATTGTATGCATTTAATAGGGGTATCAAAACATTATGTAAGCATATCGAAACAATTTGTCTTTAAAACAAGGGCGTATCGAAACAACTCAGAGATTAATTGAAACGTTTTGGGACTTTGAAAAATGATATCAAAACGCCCATAGGGCCATTTCGAAACGGGTTAACAAACTTTTAAAAAATTACCTATCAAAGAATGGTCAAAATATTTAAAGCTCAAAGAGTTGTTGGGAAATTTGACCTGGTATCGAAACACTGATGTGGCGTATCGAAACACCTTGAATTTTTAAATTAATTTCATAAAACCCAGGACCATATCGAAACAATCATAGGTTGTATTGAAATGCCTGTTTCGATACCAACTTTAAGTGTTTCCAAACAATTTCTCACAGATTCAATCGAAATGGTCCAAGACCGTATCCAATCGCTTGTAAAAACATTAAGAACTTAGTTTAAATTATGCAGGTTTTATCGAAACCATTTTTAAGCGTATCGAAACGCCTGTAACAAAACACAATTTTGACTTCGAAAAAACTTAGAAAATTGTTTTTGTGTTCTTTTGTTTGACTTAAAGTTATTTGTTTAACTTAATAACTTAAAAATTTATTTCAAATTGGTCTTTTAACTTCTTTGTAACAGCCCAAAAATGGGCCTAGAAGTTAGTGGGTCAATTTAGCCTAGTTCGGGATTAAATACTTAAAAATTGATTTTTAATCAAAATAAATTATGGAAAAATATCCTAAAATCATTACTTAGCATATATTTGACTTAGGTCAAATCAATTTTGAAATTAGTGACTATTTTGTAAAAATTGAAAACTTGAGGACAATTTTATAATTTAAGCCAATCTTTAAAGTCTTGAATCAATAAAATCGGTTTTCTTGAAAAAAATCCCATTGTTTTCTTGATTTTTGTTCAAGGGTTTTCCATGGTTGTTTTTGATGCCTAAATACATGAATCTTTAAGTGTTTAGATGTAATTAAGATGGCTTTTAAGTATCTAATCTCAGACATAAGGTTTAGGGGGTGTTTGGAGAGGTTTTCGATGAGTTTCGGTTAGGTTTTATGGTATTTTTAGGGGCTGCCCTATATTGGTCCAACTTGAGGGATGTTTAAGTGTGTTATAATGCACTAAACCTCTGGTTTTGATGCTTGAATTAGGTCTAAAGGTAGAGGAACAAGTTTGAGGGAGATCGGAAAGCCGAATCGTGTTTTCGGGTGGCTTGTCGAGCAAGTTTCGATAAATTGGTGAGTGATTTTGAGAGTGGTCTGCTTTGGCAGTGTTTTAAATCTGTTTTTCAAAGGTTTGAGGGTAGGGAAGGTGTGAAAAACCTCCTTATACTCCGGAGTAAGTGTTTTAAGTTCTGCTCTCTTGAAAATCCCATATTATGCCTTTCTTTACTATGTGTTTTGTCATGTTCATGTTGTAATGGTGCATAAGAGATTATGCACGTGATTAGATGCTCATGATACTGTTTATTTTTATAATGTTTTGATCCTCCCATGGTTTTGTTTCCAAAATTTGATAAAAAGAGGTTTTATCGGTTTTTGCACTTGATGCACGTATTGATGGTAGGCATGAGTCTTGATTCACTATTTTGTCTTAAAACTTGAGCATTGTGTCTTGTTTTAGTAATGGTATTAAAGATGATGAAACGTGGATAAGTTGATCGATCAATAGGATGTGAGTGCACTATAATTAAAATGCGTACGTGTATAAATGCTTTGGTGATGCATTAGAGTTAATACTTACATTGTGATATATGTGTTGTACTACATGTAAGTGTTGCTTATCCCGGAAGCTAAGGTGTGCTTTCATGATTGGTTTTATTCCATCATGGGTGTGATTAGGCGATTGGCCTTCACACGTGATATGAGTTGCGGTTGGCTCTCATATGTGGCATGTTGGCAATTGGCCCTATGCCTGCCATTTTCGTTTATCCTAACGTTTATTGATAGTCTAAACGGTTCACTAATACCAATACAAAGGTAAAAGCAAGTATGTTTTCTTAATTGAAAAGTGTTTTCAATGAAGCTTTGCGATTGACATGTAAGACTTGAGTGATGCTCAATGAGCATGTGTTTTCAAAAGTATTTGAAAAAGGTTTTGTGGCTCATGCCATGGATACTTGATATTTTTCATGTTGTTGGCATTGATATCCATGTGATTATTTCATGAGTTGAACATGACATGTTTTTATAAAACTTTGGTTTTTGTGGGCTGCATTACAAGTTGTTTTACTTATGTTTTTAAATTGACACTCACTAAGCTTTTTCTTAACCACTCTCCTCTACTTGCAATGTAGATAAATAAGTGATTATGTGCCAGCAAGAAGTAAGGAAGTCGAGTAACTATTTATATTTTCTTAGGCTTAAGTATGTTTTGAATTCAATTAAGAACCTTAAAGTAGATGAGAGCAATGAAGCACTGTTTTGATATTTTTATTTGGATATTCTTTATGACATTGTTTTGCTTTGAAGTATTTATGAAGAAATCCATGATGAATTTGAAGTATGTTTACTTTGATGAATATTGTTTTTAATTTATATTAAGAACATGGAACTAGGATGATTTGCATCTAGAAATCTTGTTGAAATATGTGGTTTGTGATTTATAGGTGATTAAATGCATCTAGTAGATATTATTTTAATCTAAAATTTGAGACTTAAGCATGTAATATACTTAATTAAGGATTGATAATCTTAATTTCACTTTTTGATCATAAATATCTAGAAAATTACAATTAGGTCCCTGAAGCATGTTTGTACGTTTTAGGATTCGTTTCTTATTTGTTTCCGCTGCATTCGAATATAATCGATGCATGAACATGTAAGATCTAATTAATGCATTTAGAAAAGATAAAAGAAATTTTTTTAGGGTTGTTTATCAAGGCGAGTCTCCGGATTAGCCTCGGTATTCCCCGTGTAGCTCGTTCGAGTCGGCTTGTGTCTAGACCGGGTCGAGGGGGTTACATTCTTTATTATATCAAAATCAATTTTAGCTTTACTATCTCCCCATTTTTTATATAACAAAACCAGAATAAATATTTAAGTTAAAATCCCCAAAACTCCCCCTAAATATTTGCATAGGTTTAAAAAAATTGTTTTAAAAACTTCTCCCCCTTTTTTAGATCAAAATCAATGAAATAAGAGTATAGAGAAAGAAACTAAGCAAGCAACATAGAATTCAAACATAAACCAATGCATTAATCATAATAAAATCCAACTTAATATCAAAGCATAGTTCTTGGAAATAAATAACATAGGTGCATAAGTTCAAAAGCTGAAAATATGACATGAAATGAAAAATAAACTCTCAATCTTGAAACATAACTAGTCCTAAAAGGCCATTAGCAAAAACCTGAAGAACTAAGAGAATTATTCTTCTCCATCATCTTCATCATCTTCTTCACCATCATCATCACCATCTTCTTCATCAACACCATCCTTGGTAACATTGGAATGACGCCACTCATCATGAAAGGCTCCAAGATACATCCTAAAAGATAGATGTTGAGATTTGATGTCTGTCTAACGAGTATCCATTGAGTCAAGGCGACCATCCATTGTATTGAAACAATTGTTGATGGCATCAAAACCGGTGGTCATTTGATTTCCCAAACTTGCAAACTGAGATGTAAGAAAATCCATAACCTCGACATTGGGAACAACTTAGTTGACCGGTTCGGGTTCAATAGGTTGAGGAGGAGGTTCTTCTCCACGAACTCATTCGCCTCCAAGAAATTAAAAGTAAGAACAGTTTAGGGAGGTCTCACCTATTGGCTCTTTAACCGTCTCCACAAGGTCATAAGAGAAATCGATCCTCAAATGCACAAAGAGAGCATTTAAAGTAGAAACATAAGCGAATGATCGAACTTATAGGGTGTGATGGTTTTGAACTTGCCAAAAAAGATCGGAAAAGATGATTTTGGCGAGATTAGGGCGTTTACCTTGATGGAAGCAATTGATCAAAACACCGTCAACTTGACGAATCCATGAATATTTTCCATTTGTGGGACGAATGCGTCAAGATATGATCAATTTTAGAAACCGATCATGGACATGGACATAAAGGTTGATGACAGATTCGTTAAATGTTTCAAGGGAGTTTTCATCTTCAATGCCTTCATCCTCGAGTCCGAAAGCACTATAAATTTCTTTGACGTCCACACGAAAACGTCGTCCCATGAGATAGGAATCAAGAGCCACCATGGTAGATTTATCCTTAGAGAAAATACAAGTGGCATTGACATAAAGATGAGCACTAGGGTAGTAAAGAACTTTCCGGTTAGAGATAGGAAATTCAAGAACTTTCACCGACGAAAGAGATGTAGATAGCGAAATTGGAACTTGTTCGAATCCATGAAGCCAACATCTACACAACGTTCTTTCTTAAGCTTATGGTTCCGATATTGTTGAAAGTGATGAAACTTGGTTCGATCTTCAAAACTCTCTTGATAAAGTTATTGAATATCGGTTCGGGTAGGATTTGTTGCGGCGTGGGAAGAACTTGCACCCTTCCTTTCTTTGTCGCTTTTTAGGTGCCATGAACTAAGAATAAATAACTAGGATTAATTAAGAACTTTAAAACCATATATGCATAATAAACCTTATTCAATCCTATTCATCAACAACTAAAGGGTTTTAAAATTCAAAAACAAAGTTTAAAAATAAAATTTTGATTTTTTTTGAAAAACAGTGAATAAAAATACAAGTAAAAAATTTTATATTTGAATAATTTTTTTTTTGATTTTTGAAAAACTTTTGTTCAATTTTGAAAACCCATACAAAAGCTAAGTATAATCTATAAAAAAACTTAAATTTAACAACCTAAAATCAAAAGAAATAAAAGATTTTCGAAAATACCTTGATTATGGATTAGAAGAGAATTGATGTTTTTTGGAGCACAAAAACTTGATATAGCCTATACCTTGATGTTATGATAAAAAACCTCAAGAAAACTTGATGTTTTTATGAAGAAAATTGAGTTATAGAGGGTTTTATAAAGGATTTTCGACTAGAGTTTTGAGGGGAAAGTTTGGAAGTGTTTTAATTAGAGTTAAATTAGGTTTTTAAGGGTTTTAAACACTTTTTGTTGTCGCGCGTTTCGATACTCCCTTATAGGCATTTTGAAATTGCCTCTTTCAGAACACTTTCAACTTGTTTCGATACGAGTCTGTTTCGATATAGACTTTACACGTATCAAAACCACCTTTGTATCGAAATGCATTTTGGGCGTTTTGATACTAGCTTACTTAGAAATGTCTTAAGGATGAACTTTAAGAGCAGGTATCGAAATCATTTTTGATCGTTTCGATACCACTTAGCTAGGCTTTGCATTTTAGGCATTTAAAGTTTTAGAAATGAGTCTCTGAAGCCCCTAAAAGCATGCATATGATGTTATGACATAATTAAAATGCATAAACAAGTTCATACTCCCCCTAGCAACATGTATAGAAGCATCAAGATCCAAAATAATATTGACATGATTCCAATCAAGATTCAAGCATATTTTGCATAAAAATAAACACAAAGGATCAAGTTAAACTAATTAGACCTAACTCTCTCATAAGGGTCCAAAAAAGAACTTTGTCTAAAGGCTTGATAAAACTATCTGCTCTTTGGTTTAAGGTGTCAAAATACTCTAAAACAACATCATTTTTAGACATATGATCTCTAATTAAATGATGTCGAATTTCTATATGTTTGGTTCTAGAATGTTGAATGAGATTTTTATTAAGACATATAACACTAGTGTTATCATATTTTAAAGTTATGGTCTCAATTTTAATGCCATAATCTAAGAGTTGTTGCTTCATCCAAAGGATTTAAGCACAATAACTCCCTAAGGATATGTACTTCGCCTCGGTGGTAGATAGAGCTACACTATTTTGTTTGTTAGAGAACCAAGATATGAACATACTACCTAAGAATTGACAAGTTCCGGAAGTAATTTTCCTATCTATCTTACAAACTCCATAATCCACATTCAAATAAGCATGAAAATTAATGAAAGAGTCTCTAGGATACCAAAGACCTAAACAAGGTATATATCTAAGGTACCTAAAATTTTTCTTAATGGTTACTAAGTGTGATTCTTTAGGACCAGCTTGAAACCTAACACACAAGAAAATACTAAATATGATATCCAATCTACTTACGGTAAGGTAAAGCAAAGAACCTATCATGGATCTATACAATTTAGAATCAACACACTTACCTCCTTCATCCTTGTCAAGCTTAGTTGATGAGATCATAGTAGTGACTCGAGGCTTCACATCCTCCAAGCCAAACTTCTTGAGCATATCCTTGTTTTAGTTTGCTTGATTGATGAAGGTGTCATCCTTACTTTGCTTGATTTGGAGTCCCAAAAAGAATGAAAGCTCCCCCATCATACTCATTTCAAATTCACCTTGCATAATTTTTGAAAATTCTTGACAATAAAGCTCATTAGTAGAATCAAAATTTATATCAACAACATAAATTTGCTAAGATGTCATTTTCAAATCTTTTTATAAGAAATGTAGTGTCTACCTTCCCTTTTTCAATGAAAAAGTTTGAAAGTTTTTCATACCAAGCTCTAGAAGCTTGTTTCAAATTTTGGAAATTTTGGATCTTCAAAACACGATTTTTGTTCAACATACACTTCTTCATTTATAAAACCATTTAGAAAAGCACTTTTTGCATCCATTTGAAAAATCTTGAAAGCATGATAATATGCAAATACAAGCAACATCTTAATAGCTTCCATCCTAGCTACGAGTGCATAGGTTTCATCGAAATCTATTCCCTCTTCTTGAGTGTAACCTTGAGCAACTAATCTCGCTTTGTTTCTCACTATGTTACAACTCTCATCTATTTTGTTTCTAAAGACCTATTTAGTTCTTATAGTAGACTTATTAATAGACCTATCAACTAATATCCAAACATTAGTTCTTTCAAATTGATTTAATTCCTCTTGCATAGCCAATATCCAAAAATCATCATCTAAAGCTTTATTGATACTTTTAGGTTCTATGCATGACATAAATGCAATATGGTTCATTAATTCAAGAGAAGAAAGAGTAGTTTACCCGCTTGGATGGATCACCCAAGATTTCACCACTCTTGACATAGTTGAACTTTCTTGGGTAGCTCACTTCCTTTTCTTCAAGCTTTACATCTTCTAAAGCTTCTATCGTAGGATCTTGTGTTTCTTTATTGGTTAGAACCCCAACCACCTTTGATATTTGTCCCTCATCAATGGTTTCAATGATTCCTTCGTCATCATCATCACATGAATCCTTCCTAGGAAGAAGGTTATCATCGAAAACCACATGTATAAAATCTTCTACATCTAAGGTTCTTTTGTTAAAAACTTTGCAAGCCTTTAAATTTTGAGAATAACCAAGAAAAAATACTTCATCACTTTTTGTATCAAATTTACCTAAATTATCTTTTTCATTATTTAAAACAAAACACTTGTAGCCAAAAGGGTGAAAATAACTAATGTTAGGCTTTTTGGATTTTAAAATTTCATAAGGAGTTTTCTTTAAAATTAGCCTAATCATTACACGATTTATAATGTAACAAAAAGTGTTTGTGGCTTCCACCAAAAAATAATTAGGTAAATTATTTCCACAAAGCATGGTCCTAGCCATTTCCTCTAAAGTTCTATTTTTCCTTTTAACTACCCCATTTTGTTGAGGAGTGTGAGGAGACGAAAAATTATGGCTAATCTCATTTTCATTGCAAAAATTCTCAAAACTTAAATTTTAAAATTCGGTTCCATGATCACATCTAATATGAGAAATTCTTAGATCAGGATCATTTTGAGAAATGTTTGAAAATGTGATGAACTTTTCTAAGTCTTCTTTTTTGTACTTAAAAATAGAATCCAAGTATATCTAGAGTAATCATCAACAATAACAAATACATATGATTTCCAACCCAAGCTAGTAGTCCTAATTGGCCCAAATAGATCTATATAGATCAATTGTAAAACTCTACTAGTTGAAACGTCATTAATGGACTTAAAAGAAACACGTTTTTGTTTATCCTTAACACATGAATCACAAATCTTGTTTAACGATAACTTAAGCTTGGGTAAACCTCTAACTAGATTTTGGAAACTAATTTCTCTAAAACACTTATGCTAGCATGTTCTAGTTTCCTATGTCATAACCACGCTTCATTTTCACCACTAGCAACTAAGCATGCATGTGAAAGATTAATGTCATCTAGATGCACCATGTATATATTTTCTATGCGATGACCAATCAGCATTGTTTTATTAGTTTCTATGTTTATTATTTTGCAATCACTTCTATAAAAAGAGACATAAAAATCATTATCACATAATTGAACAATGCTCAACAAATTATGCTTAAGACCTTTAACAAGTAAGACATTTTCAATAAGAATAGAGGATTGATTACAAATAGAGTCAATACCCTCAATTTGGCCTTTGGAGTTGTCACCGAAAGTCACTAGTCCACTACTTTTGAGCTTTAACTCCTTAAATCGTCCCTTGTCTCCGGTCATATGCCTTGAGCATCCACTATCAAGGTACCACATATTTTGACTTGAAGATTTGGCCTTGAAACAATGGTTATCCTTAAAACATGGAATCAAGTTTTGATTTTTGGTACCCAAACTTGTTTGGGTCTATAAGAATTAGTTCCCAATAACTTGATTCCCTTAGGAAGCCAAATAACAATAGAAACAACATTATTAGAGGCAATAACATCTTTAGAATCCAAATTCTCCTAATCATATTACCCTTATGTTGCCTATGGAACCTCCCATGTCTATAGTTGGTAACGTTCTTCTTAACATGACTAGTTCTAGATGATTCGCCTTTAAGTACATTATTAGAACTATTCTTGCCTAGAGAACTTTTTTAGTCACCTATTTCTTTTAGGTGATCTTCCTTTACCTTAGAAAGTAAATTATGCATGCCAAGAATTTTCTTTTCTAACTCTTCAAATTTATCATGCATTTCTTTAAATTTACTCTCTAATTCCAAATTAGTTTTAACTAAGGAATCATTCTCATTTTTTAATTCTAAAATAATTTTCTTGTTTTTCTTAATAGATTCCTTATATTCTAAAACTAATTTATCATACCCATCTTGCAATTCCTCATATGCATCATTAAGCTTATTATATGATAAATCATGGCAAGAGGGTTCAAGGGTTACCTTATTCTCATCAAGAGCCATGATACAAAGGTTGGCCACTTCAAGTTCTTCATTGGATGAGGACTCCTCATCACTCTAAGTGGAAACATAAACTTTTTGCTTTTTTTTCTCAAAACCTTTCTTTTTGTATTGTGGGCAATCAATCCTTATGTGACCCGGTTTGTTACATTCATAGCAAATTATTTGGTCCTTCTCTTCTTCCTTACTTTTTCCTTTGAATTCTTCTTTCTTTGGAATCTCCTATTTCGATTGGCCCTCATGAGTCTAGTGAATCTTTTGGCTACCACAGCCAGTTCCTCTAGCTCTTCCTCTTTACTTGTATCTTTCTCCTCTTGAGGTATTAAAGATTTGAGAGCAATTCCTTGTTTCTCCTTTTCCATCTCTCTCTTTTCAAGTTTAAAATCATCATTTTTCTTCTCTTCTTCCATTCCTTTCTTCATGATCTCATAGGTGGGAAGATATCCCACAAGAGCATCAAGTTTCAAAGTCTTGAGGTCTTTAGCTTCGATAATATTCGTTCTTTTGCTATCCCAAGACTCGGGAAGAGAGTAGATGAGCTTCCATACGATTTTCTCCCCTGAATCTCATCGAATCCTTTAAGCCCATTAACGATTACCGAGGATTCATCAAACATTTTGGTGTTGTCTTCATCCAGCTCCATCTTGAAGTTCTCGTAATTGAGATTTAGAAGACCGATCATCGTCTCCTTGACGTCATTGGTGCCCTCATAAGTTGTCTCCATTGAATACCATATTTCTTTGGAAATTTTGCAAGAGGACATCTTGGATTAGATATCGGGTCCAAGAGCAAAAAATAATATGTGCAAGGACTTTTCATTGATAGACATTCTTCTTGTATCTTCATTGGTCCTCTCATGTCTTTTCTTTGGTACTTTTCGGTCTCCTTCTTGCTTCATCAGGATGGATGTGTCATCTTTGAATATGTCCCAAAGAACATAATCATTTGAGTTGATGAACAACCTCATCTTATTCTTTCAATAAGGATAGTTGTCACCATTGAAGAAGGGAGGCTTGGTGATGGATTGTGACTTGTACATGCCTTACCCGAATATAGATATCATGGCTTAATATGTAGGATTGATCAACACTTCTTGGATTTTCACTTCTGGATGTTAATCCCCTCAAAGTGTGAGGCTCTGATAGCAATTCTAGAGTGGATCAATCAATAGAATTGGCCAAAAGGGGGTGAATTGAGAATTTAAAATTTTGGTGGAGGGTTTGGTAAAATATGAAAAGATTTAAGACACAAGAATTATCGTGGTTCAAGCTTCAAAACAAGCTCTACATCAACTAGCTTAGCTCCCGCTAAGGATTTTTTAACCAATTTACTATTGAATTCAACCTTTTTCTAGGTTTAAGGGATAACCTTTATAATAAAGTTAATCTTTCTACCAAAATATTAACTTACACCTCACAAGGATTAAAAAGATGAAGAAATGAAGTACAAGAGTTGAGTGACAAGAATTTGACAATGAAGTGTTTGGATTTGGATTTGAATGCTTGGATGTTAGCTTGAGGTTCAATAGTTGTTGCTGCATTACAAGCTTCATCTTCCCACCATAAATACATTTCTTCAACTACCGGTATTGAAACGCGAGATAACTGTATCAAAACAGTACCAAAATCGAAAGAGACATTGTGAGCATTTAATAGGGGTATCAAAACGCTATGTAAGCGTATCAAAATGATCTATCTTTAAAACAAGGTCTTATAGTTATAGAGCTGTATTGAAACTTTTGGGGACTATCAAAAATGGTATCGAAGGCCTATAGGGCCGTTTCGAAACGAGTTAACAAACTTTTAAAAAATTACCTTTCAAATAACGGTCAAAACATTTAAAGCTCAAAAAGCCGTTAGGAAATTTGACCTGGTATCAAAATGCTGATGTGGCATAACGAAAAGCCTTGAATTTTTAATTTAATTTCATAAAACAAAGGATCGTATCGAAACAGCCATAGGCTGTATCGAAATGCCTGTTTCGATACCAACATTAAGTGTTTCGAAACAATTTTTCATAGATTCAAAATGTATCAAAACGGTCCAAGACCATATCGAAACACCTATCGTAACATGAAGAACTTAGTTTAAATTTTGCAAGCCGTATTGAAACCGTTTTCAAGCGTATCGAAACATCTTTAACCAAACACAAGTTTGGCTTTGAAAAACACTTAGAAAATTATTTTTGTGTTTTTGGTTTGACTTAAAGTTATTTGTTTGACTTAAGAACTTAAAAATTTATTTCAAATTGGTCATTTAACTTCCTTTTTATATCAAAATCAATTTTAGTTTTACATTTGTCTTTTCTGCAAATCTGTTTGGTGCGCCCAAAATGCTATAGTTTCTGTTGAGTCTTGTCACACCCCAAACTTTTCCCCAATTTAATCTTTAAATATCTAAATCGAAACCCTAGAAATTGAGGATTTCTAATTCTGAAATCACTAACCTTTTTGTAATCTTCGAAAATTTAAGGGTTCAGTTTTAAGTTCTGGGAAATTCAGACCCTTATAGGGTAATTGTACCTTTTTCAAAATGGAAACCGTTCTTCCTTACCGTATCACGTTTTATTCGGGATTTTCATTTCCTTTTTCACTCTTGTTTTAATTTCATTCCTTGACCGAGTTTCATCCTTGCTCTCCCTCTTTCTGAATTGTTTTTGTATCAACTTTCGGTTGGTAAGTTTTCTCATCCCTCTGTTTCGTTTTATTCTAAGGGTGTATTTATTCTTTTGTGCTTTCGGTTCTGGAGTGGGTGTTGTTATTTTGGTGTTAGTTTAATTCGATTCTAGATGGTGGTGTTGGAACCGAATGTGTTTGAATCAAATCAGATCAAGTGGTGTGTAAATCGATTTAGAAAAGGGGGTTTATTTATGAAAAATAGCGTGTTTGGGACCCGGGAAAATTCTGGAATTTTTCCAGATTTTCTCGGGAATTTTCTAGAAACCCGAACCGCCCAAGACCGAATCGGTCTGACCCAAGACCGAATCGGCCTGACCCGTGACCCATGACCCGACCTGAACCTGACCCGGCCCGGTTGACGTCATTGCTGACGTCATCTGCTAACATTAGCATTGACCTGATGACGTCATCTACTGACGTCAGCGTTAACTTTTTTGACTCTGGCCTATTTTATGTTTTTCGACGTCCTGAGTTCAATGGCGCAGTCCGTTTTTCGAAATTCAAACCCGAAGTGTCGTTCTTAGGTCTTTTATGTTCAAATGCCTTATTTGGAAGTTATCTATTTTAGGTTCTGAATCAGTTTTTGTTTGGTTCAGGTGACGTGGATTCCGACCCCGAGCATCTGCCTCCTCCTCCTCCTGGACGACCTCCTGTTCATCAGTCTTCGGGACCCGCACGTGAGTTTCGTTTTATTTCTGTTACGTGTACTTATCTGTTAGTGGCATAGTAGTGTGTCTAACGGTCTGTTACTCGTAGGTTCTACTCCTACTCATTCTAGTGGTAGAGCGGAGTCCAGTCGACGTCAATATCGTTGTTGAGTTTTTTGCTTCAAGTGTGTTCTCTTCTGTTAATTCTGTTAATCCGTGTGTGCAAATTTTTGTTAAATCCCGTATGATCATGCATCATCCTGACATTATATTTTTTATTCTGAAATTGTCATGTATGCCTCCTGTTAGATTATTAGGCATGCATTCTGATCTTGTATCTGCATTTAACATTGCATCTGGTTGGATTTTCTATACGGAGGAAGTTAGTGATTAATTCACTTCTGTTCAGTGGTTCTGTGATATACCACTTATGTTCAGTGGCTCCACCTGCGGGTCGAGTTTCCACTCTATTTGGTGTGATGGAGTTAGGGTGGTTCAGGGGGAACCTACTCTTCTGATGGTGTTCGGTGTTGGGTGCATTTCATGCATACATTATCATCTGCTCTGTTCTATTATCTGATCTTGTTTATTTGTACATTAGAGACACACTAGGCTCCCTAACTTACACCCTTTCAGTTTTCTGTTTCAGATCTCAAACCTAGACTTCGTACAGTACTTGGAGGATCCTGTTTTCAGATCTATTACGTATGTTTTATAATTTTCAGAATAATCATATTTATTTCAGATATTCTGTTATTTGTAATAAACTTTGGTTTGGGATTTTATTTCGGACTTTCTAGACTGTAATGTTTATTAAATTTTCGGGTTGAACTTTATTTAATAATTTGTTAAGTTCAGTATTTTAAATTATTAATTATTTTAATAATTTTATCCGAATTATAAATTTAATTTATAAAACCCTAACTTGCAAATCAAGTTTGAGTAACGTAAAACCCTAACTTTTATTCTAAGAAATTAGGTAAATTTTAGAGGTTACAAGTCTGATCCAGCAATGATATGCTATAGCATGCATCCAGCTTTGCCCCAGCAAACCTGCGATACACCACCAAGAAAATACCATTCTCTAACATCTTTTAAAAATAAAAATATAAACATGAAAAAATAATCTAATGCAGATGCAAATGAAATGCAACTAAATGTCATGCAAATGTACTTGAAATCAAACAAATTGTAACAACCCAATCCCGATCTGAAGTGCTACGTTTGGGTCACCCAAAACCCGATCCATCAAAATTCTTTTAAAAGCACGTGTCCAAATACTTAAAATATCACGTTTAATAAATCCAAGTAGATCAAAATAAAATATAATGAAGTGTTTACAAAATAGGAGCTCCTTTTAAAAATACATTATCTGACTCAAAATGAAATCCAAAGTAAAGGTATAGACTCAATATGTGGTAAGGTCCTATGAATACATTAAATCCTCCTAAAGATCAAGTACTGTATTCTTTAAACGAATCCAATGCTGGAAAATCCTCCTTAATGTACTCCTCCAAAGCTACAAGTCACCTACACAACGGAAAAACCACAATTCTGCACGCTGAGCTAACAAGCTTAGTGGTAAAATTCTACTCTACGGCAATTTATGAATATCATTAAACAAGTATGCAAGATAAGACAATCAAGAGTGCATACCATTTTTCTCCTATCCTTACCCTTAAAACGATTTCCCTAAACCGAAACCCTACACAGTATCTCAAAATTATTATATTAGATATAGATATAATAAATAAATAAACCATAAATTAAAATTCAAAAAAATATATATTATTGTTAATTATTATCCCAAAAATTCCAAAAATATAATAACCCAATTCAATTAAATAATCCATTTACATTTTTAACCTATACATACAAATCTGCCAGCTCAATCCCTTACAAACTGAGCCCAACATATACCTAACCCATTACATACTAAGACAATAATTAAACCTCCATTACTATTACTATTACAAACCCAAACCAATGGCTCAATACACATCAAAACCCAACAGACCATAATCCACATCCAACCCATACACCAAACCGGTTACCCATGAACCAAACTTTGAACCGGTTACCAATCCGGTAACCCATGACCCGGATCAACCCATGAACCCTTTAATTCCCCAGGAAACCATTCGAATGCCATGAAGAACCATCCACCTTCTGGAATTTCCAGAATCTTCTGGAGTTGACCTTTCAGTTCCTCAGCACCGTTCAGTCTCCCCGACCGATCAGCATCACCGGAGCGACCAACAACAATTCCGGCCATCCAAATCTATTGCACCAGCACCATGCAATCAAAGAAGGGTCTTTCTACTGCGAACCGAACTAGCCAAGTCACCAGAATCATCCAAGACAGAGCAATGGTCCGCTTGTCCTTTGCTCGTACATTCCCTCCAGCAAACACATACAAACAAAAAAGGAACATCTTTTTAAATCAATGTAAATCAATTATAAAAGCCAAAACTATGCAATGTAAACCCTAGATGGGTATTTTCGAAGAAAATCAATATAAGAACTTTTTTCTGATTTTTACTTTTAAATATAAAAGTAGTTTTTAAGATTTACCTTTATCGGTTGAAGCCGGATCCCGTCGTCGGTATCATCCCCTCCATCGTCTTTTCTGATTTCATCAAAGGCTATCATTTTGCTCTTCGAAATCCTGGTTTTAAAACAAGAAGTTAGGTCTCGATTTGTTTTCGAGGAGAAAAAGGGGTTTCTTAAATTTCAGAGAGCATATCATCTTTTTAAGTTTCTGAAAATAAGAAAAGGGTTGAAGTTTTTAAACCTATGGAGTTTGTTTTGTTTTTCTAGATTCTAAATCGAGTATGAGGAGAGAAAGAAAACGCACACTACTGCCGTGTGAAAGAATTAATTTCTGTGTTCTTGATTTTTTTGAAATTTTCAATAAATTTAATCTATTTCTTTATTAGTTTTCTTTTACCTTTTTTAATAACATTTAAAGGCATTATTTTTTTTTTTCTCTACTGTCGTGTACATAGGGAAAGCAATCATTAATCTCTTTCTTTTTATTTCTTCATTTTCCTATATGATTATCTACTAAACATTGATTTAAACTACATTATAGATATACTTTTCTCTTGTAAAGTCTATATAATGTATATTATATTTTTATATTTTTTTGTATTTGTATATAATATATTTTATATTATACATGTATTATTTTATTATATAATTTGTAATTTATATATATATATGTATTATTTATATTGTAACATTATGTACATTATTTTTATACATATATTGTTGTTATTTACTTATGTTTTTTTTTCTTTTCTATACATTATGGATATTATATATATAATGTATTATACGTACATATTGTGCACTAAATCATGATCGTATATATTAATACTTTTTTACGATATCAATTTCTTCATATTATTTCCCTTTTATTTATATTTTATTCCATACATTATATATTTTCACTTCTACATAATGGCATTGTAAATTTGTGCTACCATGTATTCGTATGCTTTATTTTGTACATTATGCATTTTTATTTTATCTTGTTCACATAATACTTGTATACTATGTATTATACCTTATGTTATATATTTTAATTATATGTCGCGTATGTATTTAATTTATCTATTTCGTCGCATACTCTTTTTATCTTTTATTTAATTTTTGTATTCATTTATTTATTAATTTGTTCAAAACGTCGATTTTACGGTGACCCGAACAAGGAATGATCCGTATTATTTATGGCCCGTTTCACAACTAACACCTAACATTTATTTACTTGTAATTTACTTTCTTGTATATAATTTTTACAATTTAAATTTCTTGCATCTTTATTTTCTCGTATTTAATTTTCCTGCATCTTAATTTATTGCAC